>OX451741.1:1211577319-1212259819 GCA_948472305.1 Vicia faba | reverse complement strand
TTGGGTTCAGATTGGTTCCTTAATTTTTTTCGTGTCATTTTGGTCTCTTAACTTCCAAAACATTTTGTTTTGGTCCTTTTTGTCTAATTAGCGATTAATTTAGCGACTGATTTATAAGTTTTTCCGTTGCTAATTAAGCAAAAGAGATTAAAATGAAATATTTTGAAAGTTAAGGGACCAAAGTGACAAAAAAATTAAGGGACCAATATGAATTCAAGGGTATAGTTAAGAGACCAAAATGAATATTTTACCTTGATTAAATTATTTTGTTTGGTTATGGGTGTGTGGCCATGAAGTAGAAGGGTGGGGAGAGTAATTAGATATCATTGGAGTAATTTAAAATTATTGGAATTATTTAATAATTAAAATAAAAAATAATTTTTGTGACTAATCTAATTAACATATGAGAATAGTGAAATAAGGGATAAAGTTGATATTTGGGAGAATAATGAGGATATAATAGAGTTAGAGGAGTAAGTGAAGACTTATGAGAAAAGGCATAATAAGTATTTTATATAAAAAAAAGGGGGAAAAAGGGGGATAATATATGAGTTGCATTATACGTGGGAAATGTTAGATTTAATCTATATTTTAGGAATATATTTTGGATATTAATCTATATTTTAGTAATATCTTTTAGAGGATATTATTATATCTTTTTATATATTTGTTAGAGGATATTTAGAATTTTATTTTGTGTATAAATAGCCTAGTGAGGTAGCTCAATGTAATTCATTGTAAATCATTATTCCTTATTTTTGTAGCCGTCATTTAATATATTATTTTTCCTTTCATCTCTTCTTTGTACACCAACAATTGGTATCAGAGCTCTGGTTAGAAATCCACGGAAAACATGGGAAACACGAGAGAACAGTGAAGTGTTGTGATAATCATTGTTTCTGATTCTGGGGATTTGGGAAACACAACTTTATTGAGTTTCTGCATAAATTTGTACAAGGTAGAAGATGAACGAAAAAAAAGGCGATATCCATTCCAAGCTTCCACTATTTGATGGCAAAAACTGGAATCGTTGGAAGATCCAGATGCGCGTGTTATTTGGTTCTCAAGATGTGTTAGATCTTGTCACCGATGGTTATGATCTGTTAGAAGCAGACGCAACAGAGGCACAAAAGATAACACATATGGTGTTAAGGAAGAAAGATCATAAGGAATTATTCTACATCCATCAATGTGTGGATGCGAACGTATTTAAGAAGATTGATGATTCTGAAACAGCAAATGCTGCATGGGACACACTGGTCAGATGTTACGGTTGTGACGCATCAGTGAAGAAGGTGAAACTTCAGTCTCTCAGAAAGCAATATGAGAATCTCAATATGAAGGACAACGAGAAGATTTTTGAGTACGTCTCTAGAGTGATTCTGATCACTAATGATATGAAAGCTTGTGGAGAAACTCTTTCTGAAAAAATAATCATTGAGAAGATCTTGAGATCTTTAACTTCTCAGTTTGATTACATTTGTGGTAGAAATTGAACATTCCAAAGATCTGAGCATCATGAGAGTTGAAGAGTTGCAAAGTAGTCTAGAGGCGCATGAGTTGCGTATGACTGCGAGAACTTCCGAGAGAGAAGTAGAGCAACAGGCTCTGAAAGTAACTTCTGCTAAGAAGTATCAAAAGCAGACTTGGCCAGAAGCCAAGAAGAAAACTAAGGGTTGTCAAAGGCCAAAAGCTTCAAAATCTGATAGGCAGAAGAATATCCATAAGGGAAAGGAGAAGTCTGACAAGAATAATGTTTAGTGTTACTGTTGTAAGAACTTTGATCACTATGCCAAGGATTGTTGGTCAAACAAAGAAAGGAAGTCAAAAGAAGCAAATATAGCCAGAGGAGAGTCAGATGATGAAGCTGTGCTATTATTGGCTTTTGAACCTGATGATCTGAATTCATCATAATGGTGGTATATGGACACAGGGTGTTCAAACCCTCTTAATGGAAACAAGAAATGGTTGGTTGATTTTGACTCTGGGAAGAGTACAAAGATCATATGTGTTGATGATAAATACTTCAATGCAGGAGGTATGGGAAATGTCAGAATCATTCTAAACAATGGGAAAGCAGTAGTGATCCAGAATGTATGGTATGTACCTGACATGAAAAGCAATCTGATGAGTGTGGGATAACTGATTGAGAAAGATTTTTCAGTTACCATGAAGGACAATCTTATAAAGTTGTATGATTGTAATCAGAAGCTAATTATGGAGTCAGAACAGGGAAGGAACATAACATTCAAGGTGAATGTTAGAACTGCAGGCTCTGAATGTCTTAGTGCAACAAGTGTTGTCAAGGATAGTGAGTTGTGGCACAAAAGATTTGGTCATCTGAATTTCAAAAGTTTAGGGCATCTAAAATTAAAAAATCTGGTACATGGAATTCCTACAATCAAGAAGCCTGAAAAGTCATGCAAGATGTGCATGAAAGGGAAGCAACCAAGATTACTATTTGCATCAGAAGTAGCTCCAAGAGCAAAACATGCCTTGGGAGTAGTGCATTTTGATGTGTGCGGTCCTTTTCCAGTAGCATCAACAGGAGGGAATACATATTTTGTGTCATTTGTTGATGATCTCACCAAAATGACATGGGTATCTCTCATAAAGTTTAAACACAAGGTGTTTGCTGAATTTAAGAAGTTCAGACTGAAGGTTGAGAATTAGAGTGGCCAGACTCTGAAGATTCTTAGAACTAATGGTGGTGGTGAGTATAACTCCACAGAATTAAGAAGATTCTGTGAGGACAATGGAATTGAGCATGAGGTTACTGCTTCCTATACTCCTCAACACAATGGTCTTGCTGAAAGAAGAAATCGTGCTTTGCTTGATATGGTGAGAAGCATGCTGAAAGAGAAGAAGCTTCCTCATACTCTGTGGGGAGAAGTTGTTGCAAATGCATGTTTTGTGCTCAACAGATTTCAAATGAAGAAATTGAAGGAAATAGTTCCTATTCAGAAGTGGACCGGAGATAAGCAAAGTGTTAGTAATCTGAAGGTGTTTGGTTCTATATGTTACAAACATGTTCCAGAAGCCAGAAGACAGAAGTAAAGTAATGTTACTGGTGGGGTACCACGGTACAGGTTCATATAAAATTTATTGTCCAAAAACTAACAAAGTTGAGTTCAACAGAGACGTCATTGTAAAAGAATCAGAAGTTTGGAATTGGGAAAGGTCTCGTCCTAACTCTGATAAGAGAACTCCTGAAGAAAAGTCAAAAACACATGTTTCTGAAGTTGGTAAAGACTCTGACTCTGAAGAAGATACAAAAGGAGAAGATGATTCTGACTCTGACTCCGATGGTGATCCAGACTCTGAAGACAGTCAAAGTTCTGGAGAAAGTCCAATTTCTGAGGCAAACGCTTCTGAAGGGGAAAGTTCTGGTGTTCAAGGTCCTGAAGTTCCAATTCAGAGTAAACAAAGAGTTATAAGCATCCCAAGAAGATTTGTAGAGTTTGACATGTTGCAAGACACTGAAGTAGACTCTGAAGGAGAAGTTATTCGGTGTGCAACGTTAGTAGACTTTGAACCCGTGGATCAATTTGAAAACACAAAGAAAGATTAGTAGTAAGGGGATTTCTACAGAAGCCTGGGCTGGATTACTTTGAAGTGTTTGCACCTGTAGTGAGACATGAAATAATCAGACTAGTGATTACAATAGTTGCTACAGGAATTGGCCTCTGATGCATTTAGATGTAAAATTTGCATTTCTGAATGGTCCATTACAAGAATAGGTATATGTATCACAACCTCCTGGATTTGAGAAAAAGAATCAGGAAGGGATAGTGTTCAAATTACACAAAGCCTTGTATGGATTGAAGCAAGCGCCCAGAGCTTGGAATTTGAAGATTGATTCGTTTTTCAAGGAACAAGGGTTTCAGAAGTGTGAGATGAAGTATGGTGTTTTTGTTCAGCACACTTTAGATGGTAATATGATTCTGGTCTGTTTGTATGTTGATGACATATTACTCACAGGAAGTTCTGAATAAGAGATAGCCGAGTTCAAGAAAGTTCTGATGAATGCGTTTGAGATGACAGATCTTGGGAAAATGAGTTTCTTTCTAGGGATGGAATTTATGCACTCTAAGAAAGGAATCATTTTGCATCAGATGAAGTATGAACTTGGGCTTATGAATAGATTTGAGCTAGAGAATTGCAAAGTTGCTATCACACCTACTTATACGAATCAGAAGTTAGACTCTGACTCTGATGGAGAGGATGTGGATGCTACAACCCTCAAACAAATGGTTAGTTCTCTGAGGTATTTGTGTAATACCATATCTGATATTTGCTATCAGTTGTAATGTGTTATACCCAAAAATTTTCCCTATCATTTCTCAAGGTATCATCCTGGACCCTCAGGATTTCTTCTGTCAAGTTTCAAGTCTCGGATTACAATTTTCCAAGAAAGTCATTCACAAGGGTAAAATGGTCAAATGCATACTGAAAAGTCAAACTTTGACTTTTTGATCAAAATCAAGTTTCAAAATTCATATTTCATCAAGACATGAAGTTGGTTCATTAAGAAATCAAAAGTCAAAGATTAATACTTGTAATTAGCCAGGAAAACTATCTGTGGACGACTGATTGTAGATTAACACTTGTAACAAGCCATGAAAACTATAAACATGAAGAGATTGAAGATTAACACCTATAACAAGCCAGGAAAACTATATTTCTTTCTCAGGTCAGAGATTAATACCTGAAACCAGACAGGACAACTATCTCAAACGACCTACTTTTTCAAGTTCCAAATTAATACCTGTAACTAGCCAGTAAAACTATCTGTGGACGACTGATTATAAATTAACACTTGTAACAAGCCAGGAAAACTATCTACATAAAGAGATTGAGTATTAAAACCTGTAACAAGCCAAGAAAATTATCTTTCTTTCTAAGGTCAGAGATTAATACCTGAAACCAGACAAGACAACTATCTCAAACGACTAACTTTTTCAAGTTTCAAATTAATACCTGTAACTAGCCAGGAAAACTATCTGTGAACGACTGATTGTAGATTGACACCTGTAACAAGCCATGAAAACTATCTACATGAAGAGATTGAAGATTAATACCTATAACAAGCCAGGAAAACTATCTTTCATTCTCAGGTCAAAGATTAATACCTGAAACCAGACAGGACACTTATCTCAAACGACCAACTTTTTCAAGTTCCAGATTAACACCTGTAACTAGCCAGGAAAACTATCTGTGAACGACTGATTGTAGATTAACACCTGTAACAAGCCAGGAAAACTATCTACATGAAGAGATTGAAGATTAACACCTGTAACAAGCCAGGAAAACTATCTACATGAAGAGATTGAAGATTAACACCTGTAACAAGCCAGGAAAACTATATTTCTTTCTCAGGTCAGAGATTAATACCTGAAACCAGACAGGACAAATATCTCAAACGACCAACTTTTTCAAGTTCCAGATTAATACATGTAACTAGACATGAAAACTATATCTGGATGGATGATTATAGATTAACACCTGTAACAAGCCAGGAAAACCATTTACATGAAGAGATTGAAGATTAACACCTATGACAAGCCAGGAAAACTATCTTTCTTTCTCATGCCAGAGATTAATACCTGAAACCAGACATGACAACTATCTACTCGACCAACTGAAGCAACCCTACTCAGGTTCCTTCTCATTTCCAGATGCAATTTTACACGAACTCATCATGAAGCAATCCTACACGGGATCCTTCTCATTCAGCTTTCTGATACAGTACAAATATGCTCCAGATACAGATTCCATTCTGATACTCATTTAGGTTCAGCTTTCTGATACAGTTCAGATACGCTCCAGATACGGATGCCATTCTGATACTCATTCAGACTCAGCTTTCAGATACAATTTAGATACGCTCCAGATACGGATGCCATTCTGATGCTCATTCAGCATATTTCTCAAATACATTCCAGATACGGATGTCATTCTGACGCTCATTCAGTACACATTTTAGATGCGAGTCAGATACAATCCATTTATGGATATTTTTCTGATACACATCCCACTACATCTACTATTTAAGTATAAATTAACCAGAGATTTATTCTGATACTGCTTCAAATTTTTGCCACCAATCACTTTTGGATGGCATCTGTAAGCCCATCTCCGACAACTCTCCATCATCTCTCCAAATGGAATCTTTAATCCCATTCCATGCACAATCAACCACCACATCATCGAGTGCAAATTTCTGGGCACTCTAGTGTTCAATCATCTTCCACCTTCAAGTCATGAATGACAGGTTCGCCAATCTAACTTTTCAGGTTTAAGAAGATTGAACAGGGGCAGCTGTTGTACTCCAAAATTTGCCCTCTCATTTCTCAAGGTATCATCCTGGACCCTCAGGATTGCTTCTGTCAAGTTTCAAGTCTCGGATTACAATTTTCCAAGAAAGTCATTCACAAGGGTAAAATGGTCAAATGCACACTAAAAAGTCAAAATTTGACTTTTTGATCAAAATCAAGTTTCAAAAATCATATTTCATCAATACATGAAGTTGGTTCATCAAGAAATCAAAAGTCAAAGATTACTTTGAAAAGTCAAATTTCTAAACACTTAAAAAAATTTCTAAGCGTTAAGAAAATATGATAATTTCATAACTTTGGGCCAGATTTTCATCATGATGCAAGATGATTCAATCAGAACTTCTGACATGAAAGTTATAGATCTTAATGAGATCTAAAATATAGTAGAATAGAACTTCTTCTAGAAAGGCTGGGATTTCAAGTTATAAATCCATGAAGACATCCTTGAAGCTAAAACACTTAGTAAATTCTGAGCATTTTTAAGTCAGAACTTGGACAAAACTTATGGGCTAGTTTTCACATAAGTGCAGTCAGAATTTGCAAAAATGAGTCAGAACATGACGCTTCAATCGGAACATATGGAAACTATGTTCTTCGATCAGAACATGACTCTTTAGCATATGGAGACTATGTTCTACGCTTTGATCATAATATCGCCCTTCAAATCTCTTTCTGGTCTTTCCATTCTTCGATCAGAACATCACCAAACCCCAAAACCTCATTTTGAACAGTATATTGTACTGCTATAACATAGTCCTGCATCCAGCTGCCATAACACTCTAAAATTGTTGCTGACCCAGTCCACGCCTGCATTTTCTCAAACCCCATATTTGCACAAAATTAGCACATAAAAGCTGTATTTAAAAAGTAATGAAATAGTATGCCAAAAAAGTTCAAATCCAATTTGTTTTTCCCTCCAAAACCACAGCAAACTCATCTATAAATAATTTGTTCAACCACACATCTAAAGGGCTGGCTTTGGGAAAGAGAGAGGGATCAAATACAAAAATAAAGATAAGAAAACATTCAAACACTCTTAAACCCTGAATTCCCAAAATAATACCTTTATTCTTCCCTCTTGAATTAAAGAATACAACATTTTATGTTCCGTTTCTTGCTGATCCCAGAACATTCAAAGGCAGCAGCTCAGGTCTCAAACGCACACTTCAGATTCAAGGTAAGTCATTCTGACTTTGAACTTTTCATTCAAAACATCATTAAATATGTAAATATCATAGTGTTGATACTGTCCATATCATTGCCTAAGTAGAAAAAATTGTGGATTAGAACTTCTTGAAGAAAACTAGGCTCAGAATTAGGATTAGAACTTCTATAAACTGTCGTGCTTTTATTTTTCTGTTTTGTTGCTATTAAGAACTGAATAAGTTGCAGATGCTCTGAAGAATGTAAGGAAAGATGTGAAGTGTAACACATAACTTTTCTGAGTTTTCTTTCCCACTATTTTGACACAGTATTAGAACTTCTAGGTTTTTTTCACACTGTTATGACATAGCATCAGAACTTCTAGATTTTTTCTCACTGTTTTAGCACAGCATCAGAACTTCTAGATTTTTTTCTCACTGTTTTAACACACACGGAACTTCTAGGATTTCTTACTGTTTTAACACACATACAGAACTTTAGGCTTTCTTATTGTTTTAACACACACAAAACTTCTAGGCTTTTTTACTATTTTTATAACACACAGAACTTCTAGGATTTTTCTCACTATCTTGATAGCACACAGAACTTCTAGGATTTTTCTCACTGTCTTGATAACACACAGAACTTCTAGGATTTTTCTCACTGTCTTGATAGCACACAGAACTTCTAGGATTTTTAAACTGTTTTGATAGCACACAGAGCTTCTAGGTTTTTTCTCACCGTTGTAACACAGCATACAAAACTTCTAGTTTCCTCTAACGTTTCTTTCAGAACTTCAGCGTGCAACAACCCAAAACTTCTGGTTTCCTCTAACGTTTCTTTTAGAACTTCAGTGCGCAGCAACCGATAACTTTTGGTTTCCTCTAACGTTTCTTTCTGAACTACAGCGTGCCTAACATCAAAACTTATGACCCCTCTCATCTTGGTTTTCAGTAACATGCTGATTCTGTTCTCGTTATTTCTTATTTTTCTTCCTTACTCTTATTATTTTCAACATTAATACTACTTTCATTAATACAAAAAAAAGACATAAGCAATACTTTCTTTTATTAACTAATTATTTTCCTTTTAATTTATTAAGACAAAAAACCATTTTCAAAACAAATCCTTTCTTTTTCTTGTATTGTATAATTCAATATGGTTGTAATAGATAATTAGGATTTAAATTCTTGTAAATCCCCATTTGTAAATATGTATCCCCCATCTCTGAAATGATGTAATAACTTAGGATTTATTTTATTTCATATATTGTTAGTAATTAGGATGTCTGGCAAGATAAAATCAATAAATAGATAACCCTAATCAAAAACTAAATGCATGTAAATTAAACACACTTTCACATTAACACCTCCAGGGTAATATCACTTTGTTGCCTTTCGGAAAATAGTCATGTCCCTCGAATATGGGCATTTTAGCAAAGACCCTCGATAAGAGATCGTAGTCCCTCGATGACCCTTAATGTTGCCTTCAGTAAACGATCTAGTCGCTAAACGACATTGCTAAAACGTCCCATAGGTTGTCTTCTATGGCTATACAAAACGTCCCACGCCCGTCCCTTCACATCCAATGATGGGGCTTCTTACCAAATCAAGGGTGAGATAGAAACATCTCAAGGAAGAGGAAAAGAACATTTAAGACCTTTTGAGTAGGTAGGATACTCCTAGTTGCTCGCTTGCTCACAACAAAAACATTTTATACACCCATAATTTCACTTTGAAACATTTTCAAAAGTTAAAATACTTTGTACGCGTTCTTATAGAGACGAGAACCATTACAAAGACACTCCTTTTCAAAATATTTTCAAAACCCACATCACAAACACATTTTCAAACAAAAAGAAAGTGATCTAGCTAGTAACTAAGATCCCGTAGATAACTACCGATGAAAAGGGTGCTAACACCTTGCCTTTTCATAACCTACCCCCCGAACTCAAGAAAATAATCTCAAAGGTATTTGCTGTTCTTTTCACCCTTTCCTTTATTGGATAAAATAAAAGTCGGTGGCGACTCTTCCTATCCGCAACAAATGCGACAAAACACAAAACAACCAAGTCAGTTCTCCCAGTGTGTTACAGAACTGGAGACTCTGCTAGGGAGTCTGTAGTTTGTTTAAAAGTGGGGTTACCTTAGGGCTAGATCACCTTTACTTGATTTCCTTTGTTTTGTTTGCTTTACATTATGGTTCCTTGTTTGGGCTTGTTTTGATCCTCTACCTGGATCTGGGGCACCTTTTTTTAGGTAAGTAGCAATAAGTTGTGGAAACTGTGTGGGGTATACCTACATGGTCTAAGAAATATCTATGTTAGTGTGACACATTTGTTGGTACCGATAGGCCTTGAGTAGTTAAGGAGAATACGGGGCCGCTGTGTGGTGTCATGAAGCACTAGTTGACTTTAGAACCTTACTTGAACAACTTGGCCATTAGGAAGTAGTGAGGTATCCAACTTTGGTGCAGTCTGAAGTTGGTTGATACTCGATACTACGCTCATTGAGATCGGACTTTCGGTATATTTTGGTCGCCAATAAAGAGGCTTGCGTTGAAACAATGCCCAATGAAGAAAGATCAGTGATATTGAGATTCTCTAGAACCCGTTACTTTCTAGGAGAGGTTGAGCCAACTAAATTTCAAGAGGGTACTTACCTACAAACTCCATGCAATCCTAAACCTAAGGACTTATATGTTTTGTATGTACATAACAACTTGCTTGCTTTGCATACTTGTACATAAAATCATAAACATCATAACATCATAAGCATTCTCACTAACCATTTCAAGGATTTAGGAATTTATCTTTACTTTGTTTTATAGGCCATGAATCCCTTCCGAAGGAATACCATCCGGATTAGCTTCGTGAAAGCACACCCTCAATTCCAAGAGTTAGCATCAAGGGTGCCTGGAGATTCTCCCTTCACCGAGAAATATGGTTGACTTCTCAGCTTGGCTACCTCCAAATTCCCAGAAGAAACGATGTATGTGCTCTTCCAATTCTTTGATCCCATGCATCATTGCTTCACCTTTCCTGACAATCAGTTGGTCCCTACGCTAGAGGAGTTCTCTCAACTATTGGGAGTTCCCGTGCTTGATGGATTACCATTCACTGGTTTAGAAGGGACTCCAAAGCCTGAAGTCATTGCTGAAGCCCTACATTTGAAGAGAGCCGACATCATAGCAAATGGAGAGACAAGAAGCGAAGTTAAGGGTTTCCTAGCCAAGTTTATGTTAGAGAAGGCTCGTTCATTCTAGGAAGACATGGATTTCCAAGCCTTTGAAGATGTCTTGGCTCTTCTAATCTATGGTTTGGTTCTATTTCCAAATCCATACCCATTAATAGATGTGAATGCCATCAAGGTCTTCCTCTCTCGTAATCATATACCTACTTTGCTTGGAGACATTTTACATTGTTTCCACACTCGCACAATGAAGAAAAGAGGTACTCTCTTGTGTTGTATTCCTCTACTCGCTAAGTGGTTTACTTTTCACTTACCTCGATCAACATTGAAGAACGAGTAAGGATTAATATGGTCTCAAAGGATGATGTCCCTCACACACTCTGACATTTATTAGTGTTCTCGATCCTTAGAGGATACTACTATCATTGACCGTTGTGGGGAATTCCCTAATGTCCCTTTGCCAGGCATTAAGGGAGGTATCACCTATAACCCTTCTCTTGCATTACGATAATTTGGCTATGCACGAAGAGATGGTCCTTACGATGCACTCATCCAAGGTTTGGTGTTTGACTATGATCAAGGCTACCGTCAGAGATTTATACGAGCTTGGAGGATGGTAAACAAAGTGGATAGAAAGACATTGGGGCGTAAGAACTCCATTCCTTTAGAGCCTTATCTTAAGTGGGTACGAACTCGTGCTCAAAGACTCGATATACAATACCCTGCCACTTTGCCTATCATCATGGAGCCATTAGTTGAAGGAGATATTCCTTATGTTATCTCTCACCGTATCATGCCTACTTATCTTGAAGACTTGCAAAGAGATTGGATCCAACTGAAGGAATAACGAGACACTTTCGAGGCCCAGTTCTATGCGAGTGAAAAAAAGGTCCTGGAGCTTACAAGACAGCTTCATGAGGAGCGAAATCTGAATGCCTACAACGCGCCAAAGAGGATGTGTTTGACCTTCTTGCCTTAGGAGTTTATTTTGATTTATTTCCTCCATTGTAAGCCCAGGGGGCACAATTGTAATCAATTTAAACTTATTAATACAATTTATGTTTTCTCCTTTCTTTGTTTATAACAAATTTAAATTTTCTAAGTCCTTGAAAACATTGCATCCGCATACCATGCATCATATCATGACAGGCTTTTCCACACAGGTCTTTCATCTGCTTACTGTTTATTTCAGTAGAGATGGATCTAGAACAGACTATCAAAGACATTCAGACTCAAAATGCTCAACTTCAGGAAATGTTTTTGAACCTGTCCAAGGGACAAGAAGAGGTGAAATCACTCCTCACTAGGGGCATGATCATGGGGAATCCTGAAGATAACAAGGATGACCAGTTGGAACGGCTACAAACTGAAATGGAAACAATGAAGATCCAGATGATGGGATAACTGGTGGGCCAGATGGCTTTTATCTAAAACTTAGCTCGGGGACAAGAGGAGCTAAGGACCCTCATCAACAAACTCCATCAAGACAGTTGCAACCGTATAAAGAAAACAGTCGAGATTGGGGATCAAGTCATTATTCAGCCTCCCATGAGACAAGAAACCAGTTTGAGGGAGAGCAGGCCTTCCTAAATTGATGCTACATCACGAGGCCAACAACAACCTCGACAACAACAACAGGGTAATCAGTGTAAACGGGTCCCATCTGATAGGCAGTTTACCAAACTCGACATGCCAATATCATAAGTCTTGAAACACATGTTGAAGATGAATTTGGTTACATTAAGGGATCCTTCTCAGAATCCTAATACTGCTTCTCCCCGTTACAATCATAGAGAAAGGTGTGCATATCATTCCAACAGTCTGAGGCACAATACTGATAACTGTTGGACATTGGAAAACAAGATCCAAGATCTGATCTATAAAGGGGCGCTGGAGTTCACACAAGGCGGTCAACTGGAGCTTTTTTATCACCCCTCAAGGGCATCCATATGAAGTGGCGTTCTAGGCGAGGAAATTTTCTGTTTATTCGAATTTTCAGTTGTAATTTCTTTGTTTACTTAAACACCTATCTTTATGTTAGACTTTGGTTACTCTCATTAATGAATTAAATATGTTTGTATTGAATTAATCCATTCATTTTCATTCTATTTAAACTATTCTTTTTGCTCCCTTTATAATATTCAATTCTTGTTTCATAAGTTGCAAGCCTTTAGAGGGAGGATGACGAGAACAATGCCATAATCTCATGCAATATGCTTTTGGACAGACATTGCTAACGATGTACATGCGTTTCTTTCAATTTCTAAACACTGGAGTTATAAGGAGGATAATACCTAGTCAATCCCTTTGAGCCAAAGAAGTAGGAGTTTCCTTTTTACACAAACTGAAACCTTTAATCAAAACCTGGGGCAGGGTAGTCTCTCAGTTAATTCAAATGCGCGTTCAATCGCAAACTTTCACTTCGTATACAACGAATGACATCAAAAACATTCCTCTGGAATCAAAAGATGGTGATGGTTCCCTACCAAAACAGGCAATCGTTATCTCTAAAAAAACCACTAAGTCAAAACCTACGAAGGAGACTTAAGAAAAACTTGGGCATCCTGCTGACCGTAATCTCAAAAACAAGAACAGTCAGGTGAAATCAGGGATAATAAATCAAAAAGAGGTCACTACAAATCCTCAACAACATGGAAAATATGGCACAAAAAAAAAGATTGCCTTCTAACAAACTTAACTTGTCTGAACCATCACCAAAACGTCATTCCATACTCGATTGGAGTCCAAACACAATTAACTGAGTTTAGGACTGAAGAACATCACGAAGAAATAGCGGGTACAAATACACTTTGAGCCTTATCCTTTGTTTCTTAAACCGTGAACCAGACCACGTTACGACATTTCAAAGTCCTAATTGAAGCATGGGTTAGTCCGAAAACATAATGTTACAAAAGGTATCCTGACTCCTGTAAGGCTTACTCTAAATCCTGATTTGAATTCACATACTTGCAAAATTCTTTTATCTGCTAAAATGCATTTTCAAAACTTCAAGACAAGCATAAACTTTGCATTATTTTGAATATCGTTGTATGCATATGGCTAATTGTTTGACAGCGGATAAATTCACACGACGAATGTATAGCGAACGAAAGCTCTCTCAGTGAACAAAATCACTTCAAATGGGATGACACTTCCAATGATAGATCTCCTATAAACAAGGGGGCATGACATGTCACTGTCCAACTCGCCTGGGGGAAGTCAAGTCAAAATTCTAATAAATCTCTCAAGAAATGTTGAATAACCAGGGGCAGGTCTGTATTTGAATCACTTGGGGAATTGAACGTGAATTCCAACAAAGGGTTGTGTACGGTCAGGAAAGAATTTCCTGGTAATACTACAAACACTTTCTACTAGGGGCAGTGATGAATCCCCCACAATGTCCTTTTCACAGGGTGATCCCCAACCAAAATTTCAATCTTTGAAAATCTCTCCCTAACTGAGTTGATTTCAAGAACCCTCGAGGAGTTCTGCCAAAAGAAAGCACCTCTCCAACAGATTGGCGAAAGGGTTTATTTCCCCAACAAACAGCAAGATTCCTCAACTTGAATTTTCCTCCCAGACTATCACAAATCAAGGGACCGCAACTCCTCTTCCCTAGTAGAATTTCCTACAATCCCTAGTAAGCTACTGCAAAACCTGGAAGACAACCAGATAACAGTTAAGTCCTTTATCCCCAACAAGTTGTTAGCTTCCTTTCTCTTCCATCAAGAGATAACTCTCCAGTAGAGCAACGAACAACTAAGACTCCTGAACTTTTTTCCCCAAAACGGAAATTAACACTCTCTACAAAGTTTTCTTCTCAAGCAAAATCAACATCCCCAGCGGATTTCTCCTCAAACAAAAAAGACAGGAATCCCCAATGGAAACGTTCTAAGAAAGGTTTGAAGATGGGCATACTCTTCATCCCCAACGGTCATCCGGGATTCAGCCTCCCAAAACACCCCAACATTTGTCAAAGATTTATTTTCCAAGACAAAAATACATTCCAATATCATTTCGCATTTCATGCATCATATTACATACATGACAAGTGCATATGACACAATCTCATTTATTTTGAGAACATCATTGCACCATGCATTTCATACATCATGACATTGCATGCATTTAACTCTTTACCTTTTTAGGAAAGATCAAATCAACAGATGGCTATCATCAACGATCTTCAAAGGGTCGGAGATTAATACCTAAAACCAGACAGGACAACTATCTCAAACGAACAACTTTTTCAAGTTCCAGATTAATACTTGTAACTAGCCAGGAAAACTATCTGTGGACAACTGATTGTAGATTAACACATATAACAAGCCAGGAAAACTATCTACATGAAGAGATTGAAGATTAACACCTATAACAAGCCAGGAAAATTATCTTTCTTTCTCAGGTCAAAGATTAATACCTGAAACCAAACATGAAAACTATCTACTCGACCAGCTTAAGCAACCCTACCCAGGTTCCTTCTCATTTCCAGATGTAGTTTTACACGAACTCATCATGAAGCAGTCCTACACGGGCTCCTTCTCATTCAGCTTTCCGATACAATTCAGATACGCTACGGATTCCATTCTGATACTCATTCAGGTTCAACTTTCTGATACAGTTCAGATACGCTCCAGATACGGATGCCATTTTGATACTTATTCAGACTCAGCTTTCAGATACAGTTCAGATATGCTGCAGATACAGATGCCATTCTGATGCTCATTCAACACATTTCTCAAATACAATCCAGATACAATCCAGATACGGATGTCATTCTGACGCACATTCAGTACTTCTTTCAGATGCGAGTCAGATACAATCCATTTATGGATATTTTTCTCATACTCATCCCACTACATCTACTATTTTAGTATAAACCAACCAGATATTTATTCTGATACTACTTCAAATTTTTGCCACCAATCACTTTTGGATGGCATCCATAAGCCCATCTCCAACAACTCTCCATCATCTCTCCAAATGGCATCTTTAAGCCCATTCCCTGCATAATCAACCACCACATCATCAAGTGCAAATTTATGAGAACTCTAGTGTTCAATCATCTTCCACCTTCAAGTCACAAATGGCAGGTTCGCCAATCTAACTCTTCAGGTTTAAGAAGATTGAACAGGGGCAGTTGTTATACCCCAAAATTTTCCCTCTCATTTCTCAAGGTATCATCATGGACCCTCAGGATTGCTTATGTCAAGTTTCAAGTCTCGGATTACAATTATCCAAGAAAGTCATTCACAAGGGTAAAATGGTCAAATGCATACTGAAAAGTCAAACTTTGACTTTTTGATCAAAATCAAGTTTCAAAAATCATATTTCATCAAGACATGAAGTTGGTTCATCAAGAAATCAAAAGTCAAAGATTACTTTGAAAAGTCAAATTTCTAAACACTTAGAAAATTTTCTAAGTGTTAAGAAAATATGATAATTTCATAACTTTGGGCCAGATTTTCATCATGATGCAAGATAATTCAATCAGAACTTCTGACATGAAAGTTATAGATCTCAATGAGATCTAAAACATGGCAGAACAGAGCTTCTTCTAGAAAGGTTGTGATTTCAAGTTATAAATCCATGAAGAAATCCTTGAAGCTAAAACACTTAGTAAATTCTGAGCATTTTTAAGTCAGAACTTGGACAGAATTTTTGGGCCAGTTTTCACTCAAGTGAAGTCAGAATATACAAAAATGAGTTAGAACTTGACGCTTCAATCAGAACATATGCAAATTGTGTTCTTCGATTAGAACATGGCGCTTCAGCATATGGAGACTATGTTCTACGCTTTGATCAGAATATCACCCTTCGAATCTCTTTCTGGTCTTTCCATTCTTCGATCAGAACATCATCAAACCCCAAAACCTCGTTTTAAATAGTCTGTTGTACTACCATGATATAGTCTTGCATCCAACTTCCACAACACTCCAAAATTGCTGCTGACCCAGTCCACGCCTGCATTTTCTCAAATCCCATATTTGCACAAAATTAGCACATAAAAGCTGTATTTAAAAAGTAATGAAACATTACGCCAAAAAAGGTCAAATCCCATTTGTTTTTCCCTCCAAAACCATAGCAAACTCATCTATAAATAATTTGTTCAACCACACATCTAGGGGGCTGGCTTTGGGAAAGAGAGAGGGATCAAATACAAAAAAAAAAAGAGAGAGAAAAGAAAACATTCAAACACTCTTAAACCCAGAATTCCCAAAACAATACCTTTGTTCTTCCCTATTGAATCAAAGAATACAACATTTTTTGTTCTGTTTCTTGCTAATCCGAGAACATTTGAAGGCAGCAGCTCAGGTCTCAAATGCACGCTTCAAATTCAAGGTAAGTCATTATGACTTTTAAATTTTCATTCAGAACATCATTAAATATGTAAATATCATAGTGTTGATACTGTCCATATCATTGCCTAAGTAGAAAAACTGTGGATCAGAACTTCTTGAAGAAAACTAGGCTCAGAATTAGGATTATAACTTCTATAAATTGTCGTGCTTTTATTTTTCTATTTTGCTGTTATTAAGAACTGAATAAGTTGCAGATGCTCTGGCTAATGTAAGGAAGGAGGTGAAGTGTAACACATAACTTCTGAGTTTTCTTTCCCATTGTTTTGACACAGTATTAGAACTTCTAGGTTTTCTTTCCCACTATTTTGACACAGTATTAGAACTTCTAGATTTTTTCTCACTGTTTTAGCACAGCATCAGAACTTCTAGATTTTTTCTAACTATTTTAGCACAGCATCAGAACTTCTAGATTTTCTCTCTCACTGTTTTAACACACACGAAACTTCTAGGCTTTCTTACTATTTTAACACACACGGAACTTCTAGGCTTTCTTATTGTTTTAACACATATAGAACTTCTAGGCTTTCTTACCATTTTTACAACACACAAAACTTCTAGGATTTTTCTCATTGTCTTAATAACACACGAAACTTCTAGGATTTTTCTCACTGTCTTGATATCACACAGAACTTCTAAGATTTTTCTCACTATTTTGATAGCACCCAGAGCTTCTAGGTTTTTTCTCATTGTTGTAACACATCACACAGAACTTCTGGTTTCCTCTAACGTTTCTTTCAGAACTTCAGCACATAGCAACCCAGAACTTATGGCTTCCTCTAACGTTTCTTCAAAACTTCAGCGTGCAGCAACCCATAACTTCTGGTTTCCTCTAACGTTTCTTTCTGAACTACAGCGTGCCTAACATCAGAACTTCTGACCCCTCTGATCTTGGTTTTCAGCAACATGCTAATTCTGTTCTCGTTATTTCTTCTTTTTCTTCCTTACTCTTATTATTTTCAGCATTAATACTACTTTCATTAATATAAAAAAAAGACATAAAAATATTTTCTTTTATTAACTAATTATTTTTCTTTTAATTTATTAAGACAAAAAACCATTTTCAAAACAAATCCTTTCTTTTTCTTGTATTGTACCATTCTATATGGTTGTAATAGATAATTATGATTTAAATTCTTGTAAATCCCCATTTGTAAATATGTACCCCCCATCCCCGAAATGATGTAATAACTTAGGATTTATTTTCCGCATTTTATTTGCTTTCATATATTGTTAGTAATTAGGATGTATGGCAAGATAAAATCAATAAATAGATAACCCTAATCAAAGACTAAATGCATGTAAATCAAACACACTTGCACACTAACACCTCTAAGGTAATCTCACTTTGTTGCCTTTCGGAAAATAGTCATGTCCCTCGAATATGGGCATTTTAGCAAAGACACTTGATAAAAGATCGTAGTCCCTCGATGACCCTCAATGTTGCCTTCGGTAAATGATCTAGTCCCTAAATGACATTGCTAAAATGTCTCATAGGTTGCCTTCTATGGCTATACAAAATGTCCCGCGCCCATCCCTTCACATCCAACGATGAGGCTTCTTACCAAATCAAGGGTGAGATAGCAACATCTAAAGAAAGATGAAAATAACACTCCTTTTCAAAGATACTTTCAAAACCCACATCACAAACAGATTTTCAAAAAAAAAGCAAGTGATCTAGCAAGCAACTAAGAGTCTGTAGATAACTACGGATGAAAAGGATGCTAACACCTTCCCTTTTCATAACCTACCCCCAAAACTCAAGAAAATAATCTCAAAGGTCTTTCCTGTTCTTTTCACCCTTTCCTTTATTGGATAAAGGAAAAGTCGGTGGCGACTCTTGCTATCCGCAACAAATGTGATAAAACGCAAAACACCAAAGTCAGTTCTTCCACTGTGTTACAGAATGGTTAGCAGATTTATGAGTAAACCAAAGTGGTCTCATTACCAAGCCACTGTCAGGATTTTGAGGTATGTAAAGGGAACTCTGAAGTATGGAGTGTTATTTCTGTCTGGAAGAAAGATCTAATTAGAACTTCTGAGTTATTCAGACTCTGATTGGTGCAAAGATAGAGTGGACAGAAGAAGTAATTCTGGGTACTTATTCAAATTTATGGGAGGTCCTATTTCTTGGTGTTTCAAGAAGCAACATGTTTTTGCGCTGTCAACCTGTGAAGCTGAATATATTGCAGGTGCTACGGTTGCATGTCAAGTTGTGTGAATTCTGAACTTGTTGTAAGATCTAAAGATTGAAGTAGCCAAACCACTAAAGTTGATGATTGATAACAAGTATGCAATCAATCTTGACAAGAACCCAGTGCTGCATGGGAGAAGCAAGCATATTGAGACCAAATATCACTTTCTGAGGAATCAAGTTCTGAGCGGAATATTAGAAGTTGTGCACTGTAGCACCCCGAAGCAGCTGACAGATGTTCTAACAAAGGCTATCAACATTGATCAATTTCTTCGCTTGAGGGATGGAATTGGTATTGTCAGTTTTGGATAAAATATAAATGAAGGGATGGTGTTAGATTTAATCTATATTTTAGGAATATATTTTGGATATTAATCTATATTTTAGGAATATCTTTAAGAGGATATTATTATATATTTTTATATCTTTGTTAGAGGATATTTAGTATTTTATTTTATGTATAAATAGCCTAGTGAGGTAGCTCAATGTAATTCATTGTAAATCATTATTCCTTATTTTTGTAGCTGTCATTTAATATATTCTTTTTCCTTTCATCTCTTCTTTGTGCACCAACAAGAAATTGGAGGAAGAAGAGAAAAGAGGTTAGGACAAGAAGAAGGCAAGAGAACATCCCTCCATAGATAAAGAGAAGCAATTTCTAGAGAAAATCTAATATAAGGGTGATAAGTTGATTCATTAATAGGAGTATGATGAAGGGTGGAGTGGAGGGATCATTAACATCCAATAGGGTTAATTGACTTGTTGAGAAATCTTGAATTTGATGATTCTATGTGATTTCATGTGTTATGATTGTTAAATTTCTTGTGTCAATGTGTGAATACAATTATGTTTTGATGTCTCCATATCTTTCCTCCATTGATGATGTTCAAAGATTTTAAGGAATTGAGATAGTATATAAATTCATGATTTTATAATTGTTTAATTTGATGATAAATTAATGAGTATGTGATGAGTTTATAATAGTAAATTAACTTATTGTGTCAGAAACTTGAAATAAGTTATTTTGCTATTAGTGATTTATTACCTTAGAGTTGTCAGAGTTACTAGTTGAGTAACTCTTATATATTTTAGAGTTGTGTTTGTATGACGTGGTGTTAAGGGTTATTACCCTATAGATGATCTGACACAAGTAATAATAATAGTGTATTACTCTATTGATGAATTTTAAGAGTTAGGAGAATTTTATGAAATTAGATGTTGGTCGATAGGTTTAGAGTGAAATAACAATATGTAATTGACCATAATAATATATTTTTGGAAATAAGCTATTTGGAAATGTTGGAGAATGTTTATAATATTTATTATTGAAAAAAATGAGCTTAAGAGTGAAATTCCCGTATGGAAATCGCAGAAAAACGCAAGAGATACTGACTTACTTGTTTCGTGCATATCTTGAGCACAGTAAGTCCAAATAACACGTCATTAGAAGCGTTAGAAAGATAACGTAATAATATTTTTGTCTAAGTGGAGAAATTGAGTCTAGGAGTTCCATAATATTATAATTTATCTCGTTTTTTATACCATAAATATTGACGATTTCGGTCATGCGTTGGTCAAATTGTTTCAAGTGTAACCAGAGTATCGTGAGCCCGTTTGGGATGGGGTCAGTTGAGTTAGAAAGAGGGTTTAATGATATTTTCAAGTGTAAATTTTGAAATTCTGGTATCAGATATGTGATGTCGAATGAGATGTCACGACACAAATATCTGTTTACAAGTAAAGAGCAGTAATAACAAAAGCAGTAAAAACACAAGAGATTGTTCACCCAGTTCAGTGTACAACAACACCAACTCTGGGGGATACCAAGCCATGGACAACTCCACTGATTAGTATCAATTCGTAGACCCTCAGTAAACAACCAGTTTACGATCTAATCACTTAATCACTACCCGTGTTATACTTCTACCAATACATACATAGGTATGACACCCTCCTCAAATCCCTTCAATCACTTACAATGAAGAAACAATAGAAATAATAAGTTAAAAAACTTCAACCATTCAATGCTTAAAATATTATGACTGATACACAATTAACAATCTAAATAACAACACAAGTATTAAATCAATACTTGAGTGTTTTACAATTAAGAGACTTATAATTTTTAAAACAAAAAGAAGGTATTCTTCTTTAAAAGTTAGTGGTTTGAATAAGGAAGCAAGTCCTTATATATGCGCAGCTGTGGGCTTGGGCTTAAAACCAAATATTCAATTCTTTTGAATATTTCCATAAAAACAGATCAAGATAAAATCCATGCATTTTGAAAAATATTCCTCCATATTTTTTGCAGCCTGTGAGTCACAAATCTTGAATTATGGAGCACAGGAAATCAGGAAACAAAAAAACATAAACTGATGTTGGCTGAGTTCAATTTAGAAGGCAGATGTCAAGACATCTACTTTGACATAATTCAAAACAGTTTTCTACAAATGTCAAGACATTTAGCAAAACATTAACAACACACTGTTTTATCAAAATTGTTGCGAACAAACACTTACAAAATCCCCTTTGGAAAATTTTGGCTAAAACATTATCAGAGCATATTATCAGAGCAGAGCAATATATTATCAGATTAGCACTATAAGAAAAGCAAGCACAAACTCAGTTAGCAATTAGTGTTAGAAAAGGAAGATGTCAAAATATCTCCTGAGACATGAGGCTCCCCCTCAAGTATTAAGCCCCCCCCTCAATCAGATGTCAGTTAGTGGTAAGTGGTCAGTCAATCACTTTCTCTCCCCCTTTTTAGTCATAATATGCCAAATGAAAGGATGCATTCAAGAGTGTATCAGTAATTTAGGTACAGACCATAAAAATCAAATGTCAAGCACATACAAGTTCCAAAATGAAACAAAAGGATCAAATAAATAAACATCAATTAGTCTAACTATAATCAGGACCAGTTGACTTGGCTGAGCCAGAACTTCCTTCCTCGCTAGAGTCTTCACCTTCAGAGTTCATTGTATCATCAAGGTTGTTGTCCTTTTGTAGGTCCTTGATCATCTTTTAAAAGTTTAGCTTCCTTGATGAGATAACTCTGATCACATCATCCAATTCCTTGAAGGCTTCTCTTAATTCATTGATCATGTCATCCTTGGTGGAGGTATTTTCAGCAGGTGCAGATGTCAAAACAATGTCTGGGACATGTTTTCCTGAAAAAAGCTTAAAATGAAGGGTTAAAGCAAACTCCCTATTGTACACTACATCATTTCCACTTAGAATTCTAGGATGCTGATTAAGAATAATTCCACAGACGAGGGAAGGAAAAGTAATTGGCATCTTAATGGCACAAGTTCCTGTATGCTTAATAGCTTGATCAAAGATGTAGGTACCATAATCAAAAAGTTTCTGGTTTCCAACAACATAAATAAACTTTCCTAATCCAATGGAGATGGTTGAAGTGTGATTAGTGGGAACCCAATTTCGAGCTCCAATCCTATGTAAAATAGCATATTTCACACTCAGCTTGCTGACAGGAAGTTTATTTTTCATGGGCCACTCACTTACTTGATTAGCAATGATGGCTCTACAAACTTGATTATTTGTAACTTCCAGCTCACAGCATACATCTTCAGACCTATCTAGAAACCTATTTATGATTCCAGGAGAAAATTTTACACACTTTCCTCTAACAAAAACCTTTCTGTACTCCTTACTTTTATGGTCAGCACAGTCAACAAGAATATTAACAATAAACTCCTTAACAAGAGTTTCATAGCAATTGGCAAACCTGGTAAGTGTTTTCATCAATCCAGCATAAGATATCAGCTCCATGATTTCTTTACATTCCAAAGCACCAACTCCCATTTCTCTCCAGGGAAATCCTCTTTGATACACATACTTTCACTTTTCAGCATTCCCAATAGAATGGAAGGAGATGTTGTCAAGTGGGGCATCAGGAACCCTAACAGACAATTTCTTACTTGCAGACTTTCTGACAGGAGAGATGTCCTGGACATCTTGCTCGACATCATACTCAGATTCAGTCTCTTTAACTAAAACAATTTTCTTCTTACTCTTGGATCTTTTTACATCATCCTCATCATCATCATTTGTGAAGCTAACAGGTCTAGCTTTTCTTTTTCTAGAGCGAGGAACCACTTTGTTTCCTGACTTTGGGGGTCCATACATGATTTTCTTCTTAATTGTCTTGGCAGGGGGTGTGACACTTGCATCCTTTACTTTTTTGGATTTTAGCCTTCTTCCAATACTAAGCACCATATTAGTAATGAGCTCATTGTCAGACAACTCTTCTACATTGACTACATTTTTAGCATTTTGACCTTTTGCATCCTTGGAGGCAGTAGCATCTTGTTCAATATTTTCCTCATCATCTTGTTCAACATTTTCTTCTTCCACTTCTTTTAGAGCAGAGGTAGCAAGTTTCTCAAGTTTGCTTTCAACAATATCTTTCTTAAAGGTGGATGATTGAAACAACCGGTCGAACCATCATCTGATATAAAATTAATGAAGTCGCCACCGAACGTCTTTTATCCCGCAGAAAGGGAAAGGTAAACATCAAGAAAACCTGAGAAGGGTGAAATAACGATCAAACAACCGAGAGATCGGGTAAGGGAGTCTGTTACGCGAGGGGAAGGTATTAGCACCCCACACGCCCGTAGTACTCTATGGTATCCACTCATGTTTGTTCTAATCTAAGGGTGTGTAAAATCTATATCCAAGGCTTAAAGCTGAAAAGGGAATGCATGCAAAGAAAAAAGGAAAAGAAAGTGTGGGGAAAAGAAAGGAATATTTACAAAGATATGCTCGATTAGGCTCCACAAAAGCCTCTACCTATGTATCCCTTTTAAGGAATCAGAGTAGCCGTAGTTCGGCTCTTATATTTTGGTTGGTTTGTGTTTTTTAGTTAAAAAGACAAAAGTAACAGTCAAGATGGCAAAACATCAAATAAATTGACAAAAACATCAACGACAATGATAAAACAACAAAAAGAGATGACAAGACACCACATGGTAACACAAACTCAGATAAGATGATAAAATGTCATCATGATAGCAAAATATCAGACAAGACAATAAAACATTACACCTAACAATGGTATCGAAAATCAAAGTAGGATGACAAACATACACGATGGAAAAACATCGGTAACAAACATATGCAATGGAGAAACATCGAAAAAAAGATAGCAAGATAGCATGGAAAAGATGACGAGACATCAACAAGCCAGATGATAAAACATCACACCTAACAATGATATTGAGAATCAAGGTAGGATAACAAACACATGCGATGGTGAAACATCAGTAAAAAACATATGCGATGGCGAAACATCGGCTAAAAGATGGAAAGATAACATGGCAAAGATGGCGAGACATCATAATTCAGATGATAAAACATCACATCTAACAATGATATTGAGAATCAAATTAGGATAATAAACACATGCGATGGCGAAACATCGACAACAAACATATGTGATGGAGAAACATCGGCTAAAAGATAGCAAGGTAACATGGAAAAGATGGCGAAACATCAACAATTCAGATGATAAAACATCACACCTAACAATGATATTGAGAATCAAGGTAGGATAACAAACATATGCGATGACGAAACATCGGCAAAAAGATAACAAAATATCATAGCAAGGATGGCGAGACATCAATTTGATAAGGTTTGAAACAAAGCCAAAAGGCGCACACACAATTAAGATTGGTTTATATTTTTTACCTTGAAGAAGGATTTAAGTTTATTAGATATATTTTATGATTTGCCAAGAAGAAGTTTTAGTTTTAAGATGCAATATGAAAAGAAAAGAAAACAACTAAGGGAGACTATCCTAATCTCTAGCCCTAATGTTATCATAAAATGATTGACCCTAAGGTTTAGGATGAAAAGGGAAGTATCTAACCTATGTTATCATGCATGGGTAAATATCCTAATGTCTAGCTCGAGGACTAACCCTACACGAGCAATCCTAAGGGATCATGGTAAATACCAAACAAGCGAGCAAACAAGTGCTTTGGAAAAAGCAAACAAACATGAGTAGCAAGAAAGGAACATATGTGGAATTTCCCTAATTAGGTCTTAAAATAAACCAGAGGGATTCCTGACAGATATCAGCAACAGAGGTCCCTTTCATGCATCTCTATTCCTACTTTAGATGATCTCTAAAAAGCATTAAAATGCAGAGATACGAATGGGGTCACCATGATACCTAACGGAGTAGGTCTGTTTCCTCTTCGAAGTGCATGAGATAAGACAACTCCACAGAACGACTCCTTGAACCTCCTTAATCAACCATTAATCAGGCATACCTGGATTGTGTCAATAATCGATTGTAAGGTCATAACACAAATGTCCACAAGATAGAGGTAATGCTTGGGGTATGGGAGTTGAATCGAGTTATGATTAACCAAGGGGTGTACTTGATTAATCTCGTGAGAGTAGGTGCTCCTACCCTCAACCATGAGACCTTTTGTACATGGAAACACTTGGTATATGGACCAAAGTGATTGATTCGGGTTATGGTTAACCAAGGGAAAAACTTGATTAACCTCGTGAGAATAGTCATGCCCAAACTCAACTATGAGGCCCTTTATGAAGATGATTGGTATGTGGACCAAGGGGAGAGAAGAGATTTGCTTCAATGCATAAGATAAAAATCAAAAGCCCATACAAAGTGGCTATATGCATGCTCCTTGAAAATGGGACTAGTGTGGAACTAGTATTCTAAACGACCAATTGGAATAATTGATCGAATAGTTGTCGCTGTAGAATAGCCCAGGACCAAACTATGAAATGTGTGCAAGTGTGCATTTGTAGGTGGATACCTTTTCATTGATGATGAGCCCAAGAGGAGGCCAAGTGTTCTAATTTAAACAAAATACGCATGATAGCAATTTAAACATATAAAGAAAATAGTAAAGAAAATAAAATTCTAAAATATTACAAACCATATGGGAATGGGGGGTACAAGTTTACGAATGGGGATGAGTCGAATCGATAATACGATAAAAAGTCTAAATAAACAAACAATACAACCCAATCAAAATAATTTAAATAACTAATTAAATTAAATAATCCTATTTAATATAATTAATTAATTAATAATATTAAATAACATTTCTCAATTTAATTGATTATTTAGAACAAATGATGTTTTTGTATTTTTATTTAATAGAAAACCTAAATAAACAAAACAATACAGAATATAAAGGAAAAGAGGACAATGAGCCTGAGAATTAAGCAAAAGGAGGGGTGTTGAAAAGCAAATTCTCCCTAGGCCCAGGTTGAGCTCATTGGATCCGGTGTGGGCAGTTCCTAAGGGTACATCGTGGGCATGCAAAATCTGAATCATTGATGTTATTGACGATGATATCCGATGTTAATGGGTGAAGACGCACCATAAAAAGATCCTGGATCACACACGTACAATTTTTGATCCTCCATATGAACGGTGACAAGTGTCTCAAGGTGGCGACACTTGTCACCACCGCACCGGTCAAAACCAAACACAACAAATTCAGAAAATTAAAATGATTAGAAATGTATTTTATCAAATCCATTGAACAAGAAGAACAAAAATGTTAAACATAAACAAATATAACAACTCCCTCTCTCTGAGTCCTGGTTCTTTCTTCAACGCTCTCTCCTCTCTCTTCATCATTCGCTGGAGAAGACAACTAGACCGCCATGCCCGAAATCACCTCACAGCGGCGGCAGTGAAGGCAGATCACAATCTTGCACCGATCTTCAATTTTTTTTACTCCGCTAGCTTCATTTTCTTCTTCTCGTCACTAATCCATGGCTGGATTTTGCATATTCTGAAGGATTTGGCCGGGATCTTGAAAGGGGAAAATGAAACCCTATGTTGCTTAAATAGCAATTCCGGTGAGATCTCTCTAATCTTCTTCTTCCTCTTCACACTGTGACTTGTGATTTGCTTTCTTCTTCATCTTTCTCATGAAATCAAAAATTACAATTTCTGAAAACCAAATTTCTGAAGGGTTTGTGCGTGAGAGGAAAGTGATGATGCATAGGGTTTATGCACAACTTTTGATTTTCTATGAACAATCCCCTATCTTTGTGATATCTAAAAGGGTTTGAGGAAAAATGACGATGGATTTTTAGGGTTTCTGGTTTATTGTTGTTTGCTCAGCTTTTGGCTTGTGTGTGTACCGTGAATCCCCCCTGATTTTAGTGCCAATAAATGCTTAAATACTAATATAAGTTAGGTTTTTTCTGCTGTGATTTTTCTTGACAAGCTTGCTGATTTTGTTTTTTATCTGGCTTTGAATGAATTTTGACATGGGCTTTGATCCATCCGATCTCTGTTATTATTTGTTTTTTTGTGATAATTTATGATATTTTCTTTTCTGAAATGTGATCATGTTGCTTGCTGTTGGGCCCTGATTTCTGATACGTGAATTATTTTGTTGGACATGTGATGTGTGTCATAACAAATTGTTTTGCTGGGCTGGACTGTTGCAAATCTGAGTTTGTTTTTATTTTCTGATATTTGCCTTGCAATGCTGTGATGATGTACTGATGAGTTTTGCTGCTTGTTGCATCTGTTATTGGGCTTAAAATGTGATTCTGACTTGTGATTTCTTTGGGGCCTCAACTGAGTTTGCAAATTTGTTGGGCTGAAACTTGATTTTTACTTGATGTGGTTTTGTTTGTTGAGATAAGAATTTTTTTGCTGTTTTTTACTGTTGTGCATAATTGTGATGCTGATTGCTGAGTTTTGCTATAGAGACCCGCAATGTTATGTAATTGTGATGAAAAAAATATGAGTTTCTTTGTCTTTACTGTGAACCAATTTTTTTTGTCTTTTTGTGATTTGTAGTAAATATTATGGGTCTGTGATTGAAACTTGAGATTTTGATTTGTATGAGGCCTTGAATGCTTGTGAACATGATTGAAAACCAACCCTATTCTGACCTATATTCTGATTCCTGTGCACACCCTTATGATGAAATTACGAATACCTTTTGAAAATTTCTTTATTTTTGTTCAAGTTTTGGTTTCTTGATGATTTCTAACCATGTCCAATTTCCTTTTTTTTATGTGATGTTGGCTCATATGAATTTGGAGAGAGCAAAGAGGAGTGCTTGAAGAAGAAGATAAAAAAAGCTAGTCACGAGGCTTGGAAGACTTGAAGCAGAGGCCGAGGAAATGGCCATGAGGAACTCGAAGATTGAAGAATAATTCTTTTTGAGTTTTGTCTTGTAACTTTAGGATTATAAATTTTAAAGTTCTTGTAAGAAGTAGTCTTGAAATTTCAAAGACTTGAACAGTTTCAATGTTACTGCACTCTTGTAATCAATGAAGTTTTAAAATTTTAGATCCTATCTTCTTTGCCATAATGCTTGTAGAAATAGGTTGAGCTATTTGAAGGAAATTGGCAACATTTTGAATGAATCTTACCATGTTGAATGGTTTTGAGATAAACTTTAATGAATATTCATGATGAATGTTGTTTGGAACTTGAATGAATATACAGATGAAGCCAAATCTTATTTTTCCATGACCGCTTAATCTTTTAAATGCAAAAATAATAGTTTTTCTTGCACTTTATTCAAAATAGTAGTTAACTTGAACATATTGGGAATGATGAACACTTCTACTAACGAAACCAACTTTAATCCAAATCCTAAATCCCACTCCATTCACTAAGCATGAAGAAAACAACAATGCCTTGCTCACAAATTTATCTTTTGTACCACAATTCACTCTTGTATTTCAAACAATCGAAGATCCAATCTTGTCAACTAATGTCTTTGAGGAATCTTAATCCAACTAATAAACACACGAGAATGCACCCAAGGGTCACCAGAGAATCCACATCTCTGAATTCGTGCCTTTGCAAAGAAATCCAAGAAGTGATGATGACACACATAGGAAAATGATGAACGCCTGAACTTACAGACTTGTAGTTTGATGGGGAGAATATCATAGTGATTAAGAATTCAAACCTTAGCTCTATAAACCAAAGCTAATAGAGAACTAGTTTATTCAAGCTTGAGTGAAGACGAGAGCCATTAAAGCCATAGAAACCCTTATTCTCGCTTGTGACAAAATCATACCCCATTTGAGTAAGAGGGATGAAGATGCTTTATGGAAGAAAGAATCTTCAATGAACATGAACATAAAACCCTAATTTTGACTGATGGATCAAAAGAAAGTGATTCTCCTTTAGATCAATACAAACTTTAACCCTTTGATGAAATAATGAAATGGATGAAAGGGTCTTGAGACACGAGGAACCCTTGTGACTTGAGAAACCCAAATTTCGAGAGAAAGAGCTCGCTTCTTACACCAATTATCAACACTATCAACCGACACCACTTGTAGACAACTTGAGAACCAAAGTACCTTGATCCCATCATAAGAGAATGAATGCAATGCAGTATGATGTTTATGATGAAACATAAGCATGAATCAAGAGGGTAAATTTTGGGGTGCAACAATGATCCAGCAACAACAATTTTAGGATCATTTCTTTTGTCAGCAGGAGGAGGCATACGAGCAAGAGGGGTAGAAATCCCAAGAAAACCAAAGCCTTCATTTAACACTCTGTCTACTAGCCTTCTAATGCTTCTATCAATATTGATAATTTCTTCTTCTGTCCTATTGTCAGTAGCAGTAGAAGAGTTACCTTTATCATCTTTGGATTTCTTAGCAGGTGATAATCTAGGTTTCTTGACCTTCCTATCAAGAGGTCGGATGGTTGTTAGAGGAGTAGCATCAAGTACTCTATCAAGGGAGAGATTCTCATTGGCATATTTTGAAGAAGACGATGTATGATGTTGAGACATATTTGAAGATTTTTGAGCAAAAGGATGAATAATGACTAGGGTTCTTTTTCTGTAGAGGAGAATACAAATTTTGTGAAAGTAGAGGGATGTTATTTCGTAGTGTGTGGGAAACACTTTGAGGAATTCCTGTAATGATTGCTTTCAAAATTTTATTTGTTGGAAACACAAATGATATAATATCACTTTAATGATATTCTCACACGCCTTTAATTGCTACAAACCCTCATATAGGCGAATCCCTAATTTTCCTCTTAGGTTCTCAAGCTTATTAGCATCCAAAGCCTTAGTGAAAATGTCAGCCAGTAGTAATTCAGTGGCTACATGTTCTAAGACAACAATCTTTTCTTCAATAATCTCTCTTATGAAGTGATGACAGATATCAATATGTTTGGTCCTGCTGTGTTGAATGGGATTCTTAGATATGTTAATGGCACTTAAATTGTCATAGAATAATGTCATGATATCTAGTTTGACATTGTATTTTGTTAACATTTGTTTCATCCAAACCAATTGAGAACAATTACTTCCTGCAGCAATATACTCAGCCTCTACAGTGGACAGAGACACACAATTTTTCTTCTTACTGAACCAAGATATGAGATTATTTACCAGAAAAAAAGCATCCTCCTAATGTACTTTTTCCATCATCAACACTTCCTTCCCAATCAGCATCACAATAACCAGGTAAGGTAGAATTAGATCCATGAGAGTATAGCATACCACAGTCACTTGTTCCATTCATATATTTAAGAATCCTCTTCACATGGTTGACATGGATAACTTTAGGATCATCTTGATATATTGCACACACTCCTACAACAAAGGCAATGTCAGGTCTGCTAGTTGGGAGATATAGAAGACTTCCTATCATGCTTCTGTAGAGGCTTTGATCCACACTTACTCCTTTTTCATCTTTAGACAACTTCAGATGTGTGGGAGTAGGAGTTTTTTGTGGATGGCCTTTTCCATCCAAAATTTCTTAACTATGTTCATGGCATACTTGCTCTGAGATAAAAATATGGAATCTCCCATTTGTTTAACTTGCAGACCAAGAAAATAGGTTAATTCACCAACAAGACTCATCTCAAATTCTGACTGCACTTGCTTGACAAAATGTTGAACCATCTCATTTGACATCCCACCAAACACAATATCATCAACATAAATCTGTGCAATCACGATCTTTCCTTCTTCTTCCTTGACAAAAAGAGTTTTGTGTATGCCACCTTTCCGGTATCCATTCTCAACAAGAAATTCTGTCAATCTCTCATGCCAAGCTCTTGGAGCTTGCTTTAATCCATACAAAGCTTTCTTCAGTTTGTAGACATGTTTAGGAAAACTTGGATCAACAAATCCATTTGGTTGTTCCACATAAACTTCTTCATTCAGATAGCCATTTAAGAAGGCACTTTTTACATCCATTTGAAATAATTTAATTTCAGTATGCATGCAACTCCCAAGAGTAGTCTGGTTGATTCAAGTCTGGCCACAGGGGCAAAAGTTTCATCAAAGTTAACTCCTTCAATTTGAGTATACCCTTGTGCAACTAACCTTGCCTTGTTTCTAGTGACCACCCCTGTTTCATCAAATTTATTCTTGTACATCCATTTTGTGCCAATCACATTTGTCCCTTCAGGTCTTGGAAAAAGATCCCAAATTTCATTTCTACTGAATTGTTCTAGCTCTTCCTGCATAGCATTAATCCAGAACTTATCAGTTAGGGACTCTTTGACATTCTTAGCCTCAATTTTTGACACAAAGCAAGATTTTGATATCCCATCTCTTGATCTGGTAGTAACTCCTTTATTTAGATCTCCTATGATAAGCTCCTTAGGATGATCTCTCTGGATTCTAATTGAAGGTCCTTTATTGAGATGACTAGGCTCAGGATCTTCTTGAGGTAGATTAGAATCAATACTTATGTCATTTAATTCTGTTGGAATATCAAACACAGATGTTCTAACATCTTCTGAGACATCTTCTTCAGCACTCCATCCTCTATCATCAATAATAAAATTTATTGACTCCATCGTAACTTTGGTTCTGGAGTTAAAAACTCTGTAAGCTCTACTATTGTAGAGTAACCCATGAATATTCCTTCATCACTCTTGGGATCCATCTTCCTCCTTTGTTCATGATCAACTAAGATGTAACATTTACTTCCAAAAACATGAAAGTATTTAACAGTGGGTTTTCTTCCCTTCCATATTTCATACAAGGTGGCTGAAGTGCCTTTCCTTAGAGTGACTCTGTTATGGATATAACATGCATTATTCATGGCTTCATCCCAAAAATGGTAGGGTAGATTCTTAGCATGAATCATGGCTCTGGCAGATTCTTGGAGAGTTCTATTCTTGCATTCCACAATCCCATTCTGTTAAGGAGTAATGGGAGAAGAGAATTCATGGATGATTCCTTCAGAGGAGCAAAAATCAACAAATTTATTATTCTCAAATTCCTTTCCATGACCACTTATGATTCTTATGACTTTCATTTTCCCTTTGAATTTTTTCATAGAGATCTTTAAACACTTCAAAAGTTTCTGATTTTTCTCTAATAAAGCTTATCCATGTGTATCTAGAAAAATCATCTATAACAACATATGCATACTTCAAGACTTTCAACCTGCATAGGTCCCATCAAGTCCATGTGAAGAAGTTCCAAAACTTTTGATGTAGTGAGATGTTAGATCTTCTGATGTGACATCTGAGTTTGCTTCCCAATCTGGCAGTCACCACATATTCTACCTTCTTCTATCTTAAGCTTAGGAATCCCTATCACTGCTTCTTCAGATATAATTCTTTTCATACCTTTCAGATGCAAGTGTCCCAATTTTTGATGCCATAGTTTAACTTCATTTTCTTTTTTCTAAAACACATGTTGAGGAGAAGTTCAACTCTTGAGGAACCCATAAATAACAGTTGTCTTTAGATCTAATCCCTTTCATAATAACTTCATTCTTTTCATTGAAGACAAGACATTCTTCCTTGGTGAAGTTAACTTTTAATCCTTTATCACACAATTGGCTTCTACTTATCAAGTTATTTGTTAATCCTTTAACAAGTAACACATCATCAAGCTTAGGGACTCCTAAACAATCAAGCTTGCCAACACCTTTGATTTCACCTTTTGCTCCATCACGAAAAGTCACATAACTGGTGGAATGAGATTTTACATCCACCAACATATTCTTAACATCTGTCATGTGTCTAGAACAGCCACTGTCAAAATACCAGTCATCCTTGGTTGACACTCCGAAGGAGGTGTGAGCTATGAAACTATCAACATTAGACTTCGAAATCCACTATTTCTTCTTTTTTCTATTTTATGGGATCTTATCAGTCTTGGGAGGAGGAGGAGTCTTAGGATATCCATAAAATTTGAAACAGAAGGGCCTTATATGACCAAGCCTTCCACAATGATGACATCTCCAGGACTGAGGGTTCTCCCTGATGTGTTTGAACTTCTTCTTACCCTGATGTTTTCCATGATGTCCTTTCTTGCTATGATGTTTAAACATTTGATTCAACATCTTAGGTTTAGATTTGGCCTGAGTGGAATGTGATGAAGGTTCTTCTGAGTTAGGTTTATCTTTCTCATTAAACCCTAGACCACTCTTGTCTCCAGTCACTCTCCCCACTTGAAGAATTTCATCTAGTTTATCAGGCCCATTACTTAGCATCTTGAGAGATTTTACCATTCTATCAAGGTTTGAATTCAAGGAAGTCACTTCACTTTCCAGATTAGAAATAGTTTTTAAATGTTCTTCCCTTTCTGCCTTCAGATGGGTTATGATGACTTTCTGTTTCTCCCCTTCAAGGCACAATTCTTCACTTCTGAGACAAAATTCGTTATATGAAGCAACTAACTCATCAAATGTTAGTTCCCCATCACTAGACTCTTCATAAGATACATATTTGTCTGTTAATGCTTTAACATATTTGGCAAATTCTTCAAGATCACTCTCTGAGTCCTCTTCAGACCAAGTGACATATAGATTCTTCTTCTGTTTTTTAAGATATGTAAGGAATTCATCTCTAATGTGACCAAAGCCTTCACATTCATGACATTATACTCCCTTTCCTTGAGTGGATTTTTCTTCAACCCTTTTTCTTCCAATATCATTTGACTTATGAATGTCATATGAGATGTTATTGACATTTGATCTTTGGTTCCTATCCATTCTTTTTATCACTTTGTTAAACTATCTTCCAAGCATAGCCAAGGCATTTAATATTCCTTCATCTGTATCCAGATCACAGTCTTCCTCTTCATCTTCAGTATTGGATACAAATTCTATACTTTTGTTCTTCTTTTCAGATCTTTCATTTATGATTAATTCAAATGTCAGAAGGGATCCAATACGTTCATCCACTTTCATTTTGTTAATGTCTTGAGCTTCTTCTATATCAATCACTTTCATATAAAATCTCTTGGGAAGAGACTTGAGCATCTTTCTCACCAATTTGTCTTCAGGTATTTTCTCTCCTAAAGCACTGGATGCATTAGCAATTTCAAGAATGTTCATATGGAAGTCATTAATACTTTCATCATCCTTCATTCTCAAATTCTCAAATTTTGTGGTGAGCAACTGAAGTCTTGACATCTTACCTTTGGATGTGCCTTCATGATTAGATTGAAGAATTCCCCATGCATCCTTAGCTACTTAACATGTGTTCACTAATCTGAAAATGTTCTTGTCAATTCCATTGAATATAGCATTCAAGGCTTTAGAATTTCCAAGAGCAGTTTCATCTTCTTCTTTAGACCAATCTTCTACTGGTTTTAACTCAGAAGTAGGTTCTCCATTTTCTCCCAATTTGAAAGGGTGTTTCCATCCTTTTAAAACAGCTTTCCAAGCCCTGCTGTCCGAAGACTTTAAAAAGGAAACCATACATGGTTTCCTATAGTCATAATTACTTCCATCCATAATGGGTGGTCTATTCACAAATCATCCTTCCTTGTCCATAGTACTAGAAAGTATCATCCTTGGATCTCACCCATATAAAGAGCAGGATACCTGCTCTAATACCAATTGAAATTCTGGTATCAAATATGTGATGTCGAATGAGATGTCACGACACAAATATTTCCAATTCTTTTGAATATTTCCATAAAAACAAGTCAAGATAAAATCCATTCACTTTGAAAAATATTCCTCCATATTTTTTGCAGCCTGTGAGCCATAAATCTTGAATTATGGAGCGCATGAAATCAGGAAACAGAAAAACATAAACTGATGTTGGCTTAGTTCAAAACAATTTTCTACAAATGTCAAGACATTTAGCAAAACATTAACAACACATTATTTTACCAAAATTGCTGCCAACAAACACTTACAAATTTCATAATTTTATCATAAGTATATAATCTTTGGCGCCACTTTGAAGTCATGCCAAATATTTTGCCCGATGCGAGTATTTGTTCTTGTGGTTTGATTAAAATGAACCAATTAGTATATTAAGTCCTAGAATCAAAATTATATTCTTAAAAAAGACTCTCTAAGCTTTCCGGAACATATATTGATTTGCTTGATAACGATTTTGTTTGATATTTTAAATAATTATTCAAATATGATGTGTGACTAGTAGGAAGCAAAGTTTTAGGATTGTTTGATGAGTTAAGAATATAAAATAAAGGGTTAAATAAGTTTTTGGTCCATATAAATATCTCTAATTTTGTTTTTAGTTCTTCTAAAATTTTCCTTCAAACGTTGGTCTTAATAAAGTTTTCCATCCACAATTTTGGTCTCTGCCGTCAATTTTCATTAACGGAAACTGGCGTGACAAAGATAGTTGTCAAAAATTTTAAAAATATTTTAGATTGTGGGGGTTACAAACCTCCTCTAACAAAACCAGAAAATTTCCTGAGATATTTTATCAAACACCTTAACTGCACTCTTCAAAATTGCAATATTGTTCCAAATTACAATTGTTTCACCAACAACAACACTGAAGACAATTGTGGAGACATCTTCTAATTTTCAGGAATTAAAGAGATACTTCCAATTTTGTAAGCTTTAATTTTCAAACAATTTTGTAAGCTCTTTCTTGTCACCACTTACTACATATTCTTTCAAGAAATTATTTATCCTCTCTTTCACATCATCAACTGTTGTATTCTTGCTACCTCCCCAATGCCACTCGATGATTTCAGCGTGTAAAGGATTCACCAACTGTAAAGTTTCCAAAATAATTTCCGCTAAACATTAACTTTTGCATCTTTCGAAACTTCCCAAAAGTAGTTGGAATATTTCATACAAATTGGTCAATGTTTAAATTAATTACAGTTTGTCAAAGTTTTAAAAAACTCCAAATCCTTAGTTAAGTTGCTACCTAAACTGTTACCTTCCAAATTCAGGAAATGTAAATTTTCTAGTCTTCCTAAACTTGGAACTTGTCCTACAAAATAATTTGTACCAATATCAAACCATATAATCGCAGATGCATTTATTATGGAAGTAAGGATTGGGCCTGAAAATTGATTTTGTCCAATGAAAAAAAGTTTAGAGATTGGGGAGGGTGTTGAACACGTTGAGTGGAAGAGAGCCATGAAATTTATTCTCTGTCACAGAAAATACAGTAAGTGATGAGATATTGTAAAGACAAGAAGGAATGGTACCAGACAATTTGTTCAATCCCAAAAGTAAAAATGGCAAGTTTCTGAGGCGACATATTCCACGTGGAATATCTCCTTCTATGTTGTTATCATCACATGAAAAACACGTTAAGCTTAAAAGATTCCCTATGAATGAAGAAATTCCCCCATTTAAATTGTTTCTCCAAACACTAAATGATTGAAGCTTTTTCAAAGATCCAATTCCAATTGATATTTTTCCAATTAGATTGTTCTTATGCAAATACAAGTCCGTGAGATTGGAGCAATATGTCAAGTTTGTGGGATAATCAACATTTGATGATGTGAAGGCGAGGATAAACAATTTCTTGAAAGAATATGTAGTAAGTGGTGACAAGAAAGAGCTTACAAAATTGTTGAAAATTAGAGCTTACAAAATTGGAAGTATCTCTTTGATTCCTGAAAATTAGAAGATGTCTCCATAATTGCCTTCAGCGTTGTTGTTGGTGAAACAATTGTGATTTAGAACAATGTTGCAATTTTGAAGGGTGCATTTAAGGTGTTTGATGAAATGTCTCTTGGGAAATTTTTTGGGTTTGTTAGAGGAGGTTTGTAACCCCCGCAATCTAAAATATGTTTTAAATTTTTGGCAGTTGTCTTTGCCACGTCAGCTCCCACTAATGAAAATTGACGGCAGTGACCAAAATTGTGGATGGAAAACTTTATGAAGACCAATATTTGAAGAAAAATTTTAGAAGGACTAAAAACAAAATTAGGGATATTTATAGGGACCAAAAACTTATTTAACCATAAAATAAATTAATAACTTCAAAATTATTTAATCAAGTAAATATCAAGTTATGAGAGTCTAATGTTGTGATGATGTTATGATGTTTAAGAATATTAATTAAAATTGATTAATAATGTAAATGTTGAATATTGATGTTGTTGTGTTGAACTATTATAAGTTACGATAAGTATGTGATGTGGTGTGAGCATGATAGGTGATTATGTTATTGTATATGATATTGATGATTATTATGATGTTATTGTATATGATGTGATGATGATTATGATGTTGTTATGTTATGATGTTGAGAATAATATTGATGTTGTTGTTGTATTGGTAAATAATAGTTCGAGTATGGAGAACTATTATTGTTGGGTCAATGCATGTTTTGTTTATTGCCGGATGGAGACTTTAAAAAAAAAATTTGTTGTTGCATTGACGTGTTTTGACATGCATTCATGACATCGTTGTTGTTGATGAAAGAGGCAAGTTGCAATCTGAACAGGGTGAATTGGTGACTTGTCTCGAATCCGAGCAGGGTGGATTCAGGGTTCGAGTAGGGTGAACTCGGTTTACAAAGGAACCTTTTGTTGAGATGGTACCACATACATATGCATTGAGTTGCATAGTTGAGTCGCATTGTATAATGAGTCATATGTACATTTGTTGAGATATAAATATTGGGTGTGTGAATGTAATTGATATACTATGATTAAGATTGTGTTGAATATGACTATGTGTGACAATGATGTTGTTGTAGATGATATCGATGATGGTTTGGGCATGAGAATATGATATATTGTTGTGCATGTTTGTGTAAATGTTGTACTCTATCTTACATTCTATATCGTTATTATTAAAATAAATTTTTACCCCTTCTATTTGAATGTTACTTCCACGTGGATAACGCTCAGATTCTCAAGAGTAGCGTTGCTTAATTAAGTGAAATGATTACTCTTATAATTGAGAACTGTGTCACGAACAAAAGTCATTTCCATGATAGAGCAATCAATTGTTGAAACAAGAAATTTTTGACCTTAAAATCTTTGAACTTACTCTCATCAATAAACTTGCGTTCGTTAGGAATTGCATCAATACCATTCTTAACAATCCTCTGCAAACTTGCGTTCGTTAGGGATTGCATCAATACCATTCTTAACAATCCTCTGCAAACTTGCGTTCGTTAGGGATTGCATCAATACCTTTCTCAACAATCTTCTGATATTCTATGTTTTGAGCAAATTCTCCATCAACAAGATTCAATCAATAAAAGAATAGGAATATGATTTTTGAATAACGAATTGGTCAAAGAAAGAAAAATTAATTTCAACTAACTTTTAAAAAAAAATATATAATTTTTTATAGCAGGATTGGGCCCGATACTACTGGTTAGAAGTATACAAGTGTCCTAACACGTTTTTCTCATATTTTTTCCATTGAACTATTTTCAACTTCAAATACCACAATGCATTTTCTATTTTGTTTTTTTTTTATTTTCGATAAAATGCATTTTGTTTTCTATATTGTAAAACACTCTTACCCATTTATTTCTTAACAACAGTCCAGCTTCTACTTGATAAATAACAATATCCTTTGTGAGGGAATCTTTTTTCCACTTGTGTTGAACACGTGTGTAGAGATAAAACAATGAAAGGGACATCATGGCAACATTTTAAGAAAGGTAAGATAATTGGATGAAATGAAGGGAAAGTGACCTATATCTTGTTAATTTGTCCTGGTTTCCCATGGTTTTGGTGCCACATGTTTTTCCCATTGCCACTGGTTTTCTTTTGATACGTAGACGGCACATTTAATTAAACTAATTGCTCCCACTTCCCATTAATTTCTTGGTATATGTCTTCTTCCTTCCTAATATTACTATTATGTAGTAGTATTTATTGGGATTGTGTATATGGTTGTGATATGTTCCTCAATTATAGAAAACTTAATCAACTAATCATCAAAATTGTCACCTTTCTCTTTCTCTAACAAAAAGATACAGGGAAAAATACAGATGTTACATGGAAGAGATGGACCAAGAAATATGACCGAACCATTGCTAGCTAGATATCACACCACAAATTAAAGTAGCATATGTGTTATGTTTTTATATTGATAATAACTCATAAATACAAAATTTAGTTTATAAACTTAAAATATCAATCACTCTTTATAAATTTTAATATTAGATCTAGCTCATATTTGTAATATGAATATTATCATTTTTATAAATTTAAATTGAATTAAATTTTTATTTTACATAAAATCGTCTTTAAAATGAATATTATCATTTGTAAATTTAAATTAAATCATACTTTTATTTGATAATATTTAAGTATATATATATATATATATATATATATATATATATATATATATATATATATATATATATATATATATATATATATATATATATATATATAAATCAGGATTCGTTGACATAAGGTGTAAGTTTAAAAGTCATGCATTAAATCTCAACTGTTAATAGAAATGAATCAATATAAAATTAAATAATTTATAAAAAAAAAAAGATAATTCTTTTCCTTAAAAAGTTGCATATTTTTTAGGAAAAAAATGACCATTTGATTCATTCTTATTAATGGTTGAAATTTTGTGTAAGATATTAGACATATATCTGGTGTTAACGACTCCTGACTTTATGTGTGTGACGTTTACACTATGTAACTAACAAACTCTAATTAACTTTGAGTTTGAGTTACACAACTTGGATTATATCACAACATATCCTTCTATAATCCAAGTTGTCGAACATATGCTAATCATAGTCGATCTGAACTATTCCTAATTTTTTCTTCTCAAATTCATAAATTTGTTGATCTTCAATCTTTTGGTGAAAATATCGGTCAACTGTGCTTCACTTGGGCAATGTATTACTTCAAATTCACATCGATTTACCTTCTCTCTTAAGAAGTAAAATCTGGCTTCAATGTGCTTACTCCTTCCATGCAGAACTAGATTTTTTGCAAGATTTATGGCTGACTTGTTGTCTATCTGCAACACCAAAGGTTTCTTCACTTCGACCTCTATTTCTTCAAGCACATATTTGATCCAAATTGTTTGACATGCTGCATAAGATCCCGCTATGTATTCAACCTCACACAGTTACAATACCACCACATGTTGTTTTCTCGAGCACCATGAGATTGGAGCACCAAATAATTGAAAGAAATAACCAGATGTGCGTCTTCGATCTTCCTTATCTCCACACCAATCAACATCTGAATAGTTATTTATCGATTCTTTTAAGTATCTCAGGATTCTTCTTGCAACCTTCATGTGTGACAACCTTGGTTCACTCAGGAATACGCTCACTAATCTGACTGCGAAACCTATATCAGGTCGACTATTGCACACATATCTCAGAGATTTGACAATTTGTTTGAACAAAGTTACATCGACTTTGTCTTCCTCTTCATGCTTATCCAACTTAAAATTTGGTTCGACAGACGAAGATGCATGAGTTGAATCATCCATCCTTAATCTCTTTAGTATCTCTATGACATACTTCCTTTAATGTATCACCATACCTTTCTTCGACATTAGACAAGTTTCCCAGATCTGACATTTCAAATTCCATCATCATCAGCTCTTTGAACTTCAACAAGTTCTCCAAGCTATTTCCAGTTACTATCAAGTCACCGATATATAAGCAGATGATTGTTATATCTTGTGCCATAACCTGAATATTGGCACCATACTCAGACTTGCATTTGACAAATCCCAATTTGATTAAGTATGAGTCGATCTTCTTGTTCCATGCCCTAGGTTCCTGGCTGCTTGAGGCCATAGAGCGCTTTGTGCAACTTGTATACTTTACTTGCTTCCTCCTAAATCACAAACTCAGGAGTTTGTGTGACATACACCTCTTCATCTAAAGGATCATTAAAAAATGTTGATTTCACATCTAAGTGAAATGTCGACCAGCCTTGCTTATATGCCAATGCTACATCCAATTTGAAAGTCTCTAATCTTGCAATAGATGCATATACTTCAGAGTAGTCGAGTCATTCTCTTTGAAGAAATTCTCGAGCTACCAATCTCTCGCCATGTCTTGATATCGACCAATCTACATTGTGCTTCAACTTAAACACCCACTTCACTTAGATATATTTTATGTGTGATGGCAATTTGATTAGCTCTCATGTGTTATCTCTTTCGATTGATTGTAACTCTTCGACCACATAGGACTTCCACTATTTATTCTTTAAATTTTTGCTATAGTTAATCATTTTAGCACCTGCAAGTAAATCAAAATGAACTAATTATCCATCTGGTGTGACTTCATCATCACCAGTCACTTCATAATCTTAAAGTCTTCCTGGATGAACTCTAGTTCTTTGAGGTCTTTGGCTTGTGCTAGCCACACCTCTTTGACTTTGATTGTGTCGGGAATGTCAACAATTACTAAGTCTTTAACTTCAACTAAAATATCAACAATTTCTATGACTTCACCTTCATCAGTTTCTTTTTGAAGCCAAAGCTCATCAATGGCTTGTTAATTGCATCACCAGAATTCCAATCCCAGACAAAATTTTCATCAATCACAATATCTCGACTCATCATGATCTTATCATTAATTGGATTGTGTTTCCTGTATGCTCGAGTTTTATGATATGTTAAGAATCATAGGTTCACTCTTGTGATCAAGCTTCCTTCTTGTCACATCAGGAATATGCTTATAAAAAGTAGAGGTAAACACCTTCAGATGACTCGCTGATGGTCGTTTGCAACTCCAAATTTCTTCAGGAACCTTGTTCTTCAACTTCTTTGTAGGGCATATGTTTAGAATATAAACAACAGTGGTGACTGCTTCACCCCATAAGGATTTTGGAAGATTTTTTACTTCAACATGCATCTTGCCGTATCCAATATAGTCTTGTTTCTTCTATATGAAATTCTATTATGTTGAGGCGCATACGAAGTAGTTACCTCATGATCAACATCATGTTCTGCACAAAAATCCTTAAACATCTTGGATGTGTATTTGCCACCTTCATCTGTTCGCATAACTTTGATCTTCTTCTCACTCTGGTTTTAGAAAAGTATCTTGAATCTCTTAAAGATTTTGAATACTTTGTACTTTCGTTTGATCACATAGATCCTGAGCTTTCTACTATACTCATTAATAAACGAAACAAAATACTTGTTTTCACCAATGGTATGCTCCTTAAAAGGGCCACATATATTTGAATGTACAACTTCGAGTATGCAGGAGGATATCATTAGCATATTCGAAATGAAAGACTTTCTGGATTGCTTCCCTACTAAGAAATCTTCATAGATTTTACCGGTCATTGCAAGACTTGGTATACATGTTATTGTATCTTGAGTGATAAGTTGATTGAGTGACCTAAAATTCAGATGGCCAAACTTAAATGCCACAACCAATTATTCTTGTGGTCGACAATTGTTTTTAGACATTGTATCTCAATCGAACTGATCATGGTCTTAAATATCCTATTCTTCGACAAAGGAGATTTAAAGACCAAATTATTATGAGTGTCGAACAGTTCCAAGGATCCATCATTCTTAACCACTGAGAAACCTTTTTCGACCAGTTATCCAACACTTAGCAGATTGCACTTTATTCCAGGTACATAGAGTACATCTTCGATCATAGCCTTTTCTCTATTTCTCTTTTAAATAAATATGTTGACAGTACCTTTTACTTGCAACGAGCTATTATTTGCAAGTTTGACCTTGCTCTTCTTCGACTCGTTGAAATCTTCCAACCATGCCTTTCGATCAGTCATGTGATTCAAGCATCCAGAGTTGATGAACAAGATCTTGGATTCGACATGGTTATCTGCAACTGTAGTCATAACCACCATATCTTCATAATCATCTGAATCTTGGCATACAAGGTTTGCTTCTTCATCCTTGTCTTTTTTTGATCCCTTGTCTTTTTAGTACCAATAATTCTTAGTCAAGTGACCCCATTTTTCACATTTATAGAAATGCATACCTTTTTCTCTCTTCTATGTCTTTCTGATAGGTGTTTCCTTCTCCTATTTTTGAGGATTCAGAAGTCCTATCATCGACCTTGTTCTTGTGAGAGTTCTACCAAGACTTCTTACTCCGAGTCTTGTCTCCTTTGCCTTTGAACTTGTTGGAACCATCATGCTTCTTCCATGCCTGAGCCTGTAGTGTTTGTATTGAATCTTGAACCCCTTTCCTTTTGATAATCCTAATCTCATGCGCCTCCAACGAAGCAACAAAATCTTCCGATTTTAGGGTTTCAAGATTTTTGGATTCCTGAATACTTACGATAATGAGATCAAAGTGAGAGGTCAATTTATGCATTACCTTCTCAATTGTCATCCTATCAGTTAGAGTTTTACCATAACTCTTCATGATATGGACGAGATTTCACACCTTCGACGCATAGTCTGCAATCTTTTCATCTTCTCCCATCTATAATAATTCATACTGCTATTGCAAAGTCTGTAATTTGATGACTTTGACTTTCTCACCTCCTTCATAATACTTGACAAGAATATCATATGTCTTATTCATCGATTCAGCATCAACGATCTTGTTGAAATTCACTGAATCTACCGCTGATTGAATGCAATATACAACCTTGCAATCTTGTTTCTTCGCCTCCTTGTGTGCAGCTTTATGCATGCCGGTTGCATTCCGAGCAATCTTAGGAACGTTGTTTTTGACCATTTCTAGGGTTTCATGAAAATCGAACAAGGACTTCATCTTCTAGCTTCGGTTCTAATTTTTACCGTAAAGAATTAGAAGATAATTCCGAATGCCATTAGTACCATTCATCTTTAAAGTGATTGATTCACGTTCCCTAGAAACACGACCACCAACGTGGAGTTCTTGAAAACACGATCAAGAACATGAACCAGAAACTCCAAATACCAATTTTTAGTGCGTGAGACACTTTTAGTGAGGAGAGAGAGAGAGAGAGTAAAGAAATAAAGATTTTATTATTGAATTGTACAAACTGAATTATAAACTCTGTACATATATATACATCTATGACGTGTACACTAATAACTAACAAAACCTAATTAACTTTGGAATCACACTACACAACTTGAATTATATCACAATAATATATATCATGTTTTTTAATCACTAATCTGACCATTGATCAACATTACTTCGACTATGTAAATATCACTAATCACCAATATTTTGACTGCTAACAATCACAACTTTTAATGTCTATTAAAATTATATATATATATATATATATATATATATATATATATATATATATATATATATATATATATATATATATATATATATATATATATATATATATATATATATATATATATATATATGTGGATTATTTGAGTTAAGATATATTTATTCTAAATGTTTGATTTTATATTAATATTTGAAATTGTTCTTGATTTTTGAAAATTTTAAAACTTTAAATAATAAATCTTTTTTTTATTTTTTGAAAATTTTAAAGCAGAAAAATTCAAATAAAAACCTTTTTTTTATTGAAAATTCTAAAGCAGAAAATTGAAACCCACCTGGAATCAACCTAATATAAAATATTTTAAGAGTCATTGTTTTTAAAAAAAAAAAGGAGAACTAAATTTTAGATCTACCATAACACTTTGATGGTAGCTTTACAAAGAGTCGTTTTGTCAATGAATGTATCACATGTATGGATGGAGATTCGACGTCTTTGTAGATTGTTAGAACATGAAATGTTGTTCTAAGCAATTAAAGGACATAAAAACGCACAACAAAGCACATGTTATTGATCACATAGGGCCTTTAACTATGCACATGTCTATGCGAATAGAGCTGTTTGTTTTGATTTTGGATCTCATTGTTTAGTTAGTTTTTGTAAAAGAAGAGGAGCTGTTTGTTTTGATTTTGGATCTCATTGTTTAGTTAGTTTTTGTAAAAGAAGATGAAGTTTATGATATATATATATATATATATATATATATATATATATATATATATATATATATATATATATATATATATATATATATATATATATATATATATATATATATATATATATATATATATATATATATATATATTCAAATTCTTTAAAGTTTTATATCGTTTAGTTTTGTGAAAGAATAAGGAGTTCAAGGTTATAATCATTATAATATGTACCATTCAAAAGTATTTTAAATTTGTATTTGACTTTTTATATTTTATCTTATACTCTTGTTTTAGAGTGTTGTGATAGGTAGTTAAATATTGGAGAAAACTTATATACAATTCTTTAGCTGTAGTTCTTACTATTTTTCAATGAAAATATGATAAATATATAATTTCCTCTTACACATATACAATTTTCTCTTATTTTCACTCCTTAAACGATATTTAAGTACACTTGTCATATTTTCATTGAAAAATAGTAAGAACCACACCTAGAGAATTATATATAAGTTTTCTCCTTAAATATTTGCTTTAGAGAGTACGTGTGTATTGGGATCCTGGAGTGGTTGAGAGTAGTCTATTGTTATAAGAATGTTCAAAATCCTTTCTAATAAGGAAGGGAATGGAGTCAAAATAAGCGAGGGACGTAGTTGTGAGGCCTAGGTTAGCAAAAAAATTCGAACAACTATTTCCCTCCCTATAAATGTGGGAAATGAAAAAGTCATATTTGCAATAATAGTCAAACAGTGAGCCCAAGGCTTTTTGAGTTTCCAAGGCACCAATGAGGGGTTAGAAAGAGCTTGAGACACCAAAATCGAGTCGGTTTCCACCCAAATCTTCTTCCAATTCTTGTCAGCTGCAACATTATTGGCTCTAATCACTGCAGAAAACTCAGTATGGAGGGAAGAAAAACCATGAATGTTTTCAGAGAAAGCCAAGACAAAATCTTAAAGGTTGTCCCTAAAAATACCATTGTAGCTCGAGAAACCCGCCTCGTGAACAAAGGCATCATAATAATAAACCTTAATTCAATCTCTATAAGGAGGTTGCCATAACACTTCCTTAATACATGGAGCTTTAGGATAATTGACCTTGCGTCCAAGGCTTTAAAGAGGATATAGTCATGCATCGAGGAATGAGCTTCCAAAGAAGAGTTGTTGCCGATGATGATGACTTAAGCCCTAATGCTAGAAATTATGCTACTAGAGAGAAGGGACATATGATTAAATCTAGAAGAATTTCTGGCATGCCAAATACAATTGAGAAGATATACCAGAGCTGACCTGATGACAAGAGTAGCTTGGGGAGACTTGATGAGAGCTAAATTGTTGTAATTTTGAGTGTGAATAATTAACACTCATCGGCCTAATTCGTTTACTTTTTATCAATAAAACTCAACTTTAGCATGTATTCGATATAATTTATGTTATAATGTATATATTACATTATCGTGTAAATATCATTGAGTTTAATTGTTTTTATCTCATTTTTGTAGGTATTCAAGCATTGCTATTTAGTTATTTTAGATAGAGCATTGAATAAGTTTTCCAATGCTTCTAACTATGCACAAATTGGAGTTACGGTTCTCAAATTATGGCAGAAACAAGTGCTGAATTTTTCTGTTTGCTGCCAGCCTCGCCCCATGCTAGCCGGGCGAGCCAGAAGCATGGAAATGCACAGTTTTGGCAGTAGCAAGTGTTGTATTGGTCGCCGTGCGAGCCTTTTTGCCTTCGGGCGAGACGGTCTGGGCAGAAACACATTTTAAGGGCAAAATCACACATTTTTTAGGTATGGTTTTAGGGTATTTGTTCTCAACTCCATCAACCTTCATTTTCGGTCTAAAGATCTTAAAAAACTACAATGGAGCTTGCATCTAGATGATCTGAGATCGAATTTCTCATTGATTGGCGTTGACAAACCAAAAGATATTTGGTTCCTCTTCTCTTTTTCTCTTTGTATTCTCTATTTGTTGGAGTTTGTATGTAAATTCACCTTTATTATATGTATATTTATTGCTCATGGTGTTGTATGAAACTCATTTTATAAATCAATGTTAATGATTGCTTTCTTTATTTGGGTTTGGGTTGTTGCAGAAATGGATGGTTCGAATCCAAATTTAGGATGAACATCTACTGGGTTTTAATTCTAGAGATATATTAAGGCTTAGTATTCACTTGTGTATCAGAGCTTAATGCTTTTGTGTTGTTTGTGTTTAGCTGTGAGATCGTCGACGCGTGTAATGCGCTCATTGTCTCACTCTGTGTTAGAGTTAACCTCTATGCGAGAGATACATGATAATATTGATGAGTGATTTAGGATGAGTACAACTGGGTTATAAGTTTAATTATTTGATAAGGTAGATGATATGCAAACCTGAGAGTTCTCTACTCTCCAAAAAATGAGTTCTTTTTCCGTTCATAAGTTTTAATTCCCACATTTACGTTAAACTCATTTTAATCCAAACTCATAAACGCAAACAACAATTCAGTAGTATTGTACCCCAATATTTCCCCTCCCATATTTGATACAAATTGATTCAAGATACCTCTTCATGCTCATGAAAGCCTCAAGCACTCAAAATTACTCAAGGGTTGACTAGACAATCTCCCATCCTAAGCAATTGACCTACAACTAGGGTTTTGCTTCTCTCAAAGGAAATTGAGTTTCTAATACTTCAAGTGGACTTCATGGTTTCTCATATGACTCAAGGTATCCTCATACCAAGTTTCAAGCCTTACATCACAAGTTTTCTCAATCAATTAGTCAGATGATTGAAAATCAACTATATTGGACAAAAAGTCAACTTTGACCAATCTACTGTCAAACTTCAATATTTTTGGTCAACTTAAACATTTTAAAGTCACATTCATCATTTTATCAAAGTTTGATCATGATTCATCAAGAAAACTTAAGATTCATCAAAAGTCAAAAGTTACTAAATTAGAGTTTTCTTTAGGAGAAGTCAACTGAACTTTGACCAAGCACAACTTTCACATACTTCATCATAAATTTCTCAACTAAAGCTCATCTTGAAGGAAATTCAATTCTCTACAACTTTGTATCTAAGCTTAAGGTCAAAACTGCTTCATTTGAGAGATATGATCCAAAATATTACAAGTCATTTCAAAAGTCAACAAAAGACATTTTTTTGTTAAAGAAATTTACATAAAGATAAGGGCTTCAAATGAAAAGATGACCAAGACAAAAGTTGTAGGAGACATCTTGAGGTTTCCAAAAAGTCTAAGATCATCTTTATATGACAAAAATTGAGTGAGTTATGATTGGTGCAAATTAAGAAATTTTGAGAAAATGCATGAAATTCAAATTGAGCAAACTTGAATTTTTGGGATAATGGGCCTAATTTTCTAGGTCCAAACATGTTCATGACCTCATATTATACCTCTAAATCCATTCACATATTTTTTTTAATTTTTATTTCTTTTATTTGGATTTTATTTATTTAAATGCAAATCAAGTCAAATAAAATATGAAAGCATTGGACTTAGGCATGTGGAGTCTTGTTTTGATCAAATTGGAGGCCCAAAAAGCTCATGAACAACTAGCAAAACCGTGTGGAGCATCTTTGGACATAATTTTCTCAAAATAGAAGCTTTCTTCATACAAAATTCCAAATCAAATCTTTTCACCATAAAATACAAAGATTTATCTCACTTTTGTTGACCTAATCTTCTCTCCTATAAATAAACAATGTATTCAGACCAAGAAAACTATGCAAGGTTGCCTCAAGAAGAACCCTAAAAATTCAAAAATTTCTCAAAACTAAGGAAAACTCAAACCCTCGTGTGCATCCGTTTTCAATCCATTCCATGCATCAAGCAAGCTTCCTGAAGACTCCAGGAACTCATTTCAATTGTCCCTGAAGCCCGTAGCATCCCAGAACTCTCTCCCTCGATTGCATCAGTTTGGTAACTTTATTTAAATTCAAACTTTTAATATACGCATTGTTGAATGATTATTCGCATACATTCATGTTCATATTTATGTTTGGAATTGTTTTGATGTATCGTTTGCAAGCTTTGACGCAGGAATGAAGATCTGTCATTGTTACGGAAGTTTGAAACATTTTCTCTGAAACTCACTCCACAAGCATTTTTAGGTCAAACCAATGCTTCCATTGGATTTACAAGGGTCAAATTATGGGGATAGAGTCCATGTTATGATCTAACTCATGTGTTTTGCAGGATAGGGTTATTGATGCACCCGAGAAGACGATCGAAGCTAGGGCTCTGACGCTTCTTTGATCTAGCATTTTTGTTATATATTAATTTGTTTGTGTTAAATAACACAAAAAGCGTGGCACGATTGGTAAGGACGCTGTATAGCATAACAAAAGGCGTGGGTTTGATCCCAACTTGTGTCAATTTCTTTTTTTCCAGGATAATGCGCAGGTTTATAATATGTTGATTTACTCTCATTCTCAAACACAAACAACATCAGGGTGCAGCGGATGAAAGGCATAACTTTGAGATCCAGGGCATGGGCTCAACTCTCACCCCATGCATTTTTTTCTTCATACTTTTACTAACCCTATTTTCATTCTATTTTCTTAATTAATTCCTTTCTAATTAACCATTAACCTTAAACTTTTTTTAAAAATCATAACAAATTAGAATTAGGTTTTTCTAGTTAGTAGTTATTTTTTTCCACATATTTTTATTTATTAATTAACTAAGTTAATTAACTTTTCCTCAATATTAAAATTAATTATAAATAATTAGGTTTTATTACTATTATCACTTAAATTATTTTCTACAAAAATTCCAAAAACATCTTTTCTAATACATAGAATTTTTAGGGCATTTAACATTTTTCTAACATTCTTTTCTTATTTTTTACTGCTATTTAAATTCATAGATCAAGTGTATAGGCCACACTCTCAAATGTAGTAGCTTAGATTTACATTCCCGCATTTTTCTCATTATGCAACTGCTCACAGGATGTAATAACTTAGGTTTTACTTTCTGCACATATTTAACTGTTAGTAATTAGGATTTATATGGCAGGACTAAAAGCAATTTAGACAACCCTGATTTTCAAGATTAAATAACTGAAAATAAACACTCTTCACACTTTCACCTCTAGGGTAACCTCTCTTGTTGCCTTACGAATATTGGTCATGTCCCTCAAAAGTGAGGATACTTTAGCAAAAGACCCTCGATTTAACAATATCATCTTGGTCGCTTTCGAATAAAAATCATAATCCCTCGATGACCCTCCGAGTTGCCTAAGAAATGATCTAGTCCATTCGATGACCCTACAAGCAAAATGATGACAGTCCCTCCGATACAATTGCTAAAATATCCTTACATGTTGTTTTCTATGACCATACAATGACCCTACGCTTGTCCCTTCATATCCAGTAGATAGGATTACCTACCAACTAATGGTATGGATAATACTATCTCCAAAGGAGAAGGAAAATAACAAGAAAGACCTTTAGTGGGTAAGAACTATTGAATGCTTGCTCACAACCTTCCTCACAAATAAAACATTTTTCACACTACACTTTCAAAACAAATATTTTCAAAAACACTTTGTATACATTCTTGAAGACTGATACAAGAATTATTACAAAGTTAACCTTACATTGGAATTTCAAAATATTTTCAAACAAATCACACACACACAAAGCAAGTTTAAAGTTAGTTAAGCGATTAAGAACCCGTAGATAACTAAGGATGAAAAGGGTGCTAACACCTTCCCTTTTTATAACTTACCCCCCGAAATCAAAATCTATTAACGGCCTTTCCTGTTCTTTTCACCTTTCCTAAATATTTGATAAAAGAAAAGTCAGTGGCGACTCTTGATAACCGCAACATTTGCGATAAAACCAAAAAGTCAGTTCTCTCACCGTATTACAGATCTGGTGACTCTGCTGGGGAGTTTAATTAAGAAAGATGGGATACCTTAAAGTTTAGATCACTTTTACTTGCTTTATTTGTTTGAATTGCTTGCTTTAAATTTAAGGGCTTGCTTGGGTATTATTGCTTGCTTGAAAGATCCTACACCCGGATCTAACGATTCCTTAGGTAAGTAGAAATAGATCATAAAGATTGTACGGTGTAGATCGATATGGTTAACATGATAGCCACAGTTAGTGTGACACTTTGGTTTGTAATGATGTTCCTTGAGTCAGTCAAGGATAACATTAGGCTTTCATGTGGTGTCATTAACACTAACTTACTTTTAAAACCTTAATTGATCCATCTTGGCCATTAGAAAGGAGTGAGATAGTTGACTTTGATGCAGTCTGAAGTTGGTTGATACTCGAGGCTACACTCATTGAAATTCGACTTTCGGGATGTTTTGGTGGCAAGCTGGTTGTCGTGCTAAAATAAAGCCTGTGAGAAAGATCAGTGATATGAGATTCTTAGAATCTGGTTACTATTGTAGGACAGGTTGAGCCAAACAACTTCAGTGGGGAAGGGTATTCACCTATGGGCTTCATGCAAGACTTTAAACCTAAGGCTCTTGTTTGACTTATTTGTATTTGCTACTTATTTAACATGAACATAACATCACAACAACATATCATCATAACATAAAATTTTCACTAACCATTTCATGAACCTAGGGATTTATCTTTGTTCCTTGTTGCAGGTTATGGCCTCCGTTCATAGAAATATTATCCGAATCAACTTTGTAAGGGTACCTTCCAAGCTTAAGGAGTTAGTCTCAAAGGTTTTAGAAAATTCTCAATTCACCAAGAGGCATGGTTATCTACTGAGTTTGGTTACCTCAGGTTTTGAAGAAGACATGATGAGTGTTATGTTCCAGTTCTTCGATCCTAAGCATCACTGTTTTACCTTCCCAGATTATTAGTTGGTACCCACAATGGAAGAGTTTTCTAAGCTACTTGGAATACCTATTCTTGATGAGACAACCTTCACTGGTTTAGAGAAAGTTCCAAAACCTGAAGTTATTGCAGTAGCCTTACATTTGAAGCAGACAAACTTTGTGTCTAATTAGGAAACAAGAAGTGGAGTTAAAGGTCTTCTTGATAAATTTCTAATAGAGAAGGCTCAATTGTTTCTAGATGCTATGAGTTTTAATGCTTTTAAGGAGATCTTGGCTCTGTTGATCTATGGTTTGGTACTATTCCCTAATCCAGACCAACTCATAGATGTGAACATGATCAAAATATTTATTACTCATAATTCTGTGCCTACTTTGCTTGGAGATATTTTGCACTCTCTTCACACTTGTACTGTGAAGAAGCGGGGGATTCTCATGTGTTGCATACCTTTACTATCCAAGTGGTTTATTTCGCACCTTCGCCGATCAGTGATGAAGAACAAACAAGGGGAGGTATTACTTACAACCCTTCTCTAGCTCTACGTCAATTTGGTTATGCTTGAAGGAACGGTCCTCATGATATGCTTATCCATGGAATTGTATTCGATTACGAGAAGGATCCTCGAGGTTACCGTCAAAAGTTTATACGTGCTTGGGGCATGATGAATAAGATTGATAGCAATACTTTGGGACAGAAAAACTCCATTCCTTTGGAGCCCTACCTCAGATGGGTGCGATCTCGTGCTTAAAATCTTATAATGCCATATCTTGCTATGCTACCAGTAATTGTGGAGCCTGTTGTTGAAGGAGATACTCCTCATACCATTTTCATCCAGATATTCCTACTTACCTTGAAGAGCTACATAAGTCTTAGATTCAGTTGAAAGAAGAAAGGGACGCCTTTGAGACTCAGTTCTACGAGTGAGAAGAAAGTGTTGGAGCTGACAAAACGACGTCACAAAGAGCAGAGCCTTAATGAATATATCAACACAAAGAGGAAGCGTACATAGGAGACTTGAGTCTTAGGTCTTAATATTTCATAATTTGTTTCCATGTAACCCTTTTTGTTTTTTTGTAAGCCTAAGAGGTAGTTATAATTCGAACTTACTAATAAGAGTGTTTGTTTTTGTTCCCTTTTGATTAACAAATTTAAATCCCACGAGGTCCTTGAAAACATTGAATATGCATCTACATGCCATACATATCATTTCATAAAAGGGTTTCCAAGACAAGTTTCTCATCTTCTTGCTGTTTATTTCAACAAAAAAATGGCTCTCGAACAAACAGTTAAAGAACTCCAGGCTCAGAATGCTCAGTTCCAAGAGATGTTCCTAAATTTAGCCAAGGGGAAAGAAAAACTGAAGGCGATAATCAACGAGAAGAAGAAGAAGAAGATAAAGAAACTAACAGCATCCTTAACATGGGGAGAAAGTTCAGAGGTCCAGTCAAGCGAGCTTAAGATCTTGATATCCCATTGGACGAAGACGACGAACGGGATGAAGATGGTAAGAGTGTTAAAACTAAAAAAAAGAAATCATGGTTTTGACAAATGTTATGATGAAGAGGAATAAGATTATTTGGATGAACAATATCCCCCTTCCGATGAGAAGTATAAGCTGTTAGAAGAGCGTCTGAAAGCTATGGAGATCTAGAAGGTGCCTGGCTTAAACTTTGAAGAATTGGGTTTAGTCTCAGGAGTCGTCATTCCTCCTAAGTTCAAAACTCCTACCTTTGCTAAGTATGATGGCGTTTCTTTCCTAAAGCTGCATTTGAGATCATATGTTCGGAAAATTTAACCATACAATACTAACAAGAAATTATGGTTGCATTTCTTTCAAGAGAGTCTGTCTGGAACACAATTGGAATGATATTATTAACTCGAATGTACCAATATCCATACCTAGGAAGATTTGGTTGCAGATTTCTATAGATAATATCAATATAATTCTGATTTGGCACCAACCCGCATGCAACTACAGAGTATGTCCATAGGTTCTAAGGAAGGCTTTAAAGAGTACGCACGGAAATTGAGAGATCTTGTAGGCAGAGTTCAACCTCCTTTAGTTGATATGGAATTGGTTAACATGTTCATGAGTATGCTAACAGGTCCTTTCTATAATCACCTACTTGGAAGTTCTTCAGCCAGTTTCACTGAACTAATATTGACAAGAGAACATGTTGAGAATGGAATTAGAAGTGGTAAAATTCAAGTGGCTACATCTTTGAATACTGTGAAGAAGTCATACAATGGTAAGAAAGAATCCAATGATGTGTACGGCCAGAAGGTTCGCAATAAGAGTGACTGCAACCAATATGTAGGGGAAGTTCTAATCTTTAATCATGCGCCAGTGCAACAATAACAATGGAATAATCAGCATAGGCAAGATGCACCCAGAAGACAGTTCACAAAAATCAACATGTTGTTATCTCAAGCATTACAACACATGTTGAAGAAAGAGTTGATTACATTGAAGGATCCTCCTCAGAACCCCAATACTTTGTCTCCCCGTTAAAATCCCAATGCAAGGTGTGCCTATCATTCCAACAGTCCCAGACATGACACTAACGAATGTTGGGCTTTGAAAAATAAAATTCAAGATATGATTGACTCTAAGGAGATTGAATTTGATCCTCCTGAGGCTCCTAATGTGATCACTGCACCTATGCCTAATCAATTCAACGTTATGGAAGACGCTGATAACGATTGTGACATAGACAATTGGATTTTCCCTGCTACTAGTAGTGGGCTCAACAATTGGAAGGCTGAAGACTTTATACCAATCTCATTTAGTCAGGAGTAAATGTTATTTTCTGTTTTCTTGCTTTTAAGTTTTTGGTTTTGTAATTTGAACAATAACTTTAAGCCTTGTGCCTTACCCGGGGCATAACTGTCCATTTGTTAGGGTTGTCATTTTTCATCTACATATTTTCATTTAATAAATCATTGGACGTTTGCATTCAAATTTTGCACTCTTTGTCTTTCTTTTACTTTATTGCTTTCAAAATAGCTATGTGTTCTTACACATACCCACATAACCAATTGCAGATCCACATCCACCCTAGGTCCCATTGATGACAATTCTGCTATTGCCAATTATGACTTCGAAAATCCGATCTACCAAGCCGAGAGCGAAGGTGAGTGTTGTACCCCAAAATTTGCCCTCCCATTTTTCACAAGAAATCACAACCCTAGGGTTTTCTCAAGATTGGCTCAGGAATCGATCAGACATACTTTTCTTTGGCAGTAGATCAAGAATTAGGGTTTCTCTCACATTTCTCAGAAATTCAAATTAACGGTCACGTGTTTTCACACTTTTTCGAGTTTGCTGAAAGGTTACTGGTTGTTCTCAAGGCTTGTTTATCTGGGATAAGAGATAGGAGCTGAGATGGTCATTTGGTATATTCAGGTTTTGTCTGATCCATGTTAACCAAATGATGTGCGTCTGTTAAGATGTTTGCTTGTTAATGGAATGAAATATTTGCTTGTTTATTGGAATACCCAGTGCGCATTTTGATTGCAATGCTGTTGCAAGGTCACGAGACTACAAAGTTATTGGATTACTTAAAGTTTAAGTTATCTGTATTAGAATTGGTGGAATGCAATTTCAATTATTTTGATCTGAGAATCTTAAAGGATTAAGTGAATACGCAAAGAAAGAATATCAAGATATTGGACAGTAGAAGAGTTTTATTGGACATCAGATTGTCTCACAAAGACTTTTTCATTTATTTCAAAAAAATGTTACAATACAGTTTATTATTTAAATGCTTTAAGTTGTGCAACTTATTGTATTTGAAAATTAAATTGGTACATTTGTTTGTATATTTATCCCTAAGTTACAAAGAAAAAGTCTAAGCCTAAGCTTCCATTGCTCCCGTACTCGCCACAGAGTCTTCTGCTTCCTCCGCTTTGTCATCACCCAAGTTGTGCTCACATGAAAGAAAAAAACAAAGAAAAGAGGATTAGTACAGTTAATTAAATAGAATTTTTAAACAAAAAAAAGAAAGGAAAATTTTCATCATTAAAGTTTGTCGTTTGGAATCAGAGTGCTATTTTTCATCACGTTTTTATTTTCCTCTTTGCAAATCACAAGAAGATTGCTCTTCTTGGTTCACAAAGAGAAAAATAAAAAATGCAAAAGAAGAGTACAAGGAAAGTTTCAAATGCAAAACTGTCAAGCAACTAAATCAAACAGCATGGAAAAACAATGCAGCATACAAAGGCAAACAGGCGACAACTGTACTAAACATTGCAGCAAACCAAGTATTGCAGCAAACTAAGCATGGCAAACCAAACTGAATGCAAACAAAGTAAACAAAGTACAATGCAGCTAGAAAGTACAATACAGCAGGCAAGAAGTGCGGATGGTGAACAAATCACAAGCAAAAGGCTTGTCATAGCTTTTTATTCATTTTCCAGGAAATAGGCAGGCTTTTTCAGAAAAAAGTGGAAAAGCAAAAATTGCTTTGTCATTGAGAGAGAAAGAGAGAAAAGATATCACCTTTTTGGTGAGTGTGTACAGTTTGGCTAAAGGCTATCACAAGTTACAAAACAAAAGAAAAAAGGATATAAATACAGAAAACAGCAAGAAGTTTCAGAGAGAGCAGGGTGGTCCAAAAAAACAAACTTCAAAAACCTGTTAACAGTTTCAAAACCTAAACAAGTATCACAACTTGTATAACAGTTCAAACAAGAAAAACCTGCCATCAAACCAATCTCCAAGCCAGCCAAACTGTAAACAAAAACAAACCATAACTGCATAACAGTTTGAGAAACACAAGCCTGAAACTGCCAAACCACAAAACCTGCCAGCCAAACTGCATAACCAAACCCACAACAAAAACTTGCAGAACCAAAATCTGCATAGCACAGAAACTCCCAACCTGTAATCAAACTCAAAAAGCCATTTCCAACTGTAACCATCAGAAACATAACACTCTCCACAACCTTCAAATAACTCAGAACATTCCACAAAACAGAAACAATAAATCACATTCAAACAAATCTCAGAAAATAAACCAAAACTGTACACCAATTCCCAAACAGAGCCAAGCCTGAAATTGCCAAATCCAAAACCTGTGTAAACAATAAAACAGAAAATCCCAAGAAACTGCATATCAGTTTCAAACAACCAGAGAAACCTGCAGAATCAAACTGCATAACAGTTTTAAAAACAGGGCCAAATACCCCAAACCTGCACAAGCTTGCCAAACTGTGAAACCAAAGATAAAACCATAAAACTGCATATCAGTTTCAAACCTTCCCAACATTCAAACTTAGTTAAAAAAAAAAACCTTCAACTGTAAAACTCAAAGTTTCAGAACAAGCATCATCACAAACCATTATCCAACAAACAAAGTTTCAACAAAAACCATCAACCAAACCAAGTTTCAGACACAGCAACAAAAGCATACATCTCATCTTCAAAAGTCCCAACAGAAGCCTCATCAAAACCAACAATCAATAGCCAAACAAAACTCCGTTCAACAATAATCATCATCAAGGTTTAATCATCATCATTATCAATCATTTCAATAACAAAGTTTCAGAATAATTATCATCATCAATAAAAAAAACAACAAATCATAACAAAGTTTCAGAAATTATCGTCATCAAAGGAAAGAAGTCACCGGAAAAGCGCGCTTGGCCATCATCTTCTCCTTGCACCTCCGGCTTCCAAGGGACAACCCTCTCAAACCCCTTCCCCATCCATTTTTCGAAATAGCTCCCAAGGTATGCTTCTCCTCAAACCCTTTACTGCGTTTTAGGCATAAGTACCATAGGTTAAACAACTAAGCATTAACAAAGCAAATCCAAACAACGAACTGTTAAAATTAAAAAAAAGAACGAACTATACCATTTTAAAACAAAGACACTGATCATTGAAAGGATGTGAGAAGAGAGGGTGTTCCGGAAACCATAGGCGAAGGAAAATCAGGGCGTTTGAGGCTGAGAAAGATGAAGAGAAAATGAAGAAACGGCGCCGCTGTGAAGCAAAAGCCATAAACCCTAATTTCTGAGACCCTAACCAAATGTAGAAGCTTAAGCTTTGGGCCTCCTCCCCCCCAAACCTCATTAAGCCCACATGAATTACTGGCTTACCCCCTCCCTTCCTTTCTGACCCTTACTTCTACTCTTATTTTGTTTGGGCCCAACATAAATCCTAAGCCCACTTTTTAGTTCATTTATTTTCTTTTCTTTTCTTTTTTTTAACAAATACTAATGTCTTTTAATTAATTCATTTTTTTAATTTGTTTTTTTTATTTCTTTTGTTAATAATAACACTAATAATAATTAAAACTTTGATTTTCTTAAATTAGCTTTATTTTCTTCTTTTATTAATTAACCTTGTTTCATTTGATAAGATACTAAAAAGCATTTAAATTGATTTAATTAATTTTGTTTTCTTTAAGCCCTTTTTCATTGATTAATAAAAATACAAAATAATAAAGATTTTGTTTAATTAATTTTTCTTTAAAACTTTTTCCTTTTTATTTACATAATTAATAAAATACAAAAATAATAATAATTCTTAATTTTTTAGAATAGAGTTTATTTATCTCTTTTTAATAAATACATGCATTTCATAATATTATTGATTTCTTCATTTGTTATAGCTTTACATTGAATTGCGACAATTCGATTTGGTTGTAATACTTGATATTTGGACATTGTTATTCTTGTGAGATTCATCCCCATTTGTAATAATTGTACCCCCATTCCCGGATACTTTTGTAATAGCTTGACTTTTAATTTCCGCAATTTATTGCTTTCTATATACTGTATAGTAATTAGGTGTGTATGGCAAGATTCAAAATCAATCTCTAGATGACCTAATCCAAGAATAAATAACTTGAAATCAATACACTTTTCACACTTGCACCCCTAGGGTTTCATCCACTTGTTGCCTTGAAAATGGCCATGTTATGCATGTTGAGTATCTTGGCAAAACAAAAACAAAACAAAAGATCATAGTCCCTTGATGACGCCATCTTGGTTGCCTGTACAAAATGATCTAGTCCCTCAAAAATTTGCTAAAGATACTTGGCAATATTGTTATCATGGTCCATACGATGACCCGCGCCTGTCCCGTTTAACATCCTAATACAAGGTTGTTTACTAAATGCAATGGTAAAACAACACTGTCAAAAGGGTTAAAAATGTGTAGGAAAGATCTTTGAGTAAAATAGGGTAGATAACTTTTAGTTACTTGATCAAAACTTGCAAAACATCCTTGCTATTTTCAAACACATCTCACAACACAATTTCAAAACATTTCCCAAAACAAACTTTAAAACATTGAAACCTTTTCAAAAGACAATACACCTTTGTATATATTCAAACAAGAATCATTACAAAGGTTGCCACAACGATGGCCTCTTTTCAAAACATTTTCAAAACCACCCACACAAAGCACCATTTCAAACAATTGGAAAAACAAAGCAAGTGATCTAAACAAGTAACTAAGAGCCCATGGATAACCATGGATGAAAAGGGTGCTTGCACCTTCCCTTTTCATAATCTACCCCCCGAACCCAAGAAAACATCTCAAAGGTCTTTCCTGTGCTTTTTGACCTTTCCTTTGGATAAAATAAAAAGTCGGTGGCGACTCTTGCTAAACCGAAACATTTGCAAACACAAACGCAAAACCTCAAGTCAGTTCTCCCACCGTATCACAGAACTGGTGACTCTGCTGGAGATATCAATCCAAAAGTGGGGTTACCTTAGGGTTTATATCACCTTTACATGCTTACCTTTTTTGATTTGTATGATTTACTTTTTGGTTCCTTGTTTGGGTTTGTTTTAAATCCTACACCCGGATTTGGGGGCACCTTTTAGGTAAGTAGCAAATAATTTGCGAGGGAACTGTGCGGGGTACACCGACATGATTGAAGCAGTAGCTACGTTGATGTGGCACTTTGGTTGGTACCAGTAACCCTTGAGTTAAATCAAGGAGAGTACGGGGCCGCCGCGTGGCGTCGTGAAGCATCAACTGACTTTAGAACCTTACTTGACCAACTTGGCCTTTTAGGATGTAGTGAGATGACCGACTTTGGTGCAGTCCAAAGTTGGTAGATACTCGATACTACACTCATTGAGGATTGTTTTCTTGGAATATTTTGGTCGCCAGTAAAGTGGATAAACTGAAACGATGAACACATAAAATAATCCGGTGATATTGAGCTCCTTAGAACCCGGTTACTATTTATAGGACAAGTTGAGCCAACTAACTTCAAAAGGGTACTTACCTATGAAACTCCATGCAAGCCTAAACCTAAGGACTTGTCTGCTTTGTGTGAATATGACTGTTTGTATATAACTTGCTTACTTCGCATATCTGTGCATAACATTATTACATCACACCATAACATTTTCATTAACCATTTCAAGGATCTCGAGGGTATTTGATGCAGAGTCGCGTTGAACCAGACGTCTACCAAAGGGCAAGAGGATTCATTTTCCTCTAAAAAACGCCGTTAAAGATCAAGTACAATAACTTGAATCGAGGGCTATGACCCACTTGACATGGTGAGCTTGATTCTCGTGGAAATACATCCACCAATACAAAGTTCTCCAATCAAAGATGTTGATCGAAGTTCAACCTCTAACATTTTCTTGTGTTTACCCCACGAGATCCTTGAAAACATGCATCTACATATCATGCATCGTATCATGACAGGTTTCCCCTTTTCCGGTCTCCTTATTTTCCTACTGTTTATTTCAGTAGAGATGGCTCTAGAGAAGACTGTCAAAGATATCCAGGCTCAAAACGCTCAACTTCAAGAGATGTTCTTGAACCTATCCAAGGGGTAAGAAGAAGTGAAAGCTTTCCTCACAAGGGGCTTGGTCACAGGGAATCCAAGGGGCATCAGGAATGATCAGTTGAAAGGGCTACAGATTAAGATGGAAACAATGAGAATTCAGATGATGGGATAACTGGTGGGCCAAATGGCTTTTATTCAAAACCTGGCTCAAGGACAAGAGGCGTTAAAGGTCCTCATCAACAAACTGCATCAGGATGGATGTAACCAAATGAGGCAAACAACTAGGGTTGAGGATCAAGTCACCATTCAGCCTCCTTTGAGACAAGAAGCCAAGGGAAAGTCTCCCCACTTTGCTTTAGGGTCACAAGCCCAACAACAACCTCACCAGCATCAACAGGATAGTCGGCATGAGCAAAATACATCTGAAAGGCGCTCCACTGAGATTAACATGCCATTATCCTAAGTGCTGCAACACTTGTTGGAAGTCAAGCTAATTATATTAAGGGACCCCCCTCGACATCCCAAAATAGCCGCCCCAGGGTACAATCCAAATGCGAGATATGCGTACCATTCCAACAGTCCTGGGCATGACAACGCTGGAGTTCACGCAAGATGGCCAAATGAAAATCTTCCGTTGAAGGCTCTCCTCTTAAAGTGACAAGTTCAGACTAAGAGGCTTGTGTTTCATTTGAATTTTTCAAGTTGTAATTTCTTTTTTTATTCAAACAATTATCTATTAATTGCAAACTCTGTTTCATTAATGCATTGCATATGTTTGTCTTGAATTCATCCATTCGTTTTCACTATACTTGAACTATGATTTTCTACTTTGACGTTTAACTCTTGCTAAAAGTTACGAGCCTTTAGAGGGAGGATGACGAAACAATGCCATAATCTCATACAATATGCTTTTGGACAGACCTTGTTGACGATGTACATGTGTTTCTTTCAGATCCTAAACACTGGAGTTATAAGGAAGATAATCCCTAGTCAACCCCTTCGAGCCAAAGAAGTAGAAGTTTTCTGTTTTAAACACAAATTGAAACCTTTAATCAAACCCGGGGCAGGGTAGTCTCTCAGTTAATTCAAATACGTGTTAAAGTCGCAAACTCTCATCCTGTAATACGATGAACGACATAAAAAAAAACATTCCTTTGGAATCAAAAGACAGTGTTGGTTCCTTATCACATAGGCAGTCATTATCTCTCAAAAAGAAAAGCCCACTAAGTCAAAACCTACAAAGGAGACTTGCGAGAGCTGGGGCATCCCGCTGACTGTAATCTCGAAAATAGGAACAGTCAGGCAAAAATTAGGGATAACAAAAAAAAGAGGTCATTATAAATCCTCAACAACATGAAAAAAAATGTTGCAGAAATGACTTCCTTCCAACGAATTCAACTTGTGTGAACCATCACCAAAATGTTATTTCAAACTCGAATAGAGTTCGACGCACAATTAATTGAGTTTAGGATTAAAGAACATCACGAAGAGTGGGTGGGTACAAATATACGTTGAGCCTTTATCCTTTGTTTCATAAAACTGTGAACCAGGCCACGTTACAATCCTTCAAAAGTACTAATTGAAGCATGGGTTAGTTCGAAAGTATACTGTTACAAAAGGTATCCTGACTCCTGTAAGGCTTTGCTCTAAATCCTGAGTTAAATATTTCTTACAAAAGTTTTCTGCTAAAAAAGCATTTTTCAAAATTTCAAGACAAGCATAAACTTTGCATTATTTGAAAATCGTTGTTTGCATATGGCTATTTGTTTGACAACGAAGAAATTCACACAGTGAATATCTGATGAACGAAAGCTCTCTTAGTGAACAAAATCACTTATAGTGGGATGACACTTCCGTTGCAAAAATCTCCTATCAGCAAAAGGGGACTTGGCATGGCATTGTCCAATAAACCTGGGGGCAGTCCAGTCAAGATTTCGAGAAATATCTCAAAGTACAGTTAACCTGGGGCAGTCCAGTCAAGATTTCAAGAAATCTCTCAAGTGCAGAGTAGCCAGGGGCAAGTCTCCGTCACCATCACTGGGGGCATTAAATGACAATCTCAACAACGGGTTACATACAGTCAAACATTTCCTGGCAAAGCCTTAAACACTCCCTACTTGGGGCAGTGCCAAATCTCTCCAAAATCCTTCTCATAAGATGGCTCCCAGCCAGAGTTTCGATCTTTGGTAACCTCTTCCCAGCTAAGTCGACCTCAAGAATTCCTGAGAATTTTTCCCATTGAAGTCGCCAGATTTTTCACTATCGGAAACAAAGAATTAAACTCTTTTCTCCATCAGCAGTTCGTGATTTATTTTCCCCAGCAAGAGGTCGTCTTGAAAACATTACACATTCGTACATCAGAACATCATGCAACGTAATATAATTTATTTTGAGAACATCTTTGTTTGATATATGTCATACAACTAGCCTTTACCTGTCAGGAAAGATGCAGTCAAATTCTCACAAATTCAAGCTATGAAGCCTGGACCCCGACCAGATAATAGTTCATTCAACTTTCCCCTTTAACAACAGTCCAGGATTTATTTCCCCGATATCTGTTGAAGATATTCCAAGACTTTCGTCTGGCTCAGTTAAATCGATTCTAAGATTTTTCTGATTCTTATCCAGTCAAAGTTAATTCAAGACCTTCTCTGGCTCAGTCGGATCGACACTAAGATCTCCCTGGTTCTTATTCCAGTTGAAGATATTCCAAGACTTTCGTCTGGCTCAGTTAAATCGATTCTAAGATTTTTCTGATTCTTATCCAGTCAAAGTTAATTCAAGACCTTCTCTGGCTCAGTCAAATCGGCACTAAGATCTCCCTGATTCTTATTCCAGTTGAAGATATTCCAAGACTTTCGTCTGGCTCAGTTAAATCGATTCTAAGATTTTTCTGATTCTTATCCAGTCAAAGTTAATTCAAGACCTTCTCTGGCTCAGTCAAATCGGCACTAAGATCTCCCTGATTCTTATTCCAGTTGAAGATATTCCAGATTTTGCTGTTTCAGATAAACCTCTCAACGGTTTATTCTGATTCACTTCCAGATTTTGCTGTTTCAGATAAACCTCTCAACGGTTTATTCTGATTCACTCCCAGATTTTGCTGTTTCAGATAAACCTCTCAACGGTTTATTCTGATTCACTTCCAGATTTTGCGGTTTCAGATAAACCTCTCAACGGTTTATTCTGATTCACTTCCAGATTTTGCTGTTTCAGATAAACCTCTCAACGGTTTATTCTGATTCACTTCCAGATTTTGCTGTTTTAGATAAACCTCTCAACGGTTTATTCTGATTCACTTCCAGATTTTGCTGTTTCAGATAAACCTATCAACGGTTTATTCTGATTCACTTCCAGATTTTGCTGTTTCAGATGAATATCTCAATGGTTTACTCTGATTCACTTCCAGATTTTTCTGTTTCAGATAAAATCTCTCAACAGATAAATCTCTCAACGGTTTATTCTGATTCTTTCTCTGTTCAGATCCAGTTCAAATTTCCGTCAACAATCATCTTTGAATGGTATCTTAAAACCCATTTCCATAACGCCATCACATCAGAATGTCATTAACACCCCCAGAGGAGATGAGACTACCAACTACCAATCCCCAGCATAGTTGAAACTACTAACCCACAGTAGAAATCATCCGGTGTCTCCAATTCCCCAACAAGTTATCTTAAAACCTAGAAATCAACCAGATAACAGTTAACTTTTGTTTTATCCCCAACCAAGGATAATACCTCAGAAGATTGGCATACTCCCAAGCTTCTGATACCCTTAACAGAATGAAGATTCTCATTCTTGAAACCTCAGAAGATTGGCATACTCCCAACCTCCTGATACCGTTAACAGAATGAAGATTCTCATTCTTGAAACCTCAGAAGATTGGCATATTCCCAACCTCCTGATACCGTTAACAGAATGAAGATTCTCATTTTTGAAACCCCAGAAGATTGGCATACTCCCAAGCTCCTGATACCGTTAACAGAATTAAGATTCTCTTTTTTGAAACCTCAGAAGATTGGCATACTCCCAAGCTCCTGATATCTTTAACAGAATGAAGATTCTCATTCTTGAAACCTCATAAGATTGGCATACTCCCAAGTTCCTAATACCGTTAACAGAATGAAGATTCTCATTTTTGAAACCTCGGAAGATTGGCATACTCCCAAGCTCCTGATATCTTTAACAGAATGAAGATTCTCATTCTTGAAACCCCAGAAGATTGGCATACTCCCAAGCTCCTGATACCGTTAACAGAATGAAGATTCTCATTTTTTGAAACCTCAGAAGATTGGCATACTCCCAAGCTCATGATACCGTTAACAGAATGAAGATTCTCATTTTTGAAACCTCAGAAGATTGGCATACTCCCAAGCTCCTGATATCTTTAACAGAATGAAGATTCTCATTCTTGAAACCCCAGAAGATTGGCATACTCCTAAGCTCCTGATACCGTTAACAGAATGAAGATTCTCATTTTTTGAAACCCCAGAAGATTGGCATACTCCCAAGCTCCTGATACCGTTAACAGAATGAAGATTCTCATTTTTTGAAACCTCATAAGATTAGCATACTCCCAAGCTCCTGATACCCTTAACAGAATGAAGATTCTCATTCTTGAAACCTCAGACGATTGGCATACCCCCAACCTCCTGATACCGTTAACAGAATGAAGATTCTCATTCTTGAAACCCCAGAAGATTGGCATACTCCCAACCTCCTGACCCAAACGCCTGAATGAAGATTCTCATTATTTCTTCCCCAGTAGATTGGCATACTCCTAACCTCCTGACCCAAACGCCTGAATGAAGATTCTCATTCTTGCTTCCCCAGTAGATTGGCATACACCCAACCTCCTGACCCAAACGCCTGAATGAAGATTCTCATTCTTGCTTTCCCAGTAGATTGGCATACACCCAACCTCCTGACCCAAACGCTTGAATGAAGATTCTCATTCTTGCTTCCCCAGTAGATTGGCATACACCCAACCTCCTGACCCAAACTCCTGAATGAAGATTCTCATTCTTTCTTACCCAGAAGATTGGCATACACCCAACCTCCTGACCCAAACGCCTGAATGAAGATTCTCATTCTTGCTTCCCCAGTAGATTGGCATACACCCAACCTCCTGACCCAAACGCCTGAATGAAGATTCTCATTCTGGCTTACCCAGAAGATTGGCATACACCCGAGCTCCTGATATTCCCGACAGAATGAAGATTCTCATTCTCAAAGTGGCATACAACCTAAACTCCTGAACTTCTTCCAACAGGAATAAGCTTTTCCCAGAGTCCTGAGCTTACTCTCCAGAAGTATAGCTATTCCCCACAGAGTTTTTACTCCCTAACAAAATGAAGATTCTCATCCTTGATTCTCAAATAAAGTTGCCAGAGCCTTCTTTACTCTCAGCATAAATTTGTCGGAGTTTTTAATGCCCTGCAGATCGAAGATTATCCTTCTTGACTCCTCAGCACAAATTCCCCTAGCAGAATGAAGATTCTCATTCTCAATTCCCCATAGAGTTTTCAAATATTCCCCAGCGGAGTTCTCCTCAAAGAACAAAATAGTAATCCCCAGTAGAAATATTCTAAGCAAAGCTTGAAGACACACATACTCTTCAATAGGGGTCCAGGATTTATCCTCCCCGGCAACAGTCAAAGATTTTATTATCTCCAGCTATCCATGATTTATTTTCCTCAGCAAGACAGCTTATCAGCTTACATGCGCATACATTACATTCATATATCATGAACATTGATAAAACACATATATTGCATCATATATTTCATGCACCATAACTTTGTTTTTCAGCTAATATTTTACCCTTTTCAGGATGAGATTAACAAGCTACCAGTATACAATCTGAAAACAGTCTACGGATGCTCCAAACACGGATGCTAATCTATTGTTTACTCAACTTCAAGGATCATGAAAACAGTTTACGGATGCTCCAAACACGGATGCTAATCTATCGCTTGTTCAGATTCAGCTCATGAAAACAGTTTACGGATGCTCCAGACACAGATGCTAATCTATTGCTTATTCAGACCCCCAGTTCAGAGACGTTCCAAACATGGATACCTTTCTGATACTCATTCTTTCACATACAACATACAATTCAATAAACATTCTTGGATGGCATCTTTAAGCCCATCTCCGACAAGATTCTGTCACATCTCCAAATGGTATCTTTAAGCCCATTCCCTCAACTATTCTTTGACGAGTGCAAATTTATGGGCACTCTAGTGTCCAATCATCTTTTACCTTCGAGTCACGAATAGAAATTTCGCCGATCTAACTCTTCAGGTTCAAGAAGATTGAACAGGGGCAGCTGTTGTACCCCAAAATTTTCCCTCCCATTTTTCACAAGAAATCACAACCCTAGGGTTTTCTCAAGATTGGCTCAGGAATCGATCAGACAGACTTTTCTTTGGCAGTAGATCAAGAATTAGGGTTTCTCTCGCATTTCTCAGAAATTCAAATTAACTGTCACATGTTTTCACACTTTTTCGAGTTTGCTGAAAGGTTACTGGTTGTTCTCAAGGCTTGTTTATCTGGGATAAGAGATAGGAGCTGAGATGGTCATTTGGAATATTCAGGTTTTGTCTGATCTAGGTTAACCAGATGATGTGCGTCTGTTAAGACGTTTGCTTGTTAATGGAATGAAATGTTTGCTTGTTTATTGGAATACCCAATGCGTATTTTGATTGGAATGCTGTTGCAAGGTTACGAGACTACAAAGTTATTGGATTACTTAAAGTTTAAGTTATCTGTATTAGAATTGTTGGAATGAAATTTCAATTATTTTGATCTGAGAATCTTAAAGGATTAAGTGAAGATGCAAAGAAAGAATTACAAGATATTGGACAGTAGAAGAGTTTTATTGGACATCAGATTGTCTTACAAAGACTTTTTCATTTATTTCAAAAAAATGTTACAATACAGTTTATTATTTAAATGCTTTAAGTTGTGCAACTTATTGTATTTGAAAATTAAATTGGTACATTTGTTTGAATATTTATCCCTAAGTTACAAAGAAAAAGTCTAAGCCTAAGCTTCCATTGCTCCCGTACTCGCCACCGAGTCTTCTACTTCCTCCGCTTTGTCATCACCCAAGTTGTGCTCACATGAAAGAAAAAACAAAGAAAAGAGGATTAGTACAGTTAATTAAATAGAATTTTTAAACAAAAAAAGAAAGGAAAATTGTCATCATTAAAGTTTTCCGTTTGGAATCAGAGTGCTATTTTTCATCACGTTTTTGTTTTCCTCTTTGCAAATCACAAGAAGATTGCTCTTCTTGGTTCATAAAGAGAAAAATAAAAAATGCAAAAGAAGAGTACAAAGCAAGTTTCAAATGCAAAACTGTCAAGCAACTAAACCAAACAACATGGCAAAACAATGTAGCATACAAAGGCAAACAGGCGCCAATTGTACTAAACATTGCAGCAAACCATGTATTGCAGCAAACTAAGCATGGCAAACCAAACTGAATGCAAACAAAGTAAACAAAGTACAATGCAGCTAGAAAGTACAATACAGCAGGCAAGAAGTGCAGATGGTGAACCAAATCACAAGCAAAAGGCTTGTCATAGCTTTTTCATCATTTTCCAGGAAATAGGCAAACTTTTCAGAAAAAAGTGGAAAAGCAAAAATTGCTTTGTCATTGAGAGAGAAAGAGAGAAAAGATATCACCTTTTTGGTGAGAGTGTACAGTTTGGCTAAAGGCTGTCACAAGTTACAAAACAAAAGCAAAAAGGATATAACTATAGAAAATAGCAAGAAGTTTCAGAGAGAGCAGGGTGGTCCAAAAAAACAAACTTCAAAAACCTGTTAATAGTTTCAAAACCTAAACAAGTATCACAACTTGTATAACAGTTCAAACAAGAAAAACCTGCCATCGAACCAATCTCCAAGCCAGCCAAACTGTAAACAAAAACAAACCATAACTGCATAACAGTTTGAGAAACACAATCCTGAAACTGCCAAACCACAAAACCTGCCATCCAAACTGCATAACCAAACCCACAACAAAAACTTGCAGAACCAAAATCTGCATAGCACAGAAACTCCCAACCTGTAATCAAACTCAAAAAGCCATTTCCAACTGTAACCATCAGAAACATAACACTCTCAACAACATTCAAATAACTCAGAACATTCCACAAAACAGAAACAACAAATCACATTCCAACAAATCTCAGAAAATAAACCAAAACTGTACACCAATTCCCAAACAGAGCCAAGCCTGAAATTGCCAAATCCAAAACCCGTGTAAACAATCAAACAGAAAATCTCAAGAAACTGGATATCAGTTTCAAACAACCACAAAAACCTGCAGAATCAAACTGCATAACAGTTTTAAAAACAAGGCCAAATACCCCAAATCTACACAAGCTTGCCAAACTGTGAAACCAAAGCTAAAACCATAAAACTGCATATCAGTTTTAAACCTTCCCAACATTCAAACTTAGTTTAAAAAAAACCTTCAACTGTAAAACTCAAAGTTTCAGAATAAGCATCATCACAAACCATTATCCAACAAACAAAGTTTCAACAAAAACCATCAACCAAACCAAGTTTCAGACACAGCAACAAAAGCATACATCTCATCTTCAAAAGTCCCAACAGAAGCCTCATCAAAACCAACAATCAGTAGCCAAACCAAACTCAGTTCAACAATAATCATCATCAAGGTTTACTCATCATCATTATCAATCATTTCAATAACAAAGTTTCAGAATAATTATCATCATCAACAAAAAAAACAACAAATCATAACAAAGTTTCAGAAATTATCGTCATCAAAGGAAAGAAGTCACCGGAAAAGCGCGCTTGGCCATCATCTTCTCCTCGCACCTCCGGCCGCCAAGGGACAACCCTCTAAAACCCCTTTCCCATCCATTTTCTAGAATAGCTCCCAAGGTATGCTTCTCCTCAAACCCTTTACTGCATTTTAGGCATAAGTACCATAGGTTAAACAACTAAGCATGAACAAAGCAAATCCAAACAACGAACTGTTAAAATAAAAAAAAAGAACGAACTATACCATTTTAAAACAGATCCACTGATCATTGAGAGGATGTGAGAAGAGAGGGTGTCTCGGAAACCATAGGCGAAGGAAAATCAGGGCGTTTGAGGCTGAGAAAGATGAAGAGAAAACGAAGAAACGGCGCCGCTGTGAAGCAAAAGCCACAAACCCTAATTTCTGAGACCCTAACCAAATGTACAAGCTTAAGCTTTGGGCCTCCGCCCCCTAAACCTCATTAAGCCCACACGAATTACTGGCTTACCCCCTCCCTTCCTTTCTGACCCTTACTTCTACTCTTATTTTGTTTGGGCCCAACATAAATCCTAAGCCCACTTTTTAATTGATTTATTTTCTTTTCTTTTCTTTTGTTTAACAAATACTAATGTATTTTAATTAATTCATTTTTTTAATTTGTTTTTTTATTTCTTTTGTTAATAATAACACTAATAATAATTAAAACTTTGATTTTCTTAAATTAACTTTATTTTCTTCTTTTATTAATTAACCTTGTTTCATTTGATAAGATACTAAAAAGCATTTAAATTGATTTAATTAATTTTGTTTTCTTTAAACCCTTTTTTATTGATTAATAAAAATACAAAATAATAAGGATTTTGTTTAATTAATTTTTCTTTAAAACTTTTTCCTTTTTATTTACATAATTAATAAAATACAAAAAGAATAATAATTCTTAATTTTTTAGAATAGAGTTTATTTATCTCTTTTTAATAAATACATGAATTTCATAATATTATTGCTTTCTTCATTTGTTATAGCTTTACATTGAATTGCGACAATTTGATTTGGTTGTAATACTTGATATTTGGACATTGTTATTCTTGTGAGATTCATCCCCATTTGTAATAATTGTACCCCCATTCCTGGATACTTTTGTAATAGCTTAGACTTTTAATTTCCGCAATTTATTGCTTTGTATATACTGTATAGTAATTAGGTGTATATGGCAAGACTCAAAATCAATCGCTAGATGACCTAATCCAAGAATAAATAACTTGAAATCAATACACTTCTCACACTTGCACCCCTAGGGTTTCATCCACTTGTTGCCTTGAAAATGGCCATGTTATGCATGTTGAGTATCTTGGCAAAACAAAAACAAAACAAAAGATCATAGTCCCTCGATGACGCTATCTTGGTTGCCTGTACAAAATGATTTAGTCCCTCAAAAATTTGCTAAAGATACTTGGCAATATTGCTATCATGGTCCATACGATGACCCGCGCCTGTCCCGTTTAACATCCTAATACAAGGTTGTTTACCAAATGCAATGGTAAAACAACACTGTCAAAACGGTTAAAAATATGTAGGAAAGATCTTTGAGTAAAATAGGGTAGATAACTTTTAGTTACTTGATCAAAACTTGCAATACATCCTTGTTATTTTCAAACACATCTCACAACATAATTTCAAAACATTTCCCAAAACAAACTTTCAAACATTGAAACCTTTTCAAAAGATAATACACCTTTGTATATGTTCAAATAAGAATCATTACAAAGGTTTCCACAACGATGACCTCTTTTCAAAACATTTTCAAAACCACCCACACAAAGCACCATTTCAAACAATTGGAAAAACAAAGCAAGTGATATAAAAAAGTAACTAAGCGCCCATGGATAACCATGGATGAAAAGGGTGCTTGCACCTTCCATTTTCATAATCTACCCCCCGAACCCAATAAAATGTCTCAAAGGTCTTTCCTGTGCTTTTTGACCTTTCTTTTGGATAAAATAAAATGTCAGTGGCGAATCTTGCTAAACCGAAACATTTGCGAACTCAAATGCAAAACCTCAAGTCAGTTCTCCCACCGTATCACAGTGAGGAAGATTGTGAAGTACCTGGAGAGCTTCCTAGACTATTAGAGTAAGAGGAATGAGCCATACAACCTCATGAAGAGCTAGGCGAGTTTGTGAACCTGGGGATTGAAGAGGACAAGAAATAAATCAAGATATGTGACAACCTAGAAGACAGTGTCAAAAAGAGAATAATCGAGATGTTACGTGACTATGTTGAGATCTTTTCTTGGTATTATGAAGACATGCCAGGGCTTGATACTGACATTATGGTTCACTGTCTACCGATGAAGGAAGTTTGTCCTCCTATAAAGTATAAGGTTCGTCGTATGCATCCCGAGATGTCTGAAAAGATCAAAGCTGAGGTCATGAAGCAGTTCAATGCAGGTTTCTTAGTTGTTATGTCTTATCCTCAGTGGGTTGTAAATGTGGTGCCGGTACCTAAGAAGGACGGTAAAGTGCGTATAGACTACAGAGATTTGAATAGGGCAAGCCCCAAAGATGACTTTCCGCTTTTTCATATTGATGTTCTAGTTGACAACACCACTTAGCACAAAATATTTTCCTTCATGGATGGTTTCTTTGTTTATAATCAAATCAAGATGGCACCTGAAGACATGGAAAAGACTACTTTTGTCACACAATGGGGCATTTATGTTACAAAGTTATGCCTTTTGGTTTAAAGAATGCTGGTGCAAAATATTAGCATGTTATGGTAGCTTTGTTCCATGATATGATCCATTATGAGATAGAGGTTTATGTTGATGACATGATAGCCAAGTCTCAGACTGAAGAAGAACATCTCGACCACCTGTACAAGTTGTTTGAGAGATTGAAGAAGTACAAGTTGAGATTGAATCCAAACAAGTGCACCTTTGGGGTAAGATCCGGTAAACTCCTAGGTTTTGTCCAGTGGTAAAGGTATTGAAGTTGATCCCGCTAAGGTTAAATCCATTCAAGAAATGCCAGCTCCCTATACTTAGAAGGAAGTTAGAGGTTTCTTGGGACAATTGAACTACATTGCCAGATTTATTTCCCATTTGACCGCTACTTGTGAGCCAATCTTCAAATTACTAAAGAAAGATCAAGTAGTGAAATGGAACGATGATTGTCAGATAGCCTTTGACAAAATCAAGGAGTACCTCCAGGAACCTCCAATTCTGATGCCACTGGTTGAAGGAAGACCTCTGATCATGTACTTGATAGTATTAGAGAACTTAATGGGGTGTGTATTGGGGAAACATGACGAGTCTGGTCTAAAAGAGCATGCAATATACTACCTTAGCAAAAAGTTTACCGACTGTGAAACAAGATACTCATTGATCGAGAAAACTTGTTGCGCTTTAGCATGGGCTGCTCCCCGACTAAGACAGTATATGTTGACTCATACTACTTTGTTGATCTCTAAGATGGATCCAATAAAATACATATTCGAGAAACCCGCTCTCTTCGGAAGAATAGCAAGATGACGAATGGTCTTGACAGAATACAACATTTAGTACACTACTCAGAAGGCAATCAAAGGAAGTGTATTGGTAGATCATTTGGCTCATCAAGCTGTAGATGACTATCAGTCTATGAATTTTGAGTTTCCAGATGAGAATATCATGTCAGTTACTGATGAAGGACCTGAATCGGGACCGATGGACTATGGTTTTTGATGGAGCTTCCAACGCACTTGGTAATGGAATTGGTGTTGTGATTGTCTCTCCCAAGGGTTTCCATACGCCCTTCACCGCCAAATTGTGTTTTGACTGTACTAATAATATGGCCGAGTACGAAGCATGCATCATGGGTATCAAAGCTACCATCGATATGAGAATTAAATTCTTGAATGTATATGGGGACTCGGCCCTAGTGATCAGTCAGATTAAGGGAGAAAGGGACACGAAGCATCCAAATCTCATTCCTTATCGAGAGCATGTGTTGACATGAATTTTGTACTTCGAAGAAATAAATTTTGAACATATTCCACGAGAAGAGAATCAATTGGCAGACACACTAGCTACCATGTCATCTATGTTCAAAGTCAGATGGGATAATGAAGCTCCTAAAATTACTATTTTGAGACTAGACGAACCAGCGCATTTCTACGAAGTTGATAATGATGAAGTAGAGGAAAAACGTTGGTACCATGAAGTAAAAGGATACCTCAAAACTCAAGAGTATCCCGAAGGAGCATTTATCAATGATAATAAATTTCTAAGGAGGTTCTCTGCCAAGTTCTTTATGAGTAACGAAATCTTGTACAAGCGTAACCATGATTCAACTTTGCTTCGTTTGTGTCTTTGGTACTCACTCCAGTGAACATACAATGGCTAAGAAGATTATAAGACCAGGTTATTATTGGTCTACCATGGAAACTGATTACCATCATCATTCTAGAACTTGCCACAAATGCCATATTTATGCTGACAAAGTACATATGCCTCCGGTTACTTTGAATGTCTTGACTGCTCCTTGGCCATTTGCAATGTGAAGCATTGATATGATTGGAGATATTAAGCCTACTACTTCCAATGAATATCGTTTCATCCTTGTCGCTATTAATTACTTCACGAAGTGGGTAGAGGTAGCCTTGTTTGCTTTTGTTATCAAGAATGTTGTGGCTCGATTCATTAAATATAACCTTATCTGTCGGTATGGCATCCCTGAAAGGATCATCGCAGACAATGTTACCAATCTTAAAAATACTATGATCACAGATCTCTGCATGCAGTTCAAGATTAAGCATCATAATTCTTCTTCGTACCGATCAAAGATGAATAGCACAGTGGAAGCTGCCAACAAGAATATCAAGAAGATCTTGCAAAAGATGACAGTGACATACAAAGATTGGCATGAGATGCTATCATTTTCTCTTCATGGTTATCTCACTTCAGTACGTACATCAACTGGGGCAACCCCGTTCTCTCTAGTATATGATATGGAGGCTGTCTTACCTGTTGAAGTCCATATTCCTTCCCTAAGGGTTATGAAAGACACAGGTTTAGACAAAGACGAATGGATCTAGACTCGACTTGACCAGATAAATTTGATTGATGAAAAAAGGCTTGCGGCTTTTTGTCATGGTCATATGTATCAGAAACGCATGATCAAGGCCTTTAACAAGAAAGTCAAACATCAGGTGTACCAGGCTGGTGATTTTGAAATAAAGTGCATCACCCTACCACAAGGTGATCATAGGGGCAAATGGACTCCCACATACGAAGGGCCATTTGTGGTCAAAAAGATATTTTCTGGCAGTGCTATGGTACTTACCACCATGGACGATGAAGATTTTCTGCACCCTGTGAATGCGGACATAGTCAAAAAATACTACGCATAAAAGAGACCCGCTGGGTTGATAGGCCTAGGCAAAAATAAGGGCAACCCGGCAAACCAAAAGGGTTCGGGCAAAAATTAGGTATATATATATATATATATATATATATATATATATATATATATATATATATATATATATATATATATATATATATATATATATATATATATACACCCAGCAAGTCGAAAACCTAAAAAGGAGGCTTGGGAAAAAAAGGATATCCTGAAAAACTGAAAACCCGAAAGGGCGGTCACAACAAAAATTAAGGATTAAAGCGTACGACTATGTCTTGTTGGATCACCCATCTACTTATAACCAACTTTATTACTAGCGTCAAGATTCAAACGATACAGATCAATTCAATCATTTTTTTCCGACAACAAGTGATGAGATACTTTAATACATAGGGGCAATAGCAAAGTTGAAACTCGATGGGATCGTTTGCACATAGTTGTTTTTCTTTGTTTAACTTTGTACCCTTTTTTTCAATTTTTACGACGATTTCCTCTTACTAGGATTTCTTTCTTCTTGTATAAAATTTAATTATTATAGGAAAACTTTCATAATCAATGCAAATATATTTCAAAATTCAATTTTTTTTACTTTCTCTACTTTGTTTGCAAAAACGTCCAATGATTACATTGAATGAACATATGCATCTGGATATGATTACTGTTTATAAAATATATGCATGAAAACATGATTAGCATTTACTAAAGACTCTAGGAGTTGGGATAATATTCAAGTTATCCATAATTCCCACAGAGAAATCTCCATGGAACTATCTCTACAGAGCAGAGTTATCTTCACATGCTCATCCCCAATAGAGATATATTCCCCAACAAGTCTAATATGCCCTCTGACAGAAATTAGGGCATCTTCCAGCAGTTCACCTCCATATCCTTGATGAATAGCTTGACATGATCATCTTCCTCAATAGGTCTCCTAGAAGATAATGAAGTTGGAGCATTTCCCCACATACAGTGGAAGCTTCCTCAATGCAGCCTATGAATTTCCAATCCCCATTAGAGATTATTTCGCCAACACGGTCTACATGATTTAATTCCCTAATGGAGTTTATTTCTCTAATACTGCAAATTCCCCAACAAAAATCTCTTCTCCAGCCATATGTCATTCAATGTTGTCCTCCCCAGAAGAGCCGATAACCATGCATAAAACCTGGTCATATGGCGCATCAAAGGAATATCCTTCTCTTTTATACCTAGTCAGGGTACATAAGAATCAGATCCTTCAATAAAAAGAACGACGAACGACATAATTTCCTTGGATTCTTCTATCCCTAAGAAAAAGTCGAACATCTCCAGCGAAATATCCTCAAACAGAAAGCGGGAATCCCAAGTAAAGTTGTTCACAGCAAATTTTAAGAATTCCTTTCTTCATCCCCAATAATAGTCAGGGATTTATTTTCCCCAACTAGACGTTGTTACAAGAAGCTACCGATACGCTCCAACGACATATTGCATCCATACATCATTCACAAAATATCATAACATATGCATACGAAACGCATATAATATTTTCTCATTTATTTTGAGAGCATCATTACGCAATGCATTGCATACATCATGACATTACATAAAACTAACTTTGTCTTTTTAGGTTAGTTCCCGAACAGATAGATATTATCAACACTTTATCACCTTTCAAATAAAATCAGACAGTGATTCATTCTGATAAACACATCTTTCAAATATAATCAGCCAAAGATCCACTCCTAGATACAGTCAGGCATAGATTCATTCCAATACATTATTCAGATACCGTCAGGAGAAGACTCATTCTGATCTTCTTATAGATACATTCAAGACACAAACTCATTCTAGAACATCATTCAGATACAATCGAGACATAAGATTCATTTTGACACTTCCCAGCACATATGCTAGATACAGTCAGACACAGACTCATTCTAGTATAATTTTTCAGATACAGTCGGACATAGACTCATTCGGATACTCCTATCAACATTCACTTTGGATGGCATCTCTAAGCCCATCTCCGACAACACTCTCGTCATCTTTTCCAAATGGCATCTTTAAGCCCATTCCTGTTCAAACAGTACAATCAACCAACAGTGTTACTTCGTGCGCATGTGAGTGCAAATTTTTGGGCACTTAAGTGTTCAATCCTCTTCCACCTTCAGATCATGAAAGGCAGGCATGCCAATCTAGCTCTTCAGGTTTAAGAAGATTGAACAGGGGAAACTTTTGTACCCCAAAATTTTTCCTTCCATATTTGAGACAAATTGATTCGAGATACCTCCTCATGCTCAAGAAAGCCTCAAACACTCAAAACTACTCAAAGGTTGACTAGACAAACTCTCCTCCTAAGCAATTGACCTACAATTAGGGTTTTTCTTCTATCAAAGGAAATTGAGTTTCTAATGCTTCAATTAGACTACATGGTTTCTCATATGACTTAAGGTACCCTCATACCAAGTTTCAAGCCTTAAATCCCAAGTTTGCTCAATAAATTAGTCAGATGATTGAAAATCAACTGTATTGAACAAAAAGTCAACTTTAACCAATCTATAGTCAAACTTCAAGATTTTTTGTCAAAATCAACATTTTGAAGTCACATTCATCATTTGATCAAAGGTTGATCATGATTCATCAAGAAAACTCAAGATTCATCAAAAGTCAAAAGTTACTAAGTTAGGGTTTTCTTTAGGAGAAGTCAACTGAACTTTGACCAAGCACACCTTTCACATACTTCATCAAAAATTTCTCAACTAAAGCTCAACTTGAAGGAAATTCAATTTGCTACAACTTTGAATCTCTAAGCTCAAGGCCAAAAATGCTTCATTTGAGAGATATGAGCCAAAACATTATAGGTCATTTCAAAAGTCAACAAAAAGACATTTTTTTCAAAGATATTTACATAAATATAAATGCTTAAAATGAAAAAATGACCAACATTAAAGTTGTAGGAGACATCTTGAGGTTTCTAAAAAGTCTAGGATCATCTTCATATGACAAAAATTGAGTGAGTTGTGATTGGTGCAAATTGAGAAATTTTGAGAAAATGCATGAAGTTCAAATTGAGAAAACTTGAATTTTTGGGCTAATGAGCCTAAGTTTTCAGGTTCAAACGTGTTCATGACCTCATATTAGACCTCTAAATCCATTCACATTTTTTTTATGATTTTTATTTCTTTTATTTAGATTTTATTCATTTAAATGTAAATTAAATCAAATAAAATATGAGAGCATTGGACTTAGGCATGTGGATTCTTGTTTTGATCAAAGTGGAGGACCAAAAAGCTCATGACTAGCTAGCAAAACCGTGTGGAGCATCTTTGGACATAATTTTCTTAAAATAGAAGCTTTTCATGCAAAATTCCAAATCAAATCTTTTCACCATAAAATACAAAGATTTATCTCACTTTTGTTGACCTAATCTTCTCTCCTATAAATACAAAATGTATTCATACCAAGAAAACCACACAAGGCTACCTCAAGAAGAACCCTAAAAAATTCCAAAATTTCTCAAAACTAGGGCAAACTCAAACCCTCGTGTGTAGCCGTTTTCAGTCCATTCCATGCATCAAGCAAGCTTCCCGAAGACTCCAGGAACTCATTCCAATCGTCCCTAAAGCTCGTAGCATCCCAAAAATCTCTCCCTCGATTGCACCAGTTTGGTAACGTTCTTTAAATTCAAAATTTTAATATACACATTGTTGAATGAATATTCACATACATTCATGTTCATATTGATGTGTGGAATTGTTTTGACATATCGTGTGCAAGCTTTGACACAGGAATGAAAATCTTCCATTGTTAGGGAAGTTTGAAACATTTTCTTTAAAAATCACTCCACAGGAATTTTCAGGGTAAATTAATGCTTCCATTGGATTTGCAAGGATCAAATTAGGGGGATACAGTCCCTGTTATGATCTAACTCATGTGTTTTGCAGGATAGGATTTTTGATCCACCGGAGAAGATGACTACAACTAAGGCTCCGACACTTCTCTGATCTAGCGTTTTTATTATATATTGATTTGTTTGTGGTGAATAACACAAAAACAGTATGGCACCATTGGTAAGGGCATTGTATAGCATAGCAAAGGATGTGGGTTCGATCCCAGCTTGTGTCAATTTCTTTTATTTTTTAGGATAACACACAGGTTTACAACATGTTGATTGATTCTCATTCTCAAACACAAACAACATCAGGGTGTAGTGGATGAAAGGCATACCTTTGAGATCCAGGGCGTGGGTTCAACTCCCACCCCATGCATTTGTTTTTTTTCTCCATATTTTTACTAACCCTATTTTCATTGTATTTTCTTAATTAATTCCTTTCTATATAACCATTAACCTTAAACTTTTTTTAAAATTATAACATATTAGGATTAGGTTTTTCTAGTTAGTAACTAATTTTTTTCACATATTTTTTATTTATTAATTAAATAAGTTAATTAACTTTTCTTCAATATTAAAATTAATTAGAAATAATTAGGTTTTATTACTATTATCACTTAAGTTATTTTCTAAAAAAACACCAAAAATATATGTTCTAATACATAGAATTTTTAGGGCATTTAACATTTTTCTAACATTCTTTTCTTATTTCTTACTACTATTTAAATTCATAGATTAAGTGTATAGGTCACACTCTCAAATGTAATAGCTTAGATTTACATTCCCGTATTTTTCTAATTATGTAACTGCTCACAGAATGTAATGGCTTAGGTTTTACTTTCCGCACATATTTAACTGTTAGTAATTAAAGTTTGTATGACAAGACTAAAAGCAATCTAGAAAACCCTAATTTTTAATATTAAAGAACTAAAAACAAACACTCTTCACAGTTGCACCTCTAGGGTAACCTCTCTTGTTGCTTTACGAATATTGGTCATGTCCCTTGAAAATGGGGATACTTTAGCAAAAGACCCTCAATTTAACAATATCACCATGGTCCTTTTCGAATGAAGATCATAATCCATCGATGACCCTCTAAGTTTCCTACGAAATGATCTAGTCCCTTCGATGAACCTACAAGCAAATTGATGATAGTTCATCCGATACAATTGCTAAAGTATCCTTATATGTTGCTTTCTATGACCATACGATGATCCTACGCATGTCCCTTCATATCCAATAGATAGAATTAACTACCAACTAATGGTATGGACAATACTATCTCCAAAGGAGAAGGAAAATAACAAGAAAGACCTTTAGTGGGTAAGAACTCTTGAATGTTTGCTCACAACCATTCTCACAAACAAAACATTTTTCACACTATATTTTCAAAACAAATATTTTCAAAAACACTTTGTATACATTCTTGAGGACTGATACAAGAATTATTACAAAGTTAGCCTTACATTGGCATTTCAAAATATTTTCAAACAAATCACACACATACAAAGCAAGTTTAAAGTGAGCTAAACAATTAATAGCCCGTAGATAACTAGGGTTGAACAAAGTGCTAACACCTTTCCTTTTCATAACTTACCCCCCGAACTCAAAATCTATCAAAGGTCTTTCTTGTTATTTTCACCGTTCCTAAATATTGGACAAAATAAAAGTCGGCGGTGACTCTTGCTAACCACAACATTTGCGATAAAACCAAAAAGTCAGTTCTTCCACCGTATTACAAGTAGCACTAATCCCTGTGGAGACAATATGATAAAACTAAATACTTACTTACTTTTGCTTGTGGCTTTACTGCTTCAGCAAGACTCCCCTAAGCCAATGTTCCAAAGATCATCCAAATTAGAAGGCCTATAATACACTTTGGTTGTTTGAAAAAACCATCTCCGAATCCTCTTAGCAAAACTACACTAAAAAAGATGCTTCAGACTTTCCGAGCAAGATTTACAAAAGTTGCACCAAGAATCCATTTGACAACCTCTCAAGATCAAAATGTCATCAATAGAAATTTTGTGTTGCATCAATCTCCAAATGAACAAGGATTTTGATGGTGGCACATACTTACTCCAAATACAATGCGTCCAAGATGACGCTAGAGAAGGCTTTGATTTGAAGAGATAAGTATCCTTGAGACTCATGTTTCTAGTAGAATTCCTTGGCCAATTTATATGATCATGCGCCATAACATCAAACAGGGATAAGGCAAACAGTCTATGATGTATAAAAGGAAAATAAGTGTACCACTTCTACGGGAAAATCCAGCTGCCGACAAATATGAAATTAGAGATCTTAGAAATTTTGTAAATACCCTAGGAATCAAGAGTATTCAGATCTTCTTCCATGTACAGAGGAATCCCACACCAAGCATCCATCCAAAAATTAATATTCTTACCATTTCCCAAAATCCAAGTATTGTGGGAGAAAATAATAAAAATTTCATATTTGATACCTTGCCAAATGAAGGAGAAGATATGATGTTTGACAATTCCATTGTTTATAATAGTTCTAGCTCTCAAAATATTTTCTAAATGCTCCTTACTAGTCAACATCTCCTAGTCTAATTTGATGTTACTAGCCTAATTAAGTGATAAGAGATCTAAGATCAAGACCACCCAAAGAAATAGGAGCGCATACGTTTTTTCAAGCCACCATAATCATCTTCTTATTGTTGACATTGACACTCCATATAAATTTCCCAGAATCCCTTTTGATGTTTGTTTGGAGAGAAATAGGCCAGGAGTATATGGAAATAGAATGAGTAAGCATGCTTTAAATAACATATTTCATAAGCATGAGTCTCCCAGCCACTAACAATAAAGAACCCTTCGATGCAACAAGCTTAGACATAAGTTTATTAGTAGTAGGTTGGAGAAAACGAGCTTTAACTCTTCCTTTGAAGAGAGGGACCCCCATATATATATGCAAGGAAGAGCACCAATGGAAAATCCAATAAGCCTAGTGAATTAAATCAATCTTCTCAATGAGATAGGTCCAGAATAAATAGTTGATTTTGCTCTGCTAAATTTTTTGTTTGAAGCCATAGAATAAGTTGTAAACAAGTTTGAAAGGGCAGTGATATTGGCAATCCTAGCTTTGTAGATAATAAAATTATCATCTATATAAAGCACATATGAATGTATGGTAGTATTCCTGGAACTTTTGATTAACTAATGATCACCATCTGAAATCAACCTAGTAATACGTCTACTAAGATCATCCTCGACCAAGCAAAAAATGAGAGTGGACAATGGCCCCCCTTGTCTTACACCCCTAGTACACTTGAAGTAACCATTAAGAGAACCATTAATAGACATTGATAGAGAAGCATAGGAGAGAATGAAGTTTATCTAACAACAAAAAATTTAATTGAAACCAAACCTTTTCATAATATTGAGCAGGAATGTCCAACTTAAAGTGTTAAAGGCCTTTGTAATATCCACCTTCAAAGCAATGCCACCACCATTGATGGATAATACTTCGAAGCTTTCTTCATTTGCATATCCTAAACTTGAGTTTTCTAAATCTGATGGAGAAAGTTTGGTGGCCAACACCTTTCCTCGAACTTCGATTAAATCTTCAAACTTTTCCTTTGATACTTTGTATCCCGAGGTAATTTGTGCTAAGTCATTGACCTCTTAGTTCTTCAGTCTATGGATGTGCTTGATATCCACATACTCAAATTTTCGAAGTAGCCTATTTCGTATAACGAAGTACATTATCAAATTTTCTTTTATGCACTTGCACTTATTGGCGAGTTTCTTAATTACCAGTTCAAAATCTCCTCTTATTTCGACCCTTGTTTCCCCCTATTCCAACAAAGCTTCAAGTCTGCTATCAAAGCTTCGTATTCTGCTTCCTTATTCGAACAAGGGGGCCGTCGATTTTATACTTGAATTTTGTTAGAATTTTTTAAGGAAAGATAATCAAAACTCCAACTCCAGTTCTATTTTTATGAGTAGAACCATCGAAGAATAACTTCCAAGGTTCTAAATCCACATAATTATGAGTAACTTAGACTAATGCATGGTCATCAATGAAGTCTAACACTACTTGTCCTTTCATAGCTTTTAAGGGCATGAAAGTCAAGGAATACTCCGTTAGGGTAAGTGCCCATTTGCCAATTCGACTGTCTAGGATTGGCTTTGAAAGCATATGCTTAATGACATATAAATGAGATGAAACATACACATCAACTGGTTTTATATAATATTTCAACTTCGTACAAGAAAAGGATAAACAAAGAAACAACTTTTCTACAATACTATACCTAGTCTTTGCATCATTAAGTACTCGACTACGGTAGTAAATGGCTCTTTCGATTCCATTCTCATACTCTTGAGCGAGCATAATTCCTATTGTTACATCTGCTGCAGATATGTACAATCTTATACTTCTATTCCTACAAGGTGGTGACAACAATTAAGGTTGAACAAGGTATTGCTTAAACTTGTCGAATGCCTCTTGATGTTCCTGCCTCAATTTGAAGCTCCTTTGTTTCATATGTAGAAGGGGAGAGAAGGTCTGAGTGCGTCTGTTGTACCCCAAAATTTGCCCTCTCATTTATCAAATATTTTCTCACAAAGATCTCTCTTGATTGAAGATTGCACTAGGATTGATCAGCTCAAGACACCTCCTTAAGCACTGATGACCAAAACTAGGGTTTGAGATTGCACAAGGATAATTGAACTTTCAATGCTTCATATGACTTTAATTTATCACTATGGACCCCATAGATTACTCATGCCAAGTTTCAAGCTTTGGATCACACTTTTGCTCAGTCAATTGAGCAGTTGACCTAAAAATCAACTATATTGGGGAAAAAGTCAACTATGGCCAATTTACAGTCAAACTTCATAATTTTTGATCCAAATTAACATTATAAACTCATATGTATCATTTTATCAAGTTTGGACCACAATTCCTCAAGAAATTTGATCAAATCATCAAAAGGTCAAAATGGTCAAAATTAGGGTTTTGACTGAGAAAGGGCAATTTCTGATTATTTTACCTAGCAAATGGTCAATTGGTTTGAAGCATGATTTCAAGAGTTCAATTGAATCATTTTGACCTAATGTAATGACCTAAAACATTGCTCAAGATCAATTGGATTGATAGTGAATTTGTAGTCAACTGATCAAAAGTCAACTCTACACTGAAAAGTCAAACTTTGGCTTTTTGGTAAAAATCCAATGTCAAAGATCACAATTCATCAAAACATGTCAAAATATGAAACTTATTCATCAAGAAATCAAAAAGTCAATATTTCATTTTGAAAAGTCAAAATTTTCTAACATAGAAATTTTTCTAAGTGTTTAAAATTTCATGTTTTTTATAACTTTGAGCTAATTTTTCACCATGATGCAAGATGATTCAAAAGAAACTTTCAACATGAAAGTTATATATCTCCATGATATCTACAACATTTCTTTACACAACTTCTTCTAAAAATTCTTGGATCTCAAGTTATTAATTCATAAAGTCGTGGTCTTGAAATTGAACACTTAGTGAAATTTTGCCCTAGTTTTGGTTAGGATTCTGACCTAACTTCATGGCACTTTTTCATATAGTTCCAAAGGGAATTTTCAAAAGTGATTCAAATAGGGGTTTTAGAGTACATCACAAGCTTTCCAAAATTTTCAAGAACTCCTTGAGATCATTCTTGAGCAGGGAGAATCGAAGAGAGGAAGTTAGGATTTTCAAACTTGAATTACAAGTCATTTTGTGATGAACAAGAATTCAATTTAAAACCTATGCTGCACAATCTTGCTTTGCAGGCCTCTAAAACTCAATATCTCTCCATAATCAGAAGATTACACTTGCTTTTGAGCTATTATCCACTTGATTCAAATTTATCCAAGTAAATTTTCCATTTATGGCACAAAGTAACCATTCCATTCTTGTAAAGAAGCTTTAATCACAAAGTCAATGCATAAAGCTTTGCACTCGTTCCTTCTGATCACAAGCAATATCAAAGGCAAAAACAACATGTCTAGAGCCTCCCATAAACTCAGGCCATGCTTGTACTATGCCTTGAAACTATATTGTCACTTTTCTTCAAAATCAATTAACATAGCCATAACTCTACATCTTGTGTTTTTGACCTCCTCAAGTCCTCTAATCTTTTTCATATAACCATACAAGTTATTTGCAACATAACACACAATTGAAAACACTCACAAACTCCCTGGAAACTCAGATTCCACAAAACCTCCTTTTTTGTGTCATTTCTGACTTTGAACTTCAATCTTCAAAACTGCTCGTGCATTTCTTGGCCTTTTAGTTTTAAAAGCTTCCTCATATCAAATACAAACCATCCCTGTCCCTGTTTACAGACTGTAACATCATCTTCATCAAATTCCATAGCCAAAAACAAAGCATTGCAGTTGGACTTCTCCAGGCCATTTCAGCCACTCTCAACTCAAGCTAAGCATATCATTAGCTTCCTAGAGGTCCAAGGAAGGTTACCTGATCATCACCACTGCCTGAAACAAGCTCAAATCCATTTCACAATTTCCAGTTTTGAGGTATTTTTCTTGAACTTCGATCTTCATATTCAGACATCATTTGAGTTTGATTTGTGAAGATAAAATGTAGATACCATTGCCACAAAGCTGTACATATCCATAGTTTTCATTTATATGGCCTGAGCTTAGAGAATTTTAGAGTTTAAGTTTTCTGAAATTTTTAGGTTTTAATTTAGGGCCAGAAAAATTCTCATTCATCTTTGACTGTTAGCTTAAGTTATTTATATGGTTAGATTCGTGGGAAGAAATGCCACAACTTTCATGTTTGAACTTTTCATTTTTATTGAGAGATGAAGAAGATACAAGTCCTTTGGCTGGAGGTTGAAGATGAAGTGTAATCAGGGCGCGTTTTGTGTTATGTATTTATTGTTTCAGTTATATTAACGGATGTACAACCACCCTAGTGGTAAGGCAGCGCGCTGGTAACCTCAAGGTCACGGGTTCAAGACCCAGCGCTGCCTTTTGCTTTTTTTCTTTTAACATTTTACATTTTTTATTTTATTTTTTGGCAGCGCTTGGGCTTTTCATGTGGGCCTGATCATTTTTTCTCATAATACCTCTTGCCTTACTGATTAACCCCCCTGGACTTTTCTTTATATTTTTATTTTTATTTTTATTTTTCTTTATTATTAATATTAATATTATTATTATTATTATTATTATTATTATTACTATTATTATTTTCATAAATCATAAAAAAATCCAAATTTATTTTTTGTACTTATATATTTTATTTTCTCCATAAAACAAAAGACTAAAAATTATTTTCTTAAAACAAATTAATTTCTTTTTTTTCTTAAATAATTAGTTTTTAGACTTAGGATAAATTAGTATATTATTTTATTTTCTTAGTTAAAATTAATTTAGAGCTTAGGTTTATTTTAGTTAATTACTTTTCATATTATTTTTATTTATTTAAAACCTTTTTCATAAACAAACCTAAAAAATCCTTTTCAAATTAGTTTCTTTTCTTAATTAGTTTAAGTTAATTTTATTTAATTTTAATTAATCATTTTCTTTAATTAGGTCAAGACAAAACCATTTCATAAAAACAACAAAAATCATTTCTTTTCCCATTTATCTTCTTGCATTTTATTTTTAATTTTATACAATATTCAATATGGTTGTAATAGATAATTAGGTTTAATTTTATTGCAATCCCCATTTGTTTATTTGTACACCCCCTCCCCTAATGATGTAATAGTGTAGTAATTTTACTTTTTGCAATTTATCGCTGTATATAAATGCTAGTAATTAGGATTTTTATGAGAAGATAAAATCAACAAGTAGCAAACCCTAATCAAAGACTAAACAAAGCATGAAAATCAGTACACTTGCACACTAGCACCCTTAGGGTAAAATCTAATTGGTTGTCTTATAAAAATGGCCATGTTATGCATGTGAGACGTCTTAGCAAAAAGCAATAAAAAATACAATATCATAGTCCCTCGATAACGCTATCAATGTTGCCTTTCAAAGTGATCTTAGTCCCTCAAAGAGAAATGCTAAGACATCTTACAACATTGCTATCATGGCTATACAATGACCCACGCCCTTCCCGTTTACATCCAAAGATAGGGTTACTTACCAAATCAATGGTAAGATAACAATGTCAAAGGAGAAAGGAAATAAACATGAAAGACTTTTGAGTAAGTAGAATGTTCCTAGTTACTTGCTCATTTTCAAAATGAAACATCCTTGCTATTTTCAAAACAAACACAAACACTTTTAAAACATCTTTCAAACTTGAAAACATTTTCAAAAGAGCAACACTTTGTATACATTCCTACGAACGAGAATCATTACAAAGTTTTCCTAAACGATGGCGCCTTTTTAAAATACTTTCAAAAACCACACGAAGCACATTTTCAAACAAAAGCAAGTGATCTAGAATGTAACTAAGAGCCCATGGAAAACCATAGATGAAAAGGGTGCTAATACCTCCCCTTTTCATAATCTACCCCCCGAACTCAAGAAACAATCTCAAAGGTATTTCCTGTGCTTTTTCCCCTTTCCCTTTGGATAAAAGAAAAGTCGATGGCGACTCTTGCTAATCACAATATTTGCGATAAAACACAAAACACCAAGTCAGTTCTCCCACCGTATCATAGAACTGGAGACTCTGATGGGGAGGATTCTAAAAGTGGGGTTACCTTAGGGCTAGATCACCTTTACTTGCTTTCTTTGTTTGACTTGTGTGCTTTACATTATGGTTCTTTTTTTGGGTTTAAATCCTCTACCCGGATTTGGGATACCTTATAGGTAAGTAGCAATACGTTGTGGAAACTATGCGGGGTATACCAATATGGTCTAAGAAATAGCTACGTTAGTGCGACATATTTGTGGGTACTGGTAGCCCTTGAGTAGTCAAGGAGAATACGGGGCCGCTGAGTGACGTCATGAAGCACTAATGAACTTTTAGAACCTTTACTTGACCAACTTGGCCTTTAGGACGTAGTGAGATGACCGACTTTGGTGCAGTCCGAAGTTGGTAGATACTCGATACTACATTCATTGAGGTTTGGTTTTTTGGGATATTTCGGTCGCCATTAAAGAGGCTTGCACTGAAACAATGCCCGAGAAAACAAACCAGTGATATTGTGATCCTTAGAACCCGGTTACTATCGCTAGGACAGGTTTGAGCCAACTAAACTTCAAGAGGGTACTTACCTATGAGACTCCATACAAGCCTAAACCTAAGGACTTGTTTGCTTTGTTTGTATATATTTACTTGTACATAACATCATAAACATTATAACATCATACTCATACTCACTAACCATTTCAAGGATTTTTTTGGATTTATCTTTGTTCTGTTTTGTAGGACATGGATTCTATTCACAGGAAAACCATTCAAGTCAATCTCGTAAGGATCCTGCCTCAACTCAAACAGCTAGCATCAAGGATTCCTGAAAATTCTCCATTTACCGAAAGATATGGTCGCCTACTAAACTTGGTCACCTCCAACACTGATGAAGACATGATGAAGGTTCTCTTTCAGTTCTTTGACCCCTTACACCATTGCTTCACATTTCCTGATTATCAACTTGTGTCGACTTTGGAAGAATTCTCCCAAATCTTGAGGATTTCCATTCTCAATCAACTACCTTTCAATGGTACGGAAAGAGATCCAAAGCCAGAAGAGATTGCTCAAGCTCTACACTTGCAACCATCTGATATCACAACTAATTGGGAAACAAGGAGTGGTGTCAAGGGTTTCCTAGCAAAGTTCTTGTTTGAGAAAGCCCAAAATTGTTAGAACTCTTTGGATTTGCAAGCTTTTGAGGAAATTGTGGCTCTCCTCATCTATGGGATGGTTTTGTTTCCAAATCCTGACCAACTCATAGATGTGAGCACCGTCAAAATCTTCATGTCTCGTAACCCAGTGCCTACTTTGCTAGGGGACATCCTACATTCCTTTCACACTCTCACTATGAGGAAAAGAGGTATCCTTATGTGTTATACTCCTCTATTGGCAAGATGGTTTATTTTGCATCTTCCCCAATCTGTATTGAAGAACGAGCAAGGTTCAAGGTCGTCCCATAGGTTGATGACGCTCAAACATTCAGAGATTCATTGGTGTTCCCGCTCTTTAGAGAATGTTACTATCATTGACCGTTATGGATAATTCCCTAATGTCCCTTTGCTTGACATTAGAGGAGGTATCACTTACAACCCCTGCTTAGCCCTACGACATTTTGGTTATGCCCGAAGGGATGTTCCCCATGAGATGTTTATCCAAGGATTGGTATTCGACTACGAGAATGACAATCAAGGTTACCGTCAGAAGTTTATCCGAGCCTGGAGGATGTTGAACAAGGTGGATAGCAAGACGTTGGGACACAAGAACTCCATTCCCCTCGAGCCTTACCTTAAATGGGTGCGAGCTCGTGCTCAAAAACTTGTGATGCCTTATCCTTCCATTTTACCAGTCATCATGGAGCCTGTGGTTGAAGGAGATGTTCCCTACACTATCCTCCATCCCTACATACCTACTTCTCTCGAAGACTTACAAAAGGGTTGGATCCAGCTGAAGGAAGAATGATATACTTTCAAGGCTCAATTCTATGCTAGTGAGAAGAGGGTCTTGGAGCTTACAAAGCAGCTACAATAAGAGCAAAGTGTGAATGCTTATCTCGCGCCAAAGAGGACGCGTTCAGTCTTTTTATCTTAGAAAGTTATTTTGTAAGCCCAAGAGGCATGGTGTAATCTTTCTTGTTTTGTCTAAATGAGAATTAACGTTTGTTTATTCTTTGTCTATACAAATTTAAATTTCATTAATCCTTGAAATCATTTACATGTACATATTCCATGCATCATAACATGATAGGTTTTCGCATAACAAGTTTCCTTATCTTTATGCTGTTTATTTCAGCAAGATGGATCTAGAGCAAACTGTGAAGGATCTCCAAACCCAGAATTCTCAGTTTTAGGAAACTCTACTAGCCCTAGCCAAGGGGCAACAAGATATGATGGATTTGCTGGCTGTTAAGGAGAAGCCAAAGAAGAAAGCTCTACTCAACATGTGTAGAAGGTTCAAGGAGACAATCCGTCAAATCCCAGTAGGAGAAGATTCATATGAAGAGGACGAGAACCAGATTGGTGAAGTCAAGAGTACTCAGGCCGACTGTGTCAATGATCAAGTATCTGATGATGATTATTTCAACAAGCAGTATCCATCCTCTGATATCAAATACAAGCAGTTAGAAGACAAATTGAAAGTTGTTGAAATCCAATCTGTCCCCGGTTTATATTTTTATGATTTGGGTTTGATCTCTAGGGTAGTCATTCCCCATAAATTCAAAATACCAATCTTTGCAAAGTATGATGGGGTTTCTTGTCCAAAACTCCATTTGAAATCTTATGTGCGCAAGATACATCCGCACACTGCTGATAAGAAGCTCTGGGTTCACTTTTTCCAAGAGAGTTTGGCTGGAACACAACTTGAATGGTTTTATCAGTTAGATGGTTCTCGTATCAATACTTGGGAGGATTTAGCTACTGCCTTCTACCATCAGTATTAATACAACGCCGACTTGGCGCCAACGAGGGTTCAGTTGCAAGATATGACCATGGGGAAGAATGAAGGATTTAAGGAATATGCGCAAAAATGGAGAGACCTTGCTAGTAGGGTCCAACCTGCCTTGACTGATAGGGAACACATCGACATGTTCATGGGCACTTTATCTGGTCCTTTCTTTAATCTGTTGGTTGGCTGCTCTTCTTCTGGTTTCACCGAATTGATCTTAACTAGAGAAAGAGTTGAAAGTGGTATCAAAAGTGGGAAGATCTCTGTGGCATCTACCTCCACTCCCAATCCTATCAAGAAACCTTTTGCTGCAAATAAGGAAGTCAATGCTGTGTACGGGGAAAGGGCCCATACCAATAAGAACGATCACCCGTATGTCAATGCTGTCTGAATCTCTAATCTAACTCCTACTCCAAGACCATCTGCAAATCATCAACTTTTTGAAAATCCAAGAAGACAATTTACGAGGTTAGGCATGTCATTATCTTAAGCCCTTCAACATTTGCTCAAGGCTAATTTAGTGACATTGCGCGATCCTCCCGCTAACCCTGAGACCTCGTCACCAAAGTATAATCTGAATGCTAAGTGTGCTTACCATTCAAGCAGCCTCGGGCACGAGACTGACCAGTGTTGGGCCTTGAAGAACAAGATCCAAAATTTAATTGACAACAAGACTATTGAGTTTGATCCTCATCCAACGCCGAATGTAATTACCACTCTGATGCCAAAGCATGACAAGAGTGTTAATGTTGTTGAAGATATAATTTTTGTTACCTCTGTTGAAGAATTGACTACTCCGTTGAATGTAATCAAGAACAATTTGTTGAAATCTGGGATCTTCCCTGGCTGTGTAAAAGACTGTATATGCTGTACAAGACAACTCAATGGATGTGAAGGGCTGAAGAAAGGCGTACAACGCCCGATGGTTAGCCACGAAATTCTATTTGAAAAAACTCCACTTGCCAAGAGTTTGATTAACAAATGTGAAGACCTCTCCATTATTACCGTCTCAAACAAGCCTCTTAGGATCACCTCCAAAGGTCCTATTAGGATTTCAAATGAACCCACTGTTGCTCCCTTAATAATTACCAATCCCGGACCGATTCCCTACTCTTCAAACAAGGCGATACCATGGAATTATGGTGCCGATGTGTTCTATCATGGGATTAAACAAGACGCATGGATCGAAGAAGAAAAAGATGATGATGTTGGAAACATAGCTGGCTCAAGCAAAGTAACTAGAACTGGGAGAATATTCTCACCCAATATCTCACCACTAGTGGTTACAAATACGCCCATCCGCATTAATGATGCCAAGGCAAGTACTGGTACAAGAGGGAAAGAGAAGGTTGTTGAGCCTGATGTTATTGAAGTACCCTTCAAGGACGTAGCTGATGAAGAACCCTCCGCTCGCGAGATGGACGAGATTTTGAAGATCATAAAAAGAAGCGACTTCAAGATTCTAGAACAGTTGAGGTAAACCCCTTCTAAGATTTCAATGTTGTCATTGATGATTTGCTCCGATGCCCATGCTCGAACATTAATCAAGTTCCTGAAAAAGGCTCATGCCCCCCATGAGACAACAACAGACCAATTTGAGAATTGAAAGGCTAGCCTGACATCTGATAATGGCTTGGGATTTTTAGATGCTGACTTAACACCTCTTGGGAAGAATCATAATAAAGCTTTACATGTTTCCATCGAGTGCAAAGGGACTACCTTAGCACATGTGCTAGTCGACACTGGTTCTTCTCTGAATGTATTACCCAAGGGGGCGTTAGACCATCTTGACTGTGAAAATTTATTCTTGAAGCCAAGTGATATCATTGTAAGGGCGTTTGATGGATCAAAGAGGACTGTTAATGGGGAGGTAGATCTTCCAATCAAAGTGGGATCCTAAATATTCAACTCCACCTTCTATATTATGGATATTCGTCATGCCTATTCTTGTATGTTAGGTCGTCCGTGGATCCATAAAGCTGGGGCCGTAACCTCAACCCTCCACCAGAAACTCAAATATCCAGTCAAGGGAAGAATAGTAACCGTATGTGGAGAGGAAGAGTTTATGGTGAGCCACCTTAACTCTTTCAAGTACGTAGAGATGGATGGAGAATTCATTGATACCCCGTGCCAAGCCTTTGGGGTTGTACCACCAATGATTGCTGCTACCAAATGTTCTTCTGATGAGTCTAAAGCTGTTGAGGCCACGCCAAAGATGGTTTCAGTCAAAGACGCCCGTGCAACAATTGAAGAAGGAAACTGCGATACTTGGGGGAAACTCCTCGATATCCCATTTAAAGCAGACAAGTTTGGTTTGGGCTTCACCATCAAAGCTCAGAAGGAAGTGAGGCGTGCTCGTGCTAGAAAGCCACCTCTTCACATTGGAAGCCATGAAGTCAATGCCATGGGTGATTCTGAAGAAGGAGCTACATTTTAAGAGTGGGTATATCCAACTACAACGGAGCTGAAGAATTGGCTTACAAAGGACTTTATGACCATCTCCTTCATTGAGGAGTAATCTACTTGTTATTTCTTTTCTTTCAATTCAAGAATATGTTTTCTGTAATATTTTAACAATGACTTTTCAGCCATTTGCCTGGCCCGGGGCACTTTGGTCCATTTGTCAAGGGTTTCATTTATGTTCATCTAATCATATGATCATTCATTACAATGGACTCTTTTCCATTCAAATATTTGTGTTCATTGTCTTTCCTTTCTTTCAAATACATTTTTCAAAAAAAAATAGCCATGTATCTTACATGCACATACAAACACTCTTGCAGGTCCACATCCACTCTGGATCCTATTGCCAATGACTCTACTATTGCCGACTATGATTTTGAATGTCCTATCAACCAAGCCAAAGACGAAGGAGAAGAAGATTGTGACATACCGAGAGAACTAGCCAGACTTCTATTACAAGAGGAAAAAGCTATTCAACCGCATAAAGAGTCAGTTGAAGTTATCAACCTGGGTACTGAGTCAGATAAGAAGGAAATCAGGATCAGCGCTAATTTGGAAAGAATTGTCAAGAGCAGGTTGGTTCAGATGTTGCATGATTATGTGGAAGTATTTGCTTGGTCTTATGAAGATATGCCTGGGTTGGATACCGACATCGTAGTTCATCGTTTGCTGATAAAAGAAGACTGTCCGCCTGTCAAACAAAAGGTTCGTCGCATGAGGCCTGATATATCTGAAAAGACCAATGCTGAAGTGATGAAACAATTTGATGCAGGGTTCCTAGCTGTAACACCCTATCCTCAATGGGTTGCTAATGTGGTGCCAGTGCCGAAGAAAGACGAAAAGGTTTGCATGTGTGTAGACTATAGGGATCTGAATAGGGAGAGCCCCAAGGATGACTTTCCTCTACCATACATTGACGTCTTAGTTGATAATATCGCTCATTATAAAGTCTTCTCTTTCATGGATGGATTCTTAGGCTATAATCAAATAAGGATGGCTCTCGAAGACATGGAGAAGACTACTTTCGTCACGCAGTGGGGCACCTTCTACTACAAGGTCATGTCGTTCAGGTTAAAGAATGCAGGAGAAACATATCAAAGGGCTATGGTAGATTTATTTCATGACATGATTCATCATGAGATAGAGGTATATGTGGATGATATGATTTAAAGATCACAAACTGAAGAAGAATATCTCGTTCACCTGTACAAATTATTCGAGAGGCTGAAGAAATACAAGCTGAGGTTAAACCCTAACAAGTGCACGTTTGGATTACGATATGGAAAGCTTCTAGGTTTTGTTGTCAACAATAAATGCATTGAAGTTGACCCTGCCAAGGTAAAGGCCATCCAAGAAATTCCGATCCCACATTCTGAAAATGAAGTTAGAGGATTCTTGGGTCGTCTCAATTACATTGCTCGCTTCATATCACACTTGACTGCTACTTGTGAGCCAATCTTTAAACTCTTGAAGAAAGATCAGGTAGTCAGATGGAACGATGAATGCCAAGCTGCCTTTGACAAAATCAAAGAATACCTACAAGAACCTCCTATTCTCATGCCTCCAGTTGAAGGAAGACCCTTGATCATGTACTTGACAGTATTAGATAACTCTATGGGGTGTGTTTTGGGACAACATGACGAGTTTGGCCGAAAAGAGCATGCTATTTATTAGCTGAGCAAAAAGTCTACTGACTATGAAACCAGATATTCACTGCTCGAGAAAACTTGCTACACTCTGGCATGGGCTGCTCGCCGGCTAAGACAGTATATGTTGACGCATACCACTCTGTTGACTTTTAAGATGGATCCAATCAAGTACATCTTCGAGAAACCATCCCTTTTCAGACGGATAGCCAGATGGAAAATGATCTTTACTGAGTACGACATTCAATACACGACTCAAAAGGCCATCAAAGGAAGTGTACTAGCAGATCATTTGGCCCATCAAGATGTGGATGATTATCAGTCAATGAACTTCGACTTCCCTGATGAGAACATCATGCTGATAACCGATTATGCGAAACCTGGACCATATGACGGACCTGAACAAGGATCCCGATGGAATTTGGTATTCGATGGGGCTTCTAACGCCTTAGGTAATGTAATTGGTGTTGTGATCATCTCTCCTAAAGGTTGCCACAATCCTTTCACTGCCAGACTATGCTTTGATTTCAAAAACAATATGTCTGAGTATGAAGCATGCATCTTAGGTCTAAAAGCTGCTATTGACTTAAGGATCAAGCATTTGGATGTGTTCGGGGATTCCTCCCTAGTGATCAGCCAAGTAAAAGGAGATTGGGACACTAAAAACCCTAATCTTATCCCTTACAAGGAACTTGTTCTATCCTTAATTCCTTACTTCGAAGAGATCACTTTCGAACAATTCCCTAGGGAAGAAAACCAGTTGGCTGACGCTTTGGCAACCATGTCTTCAATGTTCAAGGTCAGATGGGACAACGAAGCCCCTATGATTAAAATTGAAAGATTTGACGAACCTGCACATTGCTGTGAGCTTGACGCTGATGCGGAAAAGCCATGGTACCATGATATGATGAGATACCTTGAAGCACAAGAGTATCCAGAGGGGGCATCTATCAATGACAGAAAGTTCTTGCGAATATTTGCAGCCAAATTCTTCCTAAGTAATGGGATATCGTATAAGCGCAACCATGATTCAACTCTACTCCGATGTGTGGATAAGAAGGAGGTGGAGGAGATCATGTAAGACATGCACGATGGTCTCTTTGGTACTCACTCAAGTGGACAATAGATGGCTAAGAAAATATTAAGAGCCGGTTACTATTGGTCAACGATGGAGACTGATTGCCATCAACATTCATGAACTTGTCACAAATGCCAAATCTATGCTGACAAGGTCCATGTGCCTCCTATATCTCTGAATGTCATGACCACTCCATGGCTATTTACAATGTGGGGAATTAATATGATTGGAGAGATCAAGCCCACCGCTTCCAACAAACATCGCTTCATTCTTGTTGCTATCGACTATTTTACCAAATGGGTCGAAGCCGCCTCATTTGCCTTAGTCACCAAGAATGTGGTAGCCAGATTCATCAGACATAACCTCATCTGCCATTATAGTGTCCCCGAAAGGATCATCACCGACAATGGGACTAACCTCAACAATGCTATGATCACTGAGCTTTGCACTCAGTTTAAGATCAAGCATCACAATTCTTCTCCATATATACCGAAAATGAATGGCACAGTCGAAGCGGCCAACAAAAATATCAAGAACATTATGCAGAAAATGGTAGTAACCTATAAGGATTGGCATGAGATGTTGCCCTTTTATCTACATGGCTACCTTACTTCAGCTAGAACATCAACTGGGGCAACTCCCTTTTCTCTAGTCTATGGCATGGAAGCTGTTTTGCCAGTGGAAGTTCAGATTCCCTCGCTGAGAATTATGAATGAGGAAGGCCTAAGCGAAGATGAATGGATTCAAATAAGATTGGATCAGCTAAACTTGATTGACGAAAAATGGTTAGCTGCTATTTTCAATGGTCAGACGTGCCAAAAATGAATGATCAAGGCTTTCAACAAAAAGATCAAGCCTCGAGTATATCAAGTTGTGACTTGGTGATAAAATGCATCCTTCTACCACAAGGCGAGCCCAGAGGCAAATGGACTCCCACCTATGAAGGGGAATTTGTTGTCAAGAGAGTTTTCTCTGGCGGTGCCATGATTCTGACTACCATGGATGGTGAAGATTTCCCACATCCTATAAACGCAAACATAGTTAAAAAATACTATGCATAAGAGACCCGCTAGGTTGACACACCTAGGAAAAATAAGGGCATCCCGACAAACCAAAAGGTTTGGGAGAAAATTAGGGATATATGCAAAATATTGTACACTCGACAAGTTGAAAACCCGAAAGGGCGACTTGAGCAAAAAAGGGTATCCTGGTGGGCTGAAAACCCGAAAAGGCGGTCCAGGAAAAAGTTAAGGATTAAAAGCATATGACTATGTCCCGTGGAATCAACACAGTCAATTTTATCACCAAGGTCCAAGTTCAAACGGTCCAAGATCAATCCGATCAACTTCTATCAACGACAAGGGACATTCAAAGACATTGGGGGCAATAGTAGAGTTGGAAGGCAATGAGATCATTTCACATGGCTATTTGTTTTCATTCTCAATTTTGTTTTCCTTTCTACGATTTCCGCTTACTAGGATCTCCGTTTCTCTGTACAAAAATGCCTATTTACGGGCAAAATATCAATACAAATATACTTTGAAGTGCAAAATTTTTCTCTTTGTTTTGAATGCAAATTTGTCCAATGACTAAAATTGAATGAACATATGCATATGAACATAATTAAAACTATTTGGCACATGTGTCCTGCTAAGCAGAAGCAAACACCTCTTTAATGTATATGGCATATCCCCACAGAGTTATTTCATTAGCATTATCCCCACAAGAACGACTACAATAAACCTTTCCCCAACGGAGTTGCCTACAAAGTCTCTTTGCATAAGATAATCCCCGACCAGAGTCTCAATCTCTTGGAAGATCTCTCTCCAGCTAAGTCGATTTTTTACAAGTTAAAGCCTCGTGGATCTCTTCCTAAAAGAAACTCATTTCCCCAACAGGGTTTATTTCCCCAACAGGGTTTATTTTCCCAACAGAGTTTGTTTCCTCAGCAGGGTTTATTTCTCCAACTGGTTTTTATTTCCCCAACAACAATCGAGGAACCACAAAATTCCCCAGCCGAGTACATCCTCCCCAACCGAGTCTATATTCCCCGGGCATAGCCCATCCTTCCCAGCTGAGCCCGATTCCCCAGCTGTGTATATCCTCCCCAGTTGAGTGTATCCTACCCAAGCTAAGTCTGTCCTACCTGACTGAGTCTACACTCTCCAGTTTGGATTTTCCTTTCAGATTATTGCAAAACATAGGGCCACAACCCCTGATCCCCAGTAAATCCGTCAGCAAAGCCTTTACTATTTCCAAAAAGATACTATGAAGCCTAGATCCGACCAGATATTAGAACAATTTTCAAGTTACTACTGAAGCCTGGACCCTACTAGATAATAGTTTGACTTCTTTAATTACCGAAGCCTGGGCCCGACCATATAGCAATTTAATCCCTACAAAATCATTAGCAAAACTCCCCTTCTCCAGTAGAGTTTGCCACTATCCCTAGTGAATTACTGAGACCTGGACCCGACCAGATAACAGTTTGAGTATCTGAAACCTGGACCCGACCAGATAACAGTTTGAGTATCTGAAACCTGGACCCGACCAGATAACAGTTGATCTCAATTTTAAGATACTATGAAACCTGGACCCAACCAGATAATAGTCTAACTCTTCAAAGATATAGAAGAACCTGGACTCAGCCCGACCAAGGTTTAACTTCTTTTCCCCAGTAGAGTTTACCTCTGCCCCAAAAAATTATTTTGAAACCTGGATCCGACCACATATAGTTTTCAATTTCATCTTTTCAAGCAAGTTGTTGTGAAGCCTGGATCCGACCAGACAGAAATTACCTTCAGAGATTCATTGTGAAACCTGGAAACCGACCAGATAACAACTAAATCCTCAAACAGTTTAATGTGAAACCTGGACCCGACCAGATAGAAATTGACCTCATCAATCTCAGAAATCTGCAAAGCCTGGACCCGACCAGATAACAGTTTTTCCAAACAGTTTATTGTGAAACCTGGAGCCCGACCAGATAACAACTAACAATGATCCCCAGAGAGACACTATGAAGTCTGGACTCGACCAGATAATAGTACAACTTTCCAAAAAAACTATGAAACCTGGACCCGACCAGATAATAGTTACCACTTCAAGTTACTGTGAAGCCTGGATTCGACTAGATAACAATTAACTTCTGTGTCTCTAGCAAGTTGTTGTGAAGCCTGGATCCGAACAGATAACTATTCAATTTCAAGAAAAGTTTCTGCAAAGCCTGGAATTCGACCAGATAACAGTTAATTCATCTCTTCCCCCAGTAAGTTATCGTGAAGCCTGGATCTAACCAGATAGCAGTTGACTACATCATCCTTAGCAAATTGTAAAGCCTGGACCTGACCAGATAACATCTGACATTCAAGAGATATTCTCCAGTAAAATAATCCTTTCAACAAAGTTTGAAGATATGCATTTTCTTCACCCCCAACGGAAATAAGGGATTCAACCCCCCATAATTTCCTCACCAGCAGTCAAGGATTTATTTTCCCAGACAAAAACATACATCTCACATTCATACATCATAGCATGTACATACCATATGCATTTAACATAATACCACATCTGGTGACATCATGCAAGCATCTTCATTTTACTAACTCTTTTTCTCACACGTAAAACATCAAGTTTTAGTATAAATCAACAAGAGATTTATGCTGATACTTCTTCTAGTGTTTACCAACATTCCTCCAAATGGCATTTATAAGCCCATTCACCATCCATCTTCGAGTGCAAATTTCTGGGCACTCTAGTGTTCAATCATCTTTCACCTTCAAGTCACGAATGGCGGATCCACCAATCTAACTATTTAGGTTTAAGAAGATTGAACAAGGGCATATGTTGTACCACAAAATTTTCCCTCTCATTTATCAAATATTTTCTCACAAAGATCTCTCTTGATTCAAGACTGCACTAGGATTGATCAGCTCAAGACACCTCCTTAAGCACTGATGACCAAAATTAGGGTTTGAGATTGCACAAGTATAATTGAACTTTAAATGATTCATATGACTTTCATGGATCATTATAGACCCCCAAGATTACTCATGCCAAGTTTCAAGCTTTGGATTACACTTTTGCTCAGTCAATTGAGCAGTTGACCTAAAAATCAGTTGTATTGGGGAAAAAGTTAACTATGGCCAATTTACGGTCAAACTTCATAATTTTTTATCCAAATCAACATTATAAACTCATATGTATCATTTGATCAAGTTTGGACCATAATTCCTCAAGAAATTCGAACAAATCATCAAAAGGACAAAATGGTCAAAATTAGGGTTTTGACTGAGAAAGGGAAAATTCTGATTTTTGACCTAGCAAATGGTCAATTGGTTTGAAGCATGATTTCAAGAGTTCAATTACATCATTTTTACCTAATTGCATGACCTAAAACATTCCTCAACATCAATTGGATTGATAATGAATTTTCAGTCAACTGATCAAAAGTCAACTGTACATTAAAAAGTCAAACTTTGACTTTTTGGTCAAAATCCAATGTCAAAGATCACAATTCATCAAAAAATGTCAAAATATGAAACTTATTCATCAAGAAATCGAAAAGTCAAGATTTCATTTTGAAAAGTCAAAGATTTCTAACTTAGAAATTTTTCTAAGTGTTTAAAACTTCATGTTTTTTTATAACTTTGAGCCAATTTTTCACTATGATGCAAGATGATTCAAAAGAAACTTTCAACATGAAAGTTGTAGATCTCCATGATATCTACAATATTTCTTTACAAAACTTCTTCTAAAAATGTTTGGATCTCAAGTTATTAATTCATAAAGTCATGGTCTTGAAATTGAACACTTGGTGAAATTTTGCCCTAGTTTTGGTCAGGATTTTGACCTAACTTCATGGCACTTTTTCATATAGTTCCAGAGATAATTTTCAAAAGTTATTCAAAGAGGGGTTGTATAGCACATTACAAGCTTTCCAAAATGTACAAGAACTCCTTGAGATCATTCTTGAGCAGGGAGAATCGAAGAGAGGAAGTTAGGGTTTTCAAACTTGAATTACAAGTCATTTTGTGATGAACAAGAATTCAATTTCAAACCTTTGCTGCACAATCTTGCTTTGCAGGCCTCTAAAACTCAATATCTCTCCATAATCATATTATTACACTTGCTTTTGAGCTATTATCCACTTGATTCAAGCTTTATCCAAGTAAATTTTCCATTTATGGCACAAAGTAACCATTCCATTCTTGTAAAGAAGCTTTAATCACAAATTCAATGCATAGAGCTTTGCACTTGTTCCTTATGATCACAAGCAATGTCAAAGGAAAAAGAAACATGTTTAGAGCCTCCCATAAACTCAGGCCATGCTTATACTATGCCTTGAAACTATCTTGTCACTTTTCTTCAAAATCAAGTAACATAGCCATAACTCTACATCTTGTGTTTCTGACCTCCTCAAGTCCTCTAATCTTTTTCATATAACCATACAAGTTATTTGTAACATAACACACAATTGAAAACACTCCCAAACTCCCTGAAAACTCAGATTGCATAAAACCTCCATTTTTGTGTCATTTCTGACTTTGAACTTCAATCTTCAAAACTGCTCGTGTATTTCTTGGCATTTTAGTTTCAAAAGCTTCCTCATATCAAATATAAACCATCCCTGTCCCTTTTTGTAGACTGTAACATCATCTTCATTAACTTCCATAGCTAAAAACGGAGCACTGCAGTTGGACTTCTCTAGGCCATTTCAGCCACTCTCAACTCAAGCTAAGCATTGCATTAGCTTCCTAGAGGTCCAAGGAAGCTAACCTGATCATCAACACTGCCTGAAACAAGTTCAAATCCATTTCACGATTTCCAGTTTTGAGGTATTTTTCTTGAACTTCTATCTTCATATTCAGGCATCATTTGAGTTTGATTTATGAAGATAAAATATAGATACCATTGCCACGGAGCTGTACATATCCATAGTTTGCATTTATATGGCATGAGCTTAGAGAATTTTAGAGTTGAAGTTTTCTGAAATTTTTAGGTTTTAATTTAGGGCCAGAAAAATTCTCATTCATCTTTGACTATTAGCTTAAGTTATTTATATGGTTGGATTCATGGGGTGAAATGCCATAACTTTCATGTTTGACCTTTTCATTTTTGTTGAGAGATGAAGAAGATATAGGTCCTTTGGCTGGAGGTTGAAGATGAAGTGTAATTAGAGCATGTTTTGTGTTATGTATTTATTGTTTCAGTTATATTAACGGATGTACAGCCACCCCAGTGGTAAGGCAGCACCCTGGTAACCTCAAGGTCACGGGTTCAAGACCCAGCGCTGCCTTTTGCTTTTTTTCTTTTCACATTTTACAGTTTTTTTTGGATTTTTTGGCAGTGCTTGGGCTTTTCATGTGGGCCTGATCATTTTTTCTCACAATACCTCTTGCCTTACTGATTAATCCCCCTAGACTTTTCTTTATATTTTTATATTTATTTTATTTTTATTTATTATTAATATTATTATTATTATTATTATTATTATTATTATTATTATTATTACTATTATTATTTTAATAAATCATAAAAAAATCCAAATTTATTTTTTGTACTTATATATTTTATTTTCTCCATAAAACAAAAGACTAAAAATTATTTTCTTAAAACAAATTAATTTCTTTTTTTTTTCTTAAATAATTAATTTTTAGACTTAGGATAAATTAGTATATTATTTTATTTTCTTAGTTAAAATTAATTTAGAGCTAAGGTTTATTTTAGTAAATTAATTTTCATATTATTTTTATTAATTTAAAACCTTTTTCATAGAAAAAACTAAAAAATCCTTTTCAAATTAGTTTCTTTTCTTTATTAGTTTAAGTTAATTTTATTTAATTTTAATTAATCATTTTCTTTAATTAGGTCAAGACAAAACCATTTCATAAAAACAACAAAAATCATTTCTTTTCCCATTTATATTCTTGCATTTTATTTTCAATTTTGTACAATATTCAATATGGTTGTAATAGATAATTAGATTTAATTTTTTTGTAATTCCCATTTGTTTATTTGTACACCCCCTCCCCTAATGATGTAATAGCGTAGTAATTTTACTTTTCGCAATTTATCGCTTTATATAAATGCTAGTAATTAGGGTTTGTATGAGAAGATAAAATCATACAGTAGCAAACCCTAATCAAAGAATAAACAAATCATGAAAATCAATACACTTGTACACTAGCACCCCTAGGGTAAAATCCACTTGGTTGCCTTATAAAAATGGCCATGTTATGCATGTGAGATGTCTTAGCAAAAAGCAATAAAAAATACAAGATCATAGTCCCTCGATGATGCTATCAATGTTGCCTTTCAAAGTGATCTTAGTCCCTCAAAGAGAAATGCTAAGACATCTTACAACATTGCTATCATGGCTATACGATGACCCACACCTGTCCCGTTTACATCCAAAGATAGGGTTACTTACCAAATCGTTGGTAAGATAACAATGTCGAAGAAGAAAGGAAATGAACATGAAAGACTTTTGAGTAAGTAGAATTTTCCTAGTTACTTGCTCATTTTCAAAACGAAACATACTTGTTATTTTCAAAACAAAGACCAACACTTTCAAAACATCTTTCAAACTTGAAAATATTTTCAAAAGATCAACACTTTGTATACATTCTTACAAATGAGAATCATTACAAAGTTTGCCTAAACGATGACGCCTTTTCAAAATACTTTCAAAAACCACACAAAGCACATTTTCAAACAAAAGCAAGTGATCTAGAAAGTAACTAAGAGCCCATGGAAAACCCAGATGAAAAGGTTGGTAATACCTTCCCTTTTCATAATCTACCACCCGAACTCAAGAAACAGTCTCAAAGGTCTTTCTTGTGCTTTTTCACCTTTCCTTTTGGATAAAAGAAAAGTCGGTGGCGACTCTTGCTAACCGTAACATTTGCGATAAAACTCAAAACACCAAGTCATTTCTCCCACCGTATCACATCATCCACTTAAGTTTGAGATAAATCTTCTCAATAAATTTATCTTCTCGAGTAGAGATTGCATCTCTTTCTTCGTTGATGGCGGTTTTTCTTCCATTATGGCCTTCGTCTTATTCTGGTTAATATTTATTCCCTTCTTATGGACCATAAAGCCCAGGAAATTACATGCTTGCACAAAAAAGGAACACTTAAGGGGATTCATCTTCAACCCATGTTTCCTCATTCTTTCGAATGATTGTCGAAGGTGACCCAAATGAATTTCATCTGACACAAATTTTACAACTATGTCATCAATGTAAACCTGCGTGAAATTCTCAGTGAAATAATGAAATATAGAATTCATTGCCCTTTGATAAGTTTCCCTAACATTTTTTAATCCAAAAGGCATAACCACCCATTCATAGCTGCCTAATTCCCCTGGGCATCGAATAACTCTTTTGGGCATATCTTCTTCAGCAATGAAAGTCTGATCGTACCCAAAGTATCCATCTAGCATACTAAGATACTCGAAGCCCGCAGCGAAATCAATTAGCATTTCTGCCACGAACATAAGATATTCATCCTTTGGGATTGTAGAATTTAAATCACGAAAATAAATGAAAACCCTTAAGGATCCATTCTTTTTAATAATATGTACTGTATTTGTAATCCATTCGACATACCTTGTAGTCCTGATGAACCTACATCTAAGGAGTCTTTCCCTCCTTGATCTTTGAGAGAACTTCTGGCATGAATCTTCTAGATTCTGCTTGATAGGCTTCTTGCCATCTATTATAGGTAGCTTCAATTTGACTAGATCTCTTCTTAACCCTGGCATTTCATCATAGTCCTAAGCAAAGCAATCCTTGTATTTCTTTAGCATCTGGACCACCTTGTCTATCATTTCTGGGTTGAGTTTGGCGCTGATCTACGTGGGTCTTTTAATGAACCCATCGCCCAAATCATTTTCTTCGAGAGGATCTTACACCATCATCATCGCACTTGGTGTTGTTGGATCTTTCTCGAATCCCAAAGGCTTTTGTCATAAATTGCATCCAGCCTCTTGTCTTTTTCTTCCATGGATTTTATTTCGTTAGAGTGCTATAGGTTGAAATTTACCCCAGGTCCCTTTATGTGACTTTATTTATTGATGGCTTCGATATCCATAGACTTGACTTCAGCCTCCAAGGCCATTTTAATTTGTTTTCGGCTAAGTAAGCCGAAATATTTTCGAAGTAACTTGACCCAGACATCATTAATTTCTTCATCAGTGAAACATGAGGAGGTGCAAGATAACAATCATGCTAAGAAATAGGTTGAAAGTCCAATCAAAATGGATGATCATAGAATCAACAACTTTCTTGGATACGTCAAGAATAACACTATTTGGTAATTTAACAAAAAGGAAAGTGGTAAGAACGCGAATGTCAAAAGATCTTATGGCACTATTTTCATTTATTTCAAGTTTCGTCTGAGAGTTACTTGTGAAATGCTAGTGTATCCTCTATCATGTGTATAGTTAGGTAATATCATTTTAGTTTTCACTTTTTAAGTAATTGCTTTTTTTACTTGTTTATATTTTAATGGTACATGATATACTTGGTATATGATATATGTTATGAGTTATCATTTCCAAATATATCAATTGATAACCATTGTGTGTTCTCATTTTATAGGATTATAATGAGCTCATCATACTATATTCTCATGTATTTTTTTGTTGTTTATTCTTTATAGTCACTTATGTATGCACAAGCATGTTAAGTTTCATTAAACGTCAAGAAAAGATCAGACTTCTAGTTCAAATTTATGTTGACGAAATCATATTTGGTTCTACTAACATGCAGTTGGTTAATGAGTTTTCATAGCTAATGCAGGGGGAGTTTGATATGAGTCTAATGGAGGAGTTGAATTACTTTCTCGGACTTCAAATCAAGCAACTCTATGAAGGAATGTTCACGTGTCAAACAAATTATTGTCACAAATTACTAAAATGATTCGGTATGGATGAAGCAAAATAAATTGACACTCCAATGCCAACAAATAATAACTTTGATAAAGATGTAAATGGTAAGGATGTGGATGTGAATAAATATTGAGGTATGATTGTATTACTTCTATATTTTACTACAACTAGGCTTGACATTATGTTTAGTGTTTGTATGTGTGCATGATATCAATCGGCTCCTAAGGAATCACATTTAAAAGCGGTTAAGCGCATCCTTAGATACCTTCATGGTACATCTAAGTATGGGCTTTGGTACTTCTAAGGAAGCAATTGTAGTTTGGTCAGTTATTTTGATTTTGGCGGTTACAAGTCAGATAGGAAAAATACTAGTGGAACTTGTAACATATTTTCAAATTCCTTATATAGTCGGCATAAGAGGAAATACGTTTCCGTTGCTTTATTAACGACCAATGTGGAATACGTTGCAGCCAGTAGTTGTTATGCTCAATTTTTTGGCTCAAACAACAATTACTTGACTTCAATATTAAACTTTCATGTATTCCTATCATGTGCGACAACACTAGTCCAATTAACCTAACAAAAAATATGGTGTTAAATTCTTGCACTAAGCATATCAAGATACATCACTACTTCCTATGTGACCATGTTGAAAAAGGAGATGTTGTATTTGAGTATGTTGATAGTAAAAATAAACTTGAGGATATCTTTATGAAACCTCTTACAACCGAACCATTTTCAACATTCAAACAGAATTGGGGATTCTTGATATCCAAAATGTTGCCTAAATACATTTATTTCATGCATTCTATATACCTTTGTGTGATACGATGGCAGAACCGACTGTTTATACTGGTTTGCTATTTTTGTTCGCAAATGTCGCGGTAAGTAAGAGTCGCCACCGACTTTTCTTTTATCCAATAAAGGAAAGGTTGAAAAGAACAGAAAAGACCTTTTTTTGAGATTTCTGAGTAAGGGGGGTAGATTATGGAAAGGGAAGGTGTTAGCACCCTTTCCATCCATGGTTTTTCATGGGTTCTTAGGTACTTGCTCATTTTTTGAAATTGCTTTCGTGTTTGTGTGTTTTGAAAAGCTTTGAAAAACGCATTAGTGCGGCGATTCACTTTATGGTAACTCTTGTATCAGTCCTCAAGAGTGTGATAAAGTGTTTTGAAGACTTTTGTTTGAAGAGTGTTTAAAAGTGTGTAAAAAGGATTGTTTGAGCAAGTACCTAATAATTATCTACCTACTCAAAAAAATACTATTCTTTTCTTCCTATCCTTTAGACCGTGTTATCCTACTATTAGTGAGTAGGTAACCCTAGTCGTTAGATGTTGACGGACTTTCAAAAGGGACGTTTATGGTCATTGAAGGCAACATGTAAGGATACCTTAGCAGGTCGAAGGGACTATCATCATAAGATCATTTCTCATAGGCAACTCGAGGGACATTTAGGGACTATGATCTTTATGATGATTTTAAACTGAGGGTCTTTGCTAAGAGTATCCCTACTTTGATACGTTGGGAGAACTGACTTTTTTTTTGTGTTTTGATTACAAATGTTGCGGTTAGCAAGAGTCTCCACCGACTTTTCTTTTATCCAAAAGGAAAGGTGAAAAAGCACAGGAAAGACCTTTGAGATTGTTTCTTGAGTTCAGGGGGTAGATTATGAAAAGGGAAGGTATTAGAACCCTTTTCATCCATGGTTTTCCATAGGCTCTTAGTTTACTCGCTAGATCACTTGCTTTTGTTTGAATGTGTGCTTGTGATGTGGGTTTTGAAAGTATTTTAAAAATGTGACTTTGTAATGGATCTAGTTTCTATAAGAACGCGTAAAAATAGTTCAAAGAGGTATTTGTGGAATGTGATTTTGAAAAGGTGTCTTTGTAATGGCTCTCGTTTTTATAAGAACGCGTAAAATTTTTGAAAATGTTTCAAGATGAAAGTGTTGGTGTATAAAAATGTTTTTTTGTGAGCAAGCGAGCAACTAGCAGCGAATCTACCTACTCAAAAGGTATTAGATGTTCTTTTCCTCCTCCTTTAGATGTTGCTATCTTACCATTGATTTGGTAAGAAGCCCCATCGTTGGATGTGAAGGGACGAGTGTGGGACGTTTGTATAGTTATAGAAGGCAACCTATGGGACGCTTTAGCAATGTCGTTTTAGGGACTAGATCATTTACCGAAGGCAACATCGAGGGTCATCGAGGGACTTTGATCTTTTATCGAGGGTCTTTTGCTAAAACGCCCATGTTCGAGGGACATGACTATTTTTATGATAGGCAACAAGGTGGGATTACCCTAAGGGTGCTAGTGTGCAAGTGTGTTCGATTCCATGCATTTTAGTCTTGATTAGGGTTATCTATTTGTTGATTTCATATTTTGCCATACAAATCCTAATTACTAGCATTTTATATTTGTAAATTTTATATTTGGTACATATTTCACAAATGGGGGGTTGCAAAAATTTAAATCCTATTTTAACTATTACATACATATTAAAATGTACAATGTAAGAAAGAAAAAGGACTCTGTTTAGAAAATGGTTTTTTTGTCTTAATGGATTTAAAAAGAAGAAATAAATTAGTTAGTAAAAAGAAAATATTTTCATATCTTTTTTATATTGATAAAAAGAGTATTAATATTGAAAATGATAAAAGGAAAATAAATGAAAGATAGAAACGGCGTGCTGCTGCAAGCAAAACAACAAGGATCAGAAGTTCTGAAGCCAGGCGCGTTGTGACTCAGAAAGGAACGTCAATGGAATCAGAAGTTCTGGGTTGATACACTCTAAGACCCTGCAAGAAACGTTAGAGGGAATGGAAATAAAGGTTATGGGTGGTATTCAGACAGTGAGCCAAAAGTCAGAAATTCTGTGTTGTGCTAAAATAGTGTAGTGTGTGAGCATCATAAGTTCTGTGTGTTAAAAACAGTAAGAAAGCCTAGGAGTTCTAGGTGTTTAACGTGTAGGGAGAACTCAGAAGTTCTATGTTATGCTAAAACAGTGTGTGAGCATCAAAAGTTTTATGTGTTGAAACAGTAAGAAAGCCTAGAAGTTCTGTGAGTTTAATGTGTAGGGAGAACTCAAAAGTTATGTGCTATGCTAAAATAGTGTGTGAGCATCAGAGGTTCTGTATGTTAAAACAGTAAGAAAGCCTAGAAGTTCTACGTGTTTAACGTGTAGGGAGAACTCAGAAGTTATGTGCTATGCTAAAATAGTGAGTGAAAAAACAGGGGTTCTGTGCCACATTTCAACTCCTTCTCCATATTAATCAGCACATCAACAATTTATTCAGTATTTAACAAACAGCAGGTCAGAAATATAAAAGCACAACAATTTATAGAAGTTAAAATCCCTAATCTGAGCCTAGCCCTAATCAAGAAGTTCTGATCCATAGTTTTTCTACTTATGCAATGATATGGAGAACATCAATACTGTGATATTTACATATTTAATGATGTTCTGAATGAAAATATGCAAAGTCAGAAAGACTTACCTTGAATCTGGAGCGTGTGTTTGGAACTTGAACTGCTGCCTTCAGATGTTCTGGAGTCAGCAAGAGAAACGGAAGAGAAAATGCCAAGTTCTTTGATTCAAAGGGAAGAATAAAGGTTTATTTTTCTGTTTGGGAATTGGATTTTTGATGAAGGTTTCACAATTTTCTTTTCTCTCTTTTGACAATTTTCTCTCTCCAAAAGCCAACCCCTTGAACGTATGATGGAGCCACTTATTTATAGATGGATTTGTTGTGGTTTTGGGGGAAAAACAAATGGGATTTTTAACCTTTTTGGCATACTGTTCCATTGCTTTTTAATCACAGTTTTTGTATGCTAATTTGATGCAAATATGGGGTTTGAGAAAGTGCAGGCATAGACTGGATCAACAGCTGATTGCAGGGCTGTGATATAGCAGGGCAGCAGGCTGCTTAAACGAGGTTTTGGGATTTGGTGATGTTCTGATCGCAGAAGATCAAAAACGTAACCTCCATATGCTGAAGGGTTATGTTCTGACCGAAGAACATTGCTTCCATATGTTCTGATTGAAGCATCATGTTTTGAACCGTGTCTGCAAATTCTGATTTCACTCGCGTGAAGGCTGGCCCAGAAGTTCTGAAGTATCATATTCTCTTAACACTTAGAAAATTTTCTAAATGTTTAGAAATTTGATTTTTTTTCAAAGTAATTTCTGACTTCTGATTTTTTGACGAACCAATTTCATGTCTTGATAAAATATAATTGTTGAAACTTGATTTGATCTAAAAAGTCAAAGTTTGACTTTTCAGTGTGCTTTTGACCATTTTTCCCTTGTGGATGATTTTATTGAAAAGTTGTAATTCAAGACTTGAAACTCGATAGAAGCAAGCCTGAGAGTCCAGGATGATCCTTTGAGAAATGAGAGGGCAAATTTTGGGGTACAACAACTGCCCCTGTTCAATCTTCTTAAGCCTGAGGATGTAGATTGGTCGGTCTACATTTCGTGATCTGAATGTGGAAGATGATTGAACATTAGAGTGCCCAGAAATTTGCGCTCGCATGAAGTAATACTGATTGGTGATATCGAGAATGGGCTCATAGATGCCATCCCGAAAAGATCGGTTGCATAAGAGATTCCTTGGCGAGAATTCCTGTACCTGCGGTTGAGGAGGACTTTACTGGGGAATTTTGATTTATGTCCTGGGAAGTAGAGTCTGGGTGCTTCGGTTGTCCATTACTCTACTAGGGAATTAACTCTTGATTGAGGAGGTGAAAGTAGAATGCATATCTGGTTACGATCTAGGCTGTATATAGGCTTACTGGGGAAATGTGAAATCGACCTTATCTGGTCGGGTCCGGGCCTTACAGTGTTGTAAACTGTTGTCTAGAGATAAGGGAGAAGGAACCTGGATATTAGGGTTACTTCGATATGAGAGCCTGGATAGTAGGGCCATGAGAATGAACCTGGGTAGTAGGGTTACTTCGAGATGAAATCCTGGATAGTAGGGCTATGAGAAGGAACCTGGGTAGTAGGGTTACTTCGAGATGAAAGCCTAGATAGTAGGGCTATGAGAAGGAACCTGGGTAGTAGGGTTACTTCAAGATGAAAGCCTGTGTAGTAGGGCCATGAGAAGGAACCTGGGTCGTAGGGTTACTTCGAAATGAAAGCCTGGGTAGTAGGGCCATGAAAAGGAACTTGGGTCGTAGGGTTACTTTCAAATGAAAGTCTGGGTAGTAGGGTTGTGATGCGGTGGGAGAACTGACTTGAGGTTTTGCGTTTGTGTTCACAAATGTTTCGGTTTAGCAAGAGTCGCCACCGACTTTTTATTTTATCCAAAGGAAAGGTCAAAAAGCACAGGAAAGACCTTTGAGATGTTTTCTTCGGTTCGGGGGGTAGATTATGAAAAGGGAAGGTGCAAGCACCCTTTTCATCCATGGTTATCCATGGGCTCTTAGTTACTTGTTTATATCACTTGCTTTTGCTTTTCAATTGTTTGAAATGGTGCTTTGTGTGTGGTTTTGAAAATGTTTTGAAAAGAGGCCATCATTGTGGCAACCTTTGTAATGATTCTTGTTTGAATGTATACAAAGGTGTATTGTCTTTTTGAAAAGATGTTTGAATGTTTGAATGTTTGAAATTTTGTTTTGGGAAATGTTTTGAAATTGTATTGTGAGGTGTGTTTGAAAATAACAAGGATGTTTTTGCAAGTTTTGATCAAGTAACTAAGAGTTGTCTACCCTATCTACTCAAAGATCTTTCCTACACATTTTTAACCCTTTTACATTGTTGTTTTACCATTGCATTTGGTAAACAACCTTGTATTTGGATGTTAAACAGGACAGGCGCGGGTCATCGTATTGACCATGATAGCAATAGTGCTAAGTATCTTTAGCAATTTTTTTGAGGGACTAGATCATTTTGTACAGGCAACCAAGATAGCGTCATCGAGGGATTATGATCTTTTGTTTTGTTTTTGTTTTGCCAAGATACTCAACATGCATACCATGGCCATTTTTTAAGGCAACAAGTGGATGAAACCCTAGGGGTGCTTGGGTGCATTGTGTTTTCATTTTCATGCATTTTTGTCTTGTGTTAGTCAAACTATTTGTTTGATTTTTGGATTTTGCATACAAATCCTAATCTCTATCATGACATATTTGAAAGCTATAAATGCGTAAAATAAATCTACGACTATTACAACATTGATATGGGGAGGGGGGATACAATTTTGAATGGGGAGTATTGGCAAGAAAATAAAACACTAAGATTAACTATTACATCCAAATTGAATTAATTGTGCAAATAAATAAATAGGCAAATATTTAAATGGACAACTAAATATAAATATGCAAAATATTATAAATATGCAAAATATGTTTTTGTATTATTTTTATGTGTGTAAAAATATAATATTTAATGTATTAAAAAAGAAAATAAAAAAGTTATTTTTGTTAAGGGTAAAACCCTAATTTATTTTAAGAAAAGTATACATATATTAACTATATTATTTATATACAATAAAATAAAAATGATAAAATATATACAAATGTAAAAAAATAAAATATATTAGAAAAAAATATTATTTAAGTATATAAATAATAAAAATAAAAATATAATATTTTTATGTATTATTTTCAAGTTTTTATTAAAGAAAATAAAAGTATATACTATTTAATAATTATTTTTATGTCTAAAAAATAATAAAAAATGTGAAAATTTATGAAAATGTTTTTGGTAACTTTTATGTTTAGAAAAAATAAAATAAAATCAGAAATGAAAAAGAAATAGAAAAATAGAAAAATATAATGAAATGGGCCAGGGGGTGCAAATAACAGAAATGGGGGTGTCAAAAGCAAGCCAAGGCCAAGCCCAACCCAAACTGATCTTCATCTTCAACCTTTTAACAAAAACGCGCGCCCTGTAACTCCAACTCTGTTCTCTCTATTCTTTGCATGAAATCAAAAACTCAAAACATGAAACTTATAGAGCATTAAACCACGATTCTAACCATATAAAAAACTTAATCTAACTCTCAAAGACCAGAGTGAATTTCTCTGGCCCTAATTTCTAACCTAACTTTTTCAGGAAGTTCATTAATCAAATTCTCTCAGCACACTTAACTTAAATGAAATCTATGCATATGTACAACTTAAGGGCTATGAGTACTACATTTTTTATTCACAAACCTAAGCCTAATGATTCCTAAATAGAGAGATAGGAAGTTGGAAAATACCTATTTCAGTTGAACATGAGTATGGAAATGCAGGGGTTTTCAGTGAGGCCTGAGATGTTTATGAGCTTGCCTGAACTTCCTCTGACCTTCCCCAATGCTTTGTTTGCCTTGAGCTTGCTTGAATAAGCCTGTAGAAGTCAACCTGCACAAGCTGAAATCAGAAATGGTGAAGCTTCCAAATGGAGTTACGGTCAATGGCCAATGGTTGGGATAATTCCGATAGGTTGTATGGAGTGTATTGGAACTGGTTTGGGACAAAACGCACGAGTGGTTTGTGAGATGGAAGTGAAACTGCAGAGAGTGCCATGTTTTGCAAGTTTTTGGTGTTTTGATGTTCAAGAGTGTTTGAGGGATGGATGGATCGTGTTTCTGGCTCAAGGCAATGTGCAAAACTTGTTTGGAATGCTTACAAACTTTGGTTATATCAGATACTCAAGTTATGTGATTTTGGCAAGTTGACTTGTTTTGAAAGAAAAGTGTGAAGTGATACAAGATAGGCCTATACAGGCTATCTCCAAGCATGCACAAGATTGTTGTACCTTTGCCTAAGTTTATGGAACTTATTTGCTGCAAAGATAGAGGTCCAAGGCTCAAGGGAAGCAAGTTGACATAAAGTTTCCTTTATCAAAATGGCATAGTTCACTTTTTGCCAAAAATAAATTAAACTCTTGTGCAAACTTTCATTGATCAGAATAATCCCTTAGGCCATTGAGTATGCATTCAATTTTTGAGTGTGGAAGGGTTTAGAGGCCTGTATTCAAGTACAAGCTAAGTTGGACAGATTTTGCAACTTGTGTCAACATGAAAATGCCATGGATCAAAAGTGAGTTTTTGCCAAATTCAAACCTTCGATTCTCGTTAACCATAAATGATTTTGGATATTTCTTAGACATTTTGGAAAGCTTGTAACATGCTCTACAATCCATCTTTGAAATGTATTTTGAGATTCCAAGTGGAACTATGTGAACAATGGTCATGAAGATAAGTCAAAATCCTGCCTAAACTAGGGCAAAATTTCACTAAGTTAAAAGTCTCACGGACCCTTGTTCCAAAAATCATAACCTGAGATCCAAACTTATTTTGGGAAAACTTTGTGAATAAAAGTTGTAGATTTTGTGGAGGACTACAACTTTCATGTTGGAAGTTTTGTTTGAATCCAATTGCATCATGGTGAAAATGTTGGGCAGAGTTGGGAAAAAATAAGAAAATTTCATAACTTAGAAAAATTCTAAGTTATGAAATTTTTCAATCTTAAACCCTAATTTGCAAAATTAGGTTTCTTGATGAAAATGTTTCATGTTTTGACACATCTTGATGAAAAATGACCCTTGGCACTTGATTTTGACCAAAAAGTCAAAGTTTGACTTTTCAGGGTACAGTCAAATTTTGATCAGTTGACTGAAAAATTCATCTGTCAATCCAATGCATTTGAGATCTTTTGAAACTTGTGATTAGGTTAAGGTGATGCCATTGAGTCCTTGAATCCATGCTTGAACCCAATTTGCCATTGGCTAGGTTAAAAATCAGAAATTGCCCTTTCTCAATCAAAACCCTAAAAATGACCATTTTGCCCTTTTGATAATCTAATCAAATTTCTTGAGGAGTTGTGGTCCAAACTTGATCAAATGGTTCATATGAGTCTATAATGTTGACGTGGATAAAAAATTAAGAGGTTTGACTGTAAATTGGCCACAGTTGACTTTTTCCCCAATACAGCTGATTTCTAGGTCAACTGTCCAATTGACTTGGCAAAAATTTGATTCAAGGCTTGAAACTTGGTAGAGGAAATCTTATAAGTCCAACATGAAGTATGAAAGTCACTTTGAGCATTGAAAGTCCAAAAATCCATGTGCAAACTCAAACCCAAATTTAGGTCATCAGTGCAAGGAGATGTCTTGAGCAGAGCAAAACCCTAATTTGGTCTTGAGTCCAAAGAGTATTGTGAGGGGAAATATTGATAAAATGAGAGGGCAAATTTTGGGGTACAACAGCTGCCCCTGTTCAATCTTCTTGAACCTGAAGAGTTAGATTGGCGAGTTTGCCTTTCGTGACTCGAAGGTAAAAGAGGATTGGACACTAGAGTGCCTGTAAATTTGCACTCGTCAAAATGTAAATGAGGGAATGGGCTTAATGATGCCATTTGGAGATGGTAGAACCTTGCTGGAGACGGGCTTAAAGATGCCATTCAAGACTGTTTGTTGAAAATAAGGAGAATGAACACCAGAATGGTATCCGTATTTGGAACGTATCTGAGTTGTATCTGGAGATTGGATTTGTATGAGCAAAGGAATGATGTCCGTGTCTGGAGCGTATCCGAGCTGTAACTGTATTTGATTCTTGAATGAATATCAGAATGACTGCTGTATCTGGAGTGTATCTGTATTGTATCTGAATTCTGAATGGGCGACAGAAAAACATCCGTGTATGGAGCATCTCTGGGCTGGGGATAAATTCTGAATGAGTGACAGAATGGAAACCGTGTCTGGTGCGTATCTGGACTGTATCTGAAGTTGAGACCTGTATGAGTAGCAGAATGACTTCAGTGTCTGGAGTGTATCTGTACTGTAACTGGGATCTGGACAAATGACAGAATGACTTCCGTGTCTGGAGTGCATCTAAACCTGAGGTTGATAGTTGAATCTGAATGAGAAATAGAATGGCTTCCGTGTCTGGAGCGTATCTAGTCTGTATCTGATTGCAGAAGTCTGAATGAGTAGTAGAATGACCTCCGTGTCTGGGGTGTATCCATACTGTATCTGAACAAGAGATCCGAATGAGTAGCAGAATGACTTCCATGTCTTGGAGTGTATCTGTACTGTATCTGAAATCTTTGCATAGTTATTAAAGATAGCTTTTAATCTTATCCTGAAAAGGGTAAAATGTTAGCTGAAACACAAAGTTATGTTGCATGACATGTATGATGCAATAAAATGTGTTCTATCAATGTTTATGATATATGAATGTAATGTATGCGCATGTAAGCTGATTAGCTGTCTTGCTGAGAAAAATAAATCCTTGATAGCTGGAGATAATGAAATCTTTGACTGCTGCCGGGGAAAATAAATCCTGGACCGATGCCGGGAATTCCACAAGCTTTGATTGCTGAGAATGAGAAATCCTTGGACCACTGTTGGGGATAGAAAATCTTTGGCAACTTGTGGGGATGTGAGAACCTCTCCCGACTTCCATGGGGACATAGGGATCCTTCAAGTCCTTTGAAGTTGGAACATGATAGACATTCCGTTGTAAGAATAATGCCGAGTGCTGCTTGAAAAACCTGCTTGGGGAGTCCCGAGAAACTTGATGACTGTGGTTGGGGATTGAGAGTCTTCAATCTACTGGGAAATAACTCTGTGGGGAGAAAGTTTATTTTGTTGAAGATTTTTCAAGAGCTTGGGTTGTATACCAATCTTCTGAGGAATTATCCGAAGCTGTTGTCTGGTTTCTAAGATAACTTGTAGGGGAATTTTCTGGATTTAAAACAACTCCCTGGGTAATTGGAGAAAACTAGATGGTCTTCCACTGGGGTTTAAGGGTTTAAGTTTTGGACTTCATTGGGGAAGAAAGTTTCATCTTCACTGAGGGTTTGCAGTTCAAAGTTTTGCTCCGCTGAGGATTGGGGGTTTTGAAAACTCAAATCTGATGGGGATTTTGAAACTTAACTCCGCTGGGGATATGTATTTCAAGGCTTTAGCTCCGCTGAGGATTTCTCCTGGAATAGCCTAAAGACGTTTTCCCATACTTTAATCTGTCAGTAATTATTCTTTCTCATTTCGTTTTATTTGTAAGCAGTGATTATATTCAAATGCATATGCTCATTTAATAAATCATTGGACGTTTTCAAATAAAACATAAGCGTAAAAAGAAAGAAAAGGCAAACAAATTTCTGCACTTTGAAGTATCTTTGTATTAACTTTATGTAAGTATTTTGTACAAAGGGGACAAACATCCTAGTAAGAGAATGTTGTCATAAAATTGAGAAAAATTTATACAAAGAAAGATGGCTATGTGTAACAATTCCATGGGGTTCCGATTCTGCTATAGCCTTCGTAACTCTGAGTATCTTGTCCATTCGTTGCTTCGTCCGCAGATGATTGGATTGATCAAAATCTTGGAGCTTGTCCGTGAAGAGATTATCCTTAAAGTGATCCGACGAGACATAGTCATACGCTTTAATTCCCTAACTTTTGCCTGGACCTCCCTTTCTAGTTTTCAGTCCACCGGGAAACCCTTTTTTGCCCAAGTCGCCCTTTCGGGTTTTCAACTTGCCGAGTGTACAATTTTTTTTATTTATCCCTAATTTTTTCCTGAACTGCCCTTTGGGTTTTCGATTCACCGGGATGCCCATTTTTTCCCAAGTCGCCCTTTTTGGTTTTCAACTTGTCGGGTCGTTTATGCGTAGTATATTTTGACTATGTCTGCGTTCGTAGGGTGCGGCAGGTCATCACCGTCCATGGTGGTCAGGATCATTGCCCCACCAGAAAAGATGTTTTTAATCACAAATGGTCCTTCGTAAGTAGGAGTCCACTTTCCCCTGCGATCACTTTGCGGAAAGATGACCCGCTTGATTACAAGATCCCCGACTTGATATACCTGTCTTCTGAATTTCTTGTTGAAGGCCTTGATCATACGTTTCTGATACGCCTGACCATGGCAAATAGCAGTAAGCCGCTTCTTGTTAATCAAGTTAAGTTGATCAAGTCGGGTCTAAATCCAATCGTCTTCACTCAAACCAGCATCTTTCATGATTCTCAAGGAGGGAATCTGAACCTCGATAGGTAAAACAACTTCCATGCCGTATACCAAAGAATAGGGTGTTGCCCCAGTTGACGTTCGTGCCGTGGTACGGTAACCGTGCAGAGCAAACGGTAACATCTTATGCCAGTCCTTGTAGGTGACTGTCATCTTTTGAATGATCTTCTTGATATTTTTGTTCGCAGCTTCGACAACACCGTTCATCTTAGTCCGATAGGGAGATGAATTGTGATGTTGAATTTTGAACAGCTCGCACAGAGCGGTGATCATAGTATTGTTCAAATTTGTACCGTTGTCAGTGATGATCCTATCGGGGATACCATACCGGCATATAAGGTTCTGCTTGATGAAACGGGCAACCACATTCTTTGTAACGGAGGCGAAGGAAGCTGCTTCGACCCACTTGGTAAAGTAATCAATGGCCACCAGGATGAAACGATGTCCATTGGATGCTGTAGGCTTGATCTCTCCAATCACGTCGATTCCCCACATCACGAATGGCCAAGGAGCTGTTAAGACATTGATAGGAAATGGAGTTATATGTACCTTGTCCGCATAAATTTGACATTTGTGACAAGTACGGGAATGTTGATGACAATCAGCTTCCATGGTAGACCAGTAATAGCCTGCCCGTAGAATCTTCTTAGCCATCGTATGACCGCTTGAGTGGGTGCCAAAGGTGCCATTATGTAGTTCATCCATGATCTGCTCAGCTTCAACCTTGTCCATACAACGGAGTAGGACACAATCAAGATTGCGCTTGTATAGGATACCATTGCTCATAAAGAACTTGGCCGCGAACCTCCTTAAGAACTTTTTGTCGTTGACTGAAGCTCCTTCAGAGTATTCTTGTGCTTCGAGATATCTTTTGACGTCATGAAACCAAGGTCGATCCACTACTTCTTCGGTATTAATCTCGTGAAAATGTGCAGGTTAGTCCATTCGTTCAATGGTGATTTGAGGAGCCTCATTATCCCAGTTAAGTTTAAACGTGGAGGACATTGTAGCTAGTGCATCTGCTAGCTGATACTCTTCTCGCGGGAAGTGCTCGAAGGTAATCTGCTCGAAGTGTGGTAACAATGTCAGGACATGTTCTTTGTAAGGGATGAGGTTTGGATGTTTAGTATCCCACTCTCCTTTGATTTGATTTATAACCAAAGGTAAGTCCCCAAATACAATCAAAGATTTGATCCCCAGGTCCATGGCAGCCTTGAGACCAAAGATACAAGCTTCATACTCGGCCATGTTGTTGGTGCAGCTGAAGAGAGTCTAGCAGTGAAAGGTGTATGGTAACCTTGTGGAGAGATAAGTACAGCGCCGATACCGTTTCCAAGTGCGTTGGAGGCACCATCAAAGTACAGGGTCCATCGGGATCCTTGTTCAGGTCCGTCATACGGTCTGTTTTCTTCAATGTTGCTCAAAGTCATGGTATTCTCGTCGGGAAAGTCGAACCTCATGGATTGGTAATCTTCGACAGCTTGATGGGCCAGATGATCGGCTAGCACACTCCCCTTTATAGATTTTTGGGTTGTGTATTGTATATCATATTCAGTGAGGATCATCTGCCATCTAGCGATTCTTCCGGATAAAGCAGGCTTCTCGAAGATGTACTTGATCAGATCCATCTTAGAGATCAGTAAAGTAGTATGTGTCAACATATACTGCCTTAGCCGACGAGCAGCCCAAACCAAAGCGCAGTAAGTTTTCTCGAGTAGTGAGTAGAGAGTCTCACAGTCGGTAAACTTTTTGCTAAGGTAATAAATGGCATGCTCTTTTCGGCCAGACTTGTCATGTTGGCCCAGTACACACCCCATTGAATTCACCAAGACAGTCAGATACATGATTAACGACCTTCCTTCGACGGGTGGCATCAAGATAGGAGGTTCCAGCAAATACTCCTTGATTTTATTGAAAGCAACTTGGCAGTCATCATTCCATTTAACCACATGATATTTCTTCAATAGCTTGAAGATTGGTTCATAGGTAGATGTTAGGTGAGAAATGAACCTTGCAATGTAGTTTAGGCGTCCCAAGAAACCTCTGACCTCATTTTCAGTGCGAGGGGCAGGCATTTCTTGTATAGCTTTGACTTTGGCAGGATCAACCTCGATACCTTTGTTACTGACGATGAATCCCAAAAGTTTACCGGACCTGACTCTGAAAGTACACTTATTAGGGTTCAGTCTGAGCTTGTATTCTTTCAATCTGACAAACAGCTTTTGCAGATGGTCAAGGTGTTCTTCTTCTGTCTGTGAATGGGCTATCATGTCGTCTACGTAGACTTCAATCTCATGATGTATCATGTCATGAAACAAAGCTACCATGGTGCGCTGATAGGTTGCCCCGGCATTCTTCAGTCCGAATGGCATTACTTTATAGCAGAAGGTACCCCATTGTGTAACAAAAGTAGTCTTCTCCATGTCTTCGGGGGCCATTTTGATCTGGTTGTACCCTGAAAATCCATCCATGAAAGAGAATACCTTATGCTGAGCTGTATTGTCAACCAAGATGTCAATATGCGGTAGTGGAAAGTCATCTTTAGGGCTAGCCCTGTTTAAGTCTCTGTAATCCATGCACATTCTGACTTTTCCGTCCTTTTTAGGCACGGGCACAATGTTAGCAACCCATTGTGGATAGGAAATAACAGCATGAAAGCCAGCATTCAACTGTTTCATCACTTCAACTTTTATCTTTTCGGACATGTCGGGCCTCATTCGGCGGACTTTCTGTTTAATTGGTGGACAGTCTTCTCTTGTAGGGAGACGGTGAACCACAATATCTGTGTCAAGTCCCGACATGTCTTCATAGGACCAGACAAAGATCTCAACATATTCATTCAATAGCTGAACTGAACGCTCCTTGACATTTGGCTCTAGGTTGGCACCCACTTTAACTTCTTTTCTGTCTTCCTTTGTTCCCAAGTTGATAGTCTCTAACAACTCCTCGTGAGGTAGAATAGCCCTTTCTTCCTGTTGCATAAATCTAGCTAACTCTCCAGGCACTTCACAGTCTTCATCACCTTCGTATTCGGCATGATTGACCAGATCTTCAGAGTCATTGAAGGCCATAGCAGAATTGTTACCCATGGAATCCGGAGTGGATGAGTACCTGCATTTTGTGAGTGTGGGTGTGTGTAAGGGATAGCCACCTTTGAACAAATAAAATGTAAAAATAAAGATAATGAACACAAAAGTTTATATATGAAAACGTCCATGATTCATTAAAAATGGCATATGAAGATGAAAAATCAAGCCCTTACAAATGGGCCTATATGCCTCGGGTAAGGCATAAGGCAAAAAGTGTACGAATTGTTTAATAAATTATTACAAACCAACAAAAAATGTTCGAAAGATAAATTACTGATTGATGAAAGTAATAGGAACAAAGTCTTTCGACTCCCAGTTGTTCAGTCCTCCTTCAATAGTTGGAAAGATCTAGTCTTCAAAATTACTCTCTTCTTCATCATCCTCTAAAGAATGAACTCCATGATGAGTGATTTTCAATGGTGGTCCTCCAGCCCGGGAGCGACGCACAGCCTTCTGACTAGAAGAAGTGAAACCCAAGCTGAACTTATCTATCTTGTAAGGAAAATCTGGCAGTTGACCCCATACTGTGCTTCCTCCTTCCTCGATCACAGCCTTCGCATCTTTAAGGGATGACATCCGAGACCCAGGTTTGGTAATGATGGGTACAGAAGTCATTATCTTGGCTACCACAACTTCAGGGGAAACCTCTTCAAAGTGATGAAAGGGGGTCTCGATGAATTCACCATCTAATTCAACATAGCAGAATGAATTCAGATGGCTTATCATATACTCCTCCTCGCTACGAAATGTCACAATTTTCCCCTGGACAGGGTACTTAAGCTTCTGATGCAGAGTAGATGTAACGGCTCCAGATGATGAATCCAGGGTCTTCCTAACAAGCAAGAGTAGAAGGGACGGATATCCATGACATAGAATGTGGAGTGGAAATTTTCAGTACCCACTTTAATTGGGATGTCCACCTCCCCGTGGACCATCCTCTTAGAACCGTCAAAGGCTCTAACAATGATATTGCGGGGATTTAGGGTCAAACCTTCATAGTCCAATCTGTCCAATGCTTTCTTTGGTAGGACATTTAAAGACGACCCGATATCAACCAGAACGTGAGCAAGAGTAGTCCCTCTGCATTCCACCGAGACGTGCAGCGCGTCATTATGCTTTCTCCCCTTAGATGTTAAATCGGCATCTGAGAAGCCAAGACCATTGTCGGCGGTTAGGCTGGCTATACACTCCTGGAACTGGTCCACAGAGGTTTCCTGAGGCACATGGGCCGTCTTCAAGAATTTGATCAGGGCTTTGGCATGAGCTTCGGAACAGAGCAACAAGGCCAACATAGAGATTTTTGAAGGGGTTTGCCCCAGTTGTTCTACGACATCATAGTCGCTTTTCTTAATTATTTTTAAAATCTCCTCCATTTCATTTTGAGTGGTCTCGGGGATGACCAGAGGCTGAGCCCTTGTCCTGACGGGCGCTTCTTGGATCCCCTTACCTTTATTAGCAGTAACAGCAGAGGGTACAGCTTCGGAAGTTATAATTTCTTCAATCACTGGAGTTCGTACAGATGTGTTAACTGACACAGGAGTAACCTTAGGAGCATTTGAGGGTCCGAAGATTTCCCTTGGAGGAGAAATCTCCGGAGAGAAGATTCTTCCACTGCGGGTGATCTTACTTGTCCCTGCAATATTTCCTACGCCAGGAGTCTCTTCATCAGAACTTTCTTCAACTGATTCAATCTGCCTAACACCGTGGTAGAAGATATCTCCTCCATAATTCCACGGTATTGTCTTGTTGGACTTGTATGGGATAGGCCCCGTCATTGTTATCTTCAGAGGTACAAACTTTGGATCGGGTGTAATCTTAACAGGTCTTTTGGAGACCTTGGAAAGATTGTCGGAAATGGTGATTATAGAAACATCATTGATTGGAGTAATAGGAGTAACAAGAGTTTTCTTAAAAAGGATTTCTTGATTATACATTAGGCGTTGGATGCCTGAATTCAACAGCGAATGGTCGGATTGTAAGGACGAACAAAGGTAGCAATCTTTTTCACAGCCCGGGAAAATCCCGACCTTCAACAGATTCATCTTGATCATTGGCAATGGAGTCATTAAGTCATCAACAGCAGTAACATAAAGATCTTCTACAATAGCATGGACATTCTGACCATGTTTTGGCATTGGAGCGGATATCACATTAGGTTTTTCATGGGCGTTAAACTCCACCTCCTTGGCATCTATTAAATCCTGGATCTTATTTTTGAGGGCCCAACAATTGTTGGTGTCGTGCCCCACACTGTCCGAATGATAGGCACACTTGGCATTTGAATGGTAGTAGGGAGAAAAGGTATTCGGATTCTTTGGCGCCTCTTTCAAGCTTGTAAGGTTTAACTTCAACAGATGAGGGAGAACCTGAGCAGGTGTCATATTGATCCGGGTGAATTGCCGTGCAGGCCTTTCCACCCTTGCTTGGTTGGTTCTGGGTTGACTGTTTCGAGGTTGATCAACTGCGGAATTATGAATCATCACAGCCCCCACCGCTGGTTGGCGCTCGACTCTTCCTTGACTTCTCTGGGAGTAAACAGCTGAGACCTCTTTCTTGGCTGGAAAGGTCTTCTTGATAGCAGCGGAAGCAGATGCATCCTTTTGAATTTTACCGCTCTTGATGCCAGCTTTGACTCTTTCACCAATCAGAATTAACTCGGTGAACCCTACAGATGAGCTCCCGATCAAGTGATTAAAGAATGGACCTGACAGGGTCCCTAAAAACATATCCACAAGCTCTCTCTTAGACAATGGTGGCTGCACCCTTCCAGCCAAGTCCCTCCACTTCTGGGCATACTCCTTAAAGCCCTCATTAGAGACCATACCCATACTCCGTAATTGAGTACGAGTAGGTGCTAAGTCTGCATTATATTGATATTTTCTGTAGAAGGCAGCAGCCAAATCCTCCCAGTTGTGTACATCAGATCTCTCAAGCTGATAGAACCAATCTAATTATGTACCCGACAAACTATCTTGAAAAAAGTGGACCCACAGATCCTTATCAGAAGAATGAGGTTGGGTCTTTCTGACGTAAGACCGCAGATGCATCTTTGGACAAGACAAACCATCATATTTAGCAAATGTAGGTACCTTGAATTTAGGGGGAATCACAATCCCAACAACCAACCCTAGCTCTTCGAAATCCAGCCCAAGCACTCTTTGTACTTCCATGGCTGTCAAACGCTCTTCTAGATTCTTGTACTTATCGTCTGCAGGAGGGTACTGCTGCTCAGAGTAATCTTCATCCTCTTATTCTTCTTCTTCAGCCTCAGACTCGGAGGGCACTGTAGCTCCCTTTCCTTTGCCAACCCCTTCATCAGATGTTGAGGGGAAATCTAGGACCCTTCTAGCTTGGTTCTCAAATCTTCTTCCCATAGTGGCCACACCAACTCTTTTGTTTTTCTTTTTCTCCTTTTCTTTTTCCAGAAGACCTTTGAGCTCCTCCTGACCCTTTGCCAAGGTCATGAGTAGCTGTTGGAACTGTGAATTTTGCGCCTGTAGATCTTTGACCGTCTGCTCTATGTCCATCTTGCTGAAATAAACAGCAGAGAGATAAGGAAACCTGGTGTGAAGACCTGCTTATGCATATGATGAATGATATGTATTCATGTGATGCATTCAAGGATTCAGAAATTCAAATTTGTTGCAAACAAAAAAAAAAGAACGCACGTCATATTAATAAGATAGAATTTGTTAGTACATAAGTGCCCCATGGGTAAAATAATACAAAATTCTAAGGTAAAAAGACGTTGCGCATCCTCTTTGGTGCGATGTAGGTGTTGAGAGTCTTCTCTTCATGGAGTCTACGAGTAAGTTCCAAAACCTTCTTCTCACTGGCGTAGAAGCTGGCTTCAAAAGTGTTTCGTTCTTCCTTGAGCTGTATCCAACTCTTTTGCAAATCTTCCAATGATGTTGGCATGTCAGGATGTAGGAGGGTGTATGGAACCTCTCCTTCCATAACAGGCTCTTTGATCATAGGCAGAATGTAGGGGTAAGGCATCATAAGACTCTGGGCGCGGGTTCGTATCCACTTGAGGTAAGGCTCAAGGGGGATGGAATTCTTGTGTCCAAGTGTCTTACTATCCACCTTGTTGGGCATCCTCCAAGCTCAGATAAACCTTTGTCGAAGTCCTTGAGCGTCGTTGTCAAAGTCAAAAACCAAGTCTGTAATCAGCATGTCATGAGGGCCATCCCTTCGGGCATTACCCAAATTGTCTCAGATCCAAGCAAGGGTTGTAGGTAATGCCTCCTCTAATCCCAAGTAGTGGGACATTATGGAATTCCCCATAACGATCAATGATGATGACATTTTATATGGACCGAGAACACCAATGAAAATCAGAATGTGTAAGAGTCATCAACCGTTGTGACCACCTCAAACCTTGCTCATTCTTCAAGACTGATTGGGGAAGGTGAGAAATAAACCACCTTGCTAGAAGAGGAGTACAGCACATGAGAACACCTCTTTTCCTCATTGTTCGTGTGTGAAATGAGTGAAGAATATCCCCAAGCAATATTGGCACAGGATTCCGAGATATGAAAATTTTGACAGCATTCACATCTATAAGCTGATCAGGGTTTGGGAACAAGACCAACCCATAGATGAGAAGTGCCACAATCTCTTCAAAAGCTTGAAGATCTAGAGAATTCCAGCAGTCTTGTGCCTTCTCAAACATAAACTTTTCCAAGAAACCCTTGACACCACTTCTGGTTTCCCAATGACCTTTGATATCAGATGGTTGCAAGTGTAGGGCTTGAGCAACATCTTCAGGCTTTGGTTCTCTTTCCGTACCGTTGTAGGGTAGTTGATGGAGAATAGGAATCCTCAGGAGTTGAGAAAATTCCTCCAAATTAGGCACTAGTTGGAGATCAGGAAATGTAAAGCAATGGTGTAGGGGGTCAAAGAAATGGAAGAGAACTTTCACCATGTCTTCTTCAATGTTGGAGTTGACCAAGTTGAGAAGTCTACCACGTCTTTCACTGAAGGGAGAATTCTCTGGAATCTTGGAAGCAAGCTCCTTGAGTTAAGGAGGGATTCTCACAAGGTTGACTTGAATTGTTTTCCTGCGAAGAGATTCCATTACCTACAAAACAAGAACAAAGATGAAGATCCAAACCCTTGAAATGGTTAGTGGATGCATATGATGCTTTATGATGTTCATGATGTATGCACAAGTATATGTACAAGCAAGTCACACAAGTTCCTAGTTTCAGGCTTGCATGGGGTTTCATAGGTAAGTACCCTCTTGAAGTTAGTTGGCTCAACCTGTCCTATAAATAGTAACCAGGTTCTAAGGAGCTCAATATCACTGGATTATTTTCTGTGTTCATTGTTTCAGTTTAGCCACTTAACTGGCGACTGAAATATTCCAAGAAAATAACCCTCATTGAGTGTAGTATCGAGTATCTACCAACTTCGGACTGTACCAAAGCCGGTCATCTCACTACCCCTAATAAGGCCAAGATGGTCAAGTAAAGGTTCTAAAAGTCCATTAGTGCTTCATGACATCACTCAGCGGCCCCGTATTCTCTTTTATTGACTCAAAGGATACCAGTACCCACAAATATGTCCCACTAATATAGCTATTGCTTCAACCATGTCGGTATACCCCGCACAATTTCCACAATGTATTGCTATTTACCTATGAATGTTTCCCAAATCCGGGTAGAGGATTTCAAACCCAAACAATAGAACCAAATGTAAAGCAATCAAAGCAAACAAGGTAAGCATGTAAAGGTGATCTAAACCCTAAGGTAACCCCACTTTTAGATTATTCCCCAGCAGAGTCGCCAGTTCTGTGATGCGGTGGGAGAACTGACTTGAGGTTTTGCGTTTGTGTTCGCAAATGTTTCGGTTTAGCAAGAGTCGCCACCGATTTTTTATTTTATCCAAAGGAAAGGTCAAAAAGATCAGGAAAGACCTTTGAGATGTTTTCTTGGGTTAGGGGGTAGATTATGAAAAGGGAAGGTGCAAGCACCATTTTCATCCATGGTTATCCATGGGCTCTTAGTTACTTGTTTAGATCACTTGCTTTTGCTTTTCAATTGTTTGAAATGGTGCTTTGCGTGTAGTTTTGAAAATGTTTTGAAAAGAGGCCATGATTGTGGAAACCTTTGTAATGATTATTGTTTGAATGTATACAAAGGTGTATTGTCTTTTTGAAAAGATGTTTCAATGTTTGAATGTTTGAAAGTTTGTTTTGGGAAATGTTTTGAAATTGTATTGTGAGGTGTGTTTAAAAATAGCAAGGATGTTTTTGCAAGTTTTGATCAAGTAACTAAGAGTTGTCTACCCTATCTACTCAAAGATCTTTCCTACACATTTTTAACTCTTTTACATTGTTGTTTTACCATTACATTTGGTAAACAACCTTGTATTTGGATGTTAAACAGGACAGGCGCGGGTCATCGTATTGACCCTGATAGAAATAGTGCTAAGTATCTTTAGCAATTTTTTGAGGGACTATATCATTTTGTACAGGCAACCAAGATAGTGTCATCGAGGGACTATGATCTTTTGTTTTGTTTTTGTTTTGCCAAGATACTCAACATGCATACCATGGCCATTTTAAGGCAACAAGTGGATGAAACCCTAGGGGTGCTTGGGTGCATTGTGTTTTCATTTTCATGCATTTTTGTCTTGTGTTAGTCAATCTATTTGTTTGATTTTTGGATTTTGCATACAAACCCTAATCTCTATCATGGCATATTTGAAAGCTATAAATGCGTAAAATAAATCTACGACTATTACAACATTGATATGGGGAGGGGGGATACAATTTTGAATGAGGAGTATTGGCAAGAAAATAAAACCCTAAGTTAACTAATACATCCAAATTGAATTAATTGTGCAAATAAATAAATAGGCAAATATTTAAATGGACAATTAAATATAAATATGCAAAATATTATAAATATGCAAAATATGTTTTTGTATTATTTTTATGTGTGTAAAAATATAATATTTAATGTATTAAAAAATAAAATAAAAAAGTTATTTTGGTTAAGGGTAAAACCCTAATTTATTTTAAGAAAAGTTTACATATATTAATTATATTATTTATATACAATAAAATAAAAATGATAAAATATATACAAATGTCAAAAAATAAAATATATTAAAAAAATATTATTTAAGTATGTAAATAATAAAAATAAAAATAAAATATTTTTATGTATTATTTTCAAGTTTTTATTAAAGAAAATAAAAGTATATACTATTTAATAATTATTTTCATGTCTAAAAAATAATAAAAAATAATAAAATAAAATGTGAAAATTTATGAAAATGTTTTTGGTAATTTTTATGTTTAGAAAAAATAAAATAAAATCAGAAATGAAAAAGAAATAGAAAAATATAAAAATATAATGAAATGGGCCAGGGGGTGCAAATAACAGAAATGGGGGTGTCAAAAGCAAGCCAAGGCCAAGCCCAGCCCAAACTGATCTTCATCTTCAACCTTTGAACAAAAACGCGCGCCCTGTAACTCCAACTTTGTTCTCTCTATTCTTTGCATGAAATCAAAAACTCAAAACATGAAACTTATAGAGCATTAAACCACGATTCTAAACATATAAAAAACTTAATCTAACTCTCAAAGACCAGAGAGAATTTCTCTGGCCCTAATTTCTAACCTAACTTTTTCAGGAAGTTCATCAATCAAATTCTCTCAGCACACTTAACTTAAATGAAATCTATGCATATGTACATCTTAAGGGCTATGAGTACTACATTTTTTATTCACAAACCTAAGCCTAATGATTCCTAAATAGAGAGATAGGAAGTTGGAAAATACCTGTTTCAGTTGAACACGAGTATGGCAATGCAAGGGTTTTCAATGAGGCCTGAGATATTTGTGAGCTTGCCTGAACTTCCTCTAACCTTCCCCAATGCTTTGTTTGCCTTGAGCTTGCTTGAATAAGCCTGTAGAAGTCAACTTGCACAAGATGAAATCAGAAATGGTGAAGCTTGCAAATGGAGTTACAGTCAATGGCCAATGGTTGGGATAGTTCAGATAGGTTGTATGGAGTGTATTGGAACTGGTTTGGGATAAAACGCACGAGTGGTTTGTGAGATGGAAGTGAAACTGCAGAGAGTGCCCTGTTTTGCAAGTTTTTGGTGTTTTGATGTTCAAGAGTGTTTGAGGGATGGATGGCTCGTGTTTCTGGCTCAAGGCAATGTGCAAAACTTGTTTGGAATGCTTACAAACTTTGGTTATATCAGATACTCAAGTTATGTGATTTTGGCAAGTTGACTTGTTTTGAAAGAAAAGTGTGAAGTGATACAAGATAGGCCTGTACAGGCTATCTCCAAGCATGCACAAGATTGTTGTACCTTTGCCTAAGTTTATGGAACTTATTTGCTGCAAAGATAGAGGTCCAAGGCTCAAGGGAAGCAAGTTGACATAAAGTTGCCTTTATCAAAATGGCATAGTTCACTTTTTGCCAAAAATAAATTAAACTCTTGTGCAAACTTCCATTGATCAGAATAATCCCTTAGGCCATTGAGTATGCATTCAATTTTTGAGTGTGGAAGGGTTTAGAGGCCTGTATTCAAGTACAAGCTAAGTTGGACAGATTTTGCAACTTGTGTCAACATGAAAATGCCATGGATCAAAAGTGAGTTTTTTCCAAATTCAAACCTTCGATTCTCGTTAACCATAAATGATTTTGGATATTTATTAGACATTTTGGAAAGCTTGTAACATGATCTACAATCCATATTTGAAATGTATTTTGAGATTCCAAGTGGAACTATGTGAACAATGGTCATGAAGATAGGTCAAAATCCTGCCTAAACTAGGGCAAAATTTCACTAAGTTAAAAGTCTCATGGACCCTTGTTCCAAAAATCATAACTTGAGATCCAGATTCTTTTTGGAAAACTTTGTGAATCAAAGTTGTAGAGTTTGTGGAGGACTAAAACTTTCATGTTGGAAGTTTTGTTTGAATCCAATTGCATCATGGTGAAAATGTTGGGCAAAGTTGGGAAAAAATAAGAAAATTTCATAACTTTGATAAATTCTAAGTTATGAAATTTTTCAATCTTAAACCCTAATTTGAAAAATTAGGTTCCTTGATGAAAAAGTTTCATGTTTTGACATATCTTGATGAAAAATGACCATTGGCACTTGATTTTGACCAAAAAGTCAAAGTTTGACTTTTCAGTATACAGTTAAATTTTGATCAGTTGACTGAAAAATTCATCTGTCAATCCAATGCATTTGAGGTCTTTTGAACCTTGTGATTAGGTCAAGATGATTTCATTGAGTCCTTTAATCCATGCTTGAACCCAATTTGCCATTGGCTAGGTTAAAAATCAGAAATTGCCCTTTCATCAGTCAAAACCCTAAAAATGACCATTTTGCCCTTTTGATGATCTGATCAAATTTCTTGAGGAGTTGTGGTCCAAACTTGATAAAATGGTTCATATGAGTCTATAATGTTGATGTGGATAAAAAATTATGAGGTTTGATTGTAAATTGGCCACAATTGACTTTTTCCCCAATACTGCTGATTTCTAGGTCAATTGTCCAATTCACTGGGCAAAAATTTGATTCAAGGCTTGAAACTTGGTAGAGGAAATCTTATAAGTCCAACATGAAGTATGAAAGTCACTTTGAGCATTGAAAGTCCAAAAATCCCTGTGCAAACTCAAACCCTAATTTAGGTCATCGGTGCATGGAGATGTCTTGAGCAGAGCAAAACCCTAATTTGGTCTTGAGTCCAAAGAGTCTTGTGAGGGGAAATCTTGATAAAATGAGAGGGAAAATTTTGGGGTACAACAAGGGCCATGAAAAGGAACCTGGGTCGTAGGGTTACTTTGAAATGAAAGCCTGGGTAGTAGGGATTATAAGAAGGAACCTGGGTAGTAGGGTTACTTCGAGATGAAAGCCTGGGTAGTAGGGCTTAAAGAAGGAACCTGGGTAGTAGGGTTACTTCAAAATGAAAGCCTGGATAGTAGGGATTAAAGAAGGAACCTGGGTAGTAGGGTTACTTCGAAATGAAAGCCTGGATAGTAGGTCTTAAAGAAGGAACCTGGGTAGTAGGGTTACTTCAAAATGAAAGCCTGGATAGTAGGGCTTAAAGAAGGAACCCAGGTAGTAGTGTTACTTCGAAATGAAAGACTGGATAGTAGGGTTATGAGAAGGAACCTGGGTAGTAAGGTTACTCCTCTTGATCATATAGATTAGTTGACTCATTTAGTTTCAGGAACTGATTTTTTTCATTAGCTGTCTGCATATATGACATGTATAGTTGCTGGAAATGTTGGTGATAACTGTCTTTCCTGAAAAGACAACAAGGTTAATCATATGCGATGCATGAAATGCATTGTGAGATGATGTTCTCAAAATAAATGAGATTATGTTGTATGTGATATGTGTGCGCATGTCATGATGTATGAACATGAGATGTTATTTGTGACATATCCGAGTCTATGAAAATAAATCCCTGACTGATGCTGGAGAATATAGCATTTCTGACTGTTGTAGAGAACTGTGGTTCTGCTACTTCCGTTGGAGATGGTGAACGGAAATGACTGTGTCAGAGATTTTCTCTTTGTTGTTTGTGAATATTCTTCCAAGGAGAGACTTTGTTCGAGAATAGCTCTGTGGGGAAATGAATCTTGTTAAGATCTATTAGGGATTGAGCTTCTGTATCTAGAGAAACAAACTCTGCTTGGGGAGATAATAATTTATGATGATCCGCTCGCGATCATGTATTTCGGCCGGGGGATATAGATGTCAGGTTTCTGGATGACCCTGGCTAGGGAGATTACTTCCCGTTTTGAGAGATTTGATATCAAAGCTTTGATTACCTTTACTTTGTGGGGAATACAGATGTTACAAGGTCACATGTATTCATGACTGTGCTCCAAAGCTGTCTCTGCCCTGGTATCTACTGGACAGAGTAACCGTCGGGTTTGACATATTTTTGCCCCTGTTTCTGAAATTACGAGTAATTGTCTTTTGTTTCTTTATGTAAATATTTATGAGCAACAATCATATTTAAATGTATATGTCAAAAATAAATCAATGGACATTCTTGCAAAACAAAACAGAAAAAGAAAAACTCAAAGTTTCTTATGAAAATAATTTTGTATTGATTTTTTGAAATTGACTTGTAATAGGCATTTTCGTACAAGGAGGTTGACGTTCTAGTAAGAGAACGCCACCGTAAAAATAGAAGTTATATAATATTTTGTAAAAAGAAAACAACTATGTACAACAATCCCATTGGGTTCCAATTCTGCTATTGCCCTATGTCTTCGAGCGTCTCATTACTTTGCTGCTTGTCTGAAGCTGATTAGGTTGATCGATGCTGTTTGAGCTTAACAATTGATACTGAGGTCAGATCGCAGGGTGATCCAATGGGACATAGTGATACGCTTTTCATCCCTAACTTTTTCCTGGACCGCCCTTTCGTGTTTTCAGTCCACCGGGATACCCTTTTTTTCCCAAGTCGCCTTTTCAGGTTTTCAACTTGCCGAGTGTACAGATTTTTCATTTTCATCCCTTATTTTTGCCCGAACACTTTTGGTTCGCCGAGAAGCCCTTATTTTTGCCTAGGTCAGTCGACCTAGCGGGTCTTTTATCATTCGTAGTATCTTTTCACTATGTCTGCATTGACAAGGTGAGGAAAGTCATCACCGTCCATGGTGGTTAGAATCATGGATCCACCCGAGAAAATGTTTTTTATCACAAATGGCCCTTTGTATTTGGGAGTCCATTTTCCCCTGGGGTCACCTTGCGGTAGTATGATGCGCTTGATCACTAGATCCCCGACTTGATACTCTTGGCGTCTGACCTTCTTGTTGAAAGCCTTGATCATCCGTTTTTGATATGTTTGACCATGACAGACAGAAGTAAGTCTCTTCTTATCAATTAGATTCAGTTGATCAAGTCGAGTCTGGATCCAATCACCTTCATTTAGACCTACATCCTTCATGATTCTCAGAGAAGGGATCTGGACCTTAATGGGTAGGACTGCCTCCATGCCATATACCAGAAAGTAGGGTGTTCCCCTTGTCGACGTCTGTGCTGAGGTACGGTACCCATGCAGAGTAAATGGTAACATCTCATGCCAGTCTTTGTATGTCACTGTCATCTTCTGCACAATTTTCTTGATGTTCTTGTTAGCCGCTTCAACAACGCCATTCATCTTTGGCCAGTAGGGAGAAGAGTTATGATGATGTATCTTGAACTGCTTATAGAGTTTGGTGATCATTGTGTTATTGAGATTCGTACCATTATCGGTGATAATTCTCTCTGGCACACCATACCGACAGATCAGGTTATGCTTGATAAACTGCACCACAACATTCTTGGTAACAGTAGAAAAGGAGGCTGCGTCAACCCATTTCATGAAGTAATCAATGGCCACTAGGATGAAGCGATGCCCATTAGAGGCGGTTGGCCTGATTTCTCCAATCATGTCAATACCCCACATTGCAAAGGGCCACGGAGCTGTCAAGACATTCAAGGGAAACAGAGGCACATGCACTTTATCAACATAAATTTGGCATTTATGACAAGTTTGGGAGTGCTGATAACAATCTGCTTCCATAGTGGACCAATAGTATCCTGCCCGTAGGATCTTCTTAGCCATGGTATGTCCACTGGAATGGGTTCCGAAGGTACCTTCATGTAGATCTGTCATGATTCTCTCTGCTTCGCTCTTGTCTACACACCATAGTAAGGTAGAGTCGTGGTTGCGTTTGAGGAAGAACTTCGTAGAGAACCTTCTCAGAAACTTCTTATCATTGACAGATGCCCCTTCGGGATACTCTTGAGCCTCGAGATACCTTTTGACTTCGTGGAACTAGGGTTTATTTGTCACTTCTTCAGTATCAATCTCACAGTAGTGCGCTGGTTCATCCAACCTTTCAATGGTGATTCGGGGAGCTTCGTTGTCCCACCTAACTTTGAACATAGAAGACATGGTAGCTAGCGCGTCCGCTAACTGATTCTCCTCTCGTGGGAAATGTTCAAAAGTTACCTCCTCAAAGTGTGGGAGCAATGTCAGTATGTGCTCTTTGTATGGGATGAGATTCAGATGCTTCGTATCCCATTCTCCTTTGATCTGACTTATCACCAAGGCTGAATCCCCGAAGACATTTAGGAACTTGATTCCGAGGTCAATAGAGGCTTTGAGACCCATGATGCAGGCTTCATACTCCGTCATGTTGTTAGTGCAGTTGAAACATAACCGGGAAGTGAAAGGAGTGTGATAGCCCTCAGGGGATATGATTATAATGCTGATGTCATTACCAAGTGCGTTCGAAGCTCCATCAAAGACCATAGTCCATCGGGATCCTTCTTCAGGTCCTTCATCTGGTCTAGGTTCTTCGTAGTTAGTCACCAGCATAATGTTCTCGTCCGAGAACTCAAAATTCATGGACTGGTAGTCATCCACGGCCTGATGAGCCAAATGATCAGCCAATACACTCCCCTTGATTGCTTTCTGGGTTGTATATTGTATATCGTATTCGGTTAAGATCATATGCCATCTCGTTATTCTTCCGAATAGTGCGGGCTTCTCGAAGATGTATTTGATTGGATCCATCTTAGGTATCAACAGAGTAGTGTGGGTCAACATATACTGTCTTAGTCAACAAGCAGCCCATGCCAAAGCACAACAAGTTTTCTTGAAAAATGAGTATCTTATCTCACAGTCGGTAAACTTTTTGCTAAGGTAGTATATTGCATGCTCTTTTCGACCAGACTCATCATGCTGCCCCAGCACACACCCCATTGAATTGTCTAGCACTATTAAGTATAATATCAAAGGTCTTCCTTCAACCGGAGGCATCAGAATCGGCGGTTCTTGAAGATATTCTTTGATCCTTTCGAAAGCAGTCTAGCATTCCTCATTCCACTTCACCACTTGATCTTTCTTCAGAAGCTTGAAGATGGGCTCACAAGTAGCAGTCATATGTGAAATGAACCTGGCGATATAATTCAAGCGTCCCAAGAAACCTCTAACTTCTTTCTCAGTACGGGGAGTTGGCATCTCTTGTATGGACTTTACCTTTGCGGGGTCTACCTGAATACCTTTGTCGCTGAAGATGAAACCCAGAAGCTTACCAGACCTTACCTCGAAGGTCCACTTGTTCGGATTCAACCTCAGCTTGTATGTCTTCAACCTGTCGAACAACTTTTGTAGATGATCGAGATGTTCTTCTTTAATTTAAGACTTGGCTATCATGTCATCGACATAAACCTCGATCTCATGGTGAATCATATCGTGGAACAAAGCGACCATGGCTCGCTGATAGGTTGCCCCAACATTCTTCAATCCAAAAGGCATCACCTTGTAACAGAAGGTGCCCCACTGTGTGACGAAGGTCGTCTTCTCCATGTCTTCAAGAGCCATCTTGATCTGGTTGTAGCCAGAGAAACCATCCATGAAGGAGAAGATTTTGTGTTGCGCGATGTTGTCAACCAGAACATCAATGTGGGGAAGCGGGAAGTCATCCTTGGGGCTTTCCCTGTTCAGATCTCTATAATCCACACAAATCCATACCTTGACGTCCTTCTTTGGTACCGGAACGAAGTTAGCAACCCACTGCGGATAGGAGGTGACAGCTAAGAACCCTGCGTCCAACTGCTTCATGACTTATGTCTTGATCTTCTCTGACACTTCAGGGTGCATACGGCGGACCTTTTATTTAATCGTAGGACAATACTCTTTAGTTAGCAGACGGTGTACCACGATGTCAGTGTCTAACCCAGGCATGTCTTCATATGACCAGGCAAAAATCTCAACGTAGTCGTGCAACATCTGTATCAACTGCTGTTTGATCTTAGCTTCCAGATTTGCACCTATCTTGACTTCTTTTCTGTCCATCTCTGTGCCCAAGTTTATTGTCTCAACTGGCTCTTCATGAGGCTGTATAGCCATCTCTTCATGTTGTAATAGTCTAGCCAGTTCTCCAGGCACCTAACAATCATTCACACCTTCGTCCTTGGCTCGGTTGATCGGATTTTCGAAGTTATAACTGGTAATAGCAGGATTGATATCAATGGGATCCAGAGTGGATATGGATCTGCAGTTTGATATGTGCGTGTGTGTAAGAGCATAGCTGAATTGATAAAGTAAAAACATAAAAGAAAAAAAAGAGAGCACAAAATTTGGATGCAAAGAACGTCCAATGCTTCATTAATGATATATGAAATGACATATAATAACCCTCACAGATAGAACCATTGTGCCTCGGGTAAGACACAAGGCCAGAAAGTTTTAAAAATTGTTCATTACAAATTCAGAACATAAGTAAGACAATTACTGCGGAATAAAAGAAACTGGAATAAAATCTATAGTCGTCCAGTTATCCGGTCAACCGTTGGTAGTCGGATAGATCCAGCTGTCAATGTCAAGGTCTTCCTCACTGTCTTCAATAACGTTGACCCCGCGATTGCTGATGCGTAGGGGGGGTCCTCCAGCCCGAGTGCGTCGAATAGTCCTTTGAGCCCCTGAAGTAAAGCCCAAACCAAATTTGTTAGTTTTGTGAGTGAAATCAGGGAGCCGTCCCCAATTGGCACACCCACCTTCTTCAACCACTGTTCTGGCGTCCTTGAGAGAAGCCATCTTGAAAGGAGGTTTAGTACTGGTGGTAGTCTCGGTTGACACCAAAATCTGGGGAACCTCTTCAATGTTTTGACAAGGGGTCTCTATGAATTCCTCGTCCATTTCTACGTACCTGAAGGAGTTCAGGTGGCTCACCATGTACTCCTCTTCGCCATGCACAGTGACAATCTTCCCCTTCACCGGATACTTCAACATTTGGTGTAGTGTAGAAGTAACAGCCCCAGCTTCATGGATCCAAGGACGACCCAATAAACAGGAGTACGATGGCCTGATGTCCATCACATAGAAAGTGGACTCAAAGGTCTAAGATCCTACCTTGACAGGGATGTCCACCTCTCCATGCACCATTCTTTTTGACCTGTCAAAATCCCTTACCACAATGTTACTAGGCTTTAAGGTTAAGCCTTCACAATCTAGCCGATTGAGAGCCTTCTTAGGCAGGACATTCAGTGAAGACCTAGTATCCACCAGCACATGAGCCATAGTGGTGCCCCTACATTCGATCGAGACATGAAAAGCGTCATTGTGTTTTCTCCCTTTCGGAGTTAAGTCGGCATCAGAAAAACCCAACCCATTGTCAGCAGTCAAGCTGGCCACACAATCTTTGAATTAATCAGCTGAGGTTTCTTGTGGAACATGCGCAGTCTTGAGGAATGCAATCAAAGCCTTCGCATGGGCCTCAGAACATAACAACAAAGACAACATCAATATCTTCGAAGGGGTCTGCTCCAGCCGCTCGACCATATTGTAGTCGCTCTTTTTGATTATTTTTAAGATTTCCTCTATCTCTTGCTTAGAGGTTTCTATGATAACCTTTCTAGGTGCCTCCGTCCGGGCAGGCTCCCCTATAGCTTCTTTGCCTCGAGTCCTAGATGACTCTATGGTAGGAGTAACAAATGGAGTAAGAACAGGAGTAGCGACGGAAGTACTGGTAGGAACATCAGATGAAATAACAACAGGCTTAATAACAGTCTTTGGGGAGATCTCAGGAGAAAAAAACCTTCCACTTCTAGTAATCCTACTGGTCTCGACAATGTTACTGACATCGGGATCAATCTCTTCATTCTTCAGGTCTTGTTTACCGCCATGATACTAGATATTAGCGCCATAATGCCAAGGGACAGCTTTGTCCGAGGTGTATGGGAAAAGACCAGGACAGGTGATTATTAATGGAGTAACTCTCGGAGCAGGTGTAATCCTAATAGGACTTCTTGAGGAGGAATTGGAAGGATTGGCGAAAATGGTTATAATAGCAACATCTTCGAACGGAACAGCAGGAGTCAATGTTTTCTCGAACAAAATTTCTCTGCTATCCATCAGGCGCTGGACACCTGTCTTTAACAGATAGCAACCAGAAGGTAGAGATGAACACATGTGGCAACCTTCACCACAACCCAGAAATAAACTGGCCAACAACAAATTCTTCTTAACAGTCATAGGGGGAGTAGAAACTTCATCAACTAAGGTCACAAACAGATCGGTATCAACAACATTAACTCCACGATTGTGCTTAGGCATGGGAGCAGTTATGACATTGGGATTTTCCGGAGCATCAAACTCAATCTCCTTGGCCTCGATCAGATATTGTACTTTGTTTCTTAGAGCCCAACAGTCATTAGTGTCGTGACCAGGACTCTCAGAAAGGTAGGCACACCAAGTGTTCGTATTGTACCGAGGTGACGTGATATTAGGATTCTTGGGAGCCTCCTTCAAGGTTGCCAAATTGGATCTCAGCAGGTGGGGTAGAACCTTTGTCAATGTCATGTTAATCTGGGTGAACTGCCTTTGTGGTCTTTCTACCCTTTGCTGATTGTTATGTTGTGGAGCAGCCGCAGGCCTAGGTATTATTACAACACTTACCATCGGACGGTGTTCAACTCTGCTCTGACCTCTTGGGATATAGATAACACTGGCTTCCTTCTTACCAGTGAAGGGATTCTTTACTGAACTCGAAGAGGTGTCTCTCTGTATTTTACCACTCCAGATCCCAGCTTCTACACTCTCTCCAGTTAATATCAGCTCGGTAAAACCAGTCGATGAACTACCAATCAAATGGTTGAAAGAATGGACCAGACAGCGTCCCAAGAAACATGTCGACCAACTCCCTATCAGACAAAGGGGGTTGGACTCTCCCAGCCAAATCTCTCCATTTCTGCACATAGTCCTTAAAGCCTTCACCTGTACCCATGGACATACTCTGGAGTTGAGTACGAGTAGGGGCCAGGCCGACATTGTATTGGTACTTCTTGTAAAAAGCAACAGCCAAATCCTCCCAGTTTCAAACATTGGTTCCCTCCAATTGGTAGAACCATTCGAGTTGAGTCCCTGACAGACTGTCTTGAAAGAAGTGAACCCACAAGTTTCTATCAGCAGTGTGGGGCTGGATCTTCCTTACATAGGAACATAGATGAAGCTTGGGACAAGACACCCCATCATATTTTGCGAAAACCGGAGCTTTAAACTTTTGTGGGATGACCACTCCCGACACCAATCCCAGTTCTTCGAAGTCCAACCCAGGTATTCTCTGGACTTCCATGGTGCTCAGCCGATCCTCTAACTGCTTGTATCTATCCTCAATAGGAGGATATTGCTCATCATTATAGTCGGTATCATTGTCAGAAGCTTCAGGAATGGGGTCCTCTTCCCTTGTCCGCCTCTCTTGATTCTCCCCTTCTTTGGACGAGGAGGTCAGATCGACTGATTGCTTTAGCGGCCCCCCGAATCTTCTGCCCATATTAAGGATACCAGCGGGTTTCTTCTTCTTCTTCTTCTTCTTCTTCTTCTTCTCTTTCAGGATGAGGGCCTTCAGATCTTCCTGCCCTTTTGCCAGAGTTATGAACATCTGTTGAAATTGGGCATTTTGTGCCTGAAGATCTTTGATGCTTTGTTCAGAAGACATCTTTGCTGAAATAAACAGTGGAGAAGATGAGAAACCTATAATGGTACATGTTTATGCAATGCTATGGATGGGATGCGTATGCAATGATTTCAAGGACTTTGGGAAATTTAAATTTGCAAATCAAAATGAAACAAAGATTTTATTAGTATAATTCAAGGTACAATTGCCTCTTAGGCGTTACTATTAAAAATTCTAAAGACTAAAAAAATCAAGTTTCCCATGGATGCTTCCTCTTCGTGTCGAGATAGACATTAAGGATTCTTTCCTCATGAAGCTGCTTTGTAAGCTCTAAAACCTTCTTCTCTTGGGCATATACCTGGTCTCTATAAGTATCATGTTCCTTCTTCAACTGGATCCAAGACCTCTGTAGTTCTTCAAGATCAGTGGGCATATCAGGATGGAGAACCGTGTAGGGAATATCCCCTTCCAAAATGGGCTTCACAATCACTGGTAAGACGGCTATGTAGGGCATCATAAGTTTCTGAGCGCAAGCTCGTACCCATTGGAGATAAGGTTCCATAGGAATGGAAATCTTTGTCCCCAAAGTCTTGGTGTTAGATCTGTTTATCATGCCCCAATCTCATGTGAACCTCTGGCGATATCCTTGAACATCCCCCTCATAGTTAAATACAATGCTCTAGATAAGTAACTCATGAGGACCATCCCTTCGAGCGTAACCAAATTGTCACAGAGCCAAACAAGGATTGTAAGTTATTCTTCCCCTAATGCCAAGTAGTGGGACAATAGGGAACTCCCCGCAACGGTCAATAATAGAAAGATCTCCCATAAATCGAGAATACCAGAGAATATCCGCGTGAGAAAGTGACATTATCCTTTGCGACCAACCCAAACCTCCTTCATTCTTCAACACTTTAGGGAGGTGAGAAATAAACCACCTCGATAATAATGGCACGCAGCACATAAGGGCCCCTCTTCTCTTCATGGTACGAGTATGGAGAGCGTGCAAGATATCTCCAAGCAAGGTAGGCACATGGTTGTGAGAGAGGAAAATATTGATAGCATTTACATCTATGAGTAAGTCTGGATTAGGGAATAGAACTAACCCATAGATTAGAAGGGCCAAGACCTCCTTAAAATCCTGAGAGTCCAAATCATCCCAAAACAGCTGGGCCCTGTCTATTAAGAACTTGGCTAGAAAACCCTTGACTCCGCTTCTTATTTCCCAATTGGATACCATGTCAGCCCGTTTTAGATGTAAAGCTGAGGCAATGACTTATGGCTTCAGAACCTCTTCTAAACCTGTGAAAGGCACTTGGTCAAGAATGGGTATATTCAATAACTGAGAGAAATCTTCCATGGTAGGCACCAACTGATAGTCTGGAAAGGTGAAGCAGTGGTGCTCGGGATCAAAGAACTGAAAGAGTAAACCCATCATCTTTTCATCAAAGCTTGAAGTAACTAGGTTGAGAAGTCGACCATGTCTCTTGGAGAACGCAGAAGTTTCAGGAACCCTCGATACTAGTTCCTTAAGTTGGGGAGGTATTCTCACAATGCTGATTCGAATAGTGTTTCTACGAGCGGAATCCATAATCTCCAAAACAGAACAAAGATAAATTCCCTCGTTCCTTGAAATGGTAAGTGTAATGAGAATGGATGCTATGTTATGATACATGATGTTATGTTCAAACAGAGTAAATCACACACAAACCAAACACACAAAAGTCCTTAGGTTCAAAGGCTTGCATGAGGTTAAAGGTAAGTACCCTCTTGAAGCTTAGTTGGTTTCAAACCTATCTTAGAAAAGTAATTGGGTTCTAAGGATTCTCAATATCACTGATCATCCTCTATCGGGCATTGTTTCAGCTCAGGCAATCTTTTCTTGCGGCCGAAATATCCTGAAAGTCTGATCTCAATGAGTGTAGCATCGAGTATCAACCAATCCTCAACTTTATACCAAGGCCGGCTATCTCACTAATTTCTAATGGCCAAGATTGTTAAACTAAGGTTCTAAGGTCCGTTAGTGCTTCACGGCACCACGCGGCCGCCCCATATTCTCTTCGTTTCCACACGAAGGATACCGGTACCAACCAAAGTGTCACACCAATACAGCCATTGCTTAAACCATATCGGTCTACATCGTACAGTCTCCATGATCTTTTGATGTTTACCTAATAAGTGTCCCCTAGATCTGGGTGTAGGATCTTTAACAATACCCAAGCAGAAAACCCTTAAATGTAAAGCAAACAAGTCAAACAAAGAAAAGCAAGTAAAGGTGATTTAACCCTTAGGTAACCCCACTTTTAAAATCCCCAGCAGAGTCGCCAGTTCTGTGATACGGTGGGAGAACTGACTTTTTGTTTTGCGTTTTGATTGCAAATGTTGCGGTTAGCAAGAGTCGCCACCGATTTTTCTTTTATCCAAAAGGAAAGGTGAAAAAGCACAGGAATGATATTTGAGATTGTTTCTTGAGTTCAGGGGGTAGATTATGAAAAGGGAAGGTATTAGCACCCTTTTCATCCATGGTTTTCCATGGGCTCTTAGTTTACTCGCTAGATCACTTGCTTTTGTTTGAATGTGTGCTTGTGATGTGAGTTTTGAAAGTATTTTAAAAATGTAACTTTGTAATGGCTCTCGTTTCTATAAGAACGCGTAAAAATAGTTCAAAGAGGTGTTTGTGGAATGTGTTTTTGAAAGTTATTTTGAAAAGGTGTCTTTGTAATGGCTCTCGTTTCTATAAGAACGCGCACAATTTTAGAAAATGTTTCAAGATGAAAGTGTTGGTGTATAAAAATGTTTTTTTTGTGAGCAAGCGAGCAACTAGGAGCGAATCTACCTACTCAAAAGGTCTTAGATGTTCTTTTCCTCCTCCTTTAGATGTTGCTATCTTACCATTGATTTGGTAAAAATCTCCATCGTTGGATGTGAATGGACGAGTGTGGGACGTTTGTATAGTCATAGAAGGCAACCTATGGGACGCTTTAGCAATGTCGTTTAGGAACTAGAACATTTACCAAAGGCAACATCGAAGGTCATAGAGGGACTTTGATCTTTTATCGAGGCTCTTTTGCTAAAACGCCCATGTTTGAGGGACATGAATATTTTTCTGATAGGAAACAAGGTGGGATTACCCTAAGGGTGCTAGTGTGCAAGTCTGTTTGATTGCATGCATTTTAGTCTTGATTAGGGTTATCTATTTGTTGATTTCATATCTTGCCATACACATCCTAATTACTAGCATTTTATATTTGGAAAAGCGTTAAATTGCGGAAATATAAAAGTTCTACGCTATTACAATATTTTAGGGATGGGGGTACATATTTCACAAATGGGGGGTTGCAAGAATTTAAATCCTATTTAACTATTAGAAACATATTATTATGTACAACGTAAGAAAGAAAAAGGACTTTGTTTAGAAAATGGTTTTTTTGTCTTAATGGATTTAAAAAGAGGAAATAAATTATTTAGTAAAAAGAAAATATTTTCATATCTTTTTTATATTGATAAAAAGAGTATTAATATTGAAAATGATAAAAGAAAAATAAATGAAAGATAGAAACGGCGTGCTGCTGCAAGCAAAACAACAAGAATCAGAAGTTCAGAAGCCATGCGCGTTGTAACTCAGAAAGGAATGTCAGTGGAATCATAAGTTCTGGATTGATACACTCTAAGGCCCTGGAAGAAACATTAGAGGGAAAGGAAACAGAGGTTCTGCGTGGTATTCAGACAGTGAGCCAAAAGTCAGAAATTATATGTTGTGCTAAAACAGTGTGTGAGCATCAGAAGTTCTATGTGTTAAAAACAATAAGAAAGCCTAGAAGTTCTGGGTGTTTAACATGTAGGGAGAACTCAGAAGTTCTGTGTTATGCTAAAATAGTGTGTGAGCATCAGAAGTTCTGTGTGTTAAAACAGTAAGAAAGCCTAGAAGTTTTGTGTGTTTAACGTGTAGAGAGAACTCAGAAGTTTTGTGCTATGCTAAAACAGTGTGTGAGCATCAGAGGTTCTGTGTGTTAAAACAGTAAGAAAGCCTAAAAGTTCCGTGTGTTTAACATGTAGGGAGAACTCAGAAGTTTTGTGCTATGCTAAAACAGTGAGTGAAAAAACAGGGGTTTTGTGCCACATTTCAACTCCTTCTTCATATTAATCAGCACATCAGCAATTTATTCACTATTTAACAAACAGGAAGTCAGAAAGATAAAAGCACAACAATTTATAGAAGTTCAAATCCCTAATCTGAGCCTAGCCCTAATCAAGAAGTTCTGATCCACAGTTTTTCTACTTATGCAATGATATGGACAACATCAATATTGTGATATTTACATATTTAATGATGTTCTGAATGAAAATATGAAAAGTCAGAAAGACTTACCTTGAATCTGGAGCGTGTGTTTGGAACTTGAACTACTTCCATCAGATGTTCTGGAGTCAGTAAGAGCAACGGAAGAGAAAATGCCTAGTTCTTTTATTCAAAGGGAAGAATAAAGGTTTGGTTTTCTGTTTGGGAATTGGATTTTTGATGAAGGTTTCACAATTTTATTTTCTCTCTTTTGACAATTTTCTCTCTCCAAAAGCCAACCCCTTGAATGTGTGATGGAGCCACTTATTTATAGATGAATTTGCTGTGGTTTTGGGGGGAAAACAAATGGGATTTTTAACCTTTTTGGCATACTATTCCATTGCTTTTTAATCATAGTTTTTGTATGCTAATTTGATGCAAATATGGGGTTTGCAAAAGTGCAGGCGTGGACTGGATCAGCAGCTGATTGCAGGGCTGTGATATAGTAGGGCAGCAGGCTGCTTAAACGAGGTTTTAGGATTGGTGATGTTCTGATCGCAGAAGATGAGAAACGTAACCTCCATATGCTTAAGGGTCATGTTCTGACCGAAGAACATTTCTTCCATATGTTCTGATTGAAGCATCATGTTCTGAACCGAGTCTGCAAATTCTGATTGTACTCGTGTGAAGGCTAGCCCAGAAGTTCTTAAGTATCATATTCTCTTAACACTTAGAAAATTTTCTAAATGTTTAGAAATTTGATTTTTTTCAAAGTAATTTCTGAATTATGATTTTTTTACGAACCAATTTCATGTCTTGATGAAATACAATTGTTGAAACTTGATTTGATCTAAAAGTCAAAGTTTGACTTTTCAGTATGCTTTTGACCAATTTGTCCTTGTGGATGATTTTCTTGAAAAGTTGTAATTTAAGACTTGAAACTTGATAGAAGCAAGCCTGAGAGTCCAGGATGATCCTTTGAGAAATGAGAGGGCAAATTTTGGGGTACAACACCTACGCTCGAGGGACATGACCATTTTTCCGTAGGCAACCAAGTGGGGTATATCCTAATTGTGCACGTGTGCAAAAGTGTGCTTTTTTCAGATATTTTTATCTTTGATACTAGTGATCTATTGATTATTTACTCATACATGCCTAGGTTGCTAGCAATTTATATACAGGTATATAAAACAATAAAATCAAGAAATAGAGGCCCTAAGCTATTACAAGGCTTTGGTGTATATACATAAGGAATTGACTGAAAATAAAATACGGAAATAAAACCCTAATTAAGCTATTACAAACCGGGCGCAGTTACATCAATAGTAAAAATCAATCGTACGATAAAAATAAACGCGTGAGAATTAAAATAAGTTTGAAACCCTAAAAAACCTAATTTGATCATTGAAAATATTTTTTAGGATTTCTTTGAAAAAGATTGGAAGTTTGACCTAATTTTCTAATTAATTTTGATTAATGAAACAAATTAACATTGAGGAAATTAATTAATTTACAAAAGTTAATTTATTGAAAAAAATACTAAACCCTATCTTTTATGATGTTGATTTTTTATGATTTTATGGAAAAAAAATTGAGTTAAACAAAATTAAATAAACTAATTTAAATGAAACAAAATTAAAAGGGAAAAGAGTAGGCCTGAGGGGTGTAAACCCAAATTGGAGGGTGCATGTTGTATTCCTGCTCAAAGCCCAATCCAGTTGGCCCATAGTTGCGTGTGATTCAGTGTGGTTGTCCCAGGAGTGTCCACCAAGGAGGCTTCATGGGAGGCGTTGGATCCAGGCATTGATTGATCAAAGGATGAGGACCTGGGGGCCTATGGTGTGTGCGCTTGGAAAGAAGGCATGGGATCTGCAATGAATTGTTAAGAAAAATAACATGTAGGAGGCAGGGATCGAACCCCTAACTTTCTACACACACGCGCTTTGAAACTCTATCCCTTTGCCACTGAGCCAATCATTCAATCATTAACATAAACAAACAACATATATTATATGTGGTAATGGTTAGTGGATATAATAAAAAACGTGCAAGAATTCAAACGGGCCACTCAGGTTTTGACACACGGTCATCTTCTTCGTTGAGACTGTCGTTTTAGGAAAAGGGTTTTACCTACAGACAACGTTGTAGCTACAAACCTGCACATCTCAAAAATCATAATTACGCAATATGAATTTAAATCAAATACGCAGATCAATCGGGTTTAGTCTCATGAGCACGATGGTACTCATCGTTTATCCTGATTTTGCCGGAAATAAAAGACCCTAAAACAAAGCTTCAAACCCTAGCAATGGCATTTAATCGAATATGCATCAAAACCTATAATTAATCATGCAGATACATTCTAAACAATCATACAAACATGAATATGTATTTAAAAATCATTAATCATGCATATATTTCAAAGGCCAGATTCAAGAAAAAGTACAAACCGTGATACCTGTGTTGATCGTTCCTGTAGATGTTGATGCGCAAGAGTGGTCCAGAAAGCTTCCAAATATGCCCAGGAATGGATTGCAGTCCTTGAAACACCTTGAATCTCCCTCTAAAGCAAAAATAGATCAACACTTTTTGTCAAAGTTCTGAGCAGTCTCGTGTGTTCTACACGGCCAAAATCTCTCTCCCCTTTGATCAGGGTTTGTTGTGTATATATAGTAGAATGAATTAGGTTAACAAATTTGAACTGAATCTTGAAGATTGAGTAAACAGATTTGATTTATCTTGCATCTTTTGTTTCTAAAATGGCCAAGTCTTTGTGTTTTATTCCAATGCGTTTCCTTTGGTTTGCCAGCCTGTTTCAATCTTCTTTCAATTATGGGCTTTCTGGCTTGTTTCGGAACAAGTCGCAACTTCATTCCTTCGAATGCCTTCCTTGCCAGCCTTACTTCAATTCGAACTAATCATGTCTTTCCTCATTAGAACCTTGCTCTCCTTGATGGCTCTGAGTAGAACTGTGCCAGCTTCAGTACTAAGACTTCTTCGATTGGGCCCTCCTTTGCTTCGATTTCATGTCCATTTGAAGATAAGTCTCTGGTTGAATCAACTCTTGTGGCATTGTGACCCAACAAGGCAAGAATTTGGCCTGGACATACTTTCAGAGTGCCTTCTTGATTACCTCTTTCGAATGGCATGAAGGGAGTCCTTCGAAGGGTCATTGTCCAAGTACCAGTCGAAGGGTATTTATTGGAATATCAAACGAAGAGTCCTTTGCTATGCCAATTGAAAGGCCTTGACACAATTCCCGTCGAAAGGCTTGTCATGAGGCCTATCGAAAGGCTCCTTTGCAGATGTCAATCGAAGGACGCTTTGTAGATGGTAATCGAAGAGCGCTATATAGGCGGCAGTCGAAGGACACTATATGGATGGTAATCAAAGAGCATTTTGGAGATGCTAATCGAACAACACTTAATAGGTACCAATCGAAAGGCAATTTATAGTTTCTAATCGGAGATCCTCATTAACAGGGCAATCAAAGGGAACTTAGAAACAGGCCAATCGAAGGAAAATTAAAAACATCATTTGAAAAATATCCTTGTCTTCAAGCCAAGGTTTGTGACCACCTATGCAAGAGGAAAATCTTGGGAAAATATGAGAGGGCAAATTTTGGGGTACAATAGCTGCCCCTGTTCAATCTTCTTAAACCTGAGGATGTAGGTTGGCTGGTCTGCCTTTCGTGATCGGAAGGTGGAAGATGATTGAACACTAAAGTGCCCAGAAATTTGCACTCGTCTGAGATGATACTTAACTGTGTAGATAGTATTGTGAATGGGCTTATAGATTCTATTTGGAAAAGATGATGGGAGATCGTCAGAGATGGGCTTAAAGATGCCATCAGAATGTGACAGAGAGTCGTCGGGGATGGGCTTAAAGATGCCATCCAGAACAATGATGATTTCACGAGATATCCCTTTATGGGAATTCCTACTCTTGCTGCTAGAGAGGACTCCGCTGAGGAATGTTGGTCTCTATCTTGGAACATAGAGTTTTAGGAGCTTCAGTTGTCTGTTACTCTACTGGGGAGTCATCACTTGATTGAAGAGATGGAAGTGAACCGTTATCTGGTCAGGATCTAGGCTTTACAGTGACTTGATGAAGATGATAAGGCTAACTATTATCTGGTCGTGCTCCAGGATTTACAGCATCTTACTGGGGGAGATGAGATTAAACTGTTATCTCGTCAAGATCCAGGCTTCATAGTGTCTTGAATTGTTGATTGACTATTATCTGGTCAGTTTACGAGCTTCATAGCTTCTTAGTGTCGATTTGACTGGACCAGAGAAAGGTCTTGGATTGTTTTCAGCTGGGATAGAAATCTTAGTATCGATTTGACTAAACCAGAGAAAGGTCTCGAATTAACTTTGACTGACATAGTAATCAGGAGAATCTTAGTATCGATTCAACTGATCCAGATGAAAGTCTTGGTATATCTTCCACTAGAATGGTAATCAGAGAGATCTTAGTGTCAACCTATCGAACCCAAGGAAAATCTTGGGTTAACTTTGATTGGCATAGTAATCAGGGGAATCTTAGTAGCGATTCAACTGACCTAGACGAAAGTCTTGGAATATCTTCAATTGGAATAGTAATCAGGGAGATCTTAGTGTCGATCTGGATGATCCAGAGAAAATCTTAGGTTAAATTTGACTGACATAGTAATAAGGGGAATCTTAGTAGCGATTCAACTGACCCAGACGAAAGTCTTGGAATATCTTCAGCTGGAATGGTAATCAGAGAGATCTTAGTGTCGACCTGTCTAACCCAGGGAAAATCTTGGGTTAACTTTGACTGGAATAATAATCAGGAGAATCTTAGTAGCGATTCAACTGACCTAGACGAAAGTCTTGGAATATCTTCCACTAGAATAGTAATCAGAGAGATCTTAGTGTCGACCTGTCTGACCCATGGAAAATCTTGTGAGGGCATCTTTTTGAGGAAAATCTTGGAATAGCCCTTCGTTAGGCGTAGTTTGTTGGTTTAATCTTTTCCCTGAAAGGTAAAGAGTTAGTCGTATGCAATTTCATGATGTACGAAATGCATTGTGATGATGTTCTCAAAATAAATGAGATTGTGCTGTATACAATATGTATGCGCATGCCATGATGTATGAATATGGGATGCTATTGCGGTAATTTTAGTTGGGGAAAATAAATCTCGGACTACTGCTGAAGAGCATTAGGAAGCTGAATTCTTCATTTCCGCTGGGGATGGTAAATGGAGATGACTATGCTGGGGATTTACTCCTTTCTGTTTGTGAATATTCTGCTGGGGAGAGACTCTTCCTGAGAACAACTCTGCGGGGGAATAACTCTGTTTGCGAGAGGCGATGCCTTGCTGGAAGATTTTCCCGATTTGGAGAAATAAACTCCACCAGGGATGAACTTCCATAGCTGGAGAAATATACTCTGTTGGGGATTGAGCTTCTGCATTCAGAGAAATAAACTCTGCTCGGGAGAAGGCTTTAAAAACCGTTTTGTGATTATAAAACTTGACTGGGGAACATAGATATCGGCTTTTTGAAGGAACTTGGCTGGGAAAAGTAACTCATGTTTGGGGAAGCAGAGATCCAAAACCTTTGGTTTCCTCTACTCTGTGGGGAACATAGACGTCATGGGGCGCATGTAGTGGTGACTTTGTCTCAAAACTGTCTCTGCCTCTGTACCTACTGGAAGGAGTAACTGTCGGAATTGAAATGTTTTTTAGATTTTGCCTCGTTCCTTAAGTCATGAGCAACTGTCCTTCTGTTTCTTATACAAATATTTGTCAATAGCAATCATATTCAAATTCATATGTCAAGAATAAATCATTGGACATTTTTTATAAAAAAAAACAAAAAAAAAAAAAAACAAATGGTTTTGTAAAAATGACTTGTATTAATTTCTGAAGTCTGCCTATAACAGGCCTTGTATACAAAGAGGCTGACGTTCTAGTAGGAGAATGCCACCATGAGAGTGAAGACTATACAAAATAGGGTACAAAGAGAAGAAAACAACTATGTGTAATAATCCCATTGAGCTTCAACTATGCTATTACCGCTATGTCTTCGAGCGTCTCATCACTTTGCTACTTGTCTGAAGCTGACTGGATTAATCGGTGCCGTTTGAGCTTGATAGTTGATACTTAAGTCTGGTCGTAAGGTGATCCAATGGGACATAGTGATACGCTTCAAATCCATAACTTTTTCCTAGACCGCCCTTTCGGGTTTTCAGTCCACCGGGATACCCTTTAGCAGGTCTTCTTCATGCGTAGTATCTTTTCACTATGTCCGCATTAACAGGGTGAGGAAGGTCATCACCATCCATGGTGGTTAGAATCATGGCTCCTTCTGAAAATATGCTTTTAATCACAAACGGCCCTTCGTATATGGGAGTCCATTTGCCACTGGGATCACCTCGTGGAAATATGATGCGCTTGATCACTAGATCCCCGACTTGATATACTTGACGTCTGACCTTCTTGTTGAAAGCCTTGGTCATCCATTTTTGATACATTTGACCATGACAAGCAGTAGTAAGTATTTTCTCATCAATCAGATTCAGTTGATCAAGTCGAGTCTGGATCCAATCATCTTTGTTCAAACCCGCATCCTTCATGATTCTCAGAGAAGGGATCTGGACCTCAATAGGCAGGACAACCTCCACGCCATATACCAAAGAGTGGGGTGTTGCCCCTATTGATGTTCGTGCAGAGGTGAGATAATCATGAAGAGAAAATGGTAACATCTTATGCCAGTATTTGTATGTCAGTGTCATCTTCTATATGATTTTCTTAATGTTTTTGTTAGCAGCCTCCACATCGCCATTCATCTTCGGCCGGTAAGGGGAGGAATTATGGTGTTGGATCTTGAACTGTTTATAGAGTTCGGTGATCATCATATTATTGAGATTCGTACCATTCTCAATGATGATTCTCCCTGGCACATCGTACCGACAAATCAGGTTATGCTTGATAAACCGCATAACAACGTTCTTGGTAACAGTAGCAAAAGAGGCAGCTTCAACCCACTTCGTGAAGTAATCAATGGCCACCAGGATAAAGTGATTCCCATTGGAAGCGGTGGGTCTAATCTCTCTGATCATGTCAATGCCCCACATTGCAAAGGGCCAAGGATCCGTCAAGATGTTCAAAGGAACCGAAGGTAAATGCACCTTATCAGCATAGATTTGGCATTTATGACAAGTTCGAGAATGCTGATAGCAGTCTGCTTCCATAATGGACCAGTAGTATCCTGCCCGTAGGATCTTTTTAGCCATGGTATGTCCACTAGAATGGGTTCTGAAGGTACCTTCATGTAAATCTGCCATAATCCTCTCTACTTTTCTCTTGTCTATGCACCAAAGTAAAGTAGAGTCGTGGTTGCGCTTGTTGAGGATTCCATTACTGAGGAAGAACTTTGCGGCGAACCTTCTTATAAACTTCTTATCATTGACAAATGCCCCCTCAGGATACTCTTGAGTCTCGAGAAACCTTTTCACTTCCTGAAACCAGGGTTTGTCTGCTACTTCTTCAGTGTCAATCTCATAGCAGTATGCGGGTTCACCCAACCTCTCAATAGTGATCCAAGGAGCCTCATTGTCCCACTTGACCTTGAACATAGATGACATGGTAGCTAGCGCGTCTGCTAACTAATTCTCTTCTCGTGGAAAATGTTCAAAGGTCACCTCTTCAAAGTGTGGAAGAAATGACAACAAATGTTCTTTGTATGGGATGAGATTCGGGTGCTTCATGTCCCACTCGTCTTTAATCTGACTTATCACCAAGGCTGAATCCCTGAAAATGCTCAAGAACTTGATCCTCAGGACAATAACAGCTCTGAGACCCATGATGCATTCTTCATACTCCGCCATGTTGTTGGTACAATTGAAACATAATCTGGCGATGAAAGGAGTATGACAACCTTCAGGAGATATAATTACAACATCGATGCCATTTCCAAGTGCGTTTGAGGCTCCGTCAAAAACCATAATCCATCAGGATCCTTCTTCAGGTCCTTCATCTGGTCCAGGTTCTTCATAGTCAGTCACTAGCATAATATTCTCGTCTGGGAACTCAAAATTCATCGACTGGTAGTTATCCACGGCCTGATGAGCCAAATGACCAGCTAACACACTTCCCTTGATTGCTTTCTGGATTGTGTGTTGGATATCATATTCAGTCAAGATCATTTGACATCTTGCTATTCTTCCAAAGAGGGCGGCCTTCTCAAAGATGTACTTGATCCGATCCATCTTAGATATCAACAAAGTAGTGTGGGTCAACATATATTGTCTCAGTCGGCGAGCAGCCCATGCCAAAGTGCAGCATGTTTTCTCGAGCAGTGAGTATCTTGTTTCATAGTCGGTAAACTTTTTGCTAAGGTAGTATATTGCGTGCTCTTTTCGACCAGACTCGTCATGCTGCCCCAGCACACACCGCATTGAATTATCTAACACTATTAAGTACATTATCAAAGGTCTTCCTTCAATCAGAGGCATCCGAATTGGTGGTTCTTGAAGGTATTCCTTGATTCTTTCAAAGGCAGTCTGGCATACGTCATTCCATTTTACCAGTTGATCTTTCTTCAGGAGCTTGAAGATTGGCTCACAAGTAGCAGTTAAATGGGAAATGAACCTAGTAATGTAATTTAGTCGTCCCAATAAGCCTCTGACTTCCTTCTCAGTGCGAGGAGCTGGCATCTCTTGTATAGCCTTTACTTTTGCGGGGTCGACCTGAATGCCCTGTCACTGACAATAAAACCTAGCAGTTTACCAGACCTTACCCCGAAGGTGCACTTGTTCAAATTCAACCTCAGCTTGTATGCCTTCATCCTATCAAACAGCTTTTGTAGATGATCAAGGTGATCTTCCTTAGTTTGAGACCTGGCTATCATGTCATCCACATATACCTCTATCTCATGGTGAATCATGTCATGAAACAAGGCGACCATGGCTCGCTGATAGGTTGTCCCGACATTCTTTAATCCAAACGGCATCACTTTGTAGCAGAAAGTTCCCCATTGAGTGACGAAGGTTGTCTTCTCCATGTCTTCGGGTTCCATCTTGATCTGATTGTAACTAGAGAAACCATCCATGACGGAAAAGATCTTGTGTTGCGCGGTGTTGTCAACCAAATTGTCGATGTGGGGGAGTGGAAAGTCATCTTTAGGGCTTGCCCTGTTCAAATATTTATAGTCCACACACATCCGTACCTTCCCATCTTTTTTAGGCACCGACACCACGTTGGCCACCCATTGGGGAAGAAGTGACTGCTAGGAAACAAGTGTTGAACTTCTTCATAACCTCTGCTTTGATCTTCTCTGACATTTCAGGGTGCATGCGACATACCTTCTTCTTTACCAGAGGGAAATCTTCTTTAGTTAGCAGACGGTGAACCACAATAATCGTATCTAATCCCGGCATGTCTTCATATGACCAGGCGAAGATCTCGACATAATCATGCAACATTTGTATCAACTGTTGTTTGACATTAAGCCCCAGATTTGCGCCAATATTGACTTCTTTTCTGTCTACCTTTATGCCCAAGTTTATTGTCTCAACTGGCTCTTCATGAGGTTGTATAGCCCTCTCTTCCTGCTGTAACAGTCTGGCAAGTTCTCTAGGTACCTCACAATCTTCCTCACCTTCGTCCTCGGCTTGGTTGATCGGATTTTCGATGTTATAACTGGCAATAGCAGAACTGTTATCAATGGGATCCATAGTGGATATGGATCTGCAGTGTGATACGTGAGTGTGTGTAAGAGCATAGCTGTATAGACAAAGTAAAAGTAGAAAAGAAAAACAGAGAGTGAAAAATTCGTATGCATAAATGACCGATGCTTTATTGATGCCATATGAAAGTGAAACATGATAACCCTCACAAAAAAACCGATGTGCCCCGAGTAAGACACATGGCCATAAAGTTATATTGTTTATTACAATCCAAAAAACAAGAAAGACAATTACTTCTGAACAAAAGTAATAGGTACAAAATCTTTTTCCTTCCAGTTACTGGGTCCACCATTGGTAGTAGGGAAGATCCAGTTGTCCATGTCATTATCACCGTCTCCGTCTTCTACAATGTTGACCCCATGGTTGCTGATGCGTAGGGGAGGTCTTCTAGCACGAGCACGTTGAACAACCCTTTGAGCCCCTAAAGAGAAACCCAAACCAAATTTATCAGACTTGGACAGAATATCAGGGAGCTGACCCCAAATGGTAGACCCGCCTTCTCTGAAAGCCGCTTTTTCATCCTTGAGAGAAGCCATCTTCAAGGGAGGTATGGTGATCTTCGACACGTTGGTAACAATTTCAGTTGCATCCAGAGTCTGAGGTACCTCTTTAAAATTTTGGCACGGAGTCCCGATGAACTCACCATCCATTTCCACATATCTGAAGGAATTCATGTGACTGACCATGTATTCTTCTTTGCCGTGTACAGTGACAATTTTCCCTTTGACCCGGTATTTCATCATCTGATATAGAGTGGATGTAACAGCTCCAGCCCCATGTATCAAAGGGCGACCCAACAAACAAGAATAACATGGCCTGGTATCCATCACATAGAAGGTAGAGCCGAAAGTCTAAGAACCAACCTTGATAGGGACGTCCAACTCCCCGTGCACCATTCTCTTTGAACTGTCAAAAGCCCTCACTACAATATTGCTAGGTTTCAAAGTCAAACCTTCATAGTCTAGTCTATCCAGAGCGTTCTTAGGAAGCACATTTAATGATGAACCAGTATCTACAAGGACATGGGCCAAAGTGGTGCCCTTGCATTCGACAGAGACATGTAACACATCATTATGCTTCCTCCCTCTAGGAGTCAAACCAACTTCAGAAAATCCCAAACCATTGTCAGCCATCAAACTAGCCACACAATCTTCAAATTGGTTAGCAGAGGTTTCCCGGGGCACATGGGCAATTTTCAGGAACGTCACCAGAGCCTTCGCATGAGCTTTAGAACACAACATTAAGGCTAGCGTAGAGATCTTTGAAGGGGTCTTCCCCAACTGTTCGACCATGTTGTAGTCACTCTTCTTGATAATTTTCAAAATTTCTTCCATTTCTTGCTTGTAAGCCTCTGGGATGGATACCGAATGTGCCTTCGTCTGGACAGGCTCAACTAGTATGTCTTTGCCCCGAGTCTCAGTTGACTCAGTGATAGGGGTGTCAGCAGGAGTAATCGTAGGGATTATAGTAGTAGTATCAGCAGGGATGAAAGTAGGAATGATCACAAGATCAGTAACAACCTTCAGAGGAGAAATCTCAGGGGAGAACACTCTTCCACTTCTGGTTATTTTGTTGGTTCCAACATTGTTGATAATGTCGGGATCAACATTCTCAGAAACCTGGTCTTCATCAACCAACCAATCTTGCCTGACGCCGTGGTAGTAGACGTCACCCCCATAGTTCCAAGGAACAATTTTATCGGAGGAGTATGGGATTGGCCCTAGGGCAGTGATTATTAGCGGAGTAATCTTCGAAACAGATGTAATCCTGACGGGTCTTTTGGTGAAGACCCTGGAAGGATTGGCAGAAATGGTTATTATTGAAACATCTCTGCAATAAATAGTCTGGACGGGATTATTCTTAATCAAAATCTCTCTATCATCCATCAGGCGCTGAACACCTGCCTTCAACAAATGACAACCAGTCGGTAGAGATAAATAGAAGTGGCAACCTTCGCCATAGCCCGGATATAAACCGGCCTTCAATAAGTTCCACTTAACGGTCAAGAGAGGATTAACAAGCTCTTCAACGGTGGTAACAAACATATCATCTTCAATAGTGTTAACACCACGGCCGTGCTTGGGCATAGGAGCGGTGATAACATTTGGAATTTTGGGGGCGTCAAACTCAATTTTCTTCGCCTCGATAAGGTCTTGTGCCATGTTTTTCAAAGCCCATCAGTCGTTTGTATCATGACCTGGACTTTTCGAATGATAAGCACAACGGGAATTTGGATTATAGCGGGGGGAGGTAGTGTTAGGATTCTTTAGCACTTCTCGCAAGGTTACCAGATTAGATTTCAAAAAATGAGGCAAAACTTGGGATAGAGTCATATTTATCCGGGTGAACTGTCTTACCGGCTTTTCTGTTCTCTGCTGATTATTCCTCTGTTGAGTGGGTGCAGGCTTAGGGATTATGACAACCCCTATCGTTGGACGAGGTTCGGTTCTGTCCTGGTTCTTTTGATTGTACACAATGTTAACCTCTTTCTTCCCAGCAAATGGTTTTCATACGACATTGGAGGATGCTTCCTTTTGGATCTTACCATTTTTAATTCCAGCTTCCACTCTCTCCCCTGTCAAGATTAATTCAGTGAAGCCGGCTGAAGAGCTTCCAATCAGATGATTAAAGAATGGACCAGACAGGGTTCCAAGAAACATATCCATAAACTCCCTATCAGACAGGGGAGGCTGGACTCTTCCTACTAAGTCCTTCCATTTCTGAGCGTAGTCTTTGAAACCCTCGCTTGAACCCATAGCCATACTCTGGAGTTGAGTACGAGTGGGAGAAAGGTCTGCATTGTACTGATACTGCTTATAGAAAGCAGTGGCAAGGTCTTCCCAATTATGAATGTTGGCCCTTTCCAGTGGATAGAACCAATCTAACTGAGTTCCGGATAGACTATCCTGAAAGAAGTTGACCCATAAGTCTCTGTCAGTAGTGTGAGGCTGTATCTTCCTCACATAAGATCGGAGGTGCATTTTGGGAAATGAAACTCCTTCGTACTTAGAAAATGCTGGTGCCTTTAACTTTGGCGGAATAATAATCTCATACACCAAACCCATCTCCTCAAAGTCCAGCCCAGGCACTTTTTGAATCTCCATTGCACTCAGACGCTCTTCCAACTGTTTGTACTTTTCGTCAGCTGAAGGATACTGCTCTTCATTGTAATCAGTCTCATTATCATATCCCCCCAGACTAGGGTCTTCCTCTCTTGTCTCACCCTCTTGGTTCTCTCCTTCCTTGGATGAAGAGGTCAGATCAACCATTTGCTTTAACGGTCCCTTGAATCTTCTTCCTAGATTTACCACACCAGCTGTCCTTCTTGGCTTCTTGGTCTTGTCTTTAACAATCAAGGCTTTCAGTTCTTCCTTCCCTTTGGCTAGAGCCATGATCATCAGTTGGAATTGTTCGTTCTGAGTCTGTAAGTCTTTCACAGTTTGTTCGAGAGCCATGGCTGAAATAAACAACGAAGATGATGAGAAACCTGCTTTAACACATCTTTATGCAATGATATGTATGACATGTGTATGCAATGATTTCAAGGATTTCGGGAAATTTAAATTTGCGAACCAAAATGAAACAAAGACTTTATTAGTAGAATTCAAAATACAATTGCCTTTTAGGAGTTTCAATTGAAGGTTCCAAAAAACTTAAAACAAAATCAGGTTTCCCATGGGCGTTTCCTCTTCGCGCCGAGATAGACATTGAGGCTTCTTTCCTCATGAAGTTGCTTCATGAGCTCTAAAATCTTCCTCTCCTGGGCATAGAAATGGTCTCTAAAGGTATCCCGCTCTTTCTTCAGCAGAATCCAGGATCTTTGTAATTCCTCAAGATCAGTGGGCATGTCAGGATGAAGAACTGTATAGGGAATATCCCCTTCAGTAATGGGCTCCATAATCACAGGTAAGATGGCTACATATGGCATCATAAGATTCTGAGGACGAGCTCGTACCCATTGGAGATAAGGTTCCATAGGAATGGAAGTCTTCGGCCCCAAAGTTTTGATGTCAAATTTGTTTACCATGCCCCAAGCTCATATGAACCTCTGGAGATACCCTTAAACATCATCTTCATAATTAAACACAATCCATGGATAAGCATCTCGTGAGGACCATCCCTTCGAGCGTAACCAAATTGTCGCAGAGCCAGAGAAGGATTATAGGTTATGCCTCCCCTAATGCCAAGTAGTGGGACATAAGGGATCCCCGCAGCGGTCAATAATAGAAACATCTCCCATAGACCGGGAATACCAAAGAACATTCGTGTGAGAAAGTGACATTATCCTTTGAGACCAGCCCAAACCTTCTTCATTCTTCAGTATTGTCTTAGGGAGGTGAGAAATAAACCACCTCGAAAGCAATGGCACACAACACATAAGAATCCCTCTTTTCTTCATGGTACGAGTGTGGAAGGTATGCAAGATATCTTTGAGTAAAGTTGGAACCGGGTTGTGAGAAAGGAAGACCTTGATAGCATTCACATCTATAAACAAGTCCGGATTAAGGAACAATACTAACTCATAGATGAGAAGGTCCAAGACCTCCTCAAAAGCCTGGAAGTCCAAATCATCCCAAAACAGCTGAGCCTTCTCTATTAGGAACTTGGCTAGAAAACCCTTAACTCCACTTCTTATTTCCAAGTTAGATACAAGGTCGGACCGTTTCAGGTGTAAAGCTGCTGCAATGACCTCCGTCTTTGGAGCTTTTTCCGAGCTGGTGAAAGGCAACTGATCCAAAATTGGTATACCCAATATCTGAGAGAACTCTTTCATGGTGGGCACCAACTGATAGTCATAGTTCTTGGTGAATGAGGAAGTCTCAGAAACCATGGATACTAGCTCCTTGAGTTGGAGAGGTATTCTCACAAAGCTGATTTGGATGGTATTTCTATGAACGGAAGCCATGATCTGCAACACAGAACCAAGATAAATTCCCCTAATCCTTGAAATGGTTAGTGTAATAAAGAGTGAATGTTTATGATGCACGATGTCATGCTTAAGCAAATTAATCACACACAAGAAAAGCACACAAGACCTTAGGTTTAGGATTGCACGGGGTTTATAGGTAAATACCCTCTTGAAGTTTAGTTGGTTTCAAACTTGTCCTAGAAATAGTAACCGGGTTCTAAGGAGTCTCAATATCACTGATCTTCCTTTGTCGGTATTATTTCAGCTTAGCAATCTTTTCTTGCGATCGAAACATGCCGAAAGTTCGATCTCAATGAGTGTAGTATCGAGTATCAACCAATTTCCAGCTTTACACTGAGACCGACTATCTCACTACTTTCTAATGGCCAAGTTTATTCAAATAAGGTTTTAAGGTTCGTTAGTGCTTCACGACACCACGCGGCGGCCCCGTATTCTCCATGATTCGACACAAGGGATACCGGTACCAACCAAACTGCCACACAAACACAGTTATCGCTTCAACCATATTGGTCTATGCCATACAGTCTCCACGATCTATTGCTGTTTACCTAAAAAGTGTCCCCATATCCGGGTATAGGATCTATACAAGAATACCCAATAAGCCTTTAAAAGTAAAGCAATCAAAGCAAATAAAAGAAAGCAATTTAAAATGATCTAGACCCTAAGATAATAATCATGATAATAAATAGGATGAAAGTCCAATCAAAATGGATGATAATAGAATTAACAACTTTCTTGGATACGTCAAGAATACCACTATTTGGTAATTTAACAAAAAGGAAAGTGGTAAGAACGTGGATGTCAGAAGATCTTATGGAACTATTTGCATTTACTTCAACTTTCGTTTGAGATTTACTTGTGAAATGCTAGTGCATCCTCTATCATGTGTACAGTTAGGTAATATCATTTTAATTTTCACTTTTTAAGTAAATGCTTTTTTTACTTGTTTATATTTTAATGGTACATGATATACATGGTATATGATATATGTTATGAGTTATCATTTCCAAATATATCAATTGATAACCATTGTGTGTTCTCATTTTATAAGTTTATAATGAGCTCATCATACTATATTCTCATGTATTTTTTTGTTGTTTATTCTTTATAATCACTTATGTATGCACAAGCATGTTAAGTTTCATTAAACGTCAAGAAAAGATCAGACTTCTAGTTCAAATTTATGTTGACGAAACCATATTTGGTTCTACTAACATGCAGTTGGTTAATGAGTTTTCAAAGCTAATGCAGGGGGAGTTTGAGATGAGTCTAATGGAGGAGTTGAATTACTTTCTCGGACTTCAAATCAAGCAACTCTATAAAGGAATGTTCGTGTGTCAAATAAATTATTGTCACGAATTACTAAAATGATTCGGTATGGATGAGGCAAAATCAATTGACACTCCAATGCCAACAAACAATAACTTGGATAAAGATGTAAACGGTAAGGACGTAGATGTGAAGAAATATCGAGGTATGATTGTATCACTTCTATATTTTACTACAACTAGGCCTGACATTATGTTTAGTGTTTGTATGTGTGCACGATATCAATCGGCTCCTAAGGAATCACATTTAAAAGCGGTTAAGCACATCCTTAGATACCTTCATGGTACATCTAAGTATGGGCTTTGGTACTTCTAAGGAAGCGATTGTAGATTGGTCATTTATTTTGATTTTGGCGGTTACAAGTAAGATAGGAAAAATACTAATGGAACTTGTCACATGTTTCCAAATTCCTTAGTTAGTTGGCATATCAAGAAATAAGTTTTCGTTGCTTTATTAATGACCAATGTGGAATACGTTGCATCCAGTAGTTATTGTGCTCAATTTTTTTGGCTCAAACAACAATTACTTGACTTTAATATTAAACTTTCACGTATTCCTATCATGTGCGACAACACTAGTCCAATTAACCTAACCAAAAATATGATGTTAAATTCTTGAACTAAGCATATCAAGATACGTCACTACTTCCTACGTGACCATGTTGAAAAAGGGGATGTTGTATTTGAGTATGTTGATAGTAAAAATCAACTTGCAGATATCTTTATGAAACCTCTTACAACCAAACCATTTTCGACATTCAAAAGGAATTGGGGATTCTTGATATCTCAAATGTTGCCTAAATACATTTATTGCATGCATTCTATATACCTTTGTGTGATACGGTGGCAGAACCGACTGTTTATACTGGTTTGCGTTTTTTGTTTGCAAATGTCGCGGTAAGCAAGAGTCGCCACCGACTTTTCTTTTATCCAATAAAGGAAAGGGTGAAAAGAATAGAAAAAGACCTTATTTTGAGATTTTTGAGTAAGGGGGGTAGATTATGGAAAGGGAAGGTGTTAGCACCCTTTCCATCCATGGTTTTCCATGGGCTCTTAGGTACTTGCTCATTTTTTGAAATTGCTTTCGTGTTTGTGTGTTTTGAAAAGCTTTGAAAAATGCCTTAGTGCGACGATTCACTTTATGGTAACTCTTGTATCAGTCCTCAAGAGTGTGATAAAGTGTTTTGAAGACTTTTGTTTCAAAAGTGTTTGAAAGAGTGTAAAAAAGGATTATTTGAGCAAGTACCTAATAGTTATCTACCTACTCGAAAAAAAGACTGTTCTTTTCCTCCTATCTTTTAGACCGTGTTAGCCTACTATTAGTGAGTAGGTAACCCTAGTCGTTGGATGTTGAGGGACTATCGAAAGGGACGTTTATGGTCATTTCTCGTAGGCCACTCGAGGGACATTTAGGGACTATGATCTTTATGATGATTTTAAACTGAGGGTCTTTGCTAAGAGTATCTCTACGCTCGAGGGACATGACTATTTTTCCAGGCAACCAAGCGGGGTATACCCTAAGGGTTCACATGTGCAAAAGTGTGTTTTTTTCAGATATTTTTATCTTTGATATTAGTGATCTATTGATTAATTACTCATACATGCCTAGTGTTGTACCCCAAAATTTACCCTCCTTATTTCGACCTTTTTGGCTTACATTTCATTATTACATGCATGCATATAATTGGTTTTATGGTTATGCAATCAAGGTATATTTAGCAAGCTTCGTCAGGTTACAAGTGACGTTTATTTCGCCAATGGATGCTCTCAGAATATTTTTCGTGCTGAAGATCGGTTCGTTGTTCCGCAATGATTCGGGGTTCAAAGATTCACAAGTCCAACCCTGCACATCATATTCAGGTTTTCTTTCACCAAGATATCCCCGATAACATATTATCAAATTCAGGTTCGGCTCAAGAGCCAATTCTTTAAAGAAGGTCTCTGAATGTGCAATTTTTCTCGAAGAAATATGGTGAAAAGTGTGTTGAAAGTGTTGTTTTTACGCACTAAAAATTTCATAACTTGAAGATCGTGACTCTTTTTGAACCCGTTTCAGTGGCCAAAACTCCGTCTTGACTTCATCTACATTTTCATCTCTCACGTCTGGAAGCCAATTTTGATAAGAAGGTCTTCAAAAATACGGATTTATCAAGTATTTTTATACAGAAAATTTGTGACAGAAGTTTATTTGTGTCATGTTCAGAAAATCATAACTTGGTCGATTTTCATTGTATCGAGCTGGTTCCGACGCCAAAATTTCAAAAATTGAGTTGGCTACGTTTTCGCATGAGGTATTGAGTTCGAACAGTATCCAAAAGGCCTTCGTTTTTTGCCCAGAGTGTGCGTGACGCGCCAAAAATCCTAAATGCTGAATATTATTTCATCTGGGTCGAAACTTCGAAAATTCATAACTCGGTCAATTATTATCGGATCAGGCCCATCTTTTTACACAAGGTCACTGGCTCAGAGATCTACAATTTTCCTTCCAAAGTCGAGACCGGTTTCTGCTCCGATCAATATCAGTTATTTATTGAAGAACGTGTCAAAGTTGACACTGGAGCCCAAAATCAGTTTGTCTGAGGTGAAACTTAAAAAATTTATAACTAATTTACCGTTTATCCGATTGAGCCTATTTTAGGACAGGAGTTAGTTCTCGATGTCAGATACATTTTATTTTCACATTTCAACTTTAAAAATTGCACTTAAGCCCCTGTGATTTAGCCTGGAACGTGACAGACTCAAGTGAATAAAAATCTGCACTATTACTTGGGGTTATTGGAGGCCCAATTGCATATTCAAAGCCCATATCTTTGCTCCAATTTCTATTATATAATCTCATTCTTTTCACACAAACAAGACACACAAAAAAAACCTTTGCCACAACTCTGTCAAAATATCAAATTCCTTCAAGAACCCTAAAAACCTTAAAATCCTTATTACAAACTCCCATCTCACTACAAACAAGCCATCCTTGTTACAAACCCCCATCTCACTACTTCTCCAGTAAGGGTAAGGCTGGTTTGATCTTCATGATCAAAAGGGTGTAGAAGCATTCATACATGCTATATCGGTTTTAACATTACAAAATTTCATATATTTTATTTATTTGTATTTTATGATATAATAATTTATTTAATGTGCTCATGAGATTCAACACTACAGATTTAGACAGGGTCCCATGCAGGGTTATTACAAAACACTGAGGCCAAATCATAACAACCATCAATGTATGGCAAGGCAGACATCCTGAGGAGGTTAAGGGCGTGAGTTCAACACTCACCCCTATTGGTTTTGGTTTTCTTCCTTCCTATTTATCCTTTCACCAATTTTCATTCTTTCTGTTTAAAACCTTTTTTTTATAAAACCGAACATTTTTCACAAACCTGTGATTTTTCATAATAAACTCGAATAATTAATTTTAGGTTTTTTTTTTTAATTTTAGGTTTTAAATTAATTTTTGGTTCAACACCCACCCTTGACATTTACATTATTTATATTTTCTAACACTATTTTTCATTGATATTTCTTCCCCTATCTATTTTTTGGCAAACTTAATTCTTTCTTGTTAATCTTTACACATAAACTATTTTTTTTAAACCTTTTTTTAATTAAAATTAATTAGTTTTAGATTTTTTAATTAACCCGTTTTTTCAAAATTAACCTTTTTTTAATTAAAATTAATTAGGTTTTTAGTTTTTTTTAATTAACTTTTTTCATAATTAACCTTTTTTTTCAAAATTAATCTTTTTTTAATTCGAACTAATTAGGATTTAGGTATTTTAATTAATTTTTTTTCAAAATTAACATTTTTTTATTAGTTAAAATTAATTAGGCTTTTTAGGTTTATTTAATTAATTATCATAAATTATTTTTTTCATAAAAAATCACCAAAACATTTTCTTTGTTATTTTCATCTTATTTTTATTTTCCTAGATAAAGTGTATAGGGCGCATTCAATTGTAATAGCGTAGCTTTATTTTTCCTGCTTTTTTTCATCATTATCATGTAATTGCTTCCGGGATGTAATAGTTTTAGGATTTCTTTTCCACACTCTTCACTATTATGTAACTGCCCCAAAGCTCTATAATAGCTTAGGTTTACATTTCCGCCTTTATCTTATGTTACTATATTTTATACAATGCTTAGATTAATAGGATTGTATGGAAAGATAAAAATGAACGATAGAAAACCCTAATTACAAGATAAATATAACTGAAAAAACACACAGTTGCACACTTGCACCCCTAGGGTACTCCCCACTTGGTTGCCTCAGAAAATAATGGTCATGTCTCTCGAACGTAGGGATATATTAGCAAAAGACCCTCAATCTAAAAGTCATCATAAAGATCATAGTCCCTTAACGTCCCTCGAGTTGCCTACGAGAAATGATCTTGTCCCTCGGTGTTGCCTATATGATGACAGTCCCTTCGAACTGCTAAGGTATCCCTATATGTTGCCTTCTATGACCATAACGATGACCCGCACCTGTCCCTCATACATCCAATGATAGGGCTACCTACTAACTAATAGTAGGATAGCACTGTCTAAGGGTTAGGAGGAAAAGAACGACCTTTTTGAGTATAAGTAGATAAGTTCTTAGATGCTTCCTCAAAACAACTTTTTGCACCTACACGAAAATATTTTTAAAACACACAAAGCACAAGCAATTTTCAAAACATGAGCTAAGCATCTAAGAGCCCGTGGAAAACCACGAATAAAAAAGGTGCTAACACCTTCCCTTTATATAATCTACCCTCGTACTCAGAAACATCTCGAAAAAAAGATTTTTCTGTTCTTTTTTCCTTTTCCTTTGTTGGATGAAATAAAAGTCGGTGACGACTCTTACTTACCGCGACATTTGCAAACAAAAAACTCAAACTACTATTAACAGCCGGTTCTGCCACCGTATCACACCTAGGTTGCTAGCAATTCATATACAGGTATATAAAACAATAAAAGCAAGAAATAGAGGCCCTAAGCTATTACAAGGCTTTGGTGTAGATACATAAGGAATTGAATGAAAATAAAATGCGGAAATAAAATTCTAATTAAGCTATTACAAACCGGGCGCAGTTACATTAATAATAAAAATCAATCGTACGGTAAAAATAAATACACGTGAGAATTAAAATAAGTTTGAAACCCTAAAAAACCTAATTTGATCATTGAAAATATTTTTAGGCTTTCTTTGAAAAAGATTGGAAGTTTGACCTAATTTTCTAATTAATTTTAATTAATGAAAAAAATTAAAATTGAAGAAATTAATTGATTTACAAAAATTAATTTATTGAAAAAAATACTAAATCCTATTTTTTGTGATGTTGATTTTTTATGATTTTATGGAAAAAAATTGATTTTAACAAAATTAAATAAACTAATTTAAATGAAACGAAATTAAAAGGGAAAAGAGTAGGCCTGAGGGGTGTAAACCCAAATTGGAGAGTGCATGTTGTATTCCTGCTCAAAGCCCAATCCAGTTGGCCCATAGATGCGTGTGATTCAGTGTGGTTGTCCCAAGAGTGTCCACCAAGGAGGCTTCATGGGAGGCGTTGGATCCAGGTGTTGATTGATCCAAGGATGAGGACATGTGGGCCTAGTGTGTGCGTGCTTGGAAAGAAGGCATGGGATCTGTAATGAATTGTTAAGAAAAATAACATGTAGGAGGCAGGGATCGAACCCCTGACCTCCTACACAAGCATGCTTTGAAACTCTATCCCTTTGCCACTGAGCCAATCATTCAATTGTTAAAATAAATAAACAACATATATTATATGTGATAATGGTTAGTGGCTATAATAAAAAACGCGCAAGAATTCAAACGGGTCACTCAGGTTTTGACACGCAGACATCTTTTTCATTGAGACTGTCGTTTTAGGCAAAGGGTTTTACCTACAAACCTTCACATCTCAAAAATCATAATTATGCAATATGAATTCAAATCAAATACGCAGATCAATCGGGTTTAGTCTCGTGAGCACGATGGTACTCATCGTTTGTCCTGATTTTGCCTGAAATAAAAGACCCTAAAACGAAGCTTCAAACCCTAGCAATGGAATTTAATCGAATATGCATCAAAACCTGTAATTAATCATGCAGATACATTCTAAACAATCATACAAAAATGAATATGTATTTAAAAATCATTGATCATGCATATATTTCAAAGACCAGATTCAAGAAAAAGTATAAACTGTGATACCTGTGTTGATCGTTCCTGGAGATGTTGATGCGCAAGAGTGGTCTAGAAAGCTTCCAAATATGCCGAGGAATGGATTTCAGCCCTTGAAACACCTTGAATCTCCCTCTAAATCAAAAATTGATCAACACTTTTTGTCAAAGTTCTGAGCAATCTCGTGTGTTCTACACGGCCAAAATCTCTCTCCCTTTTGATTAGGGTTTATTGTGTATATATAGTAGAATGAATTAGGTTAACAAATTTGAACTGAATCTTGAAGATTGAGTAAAAAGATTTGATTTATATTGCATCTTTTGTTTCTAAAATGGCCAAGTCTTTGTGTTTTATTCCAACGTGTTTCCTTTGGTTTGCCAGCCTGTTTCAATCTTCTTTCGATTATGGGCTTTCTGGCTTGTTTTGGAACAAGTCCCAGCTTCATTCCTTCGAATTCCTTCCTTGCCAGCCTTACTTCAATTCGAACTAATCATGCCTTTCCTCATTAGAACCTTGCTCTCCTTGATGCCAATCGAAAGGCCTTAACACAATGCCCGTCAAAAGGCTTATCATGAGGCCTATCGAAAGGCCCCTTTACAGATGGTAATCGAAGGACGCTTTGTAGATGGTAATCGAAGAGCGCTATATAGGTGGCAATCTAAGGACACTATATGGATGGTAATTGAAGAGCATTTTGGAGATGCTAATCGAATAACACTTAATAGGTGCCAATCGGAAGGCACTTTGTAGTTGCCAATAGAAAATCCTCATTAACAGACCAATCGAAGGGAACTTGGAAACAGGCCAATCGAAGTAAACTTAGAAACATCATTTGAAAAATTTCCTTGTCTTCAGGCCAAGGTTTCTGACCACTTACACAAGAGGAAAATCTTGGAAAAATATGAGAGGGAAAATTTTGGGGTACAACACTTTGCTCTAACTTTCATTTGAGAGTTTCATACTATGCGAGTGCATCCTCCATTCCATTCATTTATGAGGTGATTTTGTTCCATTTTCTCCTTGAAAGTAAGCCTTTTACGATTTCAATATTGTTTATGTTCCAAATGCTTGATATGCTGAATATATGATATATTTCATGAATGTTCACTTCCAAAAAATTTAATTGACAAACGTTGTGTGTTTTCAATTTATATGCTTATAGTGACTTTATGCTATTATTTATTTCTAATTTGAAGTATATGTTCTATGTGTGAAAGCATATTTTCTATTATTATTCCTTGTGTTTCATATAAGTTTGTTATCTATTCATTCGCGTATGAATTAATTTGATAATGTTTTCGTGTAAATGCAATTCTTGATCAATTCATGTCACATGTTATGTGAGCATCTTTGGTTTGGTTTTAGGGGTGGTGTACTTTCCACCAAGCTTGGCACATGTGTGTGCAGCATCAGGAGCGCCATTGTAAAGTGTTGCATAATTGTAACATTTTTGAAGCGACTCAAGAGTTTGCTCTTGCATTGCATTCATCATCTTCCATGCCTTTGTATTTGTTATTATGGTGATGTGTATTGCCTATTATTTATGTTTAATTTTTGTGTTGCTACATGTATATGGGTATATGTGAGTGCACATTCTTTCTTTGCAAAGATGCCTATATGTGATATATTAGTATTTGTGTGATAAATGATACTTCCCATGGCTGCTTTGTCTCTTTTTAATGGTGTCAAAGGGGGAGAAGCATATGCAAGACGAAGTTGAGATGCACATATTCAGAGGGAGCCTTCATAAAGACACGAAATGCATCGTCGCATGTTTTTCCATCATCAAAAAGAGAGAATATGTGAATGCACTTTTCCATTAGATGTTTTGCATGATGTCAAAACTAGGATAACTTTAGAGTTTTTTGTATATTGGAAGGTATCTCTGAGTCTTTATGTGCACCTTTGCAAAGGGTATTTAGGATGTATTTATAACATGTTTGGAAAAGGAATCAAGCATTAAAAATGAGTTTCTGCACTAAAAATAGGTTTATGTGTCGATACATATGATGTATGAGTCGACACATGTAGTGCAATATTAAAGTCGGAAGGCTTTGTTTCTACGTGTTGACTCACGTGTTGACACATGGTGTCTATGTGTCGACTCATGTGTCGATACATATTGTCTATGTGTCGACACATGTACTGCATTTTTAAATCTTGTAGCTTCTGCTTTTATGTGTCGACACATGACCTTGAACAGGTTGACATATGTCATTACATGTTTCAGTACATGACATATATGTTTCAACACATACAATAGTTTTTCAGAAAATTATATTTCTTTTCAATTTCTAAGCCTCCTTTTTTGCCTCCAACTTGCACACATATAAATACTTCATCGATGTGTTATTTCAAACACATGAAACCAAAACTTAAAAAGATTGATCTTCATCTTCAACCTCTCATCTATGCATGTATTTATGTACTTAAATTATTTACGTACCGAAAACATGATGAAAGAGTCAAAGAACAACAACAAAAATAATCGTACAATCACGGAGAAAGTATTTATGTACCGAAAATATGACGAGAGAGTCAAAGAAATGAGTTTGTCTGAGTTTAGATTATCCTTATTCGAGTTTCTTTCTTCTAGTTTTGTTTGAGTCTCCTACCTCATTTTTTACTTCATTCAACTTGGAAGGTGGAGTTTGGTTTGGTTTAGTGAAGATAATGAAGAATTATGTTTTTGAGTTAATGGAAGACGATGTTTTATTTGTTAGGTGGAGAAGATGGAGAAGTTTCTCTGTTCACTAGGGCTCAGAAATTTACAAGAAATACAAAAGTAAATGAGAGTTAACACTGTGATTTCAAAAAACAATGTTTCTAGGAGTTTTCCTCCCGTTCGACATTAAAAATCGAGGGAGTAACTGATTTATATTTTAATTAAAAAATAAAATAAAATTTTTCGAATAATTTTCCTCTCAGTTCGCATTAACAACCGAGGGAATAATTGATTTATATTTTAGTTAAAAAAGAATAAAATAAGAGCGCTATTTTAAAAGAAATAAAATTATAAACATAAGTTGCTGATATTGAAACGTGTCCCTTAGAGACTTTTCTCCTTGGTTTCCATCCAAATCGAGTGAATAAATAACTTCTATTACAGGCAAAAAATGGTGGACGGTAAAAAATATATGTCGTAACCTGCAAAAAATATGATAGTCGCCACCATTAATTTTTATCCTAAGGGTGGAGGAATAACGAATAACCCTAATTTTTACAGAGATTCTAAATTTGTAAGTCAATTAGACAAAGGGAAGGTGTTAGGCAACCTTCATCTCCCTTGTTCTCAATGGGCTCCACTTCTAGGTTTAAGGGTAAGATGAGAATTTGGTAGTAAACGTTTCTATACGTTTAAGAAAAAGATTTAATTTTTTTTAATTGTGAACTCGTAATGGTTTTAACCACGTGCCTACGTATCTCCTTGCGAAGAAGTAGAGTCCAAATTCTTAGTTCATATGTGTTTGATTAGTTTTTTTTATGAATTGTGGAAATGTTTGAAATTATCCTTGAACCTTGTCTGAGTTTGAAAATAGTGTAGTCGTAGATGCAGTTCACAGTTAATAAGAAATATATTCACAATACTTTTTGAAAATAAAGTTAAATTTGAAATTAAGTTAGTAAAAAAATTGTTAGTATTTGATGGGTTAGTTGTCTTAGAATTTTATGATGCGATATGAAAAAAAGGAGTTTGAATGCTTGAAAGTATTTGATAAATAGAAAGATAACGTGATTAGTATTTTTAGAAAATATTTAATAAATAACTATTTTCTTATTATTAAAAATATATTAAATATTTTTAATACTAATCCAATATTTATTTATTAATGATTTCATGACAAAATGCAGAAAAATATGTTAATGCAATATGTAACAAAAATGATATGAGAAAATATAAACAAAGTAAAAAATAAAAAAATTAAAATAATTAGTTAATTATCAAAATTATGCAGGGGGTACAAACCTTAAATCGGGAGGGGCAAATATGAGGGGGCTTAAGCCCAAATTTAATTCTAAGCCCAAAAGCGCAGAGTGTAAGAATTTTAACTACCTAGTAAATACAAAGGCGTGGTTAGCATTGGGCTTGGCCCAAGATTTTGTTCAGAAAGCCCAAAACAAACTCTGGGTGCGTTTAGACATAATATGGTAAGGATCATGGCGTTATCGCATGGCAACAAAATCTGGCGCGTTAGATACAATCTAACAACCCTCAAGATCTAGTCGTAGGGCGTTGATTTACCGGTAATCAGAATGGAGAGACATGATTAAATTTTGACTAAGGAGCATGGTAGATGTGAGCGCAGGAGACCATTCAATGGTCTCCTCATCCTGAGGCTCTCCAGGAGCCACGTGGTGCACATCAACGATGGGGAGAACAATTATATAAAGAATATTTTGAGCTCTTGGCTCATTTTTTCTTTTCCTCCTCTCTCTTCATAAATAACACAAACCCTTTGTATAATTCTAGAGAGAGATAGGCTCTGCCTTCTCTCTAGAATTCAAGCGAACGAAAATCGCCTTGGCCAACAACACTGCCTTGGGCTTCCCTGAGCCACTATTTGAAGCACCATGAAACCCAGTTCCCGATTGATCTTTAATTGGAGAAATCATACCTTCAACCTTCGCCACCATCTAGTTTCATAATCTCAACCCAGATCTTTAATATCTTCATCCAATCCAACCCAGAACTACAACAAACCCTATAAACCCTAAGGGTTTGTAAAGAACCCTAACCCTTTCAAAGAACCCTAACAACCCAGTAAACCCAAACCAAACCCAGAAATGTAAACTTGATGAACCCTAACCCTTGTGTGTAAGAACCTTAAACCTAATATGAACCCTAACCATATTTTTCCAGAAACCACAAAATTAGACACCAATCATTCAAAAATTCCGTAATTATAACCCTAAGCTAAGTGATTAGGCTTACTGTTCATGCATTGATTCTTTTCGTATAATTTACTCTTCTGGTTCTAATCTTCTCTACTAATCTCCCTCTTCTTTCTCTTCGTATGTATCGAAGTTGGAGGCTAAGCTCTGAAGAACTTAGGGTTTCAGTCGTGAAACCCAAGTTTTCAAACAATGAAGAGATTTGGTAGTATGTAAAGGATTTCCAGAGGCAATGAAGAATCTCCAAGGGTTTTTTGCGTGTCCTTTTCTGTTCTAATTCTTATGTTTTTATAGGCATTAGAATAGATTCAATTAGGAAATATATTTAGATGATTAGCTATTTTAGGTTAGATATTGATTCTATCAGAATCAATTTAAGATTAGATTTTGTTAGAAATTAGAATTAGGGTTTGCATTACATCTGTATCTGGACCATATTGTATTTGTAATTCCTTTCTTATTTAATAAAAACAAATTTCACTCCAATATTTGATTTTTTTAAGATTTGATTCAAAAAAGAGATATTGGATTCTAGGCTTGGGTATCTTGGGGAAGAAGAAGGTGAAAGATTGGGCACAACTTGTAGTTTTAGGGTTTCAGAACCCTTCATTGACTTAGTCAACAAAGCCAATCAAATATATAAATTGGAATGATAATATATATATATATATATATATATATATATATATATATATATATATATATATATATATATATATATATATATATATATATATAAAATAATAATTTGGACAATAATAATAATTCTAATGAATTAACTAACAAACAATATTAATAAAATAAAGAGGACTTCGGTCCACCTCAAAACTTTAATGGGCCTTCCCAAAAAATTGATGGATCACCTAGACTTACTAAAATATAACCCCTTTACAGAAAAATACACCCTCTCTAATGAGCATACGCCCTTTCTTGACAAAAATTTAGAAATAACAATTAATGCAAATATAAGTTAGTTAAGCCAAAAATGATAGAAAAATGATTAATTATCATGAATTAACCATTAATATTAGCAGGGAAAATTTGGGGTATGACAGTTGCCCCTATTTAATCGCTCTTCGATTGAAGGTGCGAGAATATGAAGGTCTCACACATTCAGATTGGAGGGTTATTAAATAATGGAAGACCCCAAAATTTGACTGTAAACTTGAAAAGATATGAAAAAATAAACCCCAAAAGATAGCTAGGAAATGTTGATGCGGTTAACTCACCCATGCTCGAGCAAAGAGTATAATTGACCTAGATATGACGATGCAGATAACTCGTCAACACCTAGGAAAATATTCGTAGATTTTGTGTATTTACCGTAACCTAGGAGATAAATAACACAAGTTTGAAAATGAACTTACTAATGCTTCGAGACTGACATAGTAAGCTACGACGTTGATTTTGCCTATTCATCACAGCCTAAGGAATGAATAACATAAAGTTTCATAGTCCATTGCTGCTTGGAGACTAACACAATGACTTACATCGCAGAGAAATAGATAACTTATTACTGCTTTAAGACTAACGCCATGAGTTATATCGTAGAAAAAGAGATAACTTATTGTTGCTTTGAGACTAATCCAATGAGTTATATTGCAGATTCCACATATCTACTACCACCTAGGGACTAAATGATACGGGTTTGAAAATATCTTACTAACGCTTCGAGACTAACATAGTAAGGTATAATGTAGACTTGTGTACTTATCACGGCCTAAAGGATAAATATCACAAACTTAATAATTCATTGTTGCTTCAGATACTGATACAATGAATTATATTGTATATTCTCGTATACCTATCGCGATCTAAAGGGTAGATAACACGTGTTTTGAAAATAAATAACTTACTAAAGCTTCGAGACTAACATAGAAAACTATATCACAGATTTTCATATCTATCACATCCTAGGGGATAAATAATGCGGATTTTGAGAAAGAGTATTTTGATAATTGAATTTTTAGATAACTAAACCAAAGATATAACAATTCACGGTTATGTCTGTTCTCAACCAAGGTATTTATTTGTCTTGCGCATATAAGCTAATTCATAATAGGGTCTAAGATATGTCACAATATCCCTAGCCTAAGCGACTTTAAAAATGCAATGCACAATGTATATGTATAATGTATATGCACAATTCCCTAAACCGATATGATACCCAAATGTATTATTTTGTATATGCACCAAATGTCTCATATGTACATGCTCCAAGTGTTTTTTGTAAATGTTTTTGATAATTTCCTCCTGTTAAACCATCGGGTTTTCTAAGTCACCAATTTCCCAATGTTACTTGTTGTTTCGTCGTGATGTCTCCAAGTTGATTTGAATTCAATATGTCACGATGAACAACATCAATTTTGATAATGGCAATTATATCGCAGGTGCATGCGTAGGCGTGGGCGTAGACATGGATTTTCCTTCGACGTTTTTCTAACCAAAATACTCTTTGATGTTTTATCAAACACTTTTATTTGTTTTGTCAAATCCCCAAAATAATTTCAGCATAGTGTTTTCAAGAAATAATCGTGGTTTTTTGCAAACAAGTCGATAAAAGGAAAACACAACTGAAAAGTAAATTGTTTTATTAATGAACATTCCTTTGAATGGGTGAGAGTACAAGATGAAATTCCTTAAAAGAGGTAATTACATAAATGTTTCAACAAAATTTGAAAATGGCAATGAAAATGATAATCGATACTACTGTTTCTCCAATATCCTTTGATAACTCCAATATCCTTTACTTCTGATTCAAATGATTTAGATCTTTCGTAGTCGTGGTAATAGATTCTCGAATCACAATATATTTGTTCATTTTTTGAATAAGATCCCTAACTTTTTCCTGGACCACCCTTTTGGGTTTTCAATCCACTAAGATAATGTTTTTTGTTTGTATGTCCCTAAATTTTGCCTGTATCGCCCTTTAGGGTTTTCAATCCACCGGGATGCCCCTTTTTGCCTAAGTTGCTCGTTTAGGGTTTCGAATTAGCGGGCCTATTATACATAGTATTTTTTGATTGTGTCAGAGTTCGTCGGGCGTGGTAGTTCTTCCCTATCCATTGTTGTAAGGATAAGACCCCCACCTGAGAATATTGTTTTAACAACATATGGACCTTCATAGTTAGGTGTCCATTTACCACATGAATCTATGGGATTTATTAGAATCTTCTTGAGAACCAAATCCCATTCTTTGAACACTCGAGGACATACCTTTTTATCGAATTCCTTCTTCATCCATTTTTGGTACAACTGACTGTGGCATAGAGCTGTTAGGAATTTTTCTTCAATAAGGTTGAGTTGATCAAGTCGTTCCTAAACCCACTTTGACTCTTCAAGTTTCATTTCCGATAGAACTCGTAGTGATGGAATATCCACTTCAATAGGGAGTACAACCTCCATGCCATAAACAAGAGAGAAAAGAATTACACCAGTCGACGTACATACTGAGGTATGGTAGCCATGTAGAGAAAAGGGAAGCATTTCGTGCCAATCTTTATATGTCTTCACCTTTTTCTGAATGATTTTCTTGATATTCTTATTGGTAGCTTCAACGACCCCGTTCATCTTGGGTCGATAAGGTGATGATTTATGATGCTCAATCTTGAAATCATCGCATAACTCCTTCATCATATTTTTGTTTAGGTTGGACCCATTGTCTGTAATAATTCTGTTAGGAATCTCATATCTGCATATAAGATTCTGTTTGATAAACTGAGTAACCACTTGTCTTATCACATTCACATATGACGTAGCTTTAACCCACTTGGTGAAGTGATCAATGACGACTAGTATGAATCGGTGTCCATTAGAAGCCTTTGGTGCGATCATTCCTATCATATAAATTCCCCACATAGAGAATGGCCAAGGTGAACTCAGGACATTCAGAGGAGTTGGTGGTACGTGTATTTTGTCAGCATGGATTTGGAGTTGTGATATGTCTTTGTATAATGGAAGCGGTCAACTTCCGTCATCATCCAATAATAACCTGCTCTTAAGATCTTTCTAGCCATGACATGTCCTTTTGTATGAGTCCTGAAGGTTCCTTCATGGATCTCTCTCATAAGCGTATCTGCTTCATGTTTCTTCATGCACCTGAGTATCACCATATCGTAGTTTCTTTTGTACAACACATCACCATTTAAAAGGAACTCTGCAGCTAGCTTTCGCAGACTCCGCTTGTCAATTATTGAGGAATTTTTTTGGATATTCTTATTTCTCCAAATACGTCTTTATGTCATAGAACCAAGGTTTTTCATATGGTCCTTCTACAATGGCGAGACAATATGCGGGTTGTTTAAAGTGTCTGATCGTGATGAGTGGTTCATGATTTGGCCAAGTTACCTTGAACATGTTTGACAAGGTTTCCAAGGCGTCTGTCATTTGATTTTCTTCTTGTAAAATGTGATTAAAAGTGATCTTAGTGAATTTCGTAGCTAGCTTCAAAATATGAACCCGATATGAAATTAATTTGGGATGTCGAGTGTCTCATTCACCGTTGACTTGGTATATGACCAATGCCGAGTCTCCATATACTTCGAGGTGTTTAACCCTTAGATCAATAGCTGCTTCCAGACCCAATATACAAGCTTCGTATTCATCGACGTTGTTGGTGCAATCAAAACATAACCTTGCAATATAAGGTTTGTGAAAATTCTTTGGAGAAATCAATACTTCCCCAATACCACATCCTAGTGCGTTTGAAGTACCATCAAACATGAGTGTTCAACGTGCCCCTGGTTCAGGCCCCTCATCAAGTCCCGGTATCTCGTAGTCACCTATAACCATGACATATTCGTTTGGAAAGTCAAACTTTATTGGTTGATATTCTGGAAATGGCTGATGAGCTAGATGATCAACTAGTACACTATCTTTGATGGCCTTTTGAGTAACATATTGGATGTCGTACTCGGATAGTAACATTTTCCATCTGGAAATTATTCCTGTAAGAGAAGGTTTTTCAAACACATACTTTAGGGGATCCATTCTTGCTATTAACCACGTGGTGTGAGTTACCATTGTCTCAGTCGTTTAGTATCCCAAGCCAAAGCATAACAAGTCTTCTTGAGGAGTGAGTACCTAGTTTTGTAGTCGGTCAACTTCTTGCTAATATAGTAGATTGCATGTTCTTTTCTACCTGTTTTGTCGTGTTTCCCCAATACACACCCCATAGATCCTTCAAGCACTGTTAAGTACATGATAAATGGTCTTCTCAAAACTAGTGGCATCAAGATTGATGGCTCTTGCAAATACTTCTTTATAGTTTTGAAGGTTGTCTGACAATCATCATTCCACTCCACTGATTGATCTTTTTCGAGTAGTTTGAATATAGGCTCGCACGTAGCAGTTAGGTGTGATATGAACCTTGGAATGTAGTTTAACCGCCCTAAGAAACCACAAACCTCTTTTTTTGTCCTTGGAGCTGGAATTTCTTGTATGGCCTTCACCTTGTCGGGATCCTCCTCAATACCTCGTTGACTTACAATAAAACCCAACAATTTTCCTGACCTGACACCAAATGTACATTTGTTCGAATTCAACCTCAGTTTATCCGTAGAAGTTCGAATAATTTCTGCAAGTGAATGATGTGATCCTCCTATGTATGGGATTTGGAAATCATATCATCCATGTATACCTCAACTTCTTTATGAATCATGTCATGAAACAACGTGACCATTTCTCATTGATAAGTTTCCCCTGCATTCTTTAGACCGAAGGGCATTACTTTGTAAAAAAAAGTGCCCCAAGGAGTCATGAAGGTAGTCTTTTCCATGTCCCCGGGTGCCATTTTGATATGATTATAATCTGAGAAACCATCCATGAAAGAAAATATCGAAGCTTGAGTTGTATTGTTCACCAAAACATCTATGTGAGGTAAAGGGAAATCGTCTTTGGTACTTTCTTTATTTAGATCCCGATAGTCTACACATATGCGCACTTTACCGTCCTTCTTGGGCAAGGGCACAATGTTAGCTATCCAAGGTGGATAATATTCCACAGCTAAGAACCTTGGATCAAATTGTTTAAGAACCTCTTCTCGAATCTTGTCAGACATGTCTGGACGAGTTCTTCTGAGTTTTTGTCTAACTGAAGAACAAACTTCTTTGAGAGGTAGTGTGTTCATTATGATATATGTATCTAATCCTAGAATATCTTTGTAAGACCAAGAAATTATATGCATGTACTCATACAAACTCTTGATCAACCTTTCTTTGACGCTTTCCTCCAAGGTTTCCCCTAGCTTGATCGCCTTTGGATCTTTTTCTGTGCCAAGGTTGATGATCTCAATATATTCTTGCTATGGTTTTATATCATCTACTTTTTGCTCTAATACCCTCGCCAATTCTTCAGAGAGTTCAAGATCTTCCTCATTTTCCTCTTCATCTTGGTTAATAGTAGCAGTATCATTATCGGTGGGTTTAGATGTGCATCTACATATTTTATCATGTTTTGGTGCATTATAGAATGTGAATTTGAAAAACGTATATGAAGAAAAGTATTTCCATTTTTGAAAAGGAAAGGGAAATGCAAAAGAAAGACAAGGATCTTAATTGAATGCAAAACACAACTCTTATTAATTAAAAATACTGTTTGAAAACAAATGGGGGCCCTTACAAGCTACCCCTATGCCTCGGGCGTGACATTGGTTCTTTTAAAAACAGAAAAATTACTTAGGAAAGAAAAAGATCTATGGAATCTCCATAGATGTGCAATTCTTGAGTTCTTAGCATGGAGCACATTCACGGATGAAGTTGGATGCTCCTTTGATGTTGATCTTGTTGGATATCATTGCTACTTGTTCACCATGCTCTATCCCTTTACTGACGAAGAGTTCCTGGATGGGAGCAAAATTCCCCTTGCCCTTCAGAGTAGCCTTTGACGGTTTGTAGCCCAAACCAAAATGATTTTTCTTCTCAGATATCTATACAAGGTTACCCTAACCTTTTGATATAAGATCCTCCACAGATGTTTGTAAATATCTCCATGAAGTCATATTATTTCCCGGTTTCTTGATTTTCTCCACCGATAGGGTTACCACAAAAATGACCTCTAGGGCTTGGAACAGTTTTGCCACAAATTCTTCATCCATACTAATATATCTATAGGACTCTAAGTGTATTACGAAGATGTCCTCCTCTCCTTCGATCACAACCAACTTCCCTTTAACAAGGAACTTCAATTTTTTATGCTAGGTTGAGGTAACAACCCCTGCCACATGAATCCAAGGTCGCCTGAGCAAGCATGTATATTCTGGTTTTATATCCATCACTTGGAAGGTAATTTAGAACATATGCGGGCCGATCTTGATAGGAAGATCCACTTCTCCAAACACTATACTTTGAGAACCATCTAAAGTATAAACTATCGTAGAACTTGGCCTTATGACAACATCGTCTAGTGCTACCTTCATCAAATTGGATTTTGGTAGTACATTGAGGGTATAACTAGTATCGGTGAGCACCCTGGATAGGATGGTTGTTCCTATCTAGATAGATATATGTAATGCCTTTTTGTGAGCTCTACCTTGTGGAGGCAACTCACTTTCATTTAAGCCTAAGCATGACCTAGATGTTAGATTTGTTATGACTCCATAAATTGATTTACTGTAATCTCCTTTGTAACATGGGCAAGACTTAGAATCTTCATTAGGGAGTCTCGACGTGCTTCTGAGTTGATGAGCAACGAGAGTATTAAAATCTTGGTCAGGGTTTGGTGTAGCTGATCCACCACCCTATAATCATTTTTCTTGATTATTTTTAAGAATTCTTCCGCCTCTCGGTCGATAAAATTCTTACTTGCAGAATCTTGTTCTTGACTTGTCTGCACCATAACTTTTCCTATATCCTTAACCACAATATCATCTTTCTTTTGTTGTTTGGGACCATATATCCGACCATTGCAGGTTATGCCCTTACCCCTGTTATATTTGTAATTGTAGGTCCCTGGCTTGTTGATGGCTCAATTGTTACTTTAAACCATTGACATGGACATTAATATCATAGTTCCACGCTAAGACTTTGTCTCTTTCATAAGGAGTGGGATACGGTCCCCTAATCACCATCGTAGTCTTTGGATGTACTGGTATTTTTAGAGTTTGGTGTGGTATCGTCACTGGTGATTTTGTCGTACTTGGCTCTCCCCAAGGAATTACAAGAGTTTTCTTAGCAAAACTCTGCCCCTGCAAGGAATCACCAATGGCTTCTTTTTATTCCCATCAATCGCAGCTACATATTTTTCTTCACGATAACAACCAAATTGAATAATCCCTTGATCCACCATTTTTTGTAAAGTCTTTTCAAAAGAATCATTAGGTTCCAAAAGGAAACCATGCTCAAATAGATGTTCCCTAAGGAGATCTATCATAGTTTTTACTCGTTTAGTTGCCCCATAGCTAGTGACTACCTCGATTACATTCACAGTTGGCCCGCCATGCGGGGGCGTGGGGTTTGTCTTGATATTAGGCTTACCAAAGGTGATTTCTGAGGAGTCCAACAAATCTTTCACTTTTTGTCTGAAGGCCCAACACTTATCTATTGTGTGACCTGGAGAGTTGGTGTGATATTCACACCTGGAGTTTGCATCATATTTTGGTGGAAGTGACCCAATTGGAGGAGCCAGTGGCTTCAGCTCTACCATAGATACCTTGATTAAGTGTTGAGTAGTTGACTTTGAGGCATGGGAAGAGGATAAAATCTTATAGGCAACCTTTTGAACCTGTTTTATTGTTGTTCTTGCGAGATTACCAATGGTTTCTGAGATTTCGAATGCGATGCGACAACATTAATTTCCCCTTCCTTCTTCTTCGAGATGTTCGAAGTATGCTTCTTTGGGTTATAAGGAGTACTGGAAGATGGCCCTTGTATCTTGCCGCTTTTCACACCTGCTTCAATTCTTTCTACAATTGTCACCAAGTCAGACAATCTGGAAGAGACACTTCCTACCATTTTATCATAATATAGGCCTTGTAGCATACTCATGAACATATCGACCAATTCCTTCTCAAGGAGTAGTGGTTGTACTCGAGCGGTAATTTCTCTCCATTGTTGCGCATATTCTTTGAAGGACTTATCTTTATTTTGATATAAGTTATAGAGTTGCATAAGATTAAGATCCATATCCAAGTTGTACTTGTATTGTCTTAAGAAAGCGTTAGTAAGATCTCCCCATGTTTGGATATGGTCTCGCTCTAACTACATATACCAATCCAGAGATGCCACGTTCAAACTGTCTTAAAAGAAACAGATCATTAGCTTCTGATCTTGAGCACAAGCATGCATTATTTTGCAGTAAATGCGTAGGTTGTTCCTTGGGAACATGAGTCCCTTATATTTTCCAAAGTTAGGTACTTTGAATTTTGGAAGGATCACAACATCAGGAACTAGAACCATTTCAAGAGCATCAACGTTGAAAGCATCATAACCCTCTACAACCTTCAATCTTTCTTCAAGAGCTTTATACTGGTTGAGCGTCATAGGATTTTCAACAACATTGGTATAGACAGTCCTTTGGGGAACTTGGTTGATGCCTTCTAGGTCATGGTCTCCATACTACAGGTCTATGTACTTATCCATGTTGTCCGGATTGTTGATTGGGATCTGTAGAGTGTGAGATACCTTTGGGGAAGGTGGGACAAAGCCTTCAATATCAGCTTGCTTGACCTCTTGCTGAGCCATAGTTGACTTTAGAGGACCTGATTCTGGTTCTTGTCTTGGTTGGTGACCGCTTGATGCACCAGTCTATGCTACTTCTTCAAAGGCTGCCTTAGGAATCTGATCTTGCCTTTCAATGATGTTCTTCAAGGATAGAATAAGTTATTGAGAAATAAAAAATTTAATTATAATTTTTACCTTTCCTCTTCCCCATATACACCAACGGCGCCCTTTCTACAAATTAGGGTTTCCAAAAACCCTTCATATTCTTTCCCAAACCGAGTCGGTGTTGGGCCCATTTTATTTAGCCCAATTTTGTCTTAAGTTTTGTTCTTATATTAATTAAAGCATTAAAAATAAACAAATGAACAAATGGTGCAATGGTTAGCATATGTGTTTGAATTCTTGAGGTCTCTGATTCGAGCCCCCCCCCCCCCCCCCCCGAGACATTTTTACCATTATTCTGTTTTTTCCTGTTTAAGCCATCTCTGTTTTATTATATTTTAGTTAAAGTGTAAATATAATAGAAAAGTAACTTTGTTCAGTGGCAAGGTAAGAAAGTTATAACCTAAGGGGCATGAGTTCAATCCCTGACTTTACCCTTTTTTTTAAATTCTAAGTTTAACCCCTTTTTTAGCCTATTCTCATTTAATATCCATGCAAAAACACAAAAAAATATTAGAATTAGATTTTAATTGTCTTTATATGTAAAAATCTCAAAAATTCTAGATTATAAGTTTAATTTTCTTTTGATTATTTCAATACTAAAAAAATAAAAAAATATTAGAATAGAGTAGTATTAAATTTTTGATTTCCCCTTTTTTTAGAATTTCTCCATTTCGCAATTCATAATAATTTAGAATTAGGTTTTAATATTATTTTCACAAAAATATCATAAAAATATTATAGTATCATTTTATTTTATGTACTTAATAAAAATCATTAAAAATATTAAGTGTCGCCACCGACTTTTTAGTTTTATCCAAAATGTGCGGATAGCTAGAATCGCCACCGACTTTTCTTTTATCCAACAAAGGAAAGGTTGAAAAGAACAGGAAAGAACTTTGAGATTTTTTTTGAGTTCGGGGTGTAGGTTATGAAAAGGGGAGGTGTTAGCACCCTTTTCATTCATAGTTATCTATGGGCTCTTAATCGCTTGCTTACTTTGTTTGTTTTGTTTGTATGCTTTTGAAAAAGTTTTGAAATGCTAAATAGTGAGGAAGTTTGCTTTATGATAAATCTTGTATCAGTCCTGAAGAGTGTTGATAAAGTGTTTTGAAAATGTTTTTGAAAGTGTGAGGTGTGAAAACAAGTTTAAGGTTTGAGCAAGCAATTAACAGTAACTACCCTTACTCAAAAGTCTTTTGCATTATTTTCCTCTTCCTTTAGATAGTACTATCCTACCATTAGTTAGTAGAAAGCCCTACATTGGATGTTTGAGGTACATGCATAAGGTCATCATATAGTCACGAAAGTAACTCGTAAGATGTTTTAGCAATTGCCCTAAGATTTTAAGATCTTTTACCGGACAACTTTGAAAGGAACATCGAGGGACTTATGATCTTATAACCGAAGGGACACTGCTAAAATTTCATACGTTCGAGAGACATGACTATTTTCTTTTCCGAGGCAACGAGAGGGGTTAACCCTAGAGGTGAAGTGTGCACGTGATTCAATTCAGTTCATTTGTCTTGCAATTAGGGTTTGCTAATTATTTCTTTTAGATCCTGACATGCAATTCTATTAATCTAAGCAATTAACACTAATAATAAAATAATAAAGAAGAAAGAAACATCCTACGCTATTACATCGCTTCGGGAAGGGGGTACAAACCATAAAAATTTGGGGATAAAGACACTAAATAAATCCTAATTCAAAAGTTATTACAAACCATGAGCAGATACAATATTTGGGAAAATAATACAGAAAAATAAAGAATAAGCGAAGATTGAAGCGGGAATATAGTTGAAATCCTAAAGAATCTAATTATTTAATAAAATATTTTTTGGTAGTTTATTGAGAAAAAGATTGGAAATTTTAACTTAGTTCTAATTAATTTTAATTAATGAAATAAGTCAAAATAATTAAATTAATTAACTTTAATTCACCAATAATTAAATTAATTAGAAAAAAAAAACCTAAATCTATCTTTTTTTGTGATTTTCTGATTTTTATCATAAAAATAAAATTGGTTTTAAAAATAATATAAAACAATTAAATAAATAAGGCTAAAATAAAGAAAATAGAAAATGGGCCTGATGTTGTGAAGCAGACTAGGGGTGGATCAGAAACTGTCTAAGCCCATAATCAGCAAGCCCAATGCCAGAGCGTGTTTCAGTGTTGTTGGCTCCTATAAGGTCTATCATGAACTCTCAGATCTAGAGCGTTAGATCTTGATATTGTGATAATCTGATGGTGACGATATGATGATGCATGGCGTACGCGCTTACCCCTGGAGCAACGGATTTGCAAGAATGAATTAGAAAAATAATAGGCAAGAGGCAAGGGTCGAACCCCTACCTTTGCCCATAACAATGCCTTAACATGCACTGCCTCTACCGTTGGGACAGTTTTACTTACGGTAATATAAACACAATAATAAATATATACTTTATACACATGCAATTATTTTGAATTAAAAAAACAATTGAACACAAGTGGGACCCCAGTGTCTGGCTGGACTAAACAGGAGTGAAAAGAGGGAACTATTGTTTTGAATCAGCCAATGGGATAATAGGAAATGGCCACGCTAGCTTGGACCACCACCTGAGACAGGTCAAACCTCTGGCCACGGTGATCACGATCGTCTTCTCCAGCGATATCAAAATTGAAACCTGCAAAACACGCGATATCAAAGCATAAAAAATATCCTACCCCCCTTAAAATTTCCCCAGGAATCCAATGGTGGTATCCGTTTGGTCTAAAAGTCACTGTATTTTGAGGTTCGATGATTTCCGTTTGTGATGCCCTAAAAATGACATCCTATGATTCAGGCCTCAAAGTTTTCATGTGAAGCGTCCAACCTGTCCTAAAAGGTGCCCTGAACACAAACCAACACATCAACCATGTCAACAAATGCATGAATTTTAAATTTTAAATTTTTCAAAACTTATTAATCGGTGACACTTGGTTACAGTGATTTGGAGTGCTGTGAGCCTCAAGAATGATATGGACGGACTCCTGGGACTTTCAGGAGTGTGATGGAGTGCTTAGATCTGATGGAGAATGGATGGAACTTGCAATACAACTTGCACCTAAACTTTGAATTTTTTATAATTTTCTAGGGTTTGTGGAGGCAGTTGCACATGTGTATTTGAGCTTGATTGTTTGTGTATATATAGTGAATCATATTAGGTCAGCCAATATAGAAATAATATTATGCATTCATCATATAATATTTTTTTTGAAACAATATAAAAAACTTTCCAAAATTGGCCATTCTTGCACAAATGAGCTTCATGCATTTTTTTCAGCATGTCCTGGGTTGTTTGGGCCCTCAACCCGATGAAAGAAATATCTTACATGCCTTGCACCCTATCTTTCATTTTGTTTTGATTTAATCTGTATTAAATGAATAAAAATTCAAATAAATAAAAATTAAAATTAAAATAGTGAATGAATAGGTTTTAGAGGTCCTTGGGTATGTCATAAACATGTTTGAACCCCAAAAAGTAGGTCCATTAACTCAAAGATGCATTTTTGCTCAAAGTTGACTTCTTGCATTTTAAACAATTTGCCCAACTTGTGTAAACCATAACTTGCTTAATTTTCATCTTTTGAAGATGATCTTAGACTTTTTGGAAATCCCAAGATATCCCCTACAATGTATCTTTTTATCATTTGTGCATTTTGAGATTTTATATTGATGTAATTTGTCTTGCCAAAAAGTGCATTTTTGTTGACCTTTAAAAAGACCTGTAATGTTTTGGCTCATATCTTTCCAATGATGCATTTATGGACTTGATAATAAAAACAAATTTGTAGAGGATTGGACTCTATTCAAAATGAGCCTTGGTTGGGGAAAATGGATGAAATATGTGAAAGTTATGCTTGGTCAAAGTTCGGTTGACTTTTCTTAGGAAACCTTAATTTATTAACTTTTGATTTTTGATGATTTGAGAGCTTTCCTTGAGGAATCATGATCAACCCTTGATCAAATGATGAATATCACTTTAAAATGTTGATTTTGACCAAACATCTTGAACTTTGACTGTATAGTGACCAAACTTGACCTTTGACCTAATACAATTGATTTTCAGTCATCTGAGCAATTGACTGAGCGAACTTGTGATGCAAGACATGAAACTTGGCATGAGCATTATTGAGGACATACTATAAACAATGGAAACCAAATTAGGCCTTTGAAACACAAACTTATTTGTGAAAAGTGAAACCCTAGTTGGAAGTTCATTACTTATGAAGAGAATTTGTCTGGTCAATTCTTGGTCAACCTTGAGCATTTAAGGACCTCCAGGAGTATGTTTTGAATAAAATGAGAGGGAAAATTTTTGGGTACAACAGCAGACCCTGTTCAATCTTCTTAAACCTGAAGATTTAGATTGGTTTGTCTGCCTTTCATGATCTGAAGGTGGAAAATGATTGAATACTATAGTGCCCAAAAATTTGCACTTGCGGCTGCATTGAGTAGCGTTGTTGGTTGATGGTATGCTTGAATGGGCTTAAAAAAGGTGCCATTTGGAGAGATGACTGAGAGTCGTCGGAGATGGACTTATAGATGCCATCCAAAGTAACATTTGACTTTAAACTGGAATAAGTATCAGAATAAATCTATGCTTGATTTACCCTGAGCCAGAAGATGTCTTTGATTGGAAGAAGTATCAGAATAAATTTTGGTTGATTTAATATGAGCCAGAAAATGTTTCTTTTGTCTTTAACTGGAAGAAGTATCATAATAAATCTTTGGTCGATTTAATCTGAGCCATAAAAAGGTCTAATGGAAGAAGTATCAGAATAAATCTTTGGTCGATTTAATCTGAGCCAGAAAATATTTATGTCCGACTTCGATTGGAAGAAGTATCATAATAAATCTTTAGTTGATTTAATATGAGCCAAAAGAGGTCTCTTTGTCTTTAACTGGAAAAGTATCAGAATAAATATTTGGTCGATTTAATATGAGCCAGAAAAAGATCTGTTGGAAGAAGTACCAGAATAAATCTTTAGTTAATTTACCCTGAGCCAGAAGATATTTATGTCCGACTTCGACTGGAAGAAGTATCAAAATAAATATTTGGTTAATTTAATATGAGCCAGAAGAGGTCTCTTTGTATTTAACTAGAAGAAGTATCAGAATAAGTCTTTGTTCGATTTAATTTGAGCCAGAAAAAGATCTGCTGGAAGAAGTATCAGAATAAATCTTTGGTCGATTTACCCTGAGCCAGAAGATATTTATGTCCTACTTCGACTGGAAGAAGTATTAGAATAAATCTTTGGTTGATTTAATCTAAGCCAGAAGAGGTCTCTTTTTCTTTTACTGGAAGAAGTATCAGAATAAATCTCTAGTCGATTTAATCTGAGCCAGAAAAAGATTTGTTGGAAGAAGTATCAGAATAAATCTTTGGTCGATTTACCCTGAGCCAGAAGATATTTATGTCCGACTTAAATTGGAAGAAGTATCAGAATAAATATTTGGTTGATTTAATCTAAGCCAGAAGAGGTCTCTTTGAGAATGACCTTCTGAGAAAATTTATGAAATAGCCGTTTTTCAGATGTAGTCTTTGAGAAGACTGTCGGGTCATATAAGTAGTTGATGATGTTTGTCTGTTGATTAATCTTTCCTAAAGAGGTAAGAGTTAGTTGTATGCAATGTCATGATGTATGAAATTCATTGCAGAATGATGTTCTTAAGATAAATGATATTTAGTTGTATGTGTTTTGTATGCATATATTATGACGTAATGTGAATGTTGTATGACTATAATATGTGAGCGTATCAGTTGCTCTTTGTAGTGTCGTCGAAATAGGGAAAATAAATCCCTGACTCCTGCTGGAGATGAAGAATGTAATTCCTTTTTTTTGAAGTTGGATTTGTTGGGGATTCCTGCTTTCTATCTGAGGTTATTCTGTTGGAGACTTTTGACTTGTGCTTGAGGGTAGAAGCCTTCAAGGAGAGTTGATAACCTATCACGGTTCTTAAAATGGATAGATTACATGCACTCTGACTGGGAATGAAAGGACGAATATTCCTTTGATGAGAGTGGCTTATCTTCTGGAGATGGTTTGTTCTGATTAATCCTGCTAGAGAGAAGATTTACATTGGAAGGATTTACCAGTTTGGGGCAACGAACTCCGCTGGGGGATGGACTTCTATAGATAGAGAAATAAACTCTAATGGTAAATGAAGCTTCATAAACTGCTTAGGGATTTTATGAAACCCTGTTGGGGAACCCAAGAAATCCATAGCCCATGCTGGTGAGTTGTCCAAGATGCTAGCGGAACAATTGAACCTCTTTATCTGTTAGGAAATGTTGGAGCAGCTGAAATCATTAGGTTATATGTTGAAGATATGGCGGTGAACTGCGGGAAGATGCCCCTGTCTCTGTACCTACTAGGGAATGTATCTTTGTTGAGGATAAATTTCGTGAAGATAGTCCCATAGGGGTGGTTGTTCTATGGGGATTTGTGGACGACTTTTAACACTGTCTCACCTCTTAGAGCCTTTAGTAACCGTCTTTCCATTTTTATGTATGCATTTGTTAACGGAAATCATATTCGAATGCATATGTTCATTTAAAAATAATCACTGGACATTTTTGCAAACAAAATAGAAAAATAAAAACAAATAGTTTTGAACTTTAAAACATAAGTTTTGTATTAATTTGAGAAAGTCTGCCTATAACATGCGTCTTTGTACAAGGAGATGAACATCTTAATAAGAGAAATGTCATCATAAAAATGAGAAATATACAAAGTGCTATACAAAGAAAAACAACTATATGAAATAACCCCATTGGGTTTCCATTCTACTATTGCCTTTATATCTTTGAGCGTCTCATTACTTTGCTGTTTGGAAGAAGCTGAATGGATTAATCTCTATCGTTCAAACTTGCTAACAAAGTCATGTTGTAAGGTGATCCAACAGGACATAGTCATACGCTTTAATCCCTAATTTTTTCTTAGACCGCCCTTTCGGGTTTTTAGTCCACCGGGATACCCTTTTTTTTTCCAAGCCACCTTTTTAGGTTTTTGACTTGTCGGGTGTACAAATTGTTTTCCATATATATCCCTAATTTTTTCCCGAACCCTTTTTGGTTCACTGGGATGCCCTTACTTCTGCCTAGGCCAGTCAACCTAGCGGTTCTCTTTTCATGTGTAGTATCTTTTAACTATGTCTACGTTTACAGGGTATGGAAGGTCGTCAACGTCCATGGTGGTTAACATCATAGCTCCACCAGAAAATATACTCTTGATCACAAATGGTCCTTCATATGTAGGAGTCCACTTGCCCCTGGGATCATATTGTGGCAGGATGATGCGCTTGATTACTAGGTCACCAACATGATATACCTGACGTCTGACCTTCGTGTTAAAAGCTTTGATCATACGTTTCTGGTGCAACTGACCATGACAAATAGCCGCGAGCCTTTTCTCATCTATCAGGTTGAATTGGTTAAGTCAAGTCTGAATCCATTCGTCTTCGTTTAAACCTGCATCCTTCATAATTCTCAAGGAAGGAATCTGAACTTCGATAGGCAAAATGACTTTGATACTGTAGACGAGAGAAAAGGAGGTTTCTCCTATTGACGTGCGCACCGAGGTATGGTAACCATGAAGAGAAAATGGTAACATCTCGTGCCAATCTTTATATGTTACCGTCATCTTCTGTATAATTTTCTTTATATTCTTATTGGCGGCCTCCACAACGCCATTCATCTTTGGCCGATAAGGAGAAGAGTTATGATGCTGGATCTTAAATTGCATGCAGAGCTCGGTGATCATAGTATTATTGAGGTTGGTACCATTATCTGTGATAATTCTTTCTGGGATACCATATCGATAGATAAGATTATGCCTGATGAACTGAGCCATAATGTTCTTGGTAACAGAAGCAAATGAGGCTGCCTCTACCCATTTCGTGAAGTAATCAATGGCTACAAGGATGAAGCGGTGTTCATTGGAAGCGGTAGGTATAATTTCTCCAATCACATCAATGCCCCATATTGTGAATGGCCAAGAAGCAGTTAAGACATTTAAAGGAACTATAGGCACATATACTTTGTCAGCATAGATTTGACATCTGTGACAAGTTCGGGAGTGATGATGACAGTCTTTTTCCATAGTGGACCAATAGTAACCTGCCCTCATAATCTTCTTAGCCATTGTATTCCCACTAGAATGGGTTCCAAAGATACCTTAGTGCATATCCTCCTTAATCTTCTCCGCTTCTCTCTTGTCCACACACTGAAGTAAAGTGGAATCATGGTTGTGCTTGTAGAGGATTATGTTACTGAGAAAGAACTTGGAAGAGAACCTACTTAGAAGCTTCTTGTCATTGATGGACGCTCCCTCAGGGTACTCTTGTTCTTCGAGATACCTTTTCACCTCGTGGAACAATGGATTTTCTTATACTCCCTCATTATCAACCTCATAACAGTATGTCAGTTCGTCTAATCTTTCAATAGTGATCTGAGGGCTTCCTTATCCCATCTGACCTTGAACATGGACGACATGGTATCTAGCACATCCGCTAACTGATTTTCTTCTTGCAGAACATGTTCAAAGGTAATCTCTTAAAAATATGGGATCTACCTTAATACCTTTGCCACTGACGATGAAACCTAGGAGCTTACCAGATCTTACTCCAAAGGTGCATTTGTTCGGGTTCAGTCTTAACTTGTCTTCTTTAGTCTTTCAAACAGTTTTTGTAAGTGATCAAGGTGCTCTTCTTCAGTCTGAGACCTGGCTATCATGATATCAACATAAACCTCTATCTCATGATGGATCATATCATGGAACAAAGCTACCATAGCACGCTGATAGGTTTCCCCGACATTCTTCAACCTAAAAGGCATAACTCTATAGTAGAAAGTGCCCCACTGTGTGACGAAAGTGGTTTTCTCCATGTCTGCAGGCGCCATTTTGATCTAATTATAATGGGAGAAAGCGTCCATGAAGGAGAATATCTTATGTTGTACGGTGTTGTCAACCAGAACGTCAATATGGGGAAGCAGAAAGTCATCTTTGGGGCTCGCCCTATTCAAATCTATATAAGAAGTAATAGCTAAGAATCCAGCATTGAACGGTTTCATGACTTCAGCCTTGATATTTTCTGACATTTCAGGGCACATACGACGAAACTTTTGTCGATGATGAACCATAATATCAGTATCAAGCCCCGACATGTCTTCGTATGACCAAGAAAAGATCTCAACGTAGTCACGTAACATCTACATTAACCGTTCTTTGACATTATTCTCCAAGTTGTCACCTATCTTGACTTCCTTTTTATTCTCCTCAATACCCAAGTTTACCGCCTCGACCGACTCTTCATGAGGTTGTATTGTTCTTTCCTCTTACTATAATAGTCTAGCAAGTTCTCCTGGTACTTCACAATCTTCCTCACCTTCGTCCTCGGCTTGGTAGATCGTATTTTCAAAGTCATAACTAGCAATAGAAGAATTGTTATCAATGGGATCCATGGTGGATGTGGATCTGCAATTTGATATGTGGGTGTGTGTAAGAACACATAGCTATTTTGATAAAATAAAGTAAAAAGAAAAGACAGAGAGTGTAAAATTTGAATGCAAAACTTCCAATGATTTATTAATGACATATGAAAATGAAGTGTGATATTCCTCACAAATAGACCATTGTGCCTCGGGTAGGACAACAAGGTTTTCGAGTTTAATTTGTTCAAAAAATTACATATCCCAAAACAAAAAAAACAATTACTCCTGGATAGAAGAGATAGGCACAAAGTATCTAGCTGTCCAATTATTGAGTCCACCATTGATAGTAGGGAAGATCCAACTGTCCAGGTTGGAGTTACTATCAGCGTCCTCCACAACATTGACTCCATGGTTGCTGATGCGTAGTGGTGGTCCTCCGGCGCGAGCACGACGAACAACTTTTTGAGCTCCTGAAGTGAAACCCAAACCTAATTTGTCTAACTTATAGGGGATGTCATGGAGTTGGCTCCAAATATTACACCCACCTTCTTCAATCACAGCCTTGGTGTCCTTTAGAGAATCCATTTTCAATGGAGGCCTGGTAATCTTCGGAACAACAATAACAACTTTGGTAACAGCGATCGTCTGAAGAACCTCTTCAAAATTCTGACAGGGAGTTTCAATGAATTCGCCGTCGATCTCAACCTAAAGGAATTCTGGCGGCTCACCATATACTCCTCTTCACTACAAACTATAATATCTTTGCATTTACAGGATATTTCAACATCGAATGTAATATGGAGGTGACAACACCGGCCCCGTGAATCCAAGGGAGTCTCAATAAACAAGAGTAAGTCGGGAGAATATTCATCACATAGAAGGTGGATTCAAAGATTTGGGAGCCAACCTTAATTGGGATGTCCATCTCCCCATGCACCATCTTTTATATCTATCAAAAGCCATCACCATAATGTTACTAGATTTCAATGTAAGCCCTTCACAATCCAATCTGTCTAAGGCACCCTTGGGCAGGACATTCAGAGAAGAATCCATATCAACTAATACGTGAGCCAAAGTAGTGCCACTGCATTCAATGGAGACATGTAGGGATTCGTTATGTTTTATTCCCTTAGGAGTTAAATCAGCATCAGAGAAACCTAGTCCATTGTCAGTGGTCAGACTGGCAACACAGTTCATAAATTGGTCGGCAGAAGTCTCTTGTGGCACATGAGCAGAATTCAGAAACTTCACCAAAGCTTTAGCATGGGCCTCAGAGCACAACAACAAAGCTAGCTTTGAAATCATTGAGGGGGTGTGCCCCAATTGTTCCACAAAATTGTAATCACTTTTTCGCATGATCTTCAAAATTTCCTCCATTTCTTGCTTGGAGGCCTTAAGAATGGCTTCTTTTGGTGCTTCCCTCTAGGCAGGCTCAATAAATACTTCTTTTCCCCAAATTTTAATTGACTCAGTAGCAGGAATATCAATGGGAGTAGCAGTAGTCTTTGGAGAATTTCTGGAGAGAAAATCCTTCCTCTTCTTGTAACCTTACTAGTCCCAACAATATTGTCAATGTTAGGATCAATATCTCCAATAACTTCATTCTTGATAGCCAATAGGCCTTACTTGACGCCATGGTAGTAGATGTTAACTCCATAATTCCAAGGAACAACCATGTCAAAGGAATATGGTATTGGCCCCGGAGAGGTAATGATCAAGGGAGAAGTTTTAGGAGTGGTGGTAATCCTCACAGGACCTTTAGAGGAGATCCTTGCAGAATTATTAGAAATGGTAATAATTGATACGTCTTCACACAAGCTTTTTGTAGAGGGAACCTTCTGAAAGAGGATTTTCTGGTTGTCTATCAGACGCTGAACACCTATCTTCAGCAACAAACAACCATTGGGCAGAGACACACAATGGTAGCAACCTTCACTACAGCCCTAAAATAAACCAGCTCGTAAGAGATTCTTCTTAACAACTGGAAGAGGAGTAGTTAATTTGTTCACAGAAGAAACAAACAGAACATCATCAATAACATTGATACCCTTGTCATGCTTGGGCATTGGTGCAGTTATTACATTAGGAGTCTCAGGATGGTCAAATTCAATCTCCTTTGCATCAATAAGGTCTTGAACTTTATTCTTCAGAGCCCAACAATCATTTGTATCATGCCCCGGACTGTTGGAGTGGTAAGCACACCGTGCATTTGGATTGTAACGGGGAGAGGAAGTGTTTGGGTTTTGGGGAGGATCCCTTATAGTGACCAAGTCAGCCTTCACCAAATGCTGCTATTCCTAAGACAAAGGCATGTTGATTTTGGTGAATTGTCTTCTAGGCGCATCTTGTCTGTGCTGATTATTTTATCGTTGAGCCAGTGCGGGGTTGGAGATCATTACAGCTCCTACCGTTGTACGACGTTCAACTTTACCATGACCTCTTTGACCATAGGCAGCGATGACCTCCCTCTTTCCACTGAACAACTTCTTCTAGTACTTGAGGATGCAGCCCCATGGAATTTTCCACTCTTGATACCAGCTTCCACTTGTTCTCCTGTCAATATCAGCTCGGTGAATCCGGCTGAAGAGCTTCCAATTAAATGGTTGAAAAATGGGCATGTCAAAGTACCCATGAACATATCTACCAACTCCCTATCACACAGGGGGCTGGACTCTACCTGCAAGATCCCTCCACTTTTGGGCATAATTTTTGAAACCCTCACTAGAACCCATATGTGATACGGTGGCAGAACCGACTGTTTAATACTAGTTTGCATTTTGTATTCACAAATGTGTGGTAAGAAAGAGTCGCCATCGTCTTTTCTTTTATCCAACAAAGGAAATGGTGACAAGAACAGAAAAGACCTTTTCAATAATTTTCTGAGTAAGGGGGTAGATTATGGAAAGGGAAGGTGTCAGCACCCTTTCCATCAGTGGTTTTCCACGGGCTCTTAGAGGTTTGCTCATTTTAAAAATACCTTTATGCTTTGTGTTTGAAAATGTTTTGAAAATGCCTTAGTACGGCGAACTTTGTAATGTTTCTCGGGATAGTGGAGAAAGTATACAAAGTGTTTTGAAATTGTTTTTGAAAAGTAGTATTTGTGTAAGTGACAAATGTTTGAGCAAACTTCTAACAGCTATCTACTTTGTTACTCGAAAAGGGTTGTTCTTTTCCTCTTTTACTTTAGACATTGCTATCCTACTATTAGTGAGTAAGTAGCTTTGTCGTCGGATGTTTGAGGGACAAACGAAGGGACGTTTTACAGTCATGAAAGCAACTTGTGGAGACGCTTTAACAATTTTCTTTTAGGGACTATATCATTTACCGAAAAGGAGACTGTAGGGTCATCGAGGGACTATGATATTTTTATTTATGGGTCTTTGCTAAAGCGTTCCTGCCTCATGACTATTTTATTTCTTTAAGGAAACCAAAGTGGGGTACCCTAGAGGTGTATATGTGCAAGTTTGTTATGTTCAATTATTTTTGTCTTTCTGTTAAGTTTGCTAACATTTAATTTCAGTATTTTCATACACGCCTAGTTACTAACCGTTAATATGTACATAATGTAAGTACGAAGTGCGCCTAAGAGGGGGAGGGGGTGAATTAAGTACTTTAAAATTTTTTGGTTTTAGTGATGATGGATATTATTTTTCTGGATTATGGTGAGTTTATGAAAGAGTAAAGTGCAGAAAAATAAAGAGACACAAGCGATATATCCTGGTTCCCCTCACAATCCGAGAGTACTCCAGTCCCCTTTCAACATGAAAGAGATTTCCTTATTGTGGCAAACTTAAACAAGAACTACCCAAAACCAAGAAAAGTCCTCTTGGACCAAGAACAATCCTCTTGGATTTTCACTATGTCAACAATGAGAACAATCCTCTCAAAGTGACTTTACTTGTATCCAATAATCATGGAGAAACAAGATTTATAAAACCACTTAAACTTATTTCCAACAATCCTGAAAAATAAGCAAGTATATACCAATATTTGATTTGAGTGAGTTTGATTAGCAATGATCACTTTGAGTGATTTAATCAATGAATTGATCTTCTCTTCCAATGATAATAGTATACAATGACTCAAGATTTATAATGCTCAAAGTTTCCTGGTTAACAATATGTGAAAGTGTGTAGAAAACTTGTATATGAAAATGTATAACAGCTTGAGTTTGATTTTTGAAAATTCAGAAAATATATTTGGAAGAGGTGTTGAAATGATTTTGAAAATGAATATTTATATGTTCATAGCACCTTTTTGAAACAACATAAAGTTCTGTAAATGAATCATGAACAACTACCAAGATTGAGTGAAAGGTTTCCATGAATTGGTGTTATGAACAGGCATGTGTAAAGCTGTTGTTTTTCAAAATCGTGCAACATGCAATCAATTGCACCCTTTGTGTAAATCGATTGCACGGGGTTTCAACAGCTAGAAATTCAAATATTTTGAGTGTGCAATCGATTGCACAAGTGTGTAAATCGATTGAATTTGAAGTCAATAGCAAAAATTGATTGAGTGCAATCGATTGCACAAACATGCAAATCGATTGCACTTAGAAACAATAGCAAATGTTTTGAAAAATTGAAGCATGCAATCGATTGCACTAATATGAAAATCGATTGCACTCAAGTGAAAAATGAGTTTTAGCTTAGAAAAACTTGAGTAAAGATTTTGGACAAAGTAAATTATTTCTTTTGACCATTGAGCATCTATGTCTTAAGTATAAAGTAAGTATTGTCATTATACCTTGAAATTTTGCTAAGTGCTTGAACCAAAGACTTTATCCATAGATGCTTTTAGCTTGATCAATAATCTTTGCCTTCTTTGTCAATCATGGTTTGTCTTTATCAAAACAAAAGTTCATTTGAGAAGCTTGATTTTACACTCTCTCCCTTTTTGATGATGACAAACAATCTTGCTTAATGCATTGTAATTTTCGGAAAGAGCTTCTCCCCCTAAGATGCATAACTCCCCCTTTGTATGATAAGGTTGGAATCCTTTGAATTTGTTCATCTTGGTTGAAGAGTACCTTAAAAATTTAAGACAAGAAATGTACAAGCATAAAGTGCCACATCCTTGATTCATGTCCCGGTTGTTGTAGAACCAAGATCCTTGATTTGGAAATTGTTGTGGTAGACGAGGTTCTATGTAATGTTGTGGAGGTGCAAATGGATTATTTGGGTCATATGGTGGAATGTGAAGATGAGAGTAAAGGTAAGAAAATTGTTGATTCACATTTGTGAGGAAGTCATTAATCCGGGTTGTTGTAGAATCATTGATAGCATTCCATTGGTTGTTGATGTTGGTATTCATGGAAGAAAATTGTTGAGACATGAAATCCATAAGGTCTTGATTGCTTGGACCAGAGGGAGCAGTAGGTGGAAGAGGTACAACTTCACCACCTTCAACTTCTTTATTGTTTCCTTCATCACCGACCACATCTTCACCAATGTAAGTTATAGTTTTTGTTTCCGAATTATAATGAATACCCATTCTTGAGTCAAAATTCTTGATTGAAATCTTATGCAAATTTGGATCCATATTAACTTTCTCAAACCCACCAAAATCAACTCAAATTCTTCCATAATTAATGTAACAAAGTAATCATATGGTAGAAATTTCGATTTTGCATCAACCCTCAGCATATGAACCATTATGAGCCTTACCAAATTAACACTTATGCCTTTCTTTCTCGCATAGCTCAGCTGCATTTCCAAGTCAGTCACGGTGCAGTGGTTTCCAGCCCGTGGAAACATAATATAGACCATGAAATAATGAAATAGTCAATCGTCTATATAAAAGTTACCTGCACTCCATGAGTCTCTAGAGGGAATCACTCCTCCTAGACCATGAATCCTTTTGGCATGGAATTCAGCTTCGCTTAATCTCCCAATGCTGTAATAAAATTCCTTTTTCCTATAGTCATCCCATGCCTCGTTTCAGGGTCGTATAAAGAGCTTCCAGTGTAGGGAATATGAAGAATCTCACCAACAATCTCAGGGGTTAAAGAGATTCGTGTACCTAACACATATGTCACCATCTTGCCTTTGTGAGGAGTTAAATTTTTGAAAAATACTCTTACCAGATCAGAATAATATGGACCAAATGATGAAATTAATGGTTCTAGTCCATAAGAAGTTAAATCATTTTGAAAAGAGAAACATTCCTGGGGAAAAGATGATAGCATACCATATTTAGGATTGGACACTATCTTTCTTTGAAAATCCTTTGTAAATCTTGCTTCTTGTTCTTCAGTGAGAGATGAGATTAATGGATTCTCATAGGATGAACCAACCTTTTTCTTCCCTTTCTCTGAAGCCGACACCTTTCACTTTTTCCTTGAAGCCATGGATAAGGTGTTTTTAGGGTTTGGAGGGTTTTAGGTTTTTGAGAGGAAGATGTTTGATGAGCTGAAGTTTGGATATGATTTGTGAGTAAATAGAAATGAGTGGGTTGTATTATATGTAATGGAGTTTAATTGACTTTTCAATAATAGAGATAAGCTTGGGAATATGAGAGAGAGAGAGAGAGAGAGAGGAATTCTGACAAACAAATATTTCTGTCATAAAAGCATGTTACAGTGGGTGCAATCGATTTGCATACAGATGCAATCGATTTGCACATAAAACAGAAGCAAAATAAAACTGAAACGCACAGAGTGCAATCGATTTGCACTTATGGTGCAATCGATTTGCACTGAAATAGAAAGGTCAAAATTAAAAGCATTCAGTGAGCAATCGATTTACCCTATTGTGCAATCGATTTGCATCAACCAAAAATGACCAAAAACATATTTTTCTTAAACTTAAACACCACTTAACATATATATTCACATACAACAAGGTTAATACAAATATATAAAATCATAACAAGGATAGAAAGCACCTTATATGTCGTGTTCATCAAGAATGCCAAGCTCTCGTCGAATCTTGTAAAATGGTTCTCTTGCCAAAGGTTTAGTGAAGATATCGACAAGTTGATCATAAGTATCTACAAATGTCACCTCGACATATCCTTGAAGTACATGATCACGAAGGAAATGGTGTCGTATATCTATGTGTTTGGTTCTTGAATGCATGACCAGATTCTTTGTAATGTTTATTGCACTTGTATTGTCGCGTCGTAGAGGAATGCATCCTAGATCGAGTCCGTAGTCACGAAGTTGTTGTTTGAGCCACAAAATTTAAGCGCAACTACTACCCGCTGCAATATATTCTGCTTCTTCTGTGCTAAGAGCAACACATGCTTGTTTCTTGCAGGCCCATGATACTAATGCATTTCCAAGGATGTGACAAGTACCACTTGTGATTTTTCTATCAGTTTTACAACCTGCATAATCCGTGTCAGAATAACCAACTAAGTTACAAACACTACCTTTAGGATACCATAATCCAACCTTTGTTGTTCCATTGAGATACTTCATGATCCATTTCACCGCCATGAGATGAGATTCCTTTGGATTCTCTTAAAAGCGAGCACATAGACAAACACTAAACATTATTTCAGGACGGCTTGCCGTCAGATATAATAAGGAGACAATCATACCTCGATACTTTGTAATGTTGATGGAAACACCTGATTCATCTTGATCGACATATGTACCGGAACCCATTGGTGTAGACATTTCCTTATAGTTATCCATGTCAAATCTTTTTAAGAGTTCCTTGCAATACTTGGATTGGTTGAGGAAGACGCCATCTTTTAATTGTTTGATTTGAAGTCCAAGAAAATAATTCATTTTACCCATCATGGACATCTCAAATTCTCCTTGCATCAATGCTGAAAATTCTTCACATATTTCTTTGTTTGAAGATCCGAAAATGATATCGTCAACATAGACTTGAACTAGCAAAGTGTCATCTGTGATTTTCTTGATAAACAAAGTCTTGTCAACTTTACCCTTTTCAAAACATTTTTTGAATAAGAAGTTGCTTAGCCGATCATACCATGTCCTTGGTGCTCGTTTCAAACCATAGAGAGCTTTTCTCAATTTAAATACATGAGATGGATTCTTGAAATCTTTGAACCCAGGGGGTTGCTTAACGTATATTTCTTCATTGATATATCCATTAAAGAATGCGCTTTTGACATCCATTTGGAAAAGCTGAAAATTTAATGAGCAAGCATAGGCAAGTAAGAGACTGATAGCTTCTAACCTTGCAACCAGAGCGAAAGTTTCTTCAAAATCTATTCCTTCTTCTTGATTGTATCCTTGTGCTACCAACCTTGCTTTGTTCCAAACAATTATTTCATTTTCTTCAAGTTTGTTTTTAAACACCCATCTTGTTCCAATAATGTGTTTGTTGCTTGGCCTAGGGACAAGTTCCCAAACTTGATTCCTTTCAAATTGATTTAATTCTTCTTGCATAGCAATAATCTATTGGTCATCGCCTAAGGCTTCATCAACTTTAGAAGGTTCAATTTGAGAGACAAACGCCATGTTTAGGCAAGCATCTTTGAGATTTAGTCTTGTTGTCACACCTTGACTTATATCACCAATTACTTTATCGATAGGATGATCTCTATGAGTTCTCCATTATTTTGGTAGATCATTGAAATTTGATTCTTGTTGGGATGATTCATCTTGATGAATTGGTTGATCTTTGGAAGTATATTCTTGAGGACCTTCTAGTATTTCATCATCATCATCATCATTACAAACAATATTATCCTCCTTGTAGGGGTTAGTTTCATCAAAAGATACATGCATTGATTCTTCAATTGTTAAAGTTCTTTTGTTATAGATTCTATATGCCATACTAGAAAGAGAGTAGCCAAGAAAAATACCTTCATCGGATTTTTCATCAAACTTACCAAGGTAATCTTTGGCGTAGTTTAAGGCAGAGCATTTGCAACCGAAAATGTGAAAGAAAGAAATGTTTGGTTTCCTCCCTTTGAAGAGTTCATATGGAGTTTTCTTCAAGATTGGTCTTATGTTAACTCTATTGCTAAAAAAACATATCGTGCTCACCGCATCCGCCCAAAAATATTTTGGAAGGTTTGAATCGCTAAGCATCATTCTTACAAGTTCTACAAGAGACCTATTCTTTCTTTCCACCACTCCATTTTGTTAAGGAGTCCTTGGTGCCGAGAAGTTGTGATATACTCCATGTTCTCCACAAAATTCTTCAAATAGAGCATTTTGAAATTCTCCTCCATGATCACTTCTTATGGAGGCAATTGTTAGATACTTCTCATTTTGAATTTGTTTAGAATACTTCTTGAACGCCATGAATGCATCACTTTTATGCACTTAAAAGAATGTCCAAGTATATCTAGAGAAATCCTCAACAATAACCAAAGCATATACATTACCTCCGAAACTTCTTGTTCTTGATGGACCAAATAAGTCCATATGTAACGATTGTAGTGGCCTTGTAGTAGACACCACATTCTTAGATTTGAAAGTTGATTTTGTTTGTTTCCCTTTTTGACAAGCATCACATAGTCTATCTTTGACGAAATTTCTCTTAGGCAACCTAATGACAAGATCATGCTTGATTAGTTTATTCAAGTGTTCCATGTTAATATGAGCAATTCTTTTGTGCCACGGCCATGAATCATCGTTGTTTGCCATGAGACATTTTACCTTCAAATATGGATCATCAAGGGAAATCATGAATATATTATTGATTCTTTTACCTTTAAGTATAACCTCGTGTGTGACTTTGTCTTCTATGAAGCATTCATCCTTGGTGAACTTGATCTTGAAGACTTTGTCACAAAGTTGGCTAATACTAAGAAGATTGTGCTTTAGTCCTTCAACATAAAGAACATCTTCAATGGATGTGAAAGGTGGAGAACCAACTTTGCCTTTTCCAAGAATTCTTCCCTTATTATTGTCTCCATAAGTGACAAAACCCTTGTCCTTTAGAACTAGATTTGAAAATTGGTTTATGTCTCCCGTCATATGCTTTGAACAACCACTATCAAGATACCAAAGATTGCATGTGGTCTTCAAGCATACCTGCAAAACAAATTAGGCTTTATTAGGTACCCAAGTTGCTTTGGGTCCTTCATAATTAGTGTCTTTATTTACCTACACATAATGCCCACTTGCCACACTAAAGTTTCTAACATAGCAAGCATTAGGTGTATGGCCTTTAATACCACAATAAAAATAAGTAGGTTCAAATTTACTTCTATATCTAGAAGGATAAGATTTCTTCTTAGGAAATATTTTCTTTTTAGGATAGTGATGAACTACTTTAGGTTTGTTCACTTTCTCTTTGGATGATTGATCACTAGCCTTAACAAAGATAGTTTTATTAGAACTTGGTTTTGAAAACTTTGATATCCAAGTCCACTTTTATCATTGGAGTATCTTTCTTGGCTAAGGACACCTTCCAATCCAATTTGACCTTTTTCATATCTTTCAATGACTCTTTTTAGTTGGACAATTTGGAAAGAGAGTGATTCACAATTTTTGCATACAAAATTTTGTTTTTGTTCATCACTTAATTTTTGTTTTTCTTCTTTGAAATCTTTTTCCATAGATTCACATTTTTCTTCTAAAGATGAAATTTGTTTCTTTTGATATGAAATAGTTTTATACAACATTTTGCAATCATTTAATAGTTCATCTATAGCACCTTGTGCATCACTATCAAAAAGAGAAAATTCATTACTAACCTCATTGTCTTCATCATCGGAATGGTGTGAGGCCATCAATGCTAGATTTTCACTTTCATCACTATCAGAATCAGATGAGGAACTTATTTCATTATCCTTCCATGCAACATAGGCCTTTTTGTTCTTGAATCCCTTTTTGATTTTGTATCCACCTTTCTTTGAGAGTTTTGGACAATCCATATAACATATGACCTTGCTTACCACATTCATAACATGTGACTTCTTGTGTTGATGTGGAAGCTTCCTTTTTCTTGAATTGTTTCTTTCGTTTTGAATGAGAAAAGGATTTGTCATTTCTACCAAATAACTTACCAAGCCTTTTAATAAGAAGCATGAAATTTTAATATTCTTTCGGATTGTCTTCCTTTTCAACTTCCTTGGAATCTATCTTTAAAGAAATATTCTTGGATTTCTTCTCTTGATTTTCATGTTTTTCAAGTCTTCCGAGTTCCGTTTCATATTCTTGAAGTTTACCAAACAACATTGCAGAAGTCATTGAGAAGAGACTTTTCTTTTATGAAATTGCCATTACCTTTGGTTTCCATTTGTAGTGGTAGAAATGTTCAAGACTAAGCCAAATGTAAACTTTCATGATATCAAGCATTTGTTTTACAAGCAGAAAATGTTTATTCTAAGAATGAAAATTCTAATTCAACAATTATGTAAGTCTTGAAGATTTTATTTGAAAAGATGTCGCAAAACCTTGTAATGAATCACTAGCTAGGATACGACATGGATTCTTTGTACGAAAGATAACAAAAGAAATATGATACCAATCACAATAATTTAGCAAAATTAATGGGAGTCAGGAAACACTATCTCATTGGAGTATGCTTTCGAAATAAACCATGTTTCAATTAGGACTTTTGAGGGTTGTAATGTGGCCTGGTTCACGGTTTTAGAAAAAAAAAGATTTAAGGCTCAAAAATATTTGGTGCCCACCCCCTTCGTGATGTTCTTCAGTCCTAAGTTCAGTTAACTTGACACGAACATTCCTCTCTCAAAAGAAATTTCAAGATGGTTGAGGAATCAAACAAGGTTTTCTTTGGACATGCAAGTCACTCATTCCTGCTTCTTTTGGGTTTCTTGTTACGCGACTCTTTTCTTTGCTGAGGATTTCACATTGTAATCCTTTATCGCATTTTAGGCTTTTCCATTTCTTCCTTGCCTTCTGGACAAATTCCTTTTGACTTTGACTCTGAAGTGCAGCGGGATGCCCTGACTTTTTCCTAAGCGACTTGTTTTTTCAAGTTCCGACTTAGTGGGGCTTTTTGTCTCTTTCTTTTTCATCATAATATTTTTTTTATTCATGTCATCTTTTTTTCTTTTGAACATGTCGCGTGACTTCGAGTCATTTGTGACTTGTCGGAAGAATTGTGACTGCCCTATTTCTGGGTAGATGAAAGATAACCATTATTGTATCGTCATCTGCTGACTTCCTGGTGCGCGAGAGATAGCCATTAAGATGTCGTCAATTGACACACCCTCCTAATAAGTGAAGATTAACCATTGCGGTATTGACTTTCCTCAACCTGTTGAAAGATAACCATTATTGTATCCTTAGATGCGCACTCTTGATGAGATTTGAATACTCAATAAGATTAACTGAACACTACCCTGCTCTGGGTTAAAAAAATGAGGGTTTTTTCTGAATAGAAAAAGAAACTCCTACTTCAAGGCTCAAAGAGGTTAACAAAGGTTTCACTCCCTTATATCTCCAATGTTTGAGGATTTGAAACAATGCTTGTACATTGTCAACAGGGTTTTATCCAAAAGCATACAACGAGAAAATTTGTGTTTTAATATCAGCATCATCCCTCTAATATTTGCCTAGGCGAGAGAATGGGTAACCAGTTGGTATCATAAAGTAATTTAAAATTGAAAACAAATACGAGTGAAACGAATGAATTTCTTTAAGACAAACATACTCATTATATTAAGATTAAACATTCAATTGCAAATAAGTTCTTACATGCAAACAATGCAATTATAAACAAGAAAAATTATAAATGAGAAAGCAGTAAAAATGCTAATAAACTGAGAAGGTTAATCATCCTTAAACTCCAGGGCATTCTTCAATCACGTTTATTCTTCGGCAAAGATTTGACTTGAACCTCAAGACAAATATCCTTAAATGACAAGATACCACTTCGAACCAACCTCTGAACCTCAACCTTCAAAGCAAAGCAATCTTCCAAATCGTGCCCAGGAGCATCCTGATGAAAGGCGCAAGAAGCGCCAGCCTTATATCCTCTTGGAAGTTTTTCAAGAACAACTGGTCGAGCTCGGGTTCGAATCAGATTCTTCTTCAACAAAGAAGGATACAACTATGTGTATGTCATTGGAATTGGATCAAAGCTCATTTTCCTCTGATGAGCTTTCCCTTGATTTCCTTATTTAGGTGACCTCTGATATGCAACAGCAGACGGAGTCACATTGACGACTGGAGTCACAGAAGAAACTTGTTGATTCTTATTATGAGATCCTCCTTGCCTTCCACGAAGTATAGCGTAGGAGTCTTGCTCTTTCTTTTTGGAACAATTATCACCATACTTCTTAGCACCATTTGACGAGTCCCCGTCTTCAGATAAATGACCTTTACAGAAAACTTCCTCTAAACGAACTCCCATGCTTACCATTTCGGTGAAATCAGTGGGAGCACTTGCAACCATCTTCTCATAGTAGAAGGAACTGAGAATTTTCATGAAGATATTTGTCATATCCTTTTCTTCCATGGGAGGAATCACTTGGGCGTCTACCTCACGCCATCTCTGTGCATATTCTTTGAATGATTCCCTGTCTTTCTGGACCATGGCCCTGAGTTGGTCACGGCCAGGCACCATGTCCATGTTGTATTTGTATTATCGGATAAATGCTTCTCCCAAGTCATTGAAAGTATGGATATTGACGTTGTCCAAACTCATATACCACTTCAGCGCAGCACCAGTCAAACTATCCTGAAAAAAGTGAATCAGCTGACGTTGATCATCAGTGTGGGTAGACATTTTCCTCACGTACATTACCAAGTGAGCACGAGGACAGGTGTTTCCCTTATACTTCTCAAATTCCGGGACCTTGAACTTAGCAGGTATCTTAATATTCGGGACCAAACATAGCTCATTCACATTCTGCTCAAATAGCTCTTTTCCCCTAAGAGCCTTCATCTCTCTTTGCATTCTATCAAACTGCTCTTGAAAATCATCCATTTTGTCATAAATACCCAAGTCTTCACTCGGTGGAGGGAAAGGACGACACATATCTTCATTAACAAACGGAACCAAATTCACCGAAGGAGGTGTAGCAGGAACAGTATGCACCACAGGAGGTGTAGGAGTAACAACAGTCTGAACCACTGGAGCATCTTGAGGGCCAAGATTGAAACCTTCAGGTGCAAAAATTTTTGGCATTACCCATGGATAACCTTGAGGCATGTGATTTTGAACAACAGCCGGAGTAGCGGATACAGGAACAATCGGAACTTCAGTACTTGCCCTTGTTGGTTGAGGTTGAACACTCGGTGGCTGATTCTGAGCAGCCACCAGAGCTTCCATCAGAGCAGTTAGATTGTCCATGCCGGCCTTCAAAGCAGAAACTTCTTCGCGCAACTCGCGATTCTCCTGATCTAAGTTGTCCATCTTCTTTTTGAAATTAGCTCGAGTGTTGTAGTGATGAGTCAGCTTACTGAATAAAGTAAAGAAGTTGGGTAAGGCACCTGGATATGCATAACAAATGCAAGAAATATATGCAATATGATGCATGATATGCAATGCACATGATTATTTTTACTTCATTATTTAATATTTCAAGGGATTTAAGATTTATAGACATATTGCAAACATCAAAATAATAAATCTTTTAAAATACTGAAATTTTTTATTATAATAACTTCAAAATAGATTACAAGTTTCAATGATCCCAAGTACAAGATGAAAATACAATCTAAAATCCTGAGAAAAAGAATTGATGGAGATCAATCTGTACGATGGCGCTTCCTTGTGAGTCTGGCGATCTGAGCCTTCAACCTCTGGTTTTCTTCCATATGTCTGATGACAACCTCCTTCCAATCATCTGGATCAGAAAGTGAGTAATCAGCACCTGTTTGAGGCTTAGGAGAAAATAAATCCCCTTGCCTCTCCATAGACTCTACCACTTGAATCTCAAGGATCTCGATCAAATCGTCTTTCTCCTTCAGGTCTGCTCTATAGGAACTCTCTAAAATATGGAACTTGTTCTTCCAAGCATCCCTTTCCTGTTGCATCCTAACCAAAGTGAGTTGCATCTCTTCTAGATCATCTAACAAAGGAGGAGTGGTCTTCACAAATAGATCATGCATGGGTGTCTCCCAAGTATACGGCATCTTCAACCGAATGGCTCTCGATCGGACCCACAGAAGATATGGCTCAAAAGAAACAGTACCCCTAGGTCTCAAATCCTTCCTACTCTTCTTATGAATGTGACGCCAGGCCTTCGCAATTTGATCCCTAGCTTCCCTATGGTCTTCTCTTTCCTTCAAAAAGAAACTAATCAAATGAATATTATTCGGTTTATCCCTCATCGGGTAACCAAGCTGTCGCCGTGCAAGAACAGGGTTATAGTTAATTCCTCCCTTTGTACAAAGAAGCGGTACATTGGGGAAACTACCACAACTCTCAATAATCTCTATATCCTGATAGGCTCGATGATACCAATCAATATCTGAGTGAGTAAGTGCCATGATCTTAGGAGCCCAACGGGGTTCCTTCTTGACATCCCAAAAAGCATCAGACTGAGGCATATGAGAGATGAGCCACTGGTACAACAAAGGCGTACAATAGATAATCATTCCCCCATGATAAGAATTCCGAAGATGAACAGAGTAATAAGCATCACCCAATAGTGTAGGAACTGGGTTTCCAATCATGAAGATCATGATAGCATTAATGTCAACAAACCTGTCCACATTAGGAAATAAGAACAACCCGTAAGAAAGTAGAGCAAAGATGGCCTCAAAAGCGACTGTACTCTTCATCCTGGAAAAGTAACAAGCTTTCTCTAATAAGAACTGAGCTGGTAATCCTCTAATCCCTCCTTTAGTAGTCATATGGGCTTCCACCTCAGACTTCCCCAGTGAATCAAAGCAGCAATCTCATGTGGTTTTGGCTAACCCTCCAAACGAGTAAAAGGAACATTATCGGTAACAGGCAAATCAAATAGATAAGAATACTCCTCCAGTGTAGGCATCAAATGATAATCAGGAAAAGTAAAGCAGTGATACATTGGATCATAGAATTGGACCAAGGTCGAGAGAATACCCTCCTTCATCTTCAGCTTCATAAGAGGAATAATGGATCCATACTTCTTCTGAAAGTCTGCATAACACTCCATCTCGAGGATTAGACTGATCAACTCATCTATCTTGGGATCCTTGAAACTATATTTCCCAGTCTTTCTCTTTCCAAAATCCATGGTTAAAAGTACCTGAGATACTCACAAATAGTCAACCTTTAAATCCCTTGAAATATTGTTTTCTTCAAAAGATGCTTATGAGTGCGTGGATGCATGATGCAACAATCACACACAAGATCACACATATAGGGTTCATAGGTTCAACGTCACGAGCATGAGGTCGAAGGTACTACCCATAAGGTGTTGGTCTAAAAAGTTATCACCTGCCGAACAAGGTTCTAGAGGTTCCCAGAGTCTACATCCTTCCTTTGGATATTACCAACTTCTCGATTAACTCGGTAATTAGTAATATTCTCAAGAAAGACTCGTCTGAGCATAGTATCGCATGACAACTATTTCTGGATTACTCCGTCTTAGCTTCTGCACTACACCTAAAAGTCCAAGATGGGTTTGGTATTCTACGGTCCTCAGTTTCAGCAGGCTCCCAGGTCGAAAGCAGTACATCTTCCCGATTACTCAGTAAACGATACTACAGTCAAAGGGGCATCCACTGAGTGGGGGATATCATGCCTCCTTTTTGGGGATTACTCCCTCAAAGTTAACATGACTATACTGCCCGTCCTATCTTAAAGTTTGCCCAAGTCCGGGTATAGGACTTATGAGTAACCACCAAGCACCCTTAAAACTAGGAAAATCCAGACAAACATATATACAAAATATAACACATAAACAACAATAGCACATATACATATATAAACAAAGATAGACTCAACCCACTTAGGGATGGACCAGCAAGAGGTCAATTTGTCCCCAGTGAAGTCTCCATTTTTCTGTAGCGGTAGAAATGTTCAAGACTAAGCCATTGGATTGACTAGACTTTATACAAATCAAAATAAAAATCGCCACCATGCTTTATTGTTTCCAAAGAAATGGGAAAAGAGCGAATAACCCAAAAAGAGGGGGAAAGATTCAAGGTAAGGGGGTTGGTTATGCAAAGGGAAGGTATTAGCACCATAAACATCTACGGTACTCCGCAGGAACCTCTTTGAAAAAATCTGTATATTTTGGCTATAAAATATGTGTTGTATATAAAATGGATGGTGGAGGTGAGAAGAGAAGTATTTCTTATGATTTTTGCATCCGCCGTGGTTGCGAACCTTTAGTGCCTACGTACCACCTTTCATGCAATAGGGGATCAGGGTACATGTAGTTCCTCTTTTAAAAATTTGAAACACAGGTGTGTTGGTTAATTTTATGAGATAAGACATCATCGTCACTGTCCGTGTGGAAAATATACTTACTACCCACAATCATGAGAAAGGAGAATTTACATCATCTCAAAGTGGAGGATATGGTTTGGATTTTAAAATCAACAATGCTTTACTCAACACCCAAGTGGAAAATATATCTCTTCACTACATATTGTAGAAGTATAGTTGTTTGCATCACTACAAGGATTGACAAGAGTCCAATCTTTTGAGAAAAAGTTTTAAGATAAAAGTCAAAGTGGCAAAATGGTTTGAAATGAGATTGATTGACTTTTAGTCTTCTCACAAAAAATGTCAAGGTATTGTTAAGTTGATTGAAGTTTATTTATGAAAATACTTTGAAAATGCATGGACATAAGTCCAAGTTTATTATGAAAGTGGTTCAAGTTTAGAAACAAGAATAGTTTTCAAAAGGAGGGAGAAGATTTTTGAAATTAAAGAAGATGGGAGGAGATGAAGAGACTATCTTAAAGCATAAGATAAAAGCTAGGGATAAGAACCATCTAACCAACAAGAAGCCAATACTTGATATTATGAGTCAATATAGAATTCTCATTCTTCTGATTGAAACCAAGCAAGAAAAGATACTAGACCTCTTGAGAGAACCAAACTTCAAGTGTATTAAGTCTTCGCAAAAATTGGGCAGAGTAACGGCTGTATACGGGTGAATTCCAGATTACAAACAAAGTATGTAATCACAATAACCTGCACACAAAACAAACAAACAACCCAATGTCTTGAGGTAAACCTCAAGAACTCCAGACAAAATATGAATTAAGGTCACAAGGTCTCCAACATAGTCCAAGGTCTCTAATCCTAAGTCCAAGAAGTCCAATACTCCATAATGCCAAGGATAGTAACCAAATAGTCCAAGTAGCATTAAAGTTTTTTATGGTTCATGTTGATTATTAGGTGTCTTTAAAAGGAAAATAAAAGCTCAAATGAGCAAAATAAAAATGACATAAAATTAAATGCTCAAGTGAGCAAAGATGAAAATAGCATGAAATATAAAATGCTAAAAGTAAATGGTACATAAAGCATAAAAATAAAAGCATAAAGTAAAGTCAATTGTTAGAAATTAATGGTTAGTTGGATGACCATCTTGAAACTTGAATTTAGAACTCATTAGAGGATTGGTAGAACTAAATCCTCCACACAACAAGTTGCGTTTCCTTTTTGTCAAGTATATCATCCATTTTGGAATCCTCAAAAGGTAACATTTAATGATCAACGATGTTTAAGTGATCCGCGTTGACCAAAATTGATAAAGATTCATTAGGGGATTGATAGAACCAAAGCCTCCAAACAATGAATCTAAAGGTTATTGGGTCAAAGAGATCAAATTAACATACTTGGGCATGCAATCATAAGTTTGGGCCACGAATGATCATTTATTCGAATCGGGACAAAATTTAGCGCTATGTTAAGCAATCGTAAGTGGACTTATGTAGAAGTCGCGCCTATTTTGAGGTCGGTCAATAGCAATCTATGTACTTCATGTTTGCATAAATGATATAGAGATCACCATCCCTTAACATGTAGCACAATTAAAAAATAAAGGGATAATATGAAGAGGGAGGGGAATGATAAGCTAATTTGGATCACCACCTCAAAATTCTTTCATCTTTAAATTCAACCACTCCTCTAGATGGATTAAAGCACTAAACATATCATTAATCCAAAGCACCAAAAATGAATTAAATAATTCACTCTTAGGTAGATTTAAATTGATGAACATTTATCCAACTTCATCTACATCACAAAGTCCATTGAATTTAAAGAGAAATTGGACATTTAAAATTGCAATCCAAACCAACAATCAAAAGGAGTGAGTAGAAAAACATTTATGGATCAAAACAACCCCAAAACAAGGCAAAAAATGCATTCTGTTTCTGTGTAAATTGATTGCACTAAAGTATAAATTGATTTACACAGTACAATTTTCAAAAATCTATGCGAAATTGCTTCTGTGCAATTGATTGCACTGTTACTCCAATCGATTGCACGCTGTTACAGATAGCAAAATAGCATTTTAAAAGGCCAAATTCTTGTTCAAACTTTACATCAAATACCTTATGATCATGGATCCAATTGAGCACGAAAATTCCATCAAATTATGAGAAAGTAACACCATTTGAATCACAAAATAATGCTCAATGAATCAAACCCAAAGATCAACAAGAGATCACATTGTGAAAGATGAATTATCCAACTTACCAAAGGTAAATCTAAAGAATTATCAAAACAACTTCAAGAATTTGCTTCAATTCAACCACAAGAATCAATTGCCCAAGCTTAGATGTAGAGAATTGATAAAGAAAAAGTGTTTGGATGAAGGTTTAGCTCAAAGATTAGTAAGCTTCAATGCAAAGCTTACTAACTTTTTGAAAATTGAGCTTTGAGTGAATTTAGTAGATGGAGAGAATTGAGAGATTTTTTAGCAAGGTGGATTTGGCTATCAAAAGCTTGAAATTTGAATGAAATGAGGGCTCTATTTATAGAGTTTTAGGATTTGGATTAGTGGTAATTTGGTAATTGATTCTTGAAGCCAAATTTTGAATTAATGATAATTCTTTCAAATATTAGAGCCAAAATTTAAATTACTGATAATTCTTTTTAAAAATGAAAGATTGGCACTAAAATTTAAATTAATGGTATATCTTTCAAAAATGAAGAAAAATTGGAGCCAAAATTTGACAAGTTTAAAATTGATGATTTTTTTCAAATTTTTACGTTGTGCAATCGATTGCACTATAGTGCAAATCGATTTGCACAGTGTCTTTTTTTCAAAAATGGCACAAAATGCACTATATGCAATCTATTGCACTCTAAGAGCAATCGATTGCATCAGTGAAAAAAATTAATTTTTGTTAATTTTCCTTTGCAAATAGAGATTTTAGGAAAATAATACCAGAAATCCTTATTTGTTAGATGCTTCGACTTGGTACCTGCAAAACAAAAATATACAAAGACAAAGACAAATATTTTTTGTATTTTGATAGAAGTTAGTCAACAACACATATACAAAATACACAACTAAGGTGCTTGGAGATTCCTAAAGAGAAAACTTAAAGATAGGAGATAGAAAAAGAGGAAGAACCAACCCTAATGTGATCTTATTATGATCGAGTTGATATGATATGATAGAGGAATCTTAGGGGCAAAAATTGGGGTACAACACCATTCCCTAGTTAAGGACCTAATTACTTTCAGATTTAGTTCATCATTTATCAAACTCTTACCAAGAGCACTTATATGATTTGTCAAGTGCACGAATCTCTTTTGTAGGTCAAGGATGGTTTCTCCGGGCTGCATCCGAAATAATTCGTATTCTTCACTCCGGGTATTTAGTCTTGATCTTTTAACTTCAACAGTTCCTTCATGAGTTTGTACCAAGGTATCCCATATTTCTTTCGTTGTTTTGCATGCCAATACACAGAAGAATTAATTCATGCTAAGTGCATATTGAAGAAGATTTATTGCCTTTTTATCATAGAGAACCTTCTTCTTATCATCTTCGTTCCATGCAGCCTTAGGCTTTGATGAGCCAGCACCATTGATTACCGTTATAGGGATAAAAGGACCATTCACCATAAAATATAGGAGGCTTGTTTTTACTACCACCATCTCTGAAAACGGGATTTTGATTTGCGGAAGCCATTCTGGATATTTTAGGAACAGGTTACCTATAACCTGCCCTGATGCCAATTGTAAGTATGAAGTGCGCCTAAGAGGGGGGTGAATTAGGTACTTTAAAAATTTCTGGTTTTAGTGATGATGGATATTATTTTTCTGGATTATGGTGAATTTATGAAACAGTAAAGGGAAGAAAAATAAAGAGACACAAGTGATATATCCTGGTTCCCCTCACAGTCTGAGATTACTCCAGTTCCCTTTCAACATGAAAGAGATTTCCTTATTGTGGCAAACTTAAACAAGAACTACCCTAAACCAAGAACAATCCTCTTGAACCAAGAACAATCCTCTTGTATTTTCATTATGTCAACAATGAGAACAATCCTCTCAAAGTGACTTTATCTGTACCCAACAATCCTGGAAAAACAACATTTATAAAACCACTTAAACTTATTTCCAACAATCCTGAAAAATAAGCAAGTATATACCAATATTTGATTTGAGTGAGCTTGAGTAGCAATGATCACTTTGAGTGATTTAATCAATGAATTGATCTTCTCTTCCAATGATAATAGTATACAATGACTCAAGATATATAATGCTCAAAGTTTTCTGGTTAACAATATGTGAAAGTATGCAAAAAACTTGTATATGAAAATGTATAACAACTTGAGTTTGATTGTTGAAAAATCAGAAAATATATTTGGAAGAGGTGTTGAAATGATTTTGAAAATGAGTATTTATATGTTCATAACACCTTTTTGAAACAACATAAAGTTCTGTAAATGAATCATGAATAATTGCCAAGATTGAGTGAAAGGTTTCTATGAATTGGTGTTATGAACAAGCATGTGTAAAGCTGTTGTTTTTCAAAATTGTGCAGCATGCAATCGATTGCACCCTTTGTGTAAATCGATTGCACGGGGTTTCAACAGCTAGAAATTCAAATATTTTGAGTGTGCAATCGATTGCACAAGTGTGTAAATCGATTGCATTTAAAGTCAGTAGCAAAAATTGATTGAGTGCAGTCGATTGCATAAACATTCAAATCGATTACACTTAGAAACAATAGCAAATGTTTTGAAAAATTGAAGCATTCAATCGATTGCACTACTATGCAAATCGATTGCACTCAAGTGAAAAATGATTTTTAGCTTAGAAAAACTTGAGTAAAGATTTTGGACAAAGTAAATTATTTATTTTGACCATTGAGCATCTATGTCTTAAGTTCAAAGTAAGTATTATCATTATACCTTGAAATTTTACTAAGTGCTTGAACCAAAGACTTTATCCACAGATGCTTTTAGCTTGATCAATAATCTTTGCCTTCTTTGTCAATCATGGTTTGTCTTCATCAAAACTAAAGTGCATTTGAGAAGCTTGATTTTACACAGAAAATAAAGTATGGAAAGCGTAAATCTAGACTATTACATGGCTTTCGGGGAGGGGTATTTACAATGTACAAACAATTGGGGGGGAAATAAAGAAAGCGATAAAAAGTCCTACTTAGTCTATTACATACCAGGATACAGTTACATTATCAAAAAAATGTGAAAGTAAAATAAACGCGCGCAAGATAAAACAATACGTCTAAGAACCTAAGAAAAATTCTAAGTAAAGAAAAAAAAATTTGTTTTTTGGTTTTGTTAAAGAAAAATTAATTCTAAATTTAATTAAGAAAAATAAATATTAAATGGAAAATTATTCTAGGTTATAAAAGAAAACTAATCCTAATATATTTTTTGTATTTTTTTTGTTTAAGAAAATATTGAAACATAAATCAAATCTAGTTAATTAATTAAAAGAAAGAGAAAATTATTAATTAAAAATTTATTCTAAACTATCCTAATATTTTTTGAAATTTTTATTATGAAAAGAAAGTGATTAAATTAAATTCTAAGTTCTAGTTCATTTTAAATTAAGAAAATATTTAAAATTTAATTAATTAATTAATTAAGGAAATTAATTGTTTAATTAAAAAAAATCTAAGCCTAATAGTTTTTGTGAGTTTTTTATTATTATTATAATTAAAAAATTATTAATAAAATTAAATAATTAAATAAAGCAAAAAGAAAAGAAATTGGGCTTGATGGCTGAAGTAGAATGGGGGTGCAATTTGGAAAAGGGTTAGGCCCAAAACGTTGGAGCCCATATTTGTACTATTGGATCCAGTGTGGACTGGCCTTGAAGGTGCATGGTAGACTTTGCATTGGGGCGCTCAGATCTAGATCAATCGTGATCTGATGGTCATGGTATATGGCTTATATTGGACCTGCATAGTTAAGGCACATTGGATCTGCAATCAACAAATGTTAGAAAAATAAAATACTGGACCTGGGACTCAAACCCAGGTCCTCTCCCTTCATACAAGCGCGCTTTTCCAACTGAGTTGTTATCACATTCGTTATACAAAATAAAACAAAAATAATATAATGTAAATTTCCAGCAATTATTTTAAATAAAAAGAAAACGTGTGCGAATTCAAACTACCCAATAAGGGGCTGCCACGCATTGTCTCCTTCCTCCTCCATCGTATTAGACCTGGAAACCTATAGTGACAGTTTTTTTGCCTGTCACTATAGCACCTTCATCCTGTAAAATTCATGATATGCAATATAAATTACATATGAGGTCATGGGTCAATTGGCCTCATCCTCCTGAGCAAGATGGTGTTCTTAGCTTCAGCTAATTTTGGCCATTACGAAAAACCCCAATTTAGAGGTCCGAACCCTAACAATGGTGGAATTCCATTCTTGTACCTAAGCTTCAATTGGACAATCCATAAACCTTCTATGAATCCATACAAACACAAATATGCAATTGAATTTGATTAATAATGTAAGAATATAAGAACACGAAGTTAAGAAAAGTACGAAAAAATATGACTTGTAGGAAGCGTTTTGTAATGTTTCAAAGCCTGGTAACGGTCGGAAAAGCTTCAGGGGACCTCAAGGAGTGGGTTAAGATCCTTGTTTGGGACTAAAATAGGCTGGAGACTGAAATTCAAATTTGATAATTTTGGTGTTTTTTGCAAAAAATTTAGATATTCCCCAGGTTATGTGTGCGTGTCCTAATGCTTGCTAGGTGCTTGTTTATATAGAGAGGAATGAGGAGACACGAAACAAGGATTAAACAGCCATAATCAAGATGTTTGAATGCCATTAATATCCATTTGTAACCTTGGCCAAAGTTATGGGATCTTGTCCATTTTTCAAACTTGCATGAATGTAGACATGTTGGCCTTGTTGTATACGAAAAATGGGGCCCTCCATGCATTAAAACAAGCCTTAGCCATATTGATCCATATAATTTGCAATAATTTTGATTTATTTTATTTTTAATTAAATAAAATTAATATGAAATGCAAATAAAATCAAGACTATGCAAAAAATGGTTTTAGGAGTCCTTTATACTCTTAGGAAGATGTTTGAAGTCCAAGAAAATGAGCCATTGCCTTAAAAGCTCAAATTTGCTCAATGCACATTTCTTGAAATTTCCCAAATCTTCCCAAATTGGGAAAGTCGTAACTTGCTCAATTATTATCTCATGATAATGATTTTGGACTTTTTAGAAATCCCAAGATGTCTACTTCAATCGCTCTTTTGATAAATTTTTCATTTTAAGATGTTATCTTGATGTAAAAGGCCTTGGAAAAAAGTGGCTTTTATTGACTTTCTAAAAATGACTTGTAATGTATGAACTTGTATCTTTCAAATGGTGAATTTCTTGGACTTGAGGGATGAAGAGAATTTTTGGGGAATTAAATTCTCTTCAAAATGAGCCTTGGTGGAAAAATTTCTGATAAAGTATGTTGAAATTATGCCTAGTCAAAGTTTGGTTGACTTCTCTTATAGAAACCCTAATTAGCAATTTTTGACTTTTGATGAATTAGGAGCATTTCTTGAGGAATCATGATCAACCCTTGATAAAATGATGAATATCACTTCAAAATGTTGATGTTGACCAAAAATCTTGAAGTTTGACTGTATATAGGCCACAGTTGACTTTTGACCTGACAAAGTTGATTTTTAAGCATTTAAGCAATTAACTGAACAAACTTGTTGTGCAAGGCATGAAATTTGGCATGGATAATCTTGAGTACATATTAGGACCATGGAAAACATTTGAGACCATCGGAGCTCACACATCTTAATAAAAACTTAAACACTAGTTATAGGTTTATGGCCTTAGGAGGAGAATTTGTCTAGTCAATTCTTAGTCATCCTAGGGCAAGTTGGGGACCTCAGTGGGCATGTGTTGAATAAAATGAGAGGGAAAATTTTGGGGTACAACACCATAGACATGCTTTGGATTTGCATGCGGGTTGGAGTGAGGTCAACATTATATTGATATTTCTTGTAAAAAGCAGCAACCGAGTCTTCCAAATTATGTATATTGGTTCCTTCTAGTTGATAGAACCACTCTAAATGGGTTCCCAACAAACTCTCCTGAAAGAAGTGAACCCATAATTTCCTATCATCTGTATGGGGTTAAATCTACCTGACGTAAGACCTCAGATGAAGCTTGGGACATGAAACACCGTCATATTTTGCAAAGGTGGGAACCTTAAACTTATGTGGGATGACCACTCCTAAGACCAACCCTAACTATTCAAAGTCCAAACCATGTACCCTCTGAATACGCATAGCATTGAGATGATCCTCCAGTTATTTATACTTATCATCAGCAGAAGGATATTGTTCCTCCGAATAGTCTGCTTTCTCTTCATCAGTCCTCGGGCTGTTATCTTCTTCTTTCACCTTCTTGTTATCCTAATCTTGATTATGCCCTTCATTTGATGGGGTTGCGAATTCTAGAGCTCACTTGGTTGTTCCTATAAATCTTCTCCCCATGTTCAGGATGCCAATCTGTTTCTTTGCCTTCTTCTTCTTCTTCTCTTTAGTGATGAGAGCTTTCAGATCTTCCTGTCCTTTAGCCAGAGCTAAGAACATCTGTTGGAATTGAGCATTTTGTGCTTGAAGATCCTTAACATTTTGTTCAAGAGCCATTTCTTTTTGCGGAAATAAACAGCGAAAAGATAAGAAACCTGTCTTGGAATTGAGCATTTTGTGCTTGAAGATCCTTAAAATTTTGTTCAAGAGCCATTTTGTCGTAAAGTCTTACCACCAGTCTTCTTAACCATGCCCCAAGCGCATATGAACCTCTGATGATATCTTTGAAGATCATTATCATAGTCGAACACAATACCCTGGATGAGCATATCATGAGGATCGTCTCTTCGTGTGTAACCAAAATGAAGTAAGGCTAAAGAAGGGTTGTAAGTGATGCCTCCTCCAATGCCAAGGAGTGGTACATTAGGAAATTCTCCGCAGTGATCAATAACAGAGACGTCTTCTTTAGAGAGAGAACACCAATAGGTATCAGAGTGAGAGATACATCAACCATTGAAACCATTTTAAGCCTATATCATTCTTCATTACTGATCGAGGAAGCTGTAAAATAAACCACCTATAGAGAAAAGGTATACAACACATAAGAGTTCCTCATTTCTTCATAGTACGGGTATGGAGGGAATGCAGAATATCCCCGAGCAATGTAGGTACTGGATTGTGAGTAAGGAAGATCTTGATGGTGCTCACATTTAAAAGTAGGTCCAAATTAGGGAACAATACCAACCCATAGATCAAGAGGGCCAGGATATCCTCAAAAGCATGGAAACTCATGGCATCTAGGAATACCTGAGCTTTCTCTATCAGAAACATTGCAAGAAGACCTTTAGCCCCACTTCTCCTTTCCCACTTAGATTCAATGTCAGATGGCTTCAAGTGCAAGGCTGTGGTGACATCTTCAGACTTTGGCTCTTGTTCTAAACCTGTGAAGGGTATCAGCTCCAATATCGGCACTCCAAGTAGTTTAGAGAATTCTTCCAACGTGGGCACCAACTGATAACCGGGGAATATGAAGCAATGGTGTTTAGGAACAAAGAACTGGAATAGGACACTCATCATACCCTCGTCAAAACTGGTAGTAACAAAAATGAGAAAAATGACCATGTGTTCTATTGAATTGGGAACTTTCAGAACCTTTAAGACCAATTCCCTAAGCTTGGAAGGTATTCCTACGAAGATGATCCGGATGGTATTTCTGCGAGCGGAATCCATAACCTACAAAACAGAGAAGAGATAAATCCCCAGGTCCTTGAAATGGTTAGTGAAAAAGATATGTTATGATGTTTATGATGTTATGTTCATGCTTTTAAACAAGATAGCAAACACAAACAAGTCACACAAAGACCTTAGGTTTAAAGGCTTGCATAAGGTCTATAGGTAAATACCCTTTTGAATTTTAGTTGGCTCAACCTGTCCTAGCAGTAGTAACCAGGTTCTAGGGATCTCATATCATTGATATTTCTCTCAGGCATTGTTTCAGCTCAAGCATATGAATTGCGACGGAAATATACCGAAAGTCCAATCTCAATGAGTGTAGCATCGAGTATCAACCAACTTCGGTCTGCACCAAAGCCGACCATCTCACTACTTTCTAATGGCTAAGATGAGTCAATTTAAGGTTCTAAAGGTCAGTTAGTGCTTAATGACACTATGTGGAAGCCTAATGTTATCCCTGACTGACTGAAGGAACATTAGTACAAGCCAAATTATCACACTAACGTATTTATCTTATCATCCATATCGGTCTACACTGTATATCCTCCATGATTTATTGCTACTTACCTAATGGTGTTCCCTGATCCGAGTGTAGGATCTTTTCAAGAAAATACCCAAACAAAACCCTTAAATGTAAAGCAATCAAGGAAAACAGTTTAAAGCAAGTAAATGTAACCTAAGCTCTTAAGGTAACCCCTCTTTTTTAGATGACATTCTCCAGCAGAGTCACCAGTTCTGACATACGATTGGAGAGCTGACTTTTTGGTTTTATCCAAAATGTGCGGATAGCTAGAGCCGCCACCGACTTTTCTTTTATCCAACAAAGGAAACATTGAAAAAAATAGGAAAGACCTTTGAGAATTTTTTTGAGTTCGTAGGGTAGGTTATGAAAAGGGAAGGTGTTTGCACCCTTTTCATCTGTAGTTATCTATGGGCTCTTAATCGCTTGATCACTTTGTTTGTTTTGTGTGTGTGCTTTTGAAAAAGTTTTGAAATGCCAAATAGCAAGGCAGTTTGCTTTATGATAACTCTTGTATCAGTCCTCAAGAGTGTTGATAAAGCGTTTTGAAAATGTTTTTGAAAGTGTGAGGTGTGAAAAAAAGTTTAAGTTGTGAGCAAGCGATTAACAGTAACTACCCTTACTCAAAAGTATTTTGCGTTATTTTCCTCTTCCTTTAGATAGTACTATCCTACAATTAGTTAGTAGGAAGCCCTACCATTGGATGTTTGTGGGACATGCATGGGGTCATCGTATAGTCACGAAAGCAACTCGTAAGATATTTTAGAAATTACCCTAAGGTTTTAAGATCTTTTACCGAGGCAACTTCGAAAGGGTCATCGAGGGACTTATGATCTTATAACCGAAGGGACACTACTAAAATCTCATACGTTCGAGAGACATGACTATTCTCTTTTTCGAGGCAACAGGAGGGGTTAACCCTATAGGTGAAGTGTGCACGTCATTCAATTCAGTTTATTTGTCTTACAATTAGGGTTTGCTAATTATTTCTTTTAGATCCTGACGTGCAATCCTATTAATCTAAGCAATTAACAGTAATAATAAAACAATAAAGCAGAAAGAAACATCCTACGCTATTACATCGCTTCGGGAAGGGGGTACAAACCATAAAAATTTAGGGATAAAGACAGTAAATAAACCCTAATTTAACAGGTATTACAAACCATGAGCAGATACAATATTTGGGAAAATAATACAGAAAAATAAAGAATACGTGAAGATTGAAGCGGGAATAAAGTTGAAATCCTAAAGAATCTAATTATTTAATAAAATATATTTTTGTAGTTTATTGAGAAAAAGATTGGAAATTTTAACTTAGTTCTAATTAATTTTAATTAATGAAATAAGTCAAAATAATTAAATTTATTAACCTTAATTCACCAACAATTAAATTAATTAGAAAAAAAACCTAAATCTATCTTTTTTTGTGATTTTCTGATTTTTATGATAAATACAAAATTGGTTTTAAAAATAATATAAAACAATTAAATAAATAAGGCTAAAATAAAGAAAATAGAAAATGGGCCAGAGCGTGTTTCAGTGTTGTCGGCTTCTATGAGGTTTATCATGAACTCTCAGATCTGGAGCGTTAGATCTTGATATTGTGATAATATGATGGTGACGATATGATGACGCATGGTGTACGCGCTTACCCCTGGAGCAACGGATCTGCAAGAATGAATTAGAAAAATAATAGGCAAAAGGCAAGGGTCGAATCCCTGCCTTTTCCCATAACAACGCCTTAACATGCACTACCTCTACCATTGGGACGGCTTTACTTACGGTAATATAAACATAATAATAAATATATATTATATACACATGCAATTATTTTGAATTAAAAAAACAATTGAACACAAGTGGGACCCCGGTGTCTGGGTGGACCAATCAGAAGTGGAGAGAGGGAACTATTGTTTTAAATCAGCCAATGGGACAATAGGAAAGGGCCACGCTAGCTTGGACCACCGCCTGAGACAGATCAAACCACCAGCCACGGTGATCACGATCGTCTTCTTCGGTGATATCAAAATTAAAACATGTAAAACACGCAATATCAAAGCATAAAAAATATCCTACTCGCCTTAAAATTTCCCCAGGAATCCAATGGTGGTATCCGTTTGGTCTAAAAGTCATTCTATTATGAGGTTCGAGGATTTCCGTTTGTGATGACCTAACAATGGAATCCTATGATTCATGCCTCAAAGTTTTCATGCAAAGCGTCCAACCTGTCCTAAAAGGTGTCCTGAACACAAATCAACACATCAAACATGTCAACAATGCATGAATTTTAAATTTTAAATTTATCAAACCTTGCTAATCAGTGACACTTGGTTACGGTGATTTGGGGTGCTGTGAGCCTCAATAATGATAGGGATGGACTCTTGGGACTTTCAGGAGCGTGATGGAGTGCTTAGATCTGATGGAGAATGGTTGGAACTTGCAATACGACTTGCACCTAAACTTTGAATTTTTTAGAATTTTCTAGGGTTTGTGGAGGAAGCTGCGCATGTGTATTTGAGGCTTGATTGTTTGTGTATATAAAGTGAATCATTTTAGGTCATATAATATTTGTTTGGGAACATTATGAAAAACTTTTCGAAATTGGCCATTCTTGCACAAATGAGCTTCATGCATTCTTTTCCAGCCCGTCCTGAGTTGTTTAGGCCCCCAACCTAATGAAAGCAATAGCTTACACGCCTTGCACCCTATCTTTCATTTTGTTTTAATTTAATTTGTATTAAATGAATAAAAATTAAAATAAATAAAAATAAAAATCACAATAGTGCATAAATAGGTTTTAGAGGTCCTTTGGTATGTCATAAACATGTTTGAACCCCAAAAGGTATGTCCATTAACTCAAAGATGCATTTTTGTTCAAAGTTGACTTCTTGCATTTTCAACAATTTGCCCAACTTGTGCAAACCATAACTTGCTTAATTTTCATCTTTTGAATATGATCTTAGACTTTTTGGATATCCCGAGATATCCCCTACAATCTCTCTTTTGATCATTTTTGCATTTTGAGATTTTATCTTGATGTAATTTGTCTTGCCAAAAAGTGCATTTTTGTTGACCTTTAAAAAGACCTGTAATGTTTTAGCTCATATCTTTCCAATGATTCATTTTATGGACTTGACAATAAATAAAAAATTTAGAGGATTGGATCCTTTTCAAAATGAGCATTGGTTTGGGAAAAATGGATAAAGCATGTGAAAGGTATGCCTGGTCAAAGTTCAGTTGACTTTTCCTAGGAAACCCTAATTTAGTAACTTTTGAATTTTGATAATTTGAGAGCTTTCCTTGAGGAATAATGATCAACCCTTGATCAAATTATGAATATCACTTCAAAATGTTGATTTTTACCAAACATCTTGAAGTTTGACTGTATATTGACCACATTTGACCTTTGACCTAATACAGTTGATTTTCAATCATCTGAGCAATTGATTGAGGAAACTTACGATGCAAGACACGAAACTTGGCATGAGCATTCTTGAGGACATATTAGAAACCATGGAAATCACTTGAGGCCTTTTAAACCCAAAATTCTTTGTGAAAAGTGAAACCCTAGTTGGAAGTTCATTGCTTAGGAGGAGAATTTGTCTGGTCAACCTTGAGCATTTAAGGACTTCCAGGAGTATGTTTTGAATAGAATGAGAGGGAAAATTTTGGGGTACAACAGTTCCCTTAGGTGATTCCCCCGAATCAATTAAATTCAAGTTGAATTAGACATTAGGGTCAAACTATGTATGATAACTTTAGGATAGAATTTCCCTTTTACACTCAACATTAGGTCCATCTTTGTATGAAAACAATTAGGTTTTTTAGTCTCCCCCTTAGACTTTTTCTCCTTTTGTAAATTAAAACTAAAACTTTCTCTCTTTAATCAAAAAATACAAGATGACTTAATCATTATTCAAACTCATTTCACACTTAACAAAACATTCAACAAATCAAATATCTCCTCAAAAGGGCATGTTATCTTTGTTTTACCGCGACATCGGTCGTGCCTATTTATAGAATGCATGGGTTAACACCGCCCTCTAAAAAACACCAACAAACCAACATTTTCTAGAAGAACTACGATTTTATGATTCCTTCACGGGATACGTAGGCAAAGGGTTGCGAGACCCTCACGAACGCACTAACAAAAAAACACTTCAATCCCCTTAGGAAGTATAGTTATAGATAGGCACACTCTTAAAAGCAAACAATTTGATCCTGTTGAGAACAATGGGTGTGAGGGGTGCTAATGCCTTCCCCTAATATAATCGACTTTCGTACCCTCTCTTTTGGTTGCAATACCATCTTATCCATCCTCTTGTGGTTTTGTCGATATTTCCCCTTCCTTCGGGATAAATAAAGTTCGGTGGCGGCTCTGTGTTTTTTGCCGTGAATTGACTTATTTGTTCATGGGCACCTTGCAAGACCCATATCTCCAACACATACTTGGAAGTATTTCGACTTCCTTTTCTGACTTGGTTACCATTGGGGAATATATTGAAGATGGCCTCAAGTCAGGAAAAATTCAGGGTATATCTAGCGCTATTAGTGGAAGTAACAAGAAACCTTGCTTTGGCCTTCTCAAGAAGAAAGAAAGAGAGACTAGTGCTACTATCGACAAAGGGAAGACCCCAGTCTATCATTAAGATCAAGCTCTGCACCGCCAAGCATAGATTGTTCAACCTAATCGATATGTTCCTTGAGCATATGTTATAATTTCGGCTCAACAACCTAGGGTGGCTAGGAATCAATCAATCCATCATCAACAACAGTGCATAAGGAGACATCTGTATGTTCAGCAAACACGATATACACCTTTTCAGTTGAATCAATGACCCTAGGGGCAACAAGGACGGAAGAGGAAGAAAGGTCCTGAAAGAAGGGTGGATCCTATACCTATGCCTTATGCTCAACTTCTCCCTCATTTTTAAAAGGACAGTTAGTCCAGCTGAGAGAGCTTGGTCCTCCTCCAAACCCTCTCCCTCGAGGTTATGATGCCAGTGCTTGTTGTGAATTCCATTAAGGGGCTTCAGGCCACACAATTGAGAATTGCAGGGCATTGAAAAACATCGTTCAAGACCTCTTTGATGCCAAAGTTATCATATTCACTCTAAAGGGTCTGATAATGGATTGAATTATCTATCCGAGACAGGTGTCAAGACTACAAGAGCGTCTCCTCAAATAAGTCATGCCTGAAGAAGCCTCCTCAACATGGCAATTTCTAGTTTCATTTGCATTATCATTTTTAATCTTTCTTGTTTTGTTCAGCACTTTCTTGTATGCAAAACTGTTTGTTTTTTATATTAAATCACAATGCATTGAATATTATTGTCTTGAACTAATCCATTCGTATTCACTGATTTACGTTTTTGTTATTTTACTTGCTTTTGATACTTAACTCATTTTTAATTAAAAAAGCAAATAACTCTTGAGGGAGGATGATGAACATATGACACCTAAATTCTCAAACGATATGCTTTTGAATAAAACCCAATTGATGATGTACATGCATTGTTTCAAATCCCCAAACACTGGAGATATAAAGGAGATAGACCCTCGTCAACCCTTTTGAGCCTTGAAGTAGGAGTTTCTTTTATGCAGAAAAACCCTCAATTTTAAACCTGGGGCGGGTAGATTTCAGTTAGTCCGATCGAGCATTCAGAACTCATCAAGAGTGCGCCTCTAAGGATACAACAATGGCTATCCATCAAAATTTTGGGGAAAGTCAAAACCGTAATGACTAAACTTCATCTATCAGCAATGTGCATCAAAGAGAAATATATCCCCATGGGCATCTCTTGCACATCAGGAGGTCAACAGATGAAGATACCACAATGGTTATCCCTCGTCTATCAAGGACTCAGGCAATCACAACCACTTCCAATAAATTGAAGACGACTAAAAGATCAATGACTTGTTCAAAAAGAAAGAGACAAAAAGCCTTGCTAAGTCGAAACTTGAAAAGCAAGTGACTTAGGCAAAATTCAGGGCATCCCACTGGACTGCAACTTCAAAATTAAAAAATTGTCCAGGCAAAAATTAGGGAAAAAGAAAGGATTACAAAATAAATATCCTTAGCAAAGAACAAGATCGAGTGATCAGACACCAAGAATAATAAGTTAGTGACTATCGTGTCCTAGAAGCCCCTTTGGTTCCTCAATCATTGCAAAATCTCTTCTCGAGATATGAGTGCTCGTATCTAGTGAACTGGATGTAGGAATGGAGAACATCATGGAGAATGGGTGGGCACCAAATAATTTTGAGCCTTAAATCTTTTTTTCTAAAATCGTGAATCAGGCCACGTTACAACCCTTAAATGTCCTAACTGAAGCACGGGTTAATTTGCAAGCAATAGTGTAACGAGAATACGGTAACCTGACTCCTCAGAGATATGCTAAAAATTTGAGTTGGTAACACACCACCTTTTCATATAAAGCAAAAAAATTAATGCTTCGACATCTTTTCAATAAAGGTTTTTAACTTCAAGACAAGCATTGGATTTGCATTAGAATTATCATTCTTAGCCAAACATTCTTTGCATGTAAATAAGTGCTTGAACATCAAGTAAACTTGCATGATGAGCATCAAATGAAAACTTGGTTATCCCAAAGGACAAATTGTTGCAGGAATTTGTCGAAAAGCAAATCATCTTAAAGAATGATCTTATTCTGGGGCATTCGCTCGAAGCTGTCAATCAGAGGCTATCACGTCGATGAATCTCTTCAAGCTATCAATCAGAGGCTATCACGTCGATGAATCTCTTTGAGCTACAACTAATCAGAGACTATCGCGTCGATAAATCTGATTAAACTTCAATCTGGGGAAATCAGACCGAGTAACCTATTCGGAATTCATACAACCTAGGGCAGTTACATCGAGATTCTACAAATCTCTCCAAGAATCTATAATCAGAGGCAATCTATTCTATGGCCTAAGATATTAGGGAATGCCACCTTGTATCGTATTATGACATGAATCTTTCATCCTTCCACTCAAAGAATGTTCTTTTAGAGATCATTATAGACATGGGCATTCCTCATCCCCTATTATGAAGCTGCTCAAGAAAATTCCTGTCATCCATACAAATGCGATCAGGAAAAAGCATCATGACGGTCACTTTGGCTCAATTAACGTCCTCAGAATCATCATCATTCCCTGTAGATGTTTAAGCACGCAACTCCCCAACAATGAAGTGAACTTGGGGCATATCAAGATACCCATGACCATTTCCTGGTCCCCAAGTAGTTTGTGGTGTAAGAAAAGTCAAATTGAGCCATTTCCTCTTCAGCGATGAAGTAAACTCGAGGCATCCAGAGATACCCATTCCCATTTCCTAGCCATCTACAAGAAGTCCAGGATGTAGGGAAAGTCAGATCAAGCTAATCCTCCCCAGCAAGACTACAATTCAATCCCCGACAAGGCTATCACTCAGTTCTCGAGTTTTCAAGTTCCAATTCGTATTGGCATTTCAAAGACGATGAGCAACGGACCCCAATGAGCCTAGTATTTTACACTCTGTATATAGTAATCATCATTGCATATTACATTGCATCCTTAAATACATAGCATATCCATTTAAATGTATCATTATGCCACACACTTCAAAATGCATTTGAAGCATAAGCCAGATTTGGTAGCTTGTACGAAAGCCCAAATCAATCCTCAAAACAGTAAAACATCCCCATAGAGAATACCATCCTTACAATTCCCAATTGACACCCGTCATTACACTACAAACCAAAATAAGCCATGGTTCTAGTACATTATACTCACAACTCTTAATACCCTGTGTCAATCTTTTCTTGGGTCGTAGGTCGTCCATAGGTCTTACCTTCGTGTTATCATTTTTGGGGTCGTAGGTCGTCCATAGGTCTTACCCTCATGTTATCTTCTCTTGGGTCATAGATCATACACCGATCTTTACCCGTCATCTTTACCTTCCTTTTAGGTCGTGAATCCTACACGATAGATCTTCCGTTATCGTCGATTTTACCCATCGTGTTTACCTTTATTTTTAGGTCGTGAATCCTACACGATAGATCCTCCACTGTCGTTGATCTTACCCGTCATATTTACCTTTCTTTTTGGGTTGTGAATCCTACACGATAGATCCTCCACTATCGTTGATTTTACCCTTTGTCCTTACCTTTCTTTTTGGGTCATGAATCCTACATGATAGATTCTCCACTGTCATCGATTGTACCCATTGTATTTACCTTTCTTTTTGGGTCGTGAATCCTACACGATAAATCCTCCATTGTCGTCGATTGTACCTATTGTCTTTACCTTTCTTTTTGGGTCATGAATCCTACATGATAAATTCTCTGATGTTGTCGATTGTACCTGTTCTCTCTACCTTTCTTCTTGGGTCGTGAATCCTACACGATAGATCTCCCTTATTGTTAATTTTACCCGTTGTCTTTAACTTTCTTTTTGGGTCATGAATCCTACACGATAGATCCTCCGTTGTCTTCAATTTTACCCGTTGTATTTACCTTTCTTTTTGGGTCGTGGATCCTACACGATAGATTCTATGCTATCGTCGAGTTTACCCATTGTCTTTAAGTTATCATGTTGTCATTAATCCTACTTTCAGTCACTACGATATCATCAACCATATCTTTTCAATCACTATGACACCCACTTCCACGAGAACCTTGTATTGGCACCGTTACCCCGTTACAAGCAATCATTACTCAACTACATTTATTCGTCATAACCACTTCGCCATAAAACGAATTCTCTACCCCCAGCAGACATCACAAATAATAACAGTTACACCATCTCTCCAAGACAAATTTCAAGTCTTGGTATTTAATCTTCTTATACCTTAAATGATCGAAAGGCTGACGCTAATCTCACTTTCTGGTTAAGACGATTAAATAGGGGCAGTTTTCATACCCCAAATATGTCCTACCCTTTTCACTTTTATCTGGCTTAGTCTTTGCATTTCATTTGCATAATTTTCGCTAGGCCATTTGCATATTATTCTTTCATTCAATAAAGCAGCAATTTAAAACATCAGTGGTTGTGCCATCCGGGGTTTAATTTTGGTTTGAGGCTTCTACATTTTACAGTTGATTTCCTTGGTTCCTCCTCGGGCAGTGGACAGTGGCATCAGGTTTCGAAGTATGGTTATCATGAGTTTCTGTACAAGGCCATTCAGCAAGATCTCGGATTAGGGTTTAGTTCCCTATGTGTGATTAAAAATCAGGGTTTGCTCCTCGATTACCATCTTCTAAGTTGTTCAGTCGAAAATTAGGTTTTCCTTATGCTTTGAGGATTTCTACTTAATTCAAGATGAATTCAATTGGTTGCATTATCAAATATGGTTGGACTAGGGTTTTGGCATTTCTTTCGCATCTTAAACCATCTTCATTATCACTAAGCTTTTAAGAAAATTCTCAGGGTTTTATCAAGGGTCTAATTGAGAAGCTAGGGCTTGGTTTCTTTCCATCAACTCAAAGGTTTCATGTCAAATAACATCATGGCGGTCATTTTCTTTCTACACTTCAAGTCGTACTTTCATCTTCATGGATTCAAGGCACTGGTATTTGTTGCTCGTTAAAGTCAAGGCATGGTACAAGATATGATTTGTGGAGTGTTGTACCCTAATTTTTGCCCCTAAGATCCCTTCATCATACCGTATTGACTCAATCACAACAAGATCACATTAGGGTTCTTGGCTCTCCTCCCTACCTTTAGCTTTTCTCTTTGAATAATCACCAAGCACCTTGACTTATTTTCTTTTGTGATCATGAATATTTTGTCTTGATTTTTCCTTTTAATTAATAAAATTCAATGTTGGTTTGTCTTTCTTATTACTAATGTAGGTAAAGACAATGAGATTTAGCAAGTTGCTTCATGGGTTCATGAGTTTATTTCCATGCCCTAGGCAATAAAGCTTGAGAATTCCAAATCTCACCATTTAAGTTGTTTTGGAAGGGATGTCATGGCAAGGTTTATTTTGGTTCACCACATTTCAAAGTTATCAATATTTATTCAATAGTGCAAGGGATTGATTGAAGAAGTTGTCATGGTTGGACAAGGTCTTGTTCCCAATGATCACAAGTGCATACTTATCTCAATTATCAAGAATATGGAAGTGGTTTTTGTGGCTATGAGTTCTCATTTTCATCCTCAACAACTTCTATGCACAAAGTAATTGTTTTGGTACAAGAAGTTTGTTCAAAATTGTCAAACTTCCTTAAAGCATTTTCTTGATCTAAGAGCTAGGGTTGTGAACTTCAAAGAAGCATATCTTGCTCATCTTTTGGTATTTTTGAGTGATTCCAAAGACATAATTATCTTAAAATGGTTATCAACAAATCACTTCAAAAGTTTCAAGGAGTTTTCATGTGGAAGAAACTTGATGATGAAGAAAGATTACAAGTCCTCCAGATGAACCCCCATTTTCCCATGTGTGACTTCAAATGAGCATAACTTAGCCAATTTTTATCACCTTGAGCCCACTCTTTTTCCATAATGATCTTGAGGATGTGAACTTTATGCCTTCGTTTATGTGCAAAGTGAGAAAATGGATGGAAGATGCCCTAAGGATACAAAAGATTATAGGTCATTTCATGATTTTTTGCCAACTTCAACAATTCATAACTCGCTCAATTTTTGGAGATTTTGAATGGTCCAAGTTTCAAAATGTCATTCAAGAGTTCTATTTCATGCCATCTGTTTTGGTCAAGAGCAAATTCCAAGTGGAAGGCCATGTTTGGATGCAAAACATTATAGGTCACTTTTGAAGAAAATTTTGAAATATTTTTAAGTATGAAAAGTCAACCTTTTTCCCCCAACTTTGACTCAATGCAACTTTCAGATCAAGAATCCCTTTGATTCCATTCTTTTTCCATTACAAAGCTTGTAACCTCATCTTTATAAAGCATCAAGAATCATACCTTAAGACCCCTTGAGCTGAGAATGCCATTGGATTGAACTTGGTAACTTGGAACTGAAGTTTCTTCATAAGTCAGAATTTGAAATTCATGTTTTGGCCTCTAAACATCAAATTAGCATGCGTTTGTGATCTAAACATGTTTAACCAAGTTTCCAAAGTGGATTAGAGCCTTAAAACACAAGGATTGGATGAGTTTTGATGCAAATTAGATCACACTTTGCTCGTGCATCAGGTTCACATGATTTCCCTCTAAACTTCATCATTTCACACGCTTGAACATTCCATTTGATTCCTTATAAATAGAGGGTCATACCCCATTCATTTCCTCAAGCTTTGAGAGCCAAAAACACTCTGTCAAAACATCACGCGAACTTCAAATTTTTGAAATAAGTTTCTGAGATTCCACCCTTTTCTTCCAAAATTCTTTTAACATTCATCTTCCTTAAGTATCATACAAACTATCCATCACTTAAACCAAGCAAAACGAGCTATAATCCAAGCTACATAAGTCCAGTTTCAGAGCTTCTTTTTTTAGCTTCAAAAAGGTATAATTCTCTACTATTTGGATCCAAATAAAGCACTAACTTGTTCTACTCCTTCTCCTGATTCTAGTGCTTCTTACAATTTTTAAATCCATTGAGAATTGAGAGAGAAATATAAAATTGAAGGTGCTCGCAATTTTCTGAGTTTTTGATTCATATCTCTTTGTATACTTTATATAAATTTGGTGCGATGGTGGTGTTAGGATCGTCTTGAAGAGACGAATCCAATGATACTTGTCTGGGATCCTAATTTTTCCGTTTGAAAGATCTCACAAAATCTCCATTGCAGGGTGGCTGGAGGTTAAAGACGATGATATGTCTCGTCTCAGCCAATGATAGTGTGCCAAACATTTTAATTTCATTGGTTGCCTTTTTTCCGATTCCCTACGCATCTTACTAAGGTCCATATCAAGCACATCGTGTATGGTCCATTGGATTAGCTTACTAACGCGTTTTGACTATGATCTGATGGCCCATATCTTTTTGGTTTTATTTTATTTTCTGATTTTTATATTTTAATTGATTTAATTTTCAAAAATTCATAACTCTTTTATTTTTTTATCCAAAAATTATTAAAAAATTCACAAAATTACTTTGAATTATTTCTGATCTCATGAATATTTTTTCATATTTTTATTTTTGAAAATTTATATATTTTTTTTATATTTTTTGCATTGTTTTCTTTGTTTTAATTACCTAGAAAATACTTTCTGACATTTCTTAATTCTAAAAAATTTCATAAATATCATTTTGCATATTTCTGACTTTTTGAAAATTTTGTGGAATTTTATATTGATGTTTACTATTTTTGATCTATTTTCTATTTGTTTGAACAATTTTAAAATAGTTTTTGACTTTTAAAAATTGCCAAAAACTTTATAAAAATATTTGAGTCCTTTTCTGATTTTTTTTTTTATGGTATTACTAAATTTTTCTTGATTAATTTGAATATAGTTGATATTTTTTCTTCTTATTTCCATTTAACAACATTTTTAAAACCTTTTTTTAATGTATATATTAAATGCAATATTATTTTGTAATTATTTTCTGGTTGAACTTGGGTTGAATTTTGATCATGAACTTTATTAACATCATTGGATCCATGGTGTTGAGTCTAACTCCATAAAAATGGATGAATGATTTTAATAATAGTTTGATTTAAATTTAATTCAAATATGGTTTGTATATTCTTTCCCACCCCTCTTCATCTTGTCACTTTCTTATTGCACTAAGTGTTATTGGAACATGATCTCTATATCATGTCTCAAAATAAATGGTGCATAGATTGCTATTGACCGGCCTCAAAATAGGTACGACTTCTATATAAGTCCACTTACGATTGCTTAACATAGCGCTAAATTTTGTCCCGGTTCGAATAAATGATCATTCGTGGCCCAAACCTATGTTTGCAAGCCCAAGTATGTTAATTTGATCCCTTTGATCCAATAACTTTGAGATTCATTGTGTGGAGGATTTGATTCTACCAATCCTCTAATGAATCTACAACACTTTTGGTCAACGCGGATCACTTAAACATCGTTAACAATTAAATGGTGCTTTTGAGGATTCCAAATGGATGATATACTTGACAAAAAGCAAATGCAACTTGTTGTGTGGAGGATTTGGTTCTACCAATCCTCTAATGAGTTCCAAATGCAAGTTTCAAGATGGTCATCCAACTAACCACTAATTATTAAATTGTTTTTACTTTATGCCCTTTTATTTTTTTTTATTTTTTTTTATGCTTTATGTACCATTTACTTTAAGCATTAAATTTCATGTCATTTTTATTTTGCTCACTTGAGCCTTTTCTTTTCTCTTCTAAGACACCTAATAATCAACATGAACCATAAAAACTTGTAATGATACTTGGACTATTTGGTTACTATCCTTTGCATTATGGAGTATTGGACTTCTTGGACTTAGGGTTAGAAACCTTGGCCTATGTTGGAGACCTTGAGACCTAATTGATATTTTGTCTGGAGTTCTTGAGGTTTACCTCAAGACATTGGGTTGTTTGTATGTATGTGTGCAGGTTATTGTGATTACATTCTTTGTTTGTAATCTGGAATTCACCCGTATACAGCCGTTACTCTGCCTAATTTTTGTGAAGACTTAATACACTTGAAGATTAGTTCTCTCAATAGGTTTAGTATCTTTGCTTGCTTGGTTTCAATCCAAAGAATGGGAATTCTATCTTGACTCATAATGTCAAGTATTGGCTTCTTGTTGGTTAGATGATTCTTATCCCTAGCTTTTACCTTATGCTTTAGGATAGTCCCTTCTTCTCCTCCCATCTTCTTTAATTTCAAAAATCTTCTCCCTCCTTTTGAAAAACTCGTCTTGTTCTTTTTTAAACTTGAACCACTTTCATAATAAACTTGGACTTAGGTCCATGCATTTTCAAAACATTTTCATAAATAAACTTCAATCAACTTAATAAAACCTTGAGATTTTTTTATGAGAAGACTAAAAGTCAATCAATCTCATTTTAAACCATTTTTGCCACTTTGGCTTTTTTACTCTAAAACTTCTTCTTAAAAAATTGGACTCTTGTCAATCCTTTTAGTGATGCAAACAACTATAATTTCACAATATGTAGTGAAGTGAGATATTTTCCACTTGGGTGTTGAGTGAGGCATTGTTGATTTTAAGATCTAAGCCATATCCTCCACTTTGAGATGATGCAAATTCTCCTTTCCCATGATTGTGGGTAGTGAGTATGTTTTCCACACGGACAATGATGATGATGTCTTATCTCATAAAATTAACCAACACATTTGTGTTTTAAAAAATATTTTAAAGAGGAACTACGTGTACCATGATCCCCTATTGCACGAAAAGGTGGTATGTAGGCACTAAAGGTTCGCAACCGCGGCAGGTGAAAAAACCATAAAAATATATTTCTTTTCTCACCTCTACCATCCATTTTTATACAACATTTTATAGCCAAAATGTACAGATTTTACAAAGAGGTTCCTGCGGAGTACCGTAGATGTTTAGGGTGCTAATACCTTCCCTTTGCATAACCAACCCCCTTACCTTGAATCTTTCCCCCTCTTTTTGGGTTACTCGCTCTTTTCCCATTCCTTTGGAAACAATAAAGCGCGGTGGCAATTTTTATTTTTGATTTGTATAAGTCTAGTCAATCCAATGGCTTAGTCTTAAACATTTCTACCGCTACAGAAAAAAATGGTGACTTCACTGGGGAAAGATTGACCTCTTGTTGGTCCATCCCCAAGTGGGTTGAGCCTATCTTTGTTTTTATCTGTATATGTGTTGTCGTTGTTTATGTGGTATATGTTGTATATATGTTTGTCTGGATTTTCCTGGTTTTCAGGGTGCTTGGTGATTACTTATAAGTCCTATACCTGGACTTGGGAAAACTTTAAGATAGGACGAGAGGTATACTCTTGTTAACTTTGAGGGAGTAATCCCAAAAAAGGAGGCATGAGATCCCCCACTCAGTGGAGGCCCCTTTGACTGTAGTGTCGTTTACCGAGTAATCGGGAAGACATATTGCTTTCGACCTGGGATCCTGCTGAAGATGAGGGTCGTAGAATACCAAATCCATCTTGGCCTTTTAGGTGTAGTGCGGAAGCTATGATGGAGTAATCCATAAATAGTTATCACGCGATACTACACTTGGACAAGTTTTTCTTGAGAATATTACTAATTACCGAGTTAATTAGGAAGTTGGTTATATCCGAAGGAAGTATGTAGACTCTGGGAACCTCTATAACCTTGTTCAGAAGGTGATAACGTTTAGACCAACACGTTATGGATAGTACCTTCGACCTCGTGCTCGTGACTTTGAACCTATAAACCCTATATGTATGATCTTGTGTGTGATTGTTGCATCATGCATCCTTGCACTCATAAGCATCTTTTGAAGAAATTTTATTTCAAGGGACTTAAAAGTTGATCATTTGGGAATATCTCATTTACCTTTTGACCTTGGATTCTGGAAAAAGAAAGACCGGGAAGTACAATTTCAAGGATCCCAAGATAGATGAGTTGATTAATCTAATTCCCGAGATCGAGTGTTCTGCAGATTTTTGGAAGAAGTACGGATCCATCATTCCTCTTATGAAGCTTAGGATGAAGAAGGGTATTCTCTCGACCTTGGTCCAGTTCTATGATCCGATGTATCATTGCTTTACTTTTCTTGACTATCAGTTGATGCTTACACTAGAGGAGTATTCTTATCTATTAGATTTACCTGTTACCGATCGTGTTCCTTTTACTAGTTTGGTGGGTGAGCCAAAAGCACATGAGATTGCTGCTTTGATTCATCTGGGGAAGTCTGAGGCGGAAGCCCATATGACTACTAAAGGAGGGATTAGAGGATTACCAGCCCAGTTCTTATTGGAGAAAGCTCGTTACTTTTCCAGGATGAAGAGTACAGTCGCTTTTGAGGCTACCTTTGCTCTACTCGCTTACGGGTTGTTTTTATTTCCTAATGTGGATAAGTTTGTTGACGTTAATGCTATCAGGATCTTCATGATTGGAAACCCAGTTCCTACATTGTTGGGTGATGTTTATTATTCTATTCATCTTCGGAATTCTTATCATGGGGGGATGATTATTTGTTGCACACCTCTGTTGTACCGGTGGTTTATTTCTTATATGCCTCAGTCTGATGCTTTTTGGGATGTCAAGAAGGAACCCCGTTGGGCTCCTAAGATCATGGCCCTTACTCACTCGGATATTGATTGGTATCATCGAGCTTACCAGGATATAGAGATTGTTGACAGTTGTGGTAGTTTCCCCAATGTACCTCTTCTTGGTACAAAGGGAGGAATTAACTATAACCCTATTCTTGCACGACGAAAGCTCGGTTATCCGATGAGGGATAAACCAAGTAGTATTCATTTGAGTAGTTTCTTTCTGAAGGAGGGAGGAGACCATAAGGAATCTAGGGAGCAGATTGTGAAGGCCTGGCGTCACATTCATAAGAAGAGTAAGAAAGATTTTGGACCAAGAGGGGTTGTTTCTTTGGAACCTTATCTTCAGTGGGTCCAAATGAGAGCTATTCAGTTGAAAATGTCGTATTCTAGGGAAACACCTATATCTGATTTGTTTGCAAAGACCACTCCTCCCTTATTGGATGATATAGAAGAGCTACAGCTTACTTTGGTCAGGATGCAACAGGAAAAGGATGCTTGGAAGAATAAGTGCCAAACTTTAGAGATTTCCTATAGAGCATACTTGAAGGAGAGGGACGACTTGATTGAGATCCTTGAGAGTCGAGCGGTAGAGACCATGGAGAGGCAAGGGGGTTTATTTTCTCCTAAGCCCAGTCAGATGCTAGTTGCTCACTTCCTGATTCAGGTGATTGGAAGGAGGTTGCCACCAGGTATGTGGAAGAAAACCAGAGGTTGAAGGCTCAGATTGCCAGGATTACATGGAAGCGTTATCGTATAGAGTGATCTCCGACAGCTTAACTTCTCAGGTTTTTAGACTTTATTTTCATCTTGTACTTGGGATTGTTGAGACTTGTAACCTATTTTGAAGTTATTATAATAAAAAAAAATAGTATTTCAAATGCGTTATTACTTTGATATTTGCAATGTGTCTATAAATCTTTAAATCCCTTGAAATATTAAATAATAAAAATAAATCATGTGCACCACATATCATGCATCATATTACACATATTTCTTGCATTTGTTATGCATATCCAGGTGTCTTACCAAGCTTCTTTACTTTGTTCAGCAAGCTGACTCACCAGTACAACACTCAAGCTAATTTTAGAAGGAAGATGGACAACTTAGAACAAGAGAATCGCGAGCTGCACGGTGAAGTTTCTGCTTTAAAGGCCGGCATGGACAATCTTACTGCTCTGATGGAATCTCTGGTGGCTGCTCAGAATCAGCCACCGAGTGTTCAACCTAAACCAATAAGGGTTACTACTGAAGCTCCGACTATTCTTGTATATGCTACCCCAGCTGTTGTTCAGAATCGCATGCCTCAAGGTTATCCATGGTGAATGCTAGATATTTTTGCACCCGAAGGTTTCAATCTTGGTAATTAAGAAGCTCCAGTTGTTCAGACTACTGTTACTCCTGCACCTCTTGTGGTGCATGTTCCTATTGCACCTCCTTCGGTGAATATGGTTCTAATTGTTAATGATGATATGTGTCGTCCTTTTCCTCCACCAAGTGAAGACTTGGGTCTCTATGACAGAATGGATGATTTTCAAGAGCAGTTTGACAAAATGCAGAGGGAAATGAAGGCCCTCAGGGGAAAAGAGTTATTCGGGAAGAATGTGAATGAATTATGCTTGGTCCCGAATGTTAAGATACCTGCAAAGTTTAAGGTCCCTGAGTTTGAGAATTACAAGGGCAACACTTTCCCTCATGCTCATCTGGTAATGTATATAAGAATATTGATGATCAGCGTCTGTTGATTCACTTTTTTCAGGATAGTTTGACCGTTGCGGCGCTAAAATGGTAGATGAGTTTGGATAGCATCAATATCCATACTCCCAATGACTTGGGAGAAGCATTTATCAGAGAATACAAATATAACATGGACATGGTGCCTGATCAACTCAGGGCCATGGTTCAGAAAGACAGTGAATCATTTAAAGAATATTCACAGAGATGGCGTGAGGTAGCCTCCGAAGTGATTCCTCCCATGGAAGAGAAGGAGATGACTAAGATTTTATTGAAGACTTTGGGTGCTTTCTACTATGAAAGGATGGTAGCAAGTGCGCCAAGTGACTTTACTGAAATGGTAGGCATGGGTATCTGCTTAGAAGAGGCTGTAAGAGAAGGTCGTCTAACGAAGGGCGAAGGTTCTGGAAATACGAAAAAGCCATCCTATGGGTTTTCTAAAAAGAAGGAAGGAGATACAAATGCTGTTATGCAAGAGAGGAGGTTCAATCCTCCTAGAAGAAATTATCAGCATCATCAGCAAGTCGCCTCAGTTACTCCAGTTGTTGGTGTAGCTCCAACCACTGTTGCTTATCAGAGACCATCCCAGCAGGGGAATCAAGGGTATAATCAGAGAAGAGAGAGTTATGACCCTATTCCTATGAGTTATACGGAGTTACTACCGACATTGATTCAGAAGAAGTTGGTTCAGACCCGACCACCTCCCGATGTACCATCGCCATTACATTGGTATTACAAAGCAGACCAAACATGTGCTTTTCATCAGGGAGCACCAGGGCATAATGTTGAGAATTTCTATCCTTTGAAGACTGAGGTGCAGAAATAGGTGAAGTATGGTATTCTATCTTTCAAAGATGTGGGCTCTAATGTGAAAGACAATCCTCTACCCAAGCATGGAGGAGCAAACGCTGTGAATATGGTGGCCGGTTGTCCAGGCGAATTCCGGATTTTTGATATTCATCAAGTTATAGGAGATTTGGTGAAAATGCATGCAGACCTATGAATTTAGCTACTATACGCATGACCATGCCGGTTGTGCTATTTGTAGTACAAACATATAGGGTTGTGACAAGATAAAGGCTGATTTGCAAGAGATGATGGATGAGGGCCTCATCCATATAACCAAGCCTAGGGCAGAGTATGAAGAGGAAGTAAACATGGTTTCTGGATCTCTTGGAGAGTTCAGAATTTTTGATGTGGAGTATATGAATGAGGACCTTGTGCAGTTGCACGCTACTTTCTGCCACATGGCTGGTCAGGTAGAACATCAGTATGGATCTTGATGAATTTGCTGCCGGGACTCCCGAGGACGTTCAATTGTGAGAAAAGGTGTTCAGTTGTTGTTAGACAATGGAACCATCAAGGTTACAGGTCAAAGGGATGATTACCATGAAGTTGATATGATTGAGGTTTATTTGGATGAAGAAGAGTCGGATGATGATTATGTCTCTGCAGATGAGTATTGCTCCTCAGATGAGGATTTATTTTCCAGAGATGACTCAATAATGATTATGTTGAAGAGGGAGTAAACGTTATTGTGCCTTGTTTTGGTGCACCTTCCCATTTTGAAGTCGAGTATCATAGCAAGCCGAATATTACTCCATTGGTGATTAGTTTGTCGAGTCATGTCCCCTACAAGTCAGATAAGGTTGTACCCTACAAATATAACGCTACAATCTTAGAGGATGGTGTAGAAGTTCCCATCCAGCCAATGCCTGATGTTGGAAATATTGCTGAAACTAGCAGAGTGACCCGCATTGGTCGTGTATTTGCACTAGTTGTTCATGGAGATATTAGCATTGGAAAGAAAATTGTTGAAAATGTTGAACCCGAGAAGGTTACGAGTGAATCTAGTGGAGCTACGCTAGAAAAAGAAGTGGATGATATTTTGAAGATAATCAAGATGAGCGACTATAGAATTGTAGATCAGCTACTGCAGACTCCTTCAAAAATATCTATCTTGGATTTATTGATGAACTCCCCTGCTCACAGAGAATCTCTAATGAGGGTACTGGATCAAGCTTTTATGGAAAGTGACATACCTATAGACCAATTCAGCAGTGTAGTAGGGAACATTACGTCATGTAATAACCTAAGTTCCTGCGATGATGAATTGCTAGACGAAGGAAGGAATCACAACCTGGCCCTCCACATCTCTATGAATTGGGAGAATGATTCACTATCCAATATGTTGATTGATAATGGATCCTCTTTGAACATTATACCGAGGAACACACTTATGAAGTTGACATATCAAGGAACACCCATGCGCCTAAGTGGCATTATTGTGAAAGTGTTTGGTGGATCAAGGAAATCTGTTATTGGTGAAGTGGACTTGCCTATTCATATAGGCCCACATTTGTTTCAGATTACTTTTCAAGTCATGGATATTGTACCCGCTTATAGTTGTTTGCTAGGAAGGTCGTGGATACATGAGGCAGAGGCTGTCACTTCAACTTCACACCAGAAACTGAAGTTTATACGTGAAGGAAAAGTGGTAATCATAAATGGAGAACAGGCATTATTGATATCTTATTTGTTCTCTTTCAGCATTGTGGAGGCGGATGAAGCTACTGTTGGAACCCAGTTCCAAGCCTTATCCATTGATAATATAAGAGGAAATGAGAATTCTATGGTTTCGCTTAAGGATGCGCAGGAAGTTGTGCGTAAGGGTCATAGTGAAGTATGGGGACAGATTGTTGATCCACCCGTGAACAAGAACAGAGTCGGCTTGGGGTTCTCTTTGAAGAATGAAAAAAGTAAGAGCATGAAGCCGAAGACTGCTACAGGCAAGTATCAAGACATCTTTCGTAGTGGGGGTTATCTTCGTCCAACTGTTCCCGGGATTAATGCCATTATGGAAGATGAAGCAGAGCAAGAAATTCCAAATTACGTGACGCACGGAGTTAGGGTTCAGAACTGGATCACCATTGATGTTCCCTCTTGCATACATGTTTAAAAGTAATTTGTTTTGTTAATATCTTTGAAAAGCTTTCACTCTGCCCAAGGTGGAAGTATTGTATGGGCTTATCTGTTTGCTGTGACTTTTAAAATCAATAATAAAAGTTGTCTTTGTTTCCCAAATTGTGTATTTATTTTCTGCTTTTTCTTGGAAAATGGTAATAAAAAAAACCTTTCAAAATAAATAATAACTGAAATTCAATCTTCATGATCACTTGTTATATGTGTCAGTTTCTAAAAGCAATCATAAATCATATGTGCAGATTAATTAAAAAACCCGTTGAATACAATGACCCTACACCCTCTCCCAACTTTGAATGTCCTGTGTATGGGGCTGAAGAAGAAAACCATGATGAGATTCCAGAAGAGGTATCACGGTTTCTTGAGCGCGAGGAAAATTCCATTCATCCATATAAAGAGCCATTAGAAGTAATCAATTTGGGTTCAGAAGAAGATCCGAAAGAAGTCAAGATCAGAGCGTTGTTGCATCCTGATGTGAAGAGTAGGTTGATTAAATTATTGAAAGAGTATGTGGATACTTTTGATTGGTCTTATCAAGATATGTCTGGTCTAGATATATATATATATTGTAGAGCATCGTTTGCCGTTGAAGCCAAAGTATCTGCCAATCAAACAGAAGTTGAGAAGAACTCACCCAGATATGGAAGTAAAAATCAAAGAGGAGGTTCTAAAGAAGATTAATGCCGGTTTTCTTGTGACGTCAGTGTACCCTCAGTGAATTGCCAATATTGTCCCAGTACTGAAAAAAGACAGAAAAGTTCGCATGTGCGTAGATTACAGAGATCTAAATAAAGCTAGTCCAAAAGATGATTTTACATTGCCACACATTGATATGCTAGTTGATAGCATAGAAAAATTCAAAGTATTCTCGTTCATGGACAGATTTTCCAGGTATAATCAAATAAGAATGGCTCCAGAGGACATGGAAAAACAACATTTATCACAACTTGGGGAACATTCTGTTACAGAGTGATGCCCTTCGGATTGAAGAACGCTGGTGCAACGTACCAGAGGGCTATGACAACCTTATTTCATGATCTGATGCACAAGGAAATCGAGGTATATGTTGATGATATGATTTCTAAATTCCAGACTGAAGAAGGGCATGTAAAATATTTATTGAAGTTGTTTCAGCATTTGAGGAAGTATCGTCTCCACTTGAATCCAAATAAATGTACCTTTGGTGTTCGATCAGGGAAGTTGTTGGGTTTCATTGTAAGCCAGAAAGGAATTGAAGTTGACCTTGATAAAGTCAAATAAATTCAAGAGATGTCAGCGCCAAGAACTGAAAAGCAAGTCAGAGGGTTCCTCAGGCGTTTGAATTATATTTCCAGATTTATTTCCCACATGACTGCAACATGTGAACCGATATTTAAGTTGTTAAAGAAAGATCAAAGTCGTGCATGGACGGATGACTTCCAAAGGGCATTTGAAAGTATTAAAGAATATCTGCTTGAACCTCCTATCTTGCTCCCTCCTGTCGAAGGAATACCAATGATTATGTATCTGACAGTGTTAGATAATTCCATGGGTTGTACTCTGGGACAACAAGTTGAAACGGGGAAGAAAGAGTACGCCATTTATTATCTCAGTAAAAAGTTTACTGATTGTGAGTCGCGGTATTCCATGCTGGAAAAGACATGTTGTCCTTTGGCCTGGGCAGAAAAATGTTTGCGGTAGTATATGTTGAATCACACTACTTGGTTGATCTCCAAAATGGATCCAATCAAGTACATTTTTGAAAAGCCTGCTCTTACTGGGAGAATTTCCCATTGGTAGATTCTATTATCTGAATATGACATCGAATACCGCACTCAAAAGGCTATTAAGAGTAGCGTGTTGGCAGATTATCTTGCTCACCAACCAGTTGATGATTATCAGTCTGTGAAGTATGACTTTTCCGATGAGGGTGTGATGTTTTTGAAAGTGAAAGATTGTGATGAACCATTTCCTGAGGAAGGTCCTGATCCTGAATCTCGTTGGAGTATGATATTTGATGGAGTTGTGAATGCTTATGGTAAAGGAATTGGTGTTGTGATTGTCACTCCACATGGATCGCACATTCCTTTTACTGCAAGGTTGACATTTGATTGTACTAATAATATGGAAGAATATGAGGCTTGTATCACGGGTCTCAAGGAAGCTATTGATCTCAGAATTAAAATTCTAGATGTGTATGGTGATTCAGCTTTGGTAATAAATCGGATTAAAAGAGAGTGGGATACTCGTCACCCCGGCTTGATCCCTTATAAATATTATGCTAGAAGGTTGTTACCCTTCTTTAATAAAGTTGAATTCCATCACATTTCTAGAGATGAAAAACAAATAGCGGATGCTCTGGAAACTCTGGATTATATGTATCAAGTAAATGCTTGGAATGATATACCTCGAATTATAGTTCGGCAACTGGATAGGCCTGCTCATGTGTTTACGACAGAGGAGGTAGCAGATGAAAAACCTTGGTATTATGATATCAAGCATTTTCTTCAGACTCAGGAATATCCGATTGGTGCCTCAAATAAGGATAGAAAGATATTGAGAAGATTGGCTGGCAGTTTCTTCCTCAGTGAAAACATGTTGTACAAGAGAAATTATGACATGATCTTGCTCAGATGCGTGGATAGACACGAAACAGACATGTTGATGCATGAGGTTTATGAAGGTTCATTTGGAACTCATGCTAATGGACATTCTATGGTTAAAAAGATGCTAAGGGCAGGTTACTATTGGCTGACAATAGAATCCGATTGTTACCAATTTGCAAAGAAGTGTCATAAATGCCAGATTTATGCAGACAAGGTCCATGTGCCTCTGACATTTCTTAATGTGATCTCTTCCCCATAGCCTGTCTCTATGTGGGGTATTGACATGATTGGGATGATAAAACCCAAAGCTCCGAATGGACACCATTTTATCTTGGTAGCAATTGATTACTTCACCAAAATGGGTGGAAGTTGCTTCATATGATAATGTTACTAAGCAGGTGGTTATGCGCTACATTAAGAATAATCTCATATGTCGGTATGGTGTGCCGAGCAGAATTATCACTAACAATGGCTCGAATCTGAACAACAAGATGATGACAGAACTGTGTGAATAATTTAAGATTGTCCATCACAATTCATCTCCGTACAGGCCAAAGATGAATGGGGATGTTGAAGCTGCTAATAAGAATATCAAGAAGATTATCTAGAAAATGGTTGTTACTTATAAGGATTGGCATGAAATGCTCCCTTTTGCTTTGCATGGATATAGAACATTTATCTGCACTTAAATAGGAGCAACCTCGTTCTCCCTTATGTATGGAAAGGAAGTGGTACTCCCAATTGAGGTTGAGATTCCCTCTTTACGTGTGATAATGGAAACTAAGTTGTCAGAGGCTGAATGGGTCCAGAACCGGTTTGACCAATTGAATTTGATCTAAGAGAAGAGAATGGCAGCTTTGTGTTATGGATATTTATATCAGAAGAGAATGAAGAAAGCTTTTGATAAGAAGTTCAAACCTCGTGAATTCAGAGAAGGAGACCTCGTGCTCAGGAAGATCATGTCTTTTAACGTTGATTCTAGGGGAAAGTGGTCTCCCAATTTTGAAGGCCCATATGTTGTCAAAAAAGCATTCTCTAGCGGTGCATTAATTCGTGAAACTATGGATGGCGAGGAGTTCCCATGTCCCATGAATGCTGATGCAGTCAAGAAATACTTCTCCTAAAGAAATAAAAGAACAGCTCGCTAAGTTGAAAACCTGAAAGGGCGGCTTAGACAAAAAAGAGCGTCTCGGTAGGCCGAAAACCCGAAAGGGCGGTCTAGGAAAAAATTAGAGACATAAACAGAATAAAATTTCCCGCTAAGTTGAAAACCCCCAAGGGCAGCTTAGGAAAAAGTTAGGGACTTTCTTGGCAAGTAACTACATCAGACAAGGCTTGATCGTTGGAGCAACAATCTTCTCGGATCCTCATCACACTTCAACGAAAGCTGCTGCTCAGGATTTCAAAAGTTGTTAGAGGGGATAGTGGTCATTGTATCTCAATGTATCTTTTCCATTATATTTTACCATTTTCCAAACTTTGTAATCATCCATGGGGTCTCGCCATTCGCAGACTACCATTCTATTAATGAAATTTGAGCTTTTACCTAATTCTTTGTATTTCTTATTTTATTTAGCTTGCAAAGACTCCATTTATTATTTATAATAACTTTCAAAGCGAAAAGATTAAATAACAAAATTGATTTTCAAAAAGAATTTACAATTTGCTTTTACTTTAAAATTTGTGACGCAAGAGAAAAACAAAAGTGGTGATCCCAGGAATGGACGAACTCCAGTTGTTTTGAGAAGTTTTATTTCCCGGGGAAGTCTTTCTCAGGATGTTTTCGCTGTATAGGGTTTGTGACTCCAGTGTCCCCGGTCAAGTTTTGGTTCATTTTTCTTCTTTTCTGAGTTTGCATGATATGAAGACTCAATCCAAGATTTCTATGGTGAAGGTTTCGCTTGTTTGATAGAAGTTCTTTCTTCCCAGAGAAGTTGGTACAATAATTACTCTCGAAGAACACATGTCTCTGGTTCCTCCAATAAGGAACGCATATTGGTTTTCCCTTTAAGAATATGGTGTTGACCTCCCCAATGAAGTCAGCACGAATTCCCCAGTGAATGTTTTGATGATTTGGTGTCCGTCTGCTCTACTTGAAATTGATTTTTTAAACCCCCAGTAGAAGCGTTACTTTTGAAAATATTTGATTCCCCGTTGAAGCCTGGGAAAGGATGTTGTATCTCTGTATCTGTACTGTTTTTTCGCTATGTTTTGTTTACTTATGGATTACGTTTCTCCCTAGTAAAGTTAAGCCAGGCAGTAGGTTTTGTTTCCTCAGTTGGCGCTTACTTTTTTTTGGAATGTTCATCTTGGATGTGATTTAGTCGAGTGTTGATTGTGCCCGAGTTGGTTTTGCCTGGTGTAACGCGGTAGGAGAACTGACTTGGTTGTTTTGCGTTTGATCGCAATTGTGCGGATAGCAAGAGTCGCCACCGACTTTTCTTTTATCCAAAAGGAAAGGCTGAAAAGAATAGGAAATACCTTTAGAGAGGTTTTCTTGAGTTCGGGGGGTAGATTATGAAAAGGGAAGGTATTAGCACCCTATTCATCTGTAGTTATCTATGGGCTCTTAGTTGCTTGTTAGATCACTTGCTTTTGTTAGAATGTGCTTGTGGTGTGGGTTTTGAAAGTATTTTAAAAATGTCTTTGTAATGTCCCTTGTTTCTATAAGAGCACGTACAAAGTATTTGTTTCGAAAATAGTTCAAAGAGGTGTTTGTGGAATGTTTTTTTGAAAGTGATTTTTGAAAAAGTGTCTTCTTTGTAATGGCTCTCGTTTCTATAAGAACGCGTACAAAGTGTTTGTCTTTTGAAAATGTTTCAAGATGAAAGTGTTGGTGTATAAGATGTTTTTGTTATGAGCAAGCGAGCAACTAGGAGCAATCTACCTACTCAAAAGGTCTTAGATGTTCTTTTCCTCCCCCTTTAGATGTTGCTATCTTACCATTTATTTGGTAAGAAGCCCCATCATTAGATGTGAAGGGATGGGCGCGGGACGTTTGTATAGTCATAGAAGGCAACCTATGGGACGTTTTAGCAATTTTGTTTAGGGACGAGATCGTTTACCGAAGGCAACATTGAGGGTCATCGAGGGACTACGATCTTTTATCGAGGGTTTTTGCTAAAATGCCCATATTTGAGGGACATGACTATTTTTCGATAGGCAACAAAATAGGATTACCCTAAGGGTGCTAGTGTGAAAGTGTGTTTGATTTTCATGCATTTAGTCTTGATTAGGGTTATCTATTTGTTATTTTATGTCTTGCCATACACACCCTAATTACTAGCATTTATGTTTGAAAGCAATAAATTGCGGAAATGTAAAGGTCCTACGCTATTACATCATTTAGGGATGGGGGTACAAATTTACAAAGGGGGGTTACAAGAATTTAAATCCTAATTAACTATACAACCATATTGAAATGTACAATGCAAGAAAGAAAAAGGACTTGTTTAGAAAATGGTTTTTTATCTTAATGAGTTAAGAAAAAGAAATAAATAAATTAATAAAGAGAAAATATTTTTATGTCTTTTTTATATTAATAAAAAGAGTATTAACATTGAAAATGATTTAAAAAAAGGGAAATAATGAGAGATAGAATTAGTATTCTACTGAAAGCAAAACAAAAGGGATCAGAAGTTCTGATGTCGGGCACGCCGTGGTTCAGAAAGAAACGTCAGAGGAAATCAGGAGTTTTGGATTGATACACTCTGAGGTCCTGCAAGAAACGTTAGAGGGAAAACACAGAAGTTCTGGGTTTCTACGTGCTGAAATTATGAGTGTTAGAATAGTGAGAAAGTCTTAGAAGATCTGTGTGTTAAAACAGCGAGGAGAACTTAGAAGTTCTGTGTGTTAAAATAGTGAGGAGAACTCAGAAGTTCTGTGTGGAATTTCAAATCCTTCCTTACATTAATCAACACATCAACAACTTATTCAGTTCTTAACAAACAGAAAATCATAAAGATAAGAAGCACAACAGTTTATAGAAGTTCTAATCCTAATTCTGAGTCCAGCTTTATTCAAGATTTTCTGATCCACAGTTTCTTCTACTTATGCAATGATATGGTCAACATAAATACTATGATATCTACACATTAATGATGTTCTGAATGAAAAGATGCAAGGTCAGAAAGACTTGTTGGGGACTTGATCTAATTCCTTCAGGTGTTCTAGAGTCAGCAAGAACAACGGGACAGAAAATTTTATGTTCTTTGATTCAAAGGGAAGAACAAAGGTTTTGGTTTTGTTTGGGAATTCTGAGTTTATGAATGCTTTTATGTTTTCTTTTCTCTCTTTCCAAAAGCCAGCCCCTTGAAAGTGTGATGGAGCCACTTATTTATAGATGAGTTTGTTGTGGTTTTGGGGGGAAAAACAAATGGGATTTAAACCTTTTGGGTATACTGTTCTATTTCTTTTTAATCACAATTTTTGTATGCTAATTTGGTGCAATTATGGGGGTTGAGAAAAACGCAGGCGTGGACTGGATCAGCAGCACCTTGGAGCATTGTGGTAGCTGGTGGTAGGATTGTACTATAGCAGTGCAACAAGTTGCTCAAACAAGGTTTTGGAATTTGGTGATGTTTTGATCGCAGAAGATCAGAGTGAGACTCGAAGGGTGAGGCTCTGATCAGAGCATATGCTGAAGAGTCATGTTCTGATTGAAGAATCATGTTCTGATTGAAGAATCATGTTCTGGAACATGTTTGCAAATTCTAACTGCATTTGCGCGAAGGCTGGCTCAGAAGTTTTGAAGTATCATATTCTCTTAATACTTAGAAAATTTTCTAAATGTTTAGAAATTTGATTTTTTTTCAAAGTAATTTTTGACTTTTGATTTTGATGAATTAATTTCATATCTTGATGAAATATAATGGTTGAAACTTTATTTTTGATCCAAAAGTCAAAGTTTGACTTTTCAATGCGCTTTTGACCATTTTGCCCTTGTAAATGACTTTCTTTAGAAAATTATGATTCGAGACTTGAAACTTGCCAGAAGTAAACCTGAGGGTCTAGAATGATCCTTTGAGAAATGAAAGGGCAAATTTTGGGGTACAACACCTGGTTACTCCCAGTGTTATATGTCTATTTTGTCAGCATATGCACGATAACACTCATACATTCATACATACATCATGCATAGTTAAAATTTGGCAAATCTTTGCTCATTCACATTTGTTTTGTTTTGTGGATGTATTGCCCTATTTTGCAGAATTGTGTTGACCCCTTTCCAATAGAGTATCAGTCATAGGAATAAAGCGTATATTCTTTCAATTTCCCCACTGAGTTATCCCTCGTGGAAGATTTTTGCTTTAGCCTTCCTGTACAGCTCTTTGTCTGGATGATTTGAGTTTCCCACTTGAGTTTATTTCTCAAAGGGTGTATTTTGGCTGACTATTTTACTCCAGTTTATTTCTGGTTTGAATCTATGATCCTCGGCAATATTATTACTTTGGATTTCCGCAAGCTTCGAGTTTTGGTTTGAGAATGTGCATTTATTTTGCATGAGAATACTTTATCCCCTCGGTAGGAATACATTGGCATTTCCCCAGGAAATCATATTTCTTTCCCCAAGAAGCTGTATTGCTTTCCCCAGGAAGTCATCTTTATAATCCTTTACAACAGCAAGTAGCTGGTCTCTTTATTTGAGACAGCTTATATATTACCCTTTCCGAGAAGAATGCCTCGGTTAAAGAAGAAGTTGAGACCCATTCTAGGTGAAACGCCATGATTTTGGGAAAACTTGTTATCTTTTTTCTACCCTCAGTGAACGTTGGTAGTTCATCGTCGGTGAACGGCGGTGCTATGATATATTTTCTCTTTACCTTCAGTAAAAGTTAGTAGGTCACCATCAGTGAAAGTTGGTGATTGTTATCTTTTTGCTGCCCTCAGTAAATGTTGGTAGTTCACCGTCAGTGAATGGTGGTGCTATGATATATTTTCTCTCTACCTTCAGTGAAAGTTGGTAGGTCACCATCAGTGAAAGTTGGTGATTGTTATCTTTTTGCTACCCTCAGTAAACGTTGGTAGTTCATCATCAGTGAACGATGGTGCCATGATATATTTTCTCTCTACCTTCAGTGAAAGTCGGTAGATCACCATCAGTGAAAGTTGGTGATTTTTATATTTTTGCTACCTTTAGTGAACGTTGGTAGTTCATCATCAGTGAACGATAGTGCTATGATATATTTTCTCTCTACCTTCAATGAAAGTTGGTAGGTCACCATCAATGAAAGTTGGTGATTGTTATCTTTTTGCTACCCTCAGTGAACGTTGGTAGTTCATCGTCAGTGAACGATGGTGCTATAATAGATTTTCTCTCTACCTTCAGTGAAATTTGGTAGGTCTCCATCAGTGAAAGTTTGTGATTGTTATATTTTTGCTACCCTCAGTGACTGTTGGTATTTCATCATCAGTGAACGACGGTGCTATGATATATTTTCTCTCTACCTTTAGTGAAAGTTGGTAGGTCACCATCGGTGAAAGTTGGTGATTGTTATCTTTTTTCTACCCTCAGTAAACGTTGTAGCTCACCGTCAGTGAACATCGGTGTTGTTGTTTCTTTTCTCTTTCTACCTTTAGTGAACGTTGGTAGTTTTACCTTCGGTAAAAGTTGGTGTATCCTTTGGCCATTTTACCATCCTCTATGAGTGGGTCTTTTGCTCCACCAGAGTTTTATTTTCCTGGTCGGGTTCCTCTTTTGTTTCTTTATTTCCTTTGCTACATCCCCAGTGGTGTTTTGCGTCTCTTTGGTTTTGTTCATATGCATTCATGCTCATAAGCATTGCATGGCATCTTAGGGCCAAAAATAGGGTTTGTTTTATATTTAAGTATCTTTGATCGCGTCGACACAAAGTGCTTTAACCTTTGTATCTCCGGATAGAAGAAACTTAAATAAGGGCAGCTGTTGTACCCCAATTTTTGCCCCTAAGATCCCTTCATCATACCATATTGATTCAATCACAACAATATCACATTAGGGTTCTTGGATCTCCTCCCTACCTTTAGCTTTTCTCTTTGAGGAATCACCAAGCACCTTGACTTGTTTTCTTTTGTGATCATGAATATTTTGTCTTGATTTTTCCTTTTAATTAATAAAATGCAATATTGGTTTGTCATGCTTGTTACTAATGTAGGTAAATGCAATGAGATTTAGCAAGTTGCTCCATGGGTTCATGACTTTATTTCCATGCCCTAGGCAATAAAGCTTGAGAAGTCCAAATATCACCATTGAAGTTGTTTTGGAAGGGATGGAATGGCAAGGTTTATTTTGGTTCACCACATTTCAAAGTTGTCAAGATTAATTCAAAAGTGCAAGGGATTGATTAAAGAAGTTGTCATGGTTGGACAAGGTCTTGTTCCCAATGATCCCAAGTGCATATTTCTCTCAATTCTCAAGAATATGGAAGTGGTTTTGGTGGCTATGAGTTCTCATTTTCACCCCCAACAACTTCTATGCATAAAGCAATTGTGTTGGTACAAGAATTTTGTTCAAAATTGTCAAAGTTCCTCAAAGCATTTTCTTGATCTAGGAGCTAGGGTTGTGAACTTCAAAGAAGCATATCTTTCTCATCTTTTGGTATTTTTGAGTGATTCCAAAGACATACTTATCTTCAAAGGTTTATCCACAAATCACTTCAAAAGTTTCAAGGAGTTTTCATGTGGAAGAAACTTGATGATGAAGAAAGATTACAAGTCCTCTAGATGAACCCCCATTTTCCCATGTGTGACTTCAAATGATCATAACTTGGTCAATTTTATCACCTTGAGCCCACTATTTTTCCAAAATGATCTTGAGGATGTTAAATTTATGCCTTCTTTTATGTGCAAAGTGAAAAAATGGATGGAAGATGCCCTAAGGATACAAAAGATTATAGGTCATTTCATGATTTTTTGCCAACTTCAACAATTCACAATTCTCTCAATTTTTGGAGATTTTGAATGGTTCAAGTTTCAAAATGGCTTTCAAGAGGTCTATTTCATGCCATCTTTTTTGGTCAATAGCAAATTCCAAGTGGAAGGCCATGTTTGGATGAAAAACATTATAGGTCACTTTTGAAGAAAATTTTGAAATATTTTTAAGTATGAAAAGTTAACCTTTTTCCCCCAACTTTGACTCAATGCAACTTTCAGCTTAAGCATCCATTTGATTCCATTCTTTTTCCATTGCAAAGCTTGTAACATCATATTTCTAAAGCATCAATAATCATGCCTTAAGACCCCTTGAGATGAGAATGCCATTGGATTGAACTTGGTAACTTGGAACTGAAGTTTCTTCATAAGTCAGAATTTGAAAGTCATGTTTTGGCCTCTAGACATCAAATTAGCACGCTTTTGTGATTTAAACATGTTTATAATCACCATCATTCACTTCATCATACAAACTATCCAGCACTTAAACCAAGCAAAACGAGCTATAATCCAAGCTACAGAAGTCCAGTTTCAGAGCTTCTTTCTTGAACTTCGAAAAGGTAGAATTCTCCACCATTTGGATCCAAATAAAGCACTAACATGTTCTACTCCTTCTCCTAATTCTAGTGCTTCTTACAATTTTTAAATCCTTTGAGAATTGAGAAATCTCAAATTGAAGGTGCTCGCTATTTTCTGGGTTTTTGATTCATATCTCTTTGTATACTTTATATAAATTTGGCGCGATGGTGGTGTTAGGATCGTCTTGAAGAGACGAATCCAATGATACTGGTCTGAGATCCTAATTTTTCTGTTTGAAAGATCTCACAAAATCTTCATTGCAGGGTGGCTGGAGGTTGAAGACGATGACATGTCTCATCTCAGCCAATGATAGCGTGTTAAACGTTTTAATTTTATTGGTTGCCTTTTTTCTGATTCCCTAAGCATCTTACTAAGGTCCATATCAAGCATATTGTGTCTGGTCCATTGGATTAGCTTACTAATGCGTTTTGACTATGATCTGATGGCCCATATCTTTTTGGTTTTATTTTATTTTCTGATTTTTATATTTTAATTGATTTAATTTTCAATAATTCATAACTCTTTTATTTTTTATCCAAAAATTATGAAAAAATTCACAAAAATACTTTGAATTATTTCTAATCTCATAAATATATTTTCATATTTTTATTTTGAAAATTTATATATTTTTATATTTTTTGCATTGTTTGCTTTGTTTTAATTACCTAGAAAATACTTTCTGACATTTCTTAATTTTAAAAAATTTCATAAATATCATTTTGCATATTTCTGACATTTTGAAAATTTTATGGAATTTTATATTAATGTTTACTATTTTTGATCTATTTTATATTTGTTTGAACAATTTTAATTAGTTTTAAAATAGTTTCTGACTTTTAAAAATTGCCAAAAATTTTATAAAAATGTTTGAGTCCTTTTCTGATTTTTTTATGGTATTACTAAATTTTTCTTGATTAATTTGAATGTAGTTGATATTTTTTCTTCTTATTTCCATTTTTAAACATTTTTAAACCTTTTTTTAATGTATATATTAAATGCAATATTATTTTGTAATTATTTTCTGGCTGAACTTGGGTTCAATTTTGATCATGAACTTTATTAACATCATTGGATTTATGGTGTTGAGTCTAACTCCATAAAAATGGATGAATGATTTTAATAATAGTTTTATTTAAATTTAATTCAAATGTGGTTTGTATATTCTTTCCCACCCCTCTTTATCTTTTCCCTTTCTTATTGCACTAAGTGTTATTGTAACATGATCTCTATATCATGTCTCAAAACAAATGGTGCATAGATTGCTATTGACCGGTCTCAAAATAGGTGCAACTTCTATATAAGTCCACTTATGATTTCTTAACATAGCACTAAATTTTATCCTAATTTGAATAAATGATCATCCTTGGCCCAAACCTATGTTTGCAAGCCCAAGTATGTTAATTTGATCCCTTTGATCCAATAACCTTGAGATTCATTGTGTGGAGGCTTTGGTTCTACCAATACTCTAATGGATCTACAACACTTTTGGTCAACACAGATCACTTAAATATCTTTGATCATTAAATGGTACTTTTGAGGATTCCAAATGGATGATATACTTAACAAATAGAAAATGCAACTTGTTGTGTGGAGGCTTTGGTTCTACCAATCCTATAATGAGTTCCAAATGCAAGTTTCAAGATGGTCATCCAACTAACCATTAATTATTAAATTGTTTTTACTTTATGCCCTTTTATTTTTTTATTTATTTTTATTTTTATGCTTTATGTACCATTTACTTTAAGCATTACATTTCATGTCATTTTTATTTTGCTCACTTGAGCCTTTTATTTTCTCTTCTAAGACACCTAATAATCAATATGAACCATAAAAACCTGTAATGATACTTGGACTATTTGGTTACTATCCTTGGCATTATAGAGTATTGGACTTCTTGGACTTAAGGTTAGAAACCCTGGACTATGTTGGAGACCTTGAGACTTAATTGATATTTTGTTTGGAGTTCTTGAGGTTTACCTCAAGACATTGAGTTATTTGTTTGTTTGTGTGCAGGTTATTGTGATTACATTCTTTGTTTGTAATTTGGAATTCACCCGTATACAGTCGTTACTCTGCCCAATTTTTGTGAAGACTTAATACACTTAAAGTTTAGTTCTCTCAAGAGGTTTAGTATCTTTGCTTGCTTGGTTTCAATCCAAAGAATGGGAATTCTATCTTGACTCATAATTTCAAGTATTGGCTTCTTGTTGGTTAGATGATTCTTATCCCTAGATTTTACCTTATGCTTTAGGATAGTCCCTTCTTCTTCTCCCATCTTCTTTAATTTCAAAAATCTTCTCCCTCCTTTTGAAAAACTCTTCTTGTTCTTTTTTAAACTTGAACCACTTTCATAATAAACTTGAACTTAGATCCATGCATTTTCAAAACATTTTCATAAATAAACTTCAATCAACTTAATAATATCTTGACATTTTTTTGTGAGAAGACTAAAAGTCAATCAATCTCATTTTGAACCATTTTTTCCACTTTGGCTTTTTTACTCTAAAACTTCTTCTCAAAAGATTGGACTCTTGTCAATCCTTGTAGTGATGCAAACAACTATACTTCCATAATATGTAGTGAAGTAAGATATTTTCCACTTCGGTGTTGAGTGAGGCATTGTTGATTTTAAGATCCAATCCATATCCTCCACTTTGAGATGATGCAAATTCTCCTTTCCCATGATTGTGGGTAGTAAGTATGTTTTCCATACGGACAATGATGATGATGTCTTATCTCATAAAATTAACCAACACATTTGTGTTTTAAAAAAGTATTTAAAAGAGGAATTACGTGTACCCTGATCCCCTATTGCACGAAAATATGGTACATAGGCACTAAAGGTTCGCAACCGCGGAGGGTGCAAAAATCATAAAAATATATTTCTTTTCTCACCTCCACCATCCATTTTTATACAACATTTATAGCCAAAATATACAGATTTTACAAAGAGGTTCCTGTGTAGTATCGTAGATGTTTAGGGTGTTAATACCTTCCATTTACATAACCAACCCCCTTACCTTGAATCTTTCCCCCTCTTTTTGGGTTACTCGCTCTTTTCCCATTCCTTTGGAAACAATAAAGAGCGGTGGCAATTTTTATTTTTGATCTGTATAAGTCTAGTCAATCCAATGGCTTAGTCTTAAACATTTCTACTGCTACATGGAGTCACTATGATTATGACATGGGTGTCTTCTCCCAATTTCTTATAGTTTGTCGCTTTAATGACAAGTTAACAGGGATTGAGATTGTGTTATTCATTTAAATATGCTAAGAATTAATTACGGCTAAGTCAAGGTTTTTATTCGGGGATTCCTTATGGCATCAACATTGATTTGTCAAATTTTAATTCAAGAGTGCAATATTAGAGGATTTACATGGGTTTTCTCAGAATTAAATAAAAAACATCATCATCATTAGTAGTTCAAAAGCAAAGTGTTTGGAATATACGAAGTTATGTCATTGATTTAAAAAGTATATTACCAGTATGTCATTATGTCATCAATGTAATGTCAAAACTAAAAGAAGAGAATAGAAAATTTGAAAGAAGAAATTTATTTGAAATATGTGAAACTTTTTTGCATTGGATTCTAAGTTTCATTACAAGGAAAACTTCTCAAGGCCTTACAAAGACATCATCCTTATTACAAGAAGGTTCATAACATGGATACATTACAAATCATACAAAAATCTAATCCTAAACATCTTCATGTCGTAAGCTCCCATGTTCCAAAATCGTGTGTCATTTCTCCAAATTAAGCTTTGTGTCTAACTTTGCATTTCTTCAACAAAGTTCCATGAGTCTTTCCCAAATTCCACAATTAAATTAAATTTAACCATGTCTAAAATAGTTGATTAGATCAATAGTTGCAGCCCTGCATCACATTGCAAAATAGTCCCAAACAATAACTTAAATATGTCCAAAAAGCAATTAACCAAGTCAAAAGATGCAACCATGTTCTAAACATACAAAACAGTCCAAAGTCAGTGTTATAACCTATGCCAAAACAGTCTGCATAAACCTGTCCCAAAGCAATCAAAAACACTCCTGCATCACCCTGTCGGCTGCTGCCCAAAACCATCTAAACATTGCATAAAAATAGTCCAAACCAATGTTGTCCTATTGCACAGACCCTGCCCCACAAACATGTCCTTATCCCAAACAAAACCAGCCTGCTATATCGGTCTGCATACATAGAAAAACCCGCATAGTACAAATCCAAACATAATAGTCCAAATTATGCAAAAAAAAACTGCAATATTGTCCACTGTTATTCAGCTGCATACCCTGCAAACCTGCAGTCCAAACTAGTCGATGAATTACACAAAAACAGCATACCCCAAAGGCTGTATAAAAAGTAAAAAATAAGCACATCATATTTGTTCAAATTTCTCAAACCTTTCCCCCAAAAAACCTAACCTCATGTCTATATAAGAATGCTTGATCTCACATCAAAAGGGGGGGATCTCACATAAAACACAAATATCTGGTATAAAAAATTCCACAGAAAAAGAAATTAGAGAGGAAAATCAAGAATAAAATTGGGGGAAAAAGAGGAAAAGAAATGTTATGTTGAGGAATTAAAACAATCTTCCCCAATCTGCATCAACTTACACAAACAACAAGCTCTATTCAACATCAACTCAGCCACTCAACCTACAAGTCCATACACAAACTCAACATTAATTTCAACCAGAAGAAGAAGAAAAGTTTCAAATAGTAGGAGAAAGGATTTCTTGAATATACCTTCAAAAATATGTCGGAGAGTCTCCGACCGGTAATTCCTTTCCTCTTATTCTCTGTTTTTATGTTTGCTCAAGAGATTTTTGTTATTCTTGCTTATTTGTGTGAACCATAGAGCCGTGAATTTGAGAATTGAGTTGTTGTTGAAGTTTGTATCAAGAGAACCACAAACCATGAGTAAGACAGAGGGAGTCTTGTGAAAGTGTTGTCATTGCTATTGTCTTGATTTGAATGAAACTGTGAGAGCAGATAAAATATCATTGTTGTTGTTGCCGCAAGAAATTGAAGAGAAGTTGTTTTTGGTAGTTTGATTAGCGAAGATGAATGGAAAAATAAAAAATAAGCGTGAAATTAGAATAAAAGTAGAGGAAACTAGAATAAAATCAGCGGGGAAAATAGACGAGAGAGATGAAGAGGAAGCGTACGATAGAGAGAACCGTGAAGAGAATAACACAGGGTTTTGGTTGTAATTAAGTTATTGAGAAATACAAAATTTAATTATAACTTTGACCTTTCCTCTTCCCCATATACACCAGCGGCGCCCTTTCTACAAATTAGGGTTTCCAAAAACCCTTCGTATTCTTTCCCAAATCGGGTCGGTGTTGGGCCCATTTTCTTTAGCCCAATTTTGTCTTAAGTTTTGTTCTTATATTAATTAAAGTATTAAAAATAAACGAATGAACAAATAGTGCAGTGGTTAGCGTATGTGTTTGAATGCTTGAGGTCTTTGGTTCGAGCCCCCCCACCCCACCCCCTGGGACATTTTTACCATTATTCTGTTTTTTCCCTTTTAAGTCATCTTTGTTTTATTATATTTTAGTTAAAGTGTAAATATAACAGAAAAGTAACTTGGTTCAGTGGCAAGGTAAGAAATTTATAACCCAAGGGCCATGAGTTCAATCCCTGACTTTACCCTTTTTTTAAAATTCTAAGTTTAACCCCTTTTTAAGCTTATTCTCATTTAATATCCATACAAAAACACAAAAAATATTAGAATTAGGTTTTAATTTTCTTTTAATTTTCTTTATATGATAAAAATCCCAAAAATATTAGCTTAGAAGTTTAATTTTCTTTTGATGATTTCTTTACTAAAAAATAAAAATATATTAGAATAGAGTAGTATTCGATTTTTTATTTCCCCTTTTTTTAGAATTTCTCCATTTCGCAATTCATAATAATTTAGAATTAGCTTTTAATATTATTTTCACAAAAATATCATAAAAATATTATAGTATCATTTTATTTTATGTACTTAATAAAAATCATAAAAAAAATGTTAAGAACTTAATTTCTTTATATTTGTTTGATTACTTGGTTACATGTTCCCTTAGGTGATTCCCCCAAATTGATTAAATTCATGTTGATTGTTTCATGTTGAATTAGACATTAGGATCAAACTATATATGATAACTTTAGGATATAATTTTCCTTTTACACGCAACATTAGGTCCATCTTTGTATGGCAACAATTAGATTTTTTAGTCTCCCCCTTAGAATCTTTCTCCTTTTGTAAATTAAAACTAAAACTTTCTCTCCTTAATCAAAAAATCCAAGAGCACTTAATCATTATTCAAACTCATTTCACACTTAACAAAACATTCAACAAATCAAATATCTCCTCAAAAGGGCATGTTATCTCCATTCTACCGTGATACCGGCCGTGCCTATTGCTAGAATGCGTGTGTTAACGTCACCCACTAAAAAACACCAACAAACCAACATTTTCTAGAAGAACTAAGGTGTTATGATTCCTTCACAGGATACGTAGGAAAAGGGTTGCGAGACCCTCACGAACGCACTAACAAAAAAATCATTTCATTCCCCTTAGCAAGTATAGTTATAGATAGACACAACCTTAGAAGCAAACAATCAAAATGGATCTCGTTAAGTACAATAGATGTGAGGAGTGCTAATACCTTCAACTCGTATAATCGACTTTCGTGTAGGATCAAGCGCTTACCACTGAGCTAAAAGCAATTGCTTGTAGCTAAGGTGCAACTTTATTTCTATATAGTACGAGCATTTTCAGGGGCTGCACCTAGTTTACTAAGCTCCAATGGGTGGGATGTTAAGCCCTTCGAATCCCTAAGGTTGATGCTGAATATTTTAATCCAAAAATCTCCCCCCCAGTGTCATCCCGGGGGATTCGAACCCATGACCATGCTCTGATACCACTTGTATGTTACCTTCATACATCATTCTCAAAGAGTCAAACATGTTTTTGGTTGTCTCTCTGTTTGAGATCTTCTCATACTCTGAGAATGAGATGGCACTGAGAATAATTGTTCTGGCTCATGATGCACATATACCTCTTCATCAATGTAACCATTTAAGAATGCGCTTTTGACATCCATCTGATACAGAGTAATGCCATTGTTTACAGCAAAAGAGATTAAGAGTCTGATAGATTCTAACCAAGTGACTGGAGCAAAGGTTTTTGTATATCTATTCCCTCTTGCTGACTATAACCTTATGCAACCAATCGTGCCTTGTTTCTGATGACTTGTCCTTTCTCATTCAGTTTGTTTCTGAACACCCACTTTGTTCCAATGACGTTGAATCCTTTTGGTTTGGGAACCAGATCCCATACGTCATTTCTGGTGAATTGGTTTAACTCCTCCTGCATTGCCAGAATCCAGTCATTGTCCAGAATAGCTTCAACAATTGTGTTGTCAACAGCAAAAGTTGAATACATTGCAGCTGCTGGATGTAGCACACAGATGCTCTCGATGAAAAGTCAGCTTGAAGACTTCAACATATTTGAGAGTAACATCCATATTTTTTGTGATAATACTTCTGTTATTTGTTTATCCAGAAATTCTATTCTGCACTCTAGGGCTAAGCATATAGAAATAAAACATCATTTTATTAAGGACTATATTCAGAAAGGAATTCTCTCTTTAAAATTTATTGACACAGACCATCAATGGGATGATGTGTTTACAAAACCCCTTTTTGAAGATAGATTTAATTTCATTCTGAAACATCTCAGCATGAAATTATGTCCAGAATAAGAAGTTTGATTTGTATATTCTAACCCTCAGAATTTTGTTTGTGAACATCTGATCAACTTGTCTTCAGAAGTTAGGAGTACAGTTGCTTCAGAATCTATCTATGAAGATCTGAACCCTTCATTTCAAAGTAGAGGTGTGTAGTTCACATCATCAAACATATGTCATCCTCTCACAAGCTACCTTCTGAGGTTGATCACGCGTTCAAATTATGAAGGGTCTAAGGCTCTGATTGGATGCATTGAGACACCTGTCAATGGTAACTGTTCAGTATCTACACGTTATCCCCTAATTTCAGGTTTCATAGTTTAAGTATAATCATTACTTATTTTCTATTTCTTAATGATTAAGTTTTCAAAAGTTTTTATAAATTCAATTTCACTATTTCATTCACTTCTTACTGCATCCATTATTTTCTCTCGCTCTCGTTCTTTGCAAAAACCCCATTTCTCAGTTTTCTTCAACAAATCCGTGTGAACAATGGCATCCTCATCAAGCATCAAAAATCTCAACAGTGCTCCTGGTTATTCTTCAATTAGCCTTCAAAGATTAAGTTCTGAGTCACTGGGACAAGAAAGAAATTCTTCTGCTGGAAAATGCTCCCTGGAAAGAGCACCAACCTTCAGAAGCCACTGAACTAGGTTCTAATAGTCACCCTTTGACTACTACTCCAGAAAAGGAAATTGAAAACAGAAGAAGTATTTGAATCAGAAGATGTTGCAGAGTGTTTTGAATAACATGCAACCTCTGAGGATACGCCAGCTACGTCTCTAGTCATGCAAACTCTGGAAGAGTTGAAGAAGGAGAATGCTTTAATCCACACAAGGTTGGATAAGCAAGAAGAAACAAACAAAGAAATAAGGGATCTATTGGATAAACAAGAAGACTCTACAAAAGAAATCAAGGATATACTAGGAAAGCAGGAAGAATCAAACACTCAGATTAAGAGCTTACTGGAAGCGTTGTTCACACGACTTCCCCCTCCATCTTAGATGTTCTTTAACTTGTTTTCTGTATTCTTCATCTTATCTTCTTTGTTTCTGAAAGATGTCATCGCAATCTGTTTTCAATACAAATCATCATTTTTTTACTCTGATAATTCATGATTATATTGCTTTTTGATACCTGACAAAAAGGGGGAGAACGTAAGATATTTTCAATAGCAGCTTACTGGGACTAAGTCTCAAACATTCTGAATATCTTAACTTCTTATTTATTTTCTGAAAGCTTAAATAGGAACAAAATCTAATAAAGACAGAAGGAGATGCATCAAAAGCTCTGATACCACTTGTAGGATCAAGCGCTTACCACTGGGCTAAAAGCAATTGCTTGTAGCCAAGGTGCAACTTTATTTCTATATAGTATGAGCATTTTCAGGGGATGCACCTAGTTTACTAAGCGTCCATGGGTGGGATGTTAAGCCCTTCGAATCCCTAAGGTTGATGCTGAATATTTTAATCCAACATTTTGTACCCTCTCTTTTGGTCGCAAGCCCATCTTATCCATCCTCTTGTGGTTTTCTCGATATTTCTCATTCCTTCAGGATAAATGAAGTTCGGTGGCGGCTCTGTGTTTTTTGCCGGTCTCTTAAATAACATTGTTATTTTCCCCCGTTTCATAAATCTTCACATATTTTCCTTCCCAATACATCTTTTCAGTCTTCATCTACTTATAGAGTTCCCTTTGAATGAGGAAGTCTTTTTAGAGGCCTCCCAACTCTTGACAAACTTCTTCATACTCTTATGTCTTTTGGGCGAGAAGTCTTTCTGCCCTCATCTGCTTGAGGCGTTCTCCTATATATGATTATCGGCTATCCTGGAGTCTGGTAGTGAGATACTGAATTTGCTCTTCGTGATCTAGAGAACATTGTGCTAGACTTTAGATTTGGGATCTTAAATTTTCTTCTATCTCTTTTTTGTCTTGTAGGGCTTTTTCATACCACCTATTTAGCCTTCCAATTTCTCTAGCAACATCATCCAAGCATTGGTTGTGGAAATCCAAGTTGAAAGTGGGACTCAACAATCCTTCGGTCGAACACTTTCGTTTAAGACTCTCATTTTCAAACACTTTACACTCTCTTTAGAAATGTTGATATTTTGACTCAAGCTCTTGTTGCAACTGTCTTCTCTCCTTAGTAAGTTCATGGAGGCTATGCTCTAATTCCTCTTTTTCTTTTTGAGCTTGATCGAGAGCTATCTTTAAGTTTTCTATCTCTTCTATAGACATTGGAAGAGGATATGACACATCTGGTGTGTAGGTAGGATCAACAACAAAGGGTAGTTTGACTATTTTCACCCTCTCCAAAACCCATTGAGTATAGGGTTCTCTTACCAAAATATTCTTTCTTCTGAATCCTTTCTTATAAAATCTATTCCAAGCTCAGATGATCTTATTAAGTAATTCGGGGTTGTTTTTGCCCATGTCGTGAAGAATCAACTGTCGTAGTTTCCCGTCGGAAGGCTTATCTTCCAAAGGATATCTAAGTTGGCGTAAAGCCAAAGTGGGATTATAGTTAATACATCATATTTACCCAATCAAGGGAACATTTGGAAAATCTCTGTAGTTAACGATAATTTCCTCTATCTTTAGCTTCCTTGAGTATCATAAAATTGAATTAGCAGTGAGAGCCCTCAATTTTTGGGAGAATTGTTCTCGAGTTAGATTTTTAACCATATAGTCTTCTTTGTAGAGATGAGTGATAAGCCAAGAGTATAAGATAGGGATACAATAATTCAACACGCGTCTTCCTTTTCCAGAATGAGTATGAAGAGCGTAATAAACATCCGCGAGTAAAGCAGGAGTAAGATCAACATTCAACACCTTTACGACCCAAAACACACTAATAGCAACAGGATCTATGTAATCCATAGTATGCAGAAAGAGAATCAAACCAAAAATCAGTAGTGCTAAACAATCTACACAAGGCCCCCATTCTTTCTTATTAGCAAAAGTAAGATTTTTGGCCTCTAAGTATTGTCTTTTAATCCCTTGAACTCCGCTATATTTCTTGTAATTGAGAAACAAATTAGTAAAGGTTATTCCCAATCCCTTAGTCAAATCTCAGACATTGACAGTCTTCCCAATCCCCATGTAAGGTTCATCCTTGATACTAGAGAAGTCTAGGATCCTATCAAATTCTTCCAACGTAGGCGCTAACTAAAAATTCTGGAAAGTGAAACATCAGAGTGGAGGGTCATAAAACTGAGCTAGGGAAGTAACAACTTCCTCTTGTATAGTCACTTTGGTCAACTCAAAAATGTATCCATAGCGTCGAACAAATATTTTCATAGCTTTTTCAGTCAATTTTCCCATACTCAGTTTTGTCTTCTTCATCTCAGGAATCACAATGCTAACTCGGATGGTTTTTTTTATTGGTATTCATTTTTAAGATACTCACCAAAAACCTTTTGATTATTTTTTTATTAGAGATCCTATGAATAAGACAAGACAAATGCAAAAACAATGAATATTTGAAATATACATTGCATGTATGCATGGTAATTTAACATGGTAGTGGGGTTGAAAGGTATCCTAAGTATGTAGGTTCCTAGTTTCATCCTATGGATATGCTACCCTCCCCATAAGGTGGACTCGTTAAGGATATCATAGATAACACTGGAGGGAAAGGCACAACGGCCTCTCTTAAGCGGAGCCTCTTTGTAGACCGATACTTTCATCTCTTAGGTCGTACAAGGTCTCACCATGAGATTTTGTTTTAGGGTTATACAAAGAGTCATTGGCCAAATTACGAAGTCCTACCTCCTAGAAAGTCTAGCCCTCTAAAAGATATTCCTTCTTTGAAATTCAACCGACCCTAGGTGAAGTCGTCACAAAAGCTCGTAGGGGTGTTTACCCCCCTTGACCAATAGATAATCCTTCGTTCTAAGGTTTGATTTTATATTTTAAATTAGATCCCACCAATCAGCAAAATAAAAATGATAATATGAATACATAAGCAATTAAATAAAATAAACAGATATACATATATAGAAACAAAACACCAAAAATAAAAAGCACCCAAGAAACCCAAGACCTATAAGATAAGGAAGACTCTAAACCCTAGAGTTGTGTCCCCAATAGAGTCGCCAGCTGTCGTAACCGGCAAAAAATATGAGAGTCTCCACCATTAATTTTTATCTTAGGGATGGGGGAGTAACGAATAACCCAAATTTTTACAGAGATTTTAAATTCGTAAGTCAATTAGACAAAGAGAAGGTGTTAGGCGCCTTTCACCTCTCTTGTTCTCAAGGGGCTCCACTTTTAGGTCTAAGGATAAGATGGGAATTTGGTAGCAAATGTTTCTATACGTTTAAGAAAAATACTTAATCTTTTTAGTTGTGAACTCTCCTTGGTTTTGACCGCGTGCCTACGTATCTCCTTGCGAAGAATCGGAGTCCAAATCCGTAGTTCGTATGTGTTTGGTTAGTTTTTTTTTATGGATTGTGGAAATGTTTGAAATTATCCTTGAACCTTGTCTGAGTTTGAAAACAGCATAAACATAGACGCAATTATTAAGAAATATATTCACAATCCTTTTTGAAAATAAAGTTAAATTTGAAATTAAGTTAGTAAAAGAAATGTTAGTACTTAATGAGTTAGGTGTCTTAGAATTTTATGATGCGATATGGAAAAAAGGAGTTTGAATGCTTGCAAATATTTGATAAATAGAAATAAAACATGGTTAGTATTTTTTAAAAATATTTAATAAATAAATATTTTCTTATTATTAAAAATATATTAAATATTTTTAATATTAATCTAATATTTATTTATTAATGATTTTATGACAAAATGCACAAAAATATTTTAATGCAATATGTAACAAAAATAATATGAGATAATATAAACAAAGTAAAAAATAAAAAAAATAAAATAATTAGTTAATTGTCAAAATTACGCAGAGGGGTGCAAACATTAAATCAAGAGGTGCAAATATGAGGGGGCTTAAGCCCAAAAGAACGAGGGGGGGGGGGGGGGGGGTTAATAATTTTAACTACCTAGTAAATTTAGGGGCGTGGTTAGCATTGGACTTGGCCCATGATTTTGTTCAGAAATCCCAAAACGAACTATGGGTGCGTTTGGACATAATGTGGGAAGGATCATGGCGTTATCGTGTGCCAACATAATATGGAGCGTTAGATACAATCCAGCAGCCCTCAAGATCTAGTCTTGGGCATTGATTTACTAGTAATCATAATGGAGAGACATGATTAAATGTTGACTAAGGAGCATGGTAAATGTGAGCACATGAGACCAGTCAATGGTCTCCTCATCCTGAGGCTCTCCAGGAGCCACGAGGTGCATATCAACGACGAGGGGAACAATTATATAAAGAAGATCCTGAGATCTTGGCTCATTTTTTCTTTTTCTCCTCTCTTTTCACAAATAACACAAACCCTTTGTATAATTCTAGAGAGAGGGGCTCTTCCTTCTCTCTAGAATTCCAGCGATCGAAAATCTCCTTGGCCAGCGGCGCCGCCTTGGGATGCCTTGAGCCACCGTATGAGACACCATGAAACCCAGTTCCTAGTTGATCTTCAATCGAAGAATTCATACCTTCAACCTTCGACACCATCTAGGTTCATAATCCCAACCCAGATCTTTAAGATCTTCATCCAATCCAACCCAGAACAACAACAAACCTTATGAATCCTAAGGGTTCGTGAAGAACCCTAACCCTTACGAAGAACCCTAATAACCCAGTAACCCCAAACCAAACCCATAAATGTAAACTTGATGAACCCTAACCCTAGTGTCTAAGAACCCTAAACCTAATATGAACCCTAACCTTATTTTTCCAGAAACCACAAAATCAGACACCAACCATTCAAAAATTTCACAATTATAACCCTAAGCTAAGTGATTAGGCGTACCATCCACGCAACGATTCTTTTCGTATAATTTCCTATTCTGGTTCTCTAATCTTCTCTTCTAATCTCCCTTTTCTTTCTCTTCGCAGGTACTAGAGTTGGAGGATAAGCCCTGAAGAACTTAGGATTTCAGTCGTGAAACCCAAGTTTTCAAACAATGAAGAGCTTTGGTAGTGTGTAAAGGATTTACAGAGGCAATGAAGAACCTCCAAGGGTTTTTTTTTGCGTGTCCTTTTCTGTTTTAATTCTTAGGTTTTTATAGGCATTAGGATAGATTCAATTAGGAAATATATTTAGATGATTAGCAGTTTTAGGTTAGAGATTGATTCAATCATAATCAATTTAAGATTTGATTTTTGTTAGAAATTAGAATTAGGGTTTGCATTACATTTATATCTGGACCATATTGTATTTGTACTTCGTTTCTTATTTAATAAAAACAAATTTGATTCTAATATTTGATTAGTTTTAGATTTGATTCAAAAAAGAGATATTGGATTTTGGGCTTGAGTATGTTGGGGATGAAGAAGATGAAAGATTGGATGCAACTTGTACTTTTAGTGTTTCATAACCCTTTGTTGACTTAGTCAACAAAGCCAATCAAATATATAAATTGGAATAATAATAATAATAATATATATTAATAAAAATAATAATTTGGACAATAATTATTATTATTATTATAATGAATTAAATAACAAACAATATGAATAAAATAAAATAAAAAACATATGTGGATTTTGGTCCACCTCAAAACTTTAATGGGCCTTCCCAAAAATTTGATGGATCACTTAGACTTACTAAAAGATAATCCCTTTACAGAAAAATACACCCTCTCTAATGAGTATACACCCCTTCTTGACAAAAAAAATTAGAAATAACAATTAATGCAAATATAAGTTAGTAAAGCCAAAAGTAATAAAAAAATGATTAATTATAATGAATTAATCAGTAATATTAATAGGACAAAATTTGAAGTATGACAATATCATTTGACTATTTTCTATTTGACTTGCAATATTTTCTTAATATTGATTAAGATTAAGTTTTTCAATATTGTCAATCAAATCAAATAATAAATCACTTAATATTTGCCTCAATAACAACATTGAAAAATTATTCTTAAAAAACAACTACAACAACAATAACAATAATATAAACAACAACACAATCAAGAACAACAAAAACAACACAAAATATAGTTAGATTTAAAGGAGAAATATGATTTTCATTAATGAAAAATGAAGTTTGAAAACAGAAAGATGAGTTATGTTTAAGACAATAATGAAAAACATGATGCTTTATATATAAAACTGAGATAAAATTCTCTATCTCTTTTTCTAAATAAACGAGGGAAAAAATTATTAGTTTTTAATTTTGAAATAAAAAAAAATACATTTAATTATAAATAAAATACGAAAGTGAAGGTGCTTAGAATCCAAGCTTATCCATATGAGACTTTTTTGTATTATTTTTTTAGCAATCGAGATAATATGTGATATATTTTTAATTAAAATTTAAAATGAAATTAAAATCTTATAATAAAATTTTACCTCGATTGATTAGTACATCGATGTAAATTTTTGTTAAAAAAATAATATTAGTATTTGCTGTAGCGAACATATCAATCTCGATAATTAAAATATATTAAAATATTTTATAAAGGGTGTTATCTTATCAACTTTCTCAATACTAATTAGTGATTGAGGATGTATAAGTATATACTAATTAAAGTTTAAATTTTAACATATCATTTAATATATTTAATATTCAATAAAATAAATTATTAAAATAATGAGTGTAGTAGTGACACAATAGTCATCCATCCATTTTACATTTGCCTTTATCAAAAAAGCAAAAAGCATGTGAAATTTGTCACCAAACACTTGTTGTTTCCACCGCCATAACTCTTCCCCTTATATATAACAAATCCACACGTCTCATAAACTTCCACAACACTCGACCAGAAGAAGAAAAGAAACAGAAAATGGCAAGTTTAGAGGAAGACGAGTTGGTACAAATGGTACATGACTTTATAGAGTCTGATCATTCACCTAACTCACCTACAAGTTTCATCGCTTCCTCTAATCACCACCACCCTTTACACAATCGAACACAGCTTTTTGTTTTGCAGGTAGTTATACCCCTATGGTGATTGAATTCAGATTCTTTAGAAGAGTTTCTTGGTTTGTTGATTTACTACTTTTGGTTTTGATGTTTGTAGGACGTTTTGAGGAGTGATACAGGTTTAGAAGAAGCTAAGGTTATGAAGTATGTGATGAAGCTTATGAGAGGAAGACATGGTTCTGAGAAAACAACAGTTCTTAGTAGATGGATTGTTAAAAGAATGAGAAAAGATTGTTTTAATGCTTCTCTCTATCAAACTTCTTGGTCCACTTCCTTGGGATGTCCTGCTGGTTCGCCTCCTATTTACTCATCTTTTTTTAACCTTATGAGATTCTATTTAATCATATTTTATATATCAATTGTTCAATAAACTTCAAATTTTTGTTGTTGTTTTTAATAGTGATTAGAAAGTATATTAATAATTATTTTTTATTTATTTATTTTTATATATAATTATTTTTTTATCTATGTATATTGATGTATTTTTTATTTTCTTTCTTTAAATTTTTTTTTTGAAAATAATCTTTGGATATTAATTTTTTTTTAATTTTTAAAGCTAAAATTCGTAGAAAAATATAAAAAAAAACCTACAAATTTTTCTATAAATTTTAGTTTTAGAAATAAAAATAAAATGAAATTTAACACTTAAAAGATTTTATTCAAAAAAAGAAAAATACATAAAAGAAAATAAAAAACATATTAATTTATAGGGATCAAAAGATTATTTAAGTATATTTTTATATGTTATTCTTGTCAAACAATTTTTTTAGATTTTTATATATAACACTGATATCAGATGCTCCTACACTACGCATCGATGTTTCTAGTGTCTCCTCCAACATGATATAAGAGTTTTTGGTTTGAGAAAGGGACCAGAAGGAACGTGTATCGAAATTTGCTGGAAAAATGATGCGGTATAAGTAGGAGAACATTGTGGACTCATACTTGAGAGAGAGTATTTGAATAATATATCAAGTGTGAGTAAGTGAAAAAATAGTCTCACATTGGATAGGGATGTGAAGACTTAAACATATATAAGTGGGAGAACTCATTCACCTATCACCTTAAGATTTTAGGTGGACAAGTGGTGTGTCTCTCACAAATATACTTAGTCTTACACTATGTATCAATGCTCTTAATATCTCCTCCCAACATAATATAATACTTTACAAGACTATTTAATTACTATTTAACAATGACCAATTTTAAATCCGGTATTTTACATGCCGTCAAAGATGATCCTATTTGACGGCCCTACATGTTATTATACTTAACATTTATATTCAATGAGTTAAATCAAACATGTTTATATGACAGGCGAATACGAATATATTGAAGTCATGATTGAAGATGAGAACAATATTGATGGTGATCCTATGAGGCTTATTATAGACATAGACTTTAGGTCACAATTTGAGCTTGCAAGACCAACAGAATACTACAGAGAATTAACAGACTCACTACCAATAATCTACGTTGGAACACAGAACAAACTGTGCAAGATAATCTCTCTTTTATGTTCTGCAGCCAAACAGTCCCTAAGAGATAAGGGTCTACACATACCACCATGGAGAACCACAACATACATGCAATCAAAATGGCTCTCTGAGTGTCGTAAAGAGCCTAATCCTGTTGGTAATGGTGTTGGAATTGGAGATAATAGTATTGTTGGAAATAGTAAGAGGGTAAAGAAAAGTGATTTGGGTGGTGAATCTGGATTGTCTAGTCAATTTTCTAACATGAGGATAAATTGTTGTTAAGCTACTACTGTACTAGCTGATGAGAAGTTTTCATTTTTGGCCTTTTATTGATTTGAACCTCAATAAATATTGCAATTTATGAATATAAAATTTGGTATTGTCACACTTATTATGCAAGTTCATTCAAAACTTTTGTATTCTCACACTGATGAGGACTTTTCATTTTTGGTCTTTTATTGACTTGGAGCTCAATAAACTTAGAAATTTATAAGTATAAAATTTGGTATGGTCACTCATGCTTAATGCGATTGTATTTTAATAAGGTTAAATATGTTTTTTGTTTTTATAAATAATTTTAATTTGATTATTTTAATTTTTATAAAACTTATTTTTTAATAATAGTTCTCTTAAAAAATTTTATTCATATTTTTGGTTTCTTCTATTAAAATTGTCGTTAATTCAATCGTTAAATTATAAAAAATTGTCGTTAAGTCGTATGAATTAAAAGTGAAATTTTAAAAGACTATTCTTTAAAATAATTTTTTTTAAATTAAATGTGAAATATTTAATAAACATTTTAATAAATATATAGGAGTAGTAGTATTTTTGAGATGGCATAATGTTTATTTAATTAATATCCTTTTTCTTAAGCAAGTTTAAATTTCTTGTTCTAATTTTTGGATTATTCAAAACTATTACTTCCTCCTTACTAAGTATTTACACTTCTCAATTTATATAAGTTAAAAACAATACAATAAAAAAGAGAAATAATATGAATTTTATTAAATCATCTTTATTACTTGGGATTTATTCTTAACATATTAAAACAAAATATTTGTTAAATTTTAAATAAAATTTTATCTAAACAATTTTTAATCATATTTTTTTTTCTTTAATAAATTTATTTAATACATTAACTAATATTTAATATTAATTATTCTAACTCATTATTCCACCATTAATTTAGTATTAATTTTTTTATCTTTCGTACTATATATATATATATATATATATATATATATATATATATATATATATATATATATATATATATATATATATATATATATATATATATATATATATATATATATATATATATATATATATACACGTTAGAAATGTAATCAATGAGATTTAGAGAATTAAGTATGTATCAGAATCCTCGTTTATCTTTTTTCTCCTTTTTGTCATAATAAAAAAGATATAAGATTTCATTGATTTGAAAAATAGAGAGTACATGAGAGAGAGAAAAATAAAATAGAAACAACAAAACATGGTTTCCTTAGAGAGCCTAAGGTTTAGAAGAAGATGGGAGTTTCTGAAGAATTTGGTTGATCATATCTGAAATGTTTAAGTTAAAAATTTTATGTTTATCAAATTTTTTATTTTCTTTTGCTTGTTCCTTTTTCAGTTCTTCCAGGGTTTGTACAAGAATGGAAGTTTTTAGAGACTTGGAATAATCTATAATAGCTTTCTCACTCACTGCTTTTCTAACAGCTTCTTCTTCATCATGTTTCTTAGCTGTCTCTTCTTCTGCCTTTTTCTAAGCAGCCTCTTCTTCTTCCTTTTCCTTAGTTTTTTCAGCTTTTTTTAAGCAGCTTCCTCATCTTCCTTTTTCTTAACTAGATATCTTTCTTCTACTTCTTTGAAAAAAATTTCTTGTAACTCTCCAGCAAGATTTTTGATTGTGAGATACTCATCAGCCACCCATTCTTTAAGTTGATCTCAGATGGAGTTCAATTGAGAAGAAATAGTGCAAGAGTTAGATTCCTCTTTGAGCTCGCTTATTCTTCTTATTTCATCTTCCTTGAAGTTAGCAATTACTTTTTCCAAATCCAGGTTCGAAGGAGGAAGATCAGAGGATTTGGAATTTTTATCCTTTTTAGGGAAAGTTTCACTGGAGACTGTGTCATCATAGTCATGTGATCCATGGGCTTCATCAAGAATGTGGTTGTTGTTTAAATCATAAGGTGTATGTGATGGTGGAATTTTTGTGGTGTGTGTCATTTTTTATGGTGAGATGGTAAAAGAGACACATGAGAGGAGGTGGTAAGGGTAATTTCTGGATTGATTTGTGTTTGTTGTGGTGGTGGAGTGATTAATTTGGAATTTTCAATGGGAGCTGAAATAGGCATAAATGAAGGTGGAATGGATGAGGTAGTAACTGTGGTAGAAGTTTTTATAGGTGGCATAGGCATAAATGAAGTAACATAGACAAGTTCAGAACCAGATACTACAACTTCAAATGACTTACCAGTTTGAGACGCAGAGATATTAATGTTAGTCGAATCCTTTTTCTGTAGAGTTTTCTGCTTCTTAGTATTTGTCTTCTTCTTCTTGCTTGAGTCAGACTTCCTCTTGAGAGTAGATGATTTCTTATCATTAATCTTATTTTCAGAGTTATCAATACCCTCTGCTTCAATCCCCTTGATATAGGCTGTTAGAGCTTTTGGTGAGTCAAACTCTATGAATGGAAGATATCCAACAACCGGTATCCTAAGAGTCTTGGTCTTTTGTGGATCCCCGTGATTGCTTGTTTTGATCACTTCCCATGATTTTTCAACAATTCTTATGGTTTTGAGATTATTACCATGAAAGGATTTTCATGTGTTTGCCTTAATACCTTTCATAAGATTCTTATTAGTGAGATATTTTATGAATCCATTTTTAATCAGAATATCTAATATTAGTCTCCTCATAGGAATGTAACTCTTCTTGGACTCCCCGACTTTGATTCCTCTAGTTGTTATGATAGAATCTCTCAAATAGTTGAAGGGAAGAAATGGGAGATGCACCTTGATTTCTTTCATCAGATAAAAAGTATACATTTCTGATCGGTGTTGACATAACCAACTGAGCTAGTTGCTTTTCTGGGATGAACATAACTCAGAATAATCTTAAACCATACTTTAAGATTTTTGTGTAGATCTTAATATTTAAACTCTAATTTCCCTTTAGAGATTCCTAGTTTGCCATCAATGGAAATTGCAGGAGTGACTAGTTCACGCACAAAAGCAGATTTAGGATCAATTCGATAAATCCTTTTTCCTCTTTAATCTTCCATTCCAAGCATGGTTGCTATGGATATTTCTATAATAACCACTTTTGAACCAAAAACATGGGACACGATATACATGTCTTCCGCTTCAACAAGTACCCAAAATTCCCTTACAAGTTTGGTGTAGATGGGACCACATAGTCGTTTAAAATAGATTTCCCATCCTTGATAGTTGAGTTCTTTGGTAATATACAACCCATTCAATTTTAGGTTTTCAAAATCAACAAGAGGTTCATAGAGAACATCCAGTTCATCAGGACATGCAGAGAGATTAACAATATCAGTATGATGAAGGGTATGAAGCTTTTGAGTTTGTTGATTATATGGAGATCCTGGGTTAGGAGATTTTGTGGCCATTTGTTCTGAAGGATTTTCTTGTTGTTGAGCCTCCATAGAGGATGAGGAGAGTAACGATGATTCGTATTTGAAAGGGTTTTAAGTTAAAATATGAAAGGTGTAAAAGTGAGGTAGTGTAGTGTATGAGTGTGAGAAGCGTGGGTATTTATAGAAAATTTTAAATGATTAAGAACCATTGGAAATATACAAAACAGTGGAGTAATGATGATTTCAAACCTAATCTCAAGACGTCACATCACTCAAGATGTCATCCATATGATCTGTTCTGACAGATGTCATGATGAATCAAAACCACACGTTGGGCGAGACACATGTTGATGTTCCCAGAGTCAAGAAAAGCATAAGGTTTCTGACTTGAGATGTTTTTGATTAAGACATCTTCTAACTCGTAGAAGTTATAAATAAAACAAATAAAATAATCATAAAATAGATTCTAACCTTATGTGTGTAGTTTGAGATGGTTTCTTTTAGGACTCATACATTTATGCCAGACTTAGATTCCGAGTTTTAGAATGTAAGCTTCTTTTCCATCATGTAACACATATATCCAGAGTTCAGGAGTTATGATTGGTGTTTCAGCTTTTCCGTCTAGAACATTTGCATGATACACAATCTTATCTTTTGATACCCATAATCTCTTGGGTCCTTTCACGTTAGTTCTCCCAGAGCTTCTGACAACTTTGAATTTCTGTGCATTAATAAATTTTTGTATTTGTGCAAAAGGATACACATAAGAGAATGGTGAAAAGGGTTGATCTTATTTAGAAGATTCCAATTAGTTTCATCAGATACATACCAATTCCTATTTTCCCGTTTTGACCAATACCATAGATCGTAGAAGCCATCAGGCTTCTACCTATGTTGTCATTTAGAAATTTCAGAAAAGTTGTTTCATGTTGTTACATGACGGTTTCAGAAGATAAAGAAGCTTTAGAAAGAAATTCTTCAAGTTTTGAACATTTTTTATTTAGAAACACATTTTCATTTTTCAAAATAGAATGATCATATTTTTGTTCAAAACTTTATTTCTCTAGCTTATCGTATTATCCAATTTCATATTCATGAACCTTCAGAAGATTCTTGAATTTTTGTTGAAGCTTCTGATGCTTGTTCAGAGTTTTTGATGAACATAATTCTAATTCAGCTTGAGAGAGTTCAAAAAATACCTCTTCAGAGTCACTCTGTTTCTGACATGTCTTCTTATGAACTGATACTCATGAAGGCTATGTTGGCACATTCTCCTTCTGATTCTGATCCTTCAGAGTCATAATCATCCCATGTTGCCATGAGACCTTTCTTCTTATCTTTGAAAGTGTTTTTGTTCTTGAAATTTTCATTTATGATGCTCTCCTTCTTGAGAATTGACATTCATTTATGTAGTGTCCAAACTTATTTCACTCATAACATACTACTTCGTCATCATCTCTTCCTTTCTCAGATGCTTCTGGATGATCTCCTTTGTTTCTGAATCTTTGACCATAGTTTTGTCTTTTCTTTCAGAGTTGCTTAATTCTTCTGGATAGAAGTGAAAGTTCATGTTCATCATCATTGGAATATTCATCATCAGAATATTCAATTTCTTCAGCTTGGAAGACCTTGCTCATTTCTAGCTTCAGTCTTTCTATTCTAGACCTTAAAGCGATAAATTTACTTCTTTTTTGAGGCTTATCTTCTTCAAGCACTATCTCATTACTTCTAAGAAAACTGATTAACTCTTCAAGAGTTATATTGTTCGGATCCTTAGAGAGCTTCAAGGAAATAACCATAGGTCTCCATCTTTTGGGAAGACTTCTAATGATCTTCTTAACATGATCAGTTGTGGAGTACCCTTTGTCCAGAACTTTAAGTCATGCTATCAAGGTTTGGAACCTTGAGAACATGGCTTCAAACGTTTCTTTATCTTCCATTCTGAAGGCTTCATATTTGTGAATTAAGGCCAAGGCTTTAGTTTCTTTGACTCATGGATTGCCTTCATGTGTCATTCTGAGTTAATCAAGAATATTCTTTGCAGTTTCTCTTTTGGTGATCTTTTCATATTCGTTGTATGATATTGTGCTGAGAAGGATAGTTTTGGCTTTGTGATGATTCTTGAATTTTCATTTCTGATCTTCATTCACTCTACTGATGCGAATAGGAATTCGAATCATACTGATAGGTTCTTGATAACCATTTGTAACTATTTCCTTGAGATCAATATCATATCCCAGAATGAAAATTTATATTCTATATTTCAAATAGTCAAATTTCTCTTCATCAAACATAAGAGGTTTGGCATTGTATCTATTATTATCATTTGTGTTAGCAACAACCATCTAAAAAGGTTTTTCTCACACTGGATCTCTCTACACGGTTAAGTGTTTGATTAAAAATCAATAACAGAGCTAGAGCTCTGATACCACTTAAAGGTGGAGAAAAACACAAGAAAGGGGGGTTCGAATTGAGTTTTAAAACTTTTTCGTTTAGAAGTGTTTTTTACAAACCATCAGAATTAGAAATAATGATAGGAATATAAATGATAATCAGAAACAAAAATAAAAAACACTTCTGGATTATACAGGTTCACCTTAGAAAAGGTTAATCCTGTCCATCTGCCAAGGTGATTTATCCTTAGAAAAGGACTTAATCTATTATACCCAAATTGATTACAATTGCGCGGGATAACCGCCAATAACTAACAACTATACGAGTTACCTACTGGTGACTAACAACAATAGTAACCTGTTAGTGATCCCTTAAGAATTCTGACCTACACGGTCCCTTAAGACATATAACGATCACTGACTCCTTAAGGCTTCTGACCTACCCGGTCCCTTGAAGGAGATTTGTCTATGCCTTAGAAAATGACTTTATCTTACCTTAGAAAATGACTTTCTAAACTACCCGTTGAATAATCATGTTTACAAGTTGGCTTCTTACAAGCGGATTAAACAAAAGTTTAAGTACAGATTATTTAACACAAATATGAGCAAAAACTCTTGTGTTCAAATAATTTACAAAAGAAACACAATAATGATCAATACTCTTGTGTTCTAATGAATAGTAATATCAACACTATATAAGCAACAACTCTAGTGTTATAGTGAATAATGGTAACAACACATTATGAGCAACAACTCTTGTATTCTAGCAAATGATAATATCAAAACACTAACGAGCAACAAATCTTGTGTTTTGATCTTTTATTTTTATTTTTATTTGATTTTTCTTTGTTTTTGTTTTTGTTTTGATTTTGGAAGTGTTATTGTTCTTTTTCTCTAGTCTTGCTATTTTTCAAATGAAATAGTTGATCCTTTAAATAGGCGTTGAAGAAGTAGATCGTTGTAGTAGTACACGCATCACTTTCATCTTGCCAGCTGCCATAACGGTAGTATTTGATCATGGGATATAAATAGTACATTGTACATCCATTTGAATGGAACATTTAATTGTACCTTTGTACTAACTCTTTTTGCGCTTGTTTCTGATGATATTTTCTTCTGATGAATATGACTTCTGATGAAGTAGATTGGCTTGAGAAGATATCATCTTGATATTATCTTCTGATGGACTATATGATTTGTAGAAGTGATTAGTCCAGAAGATCCAACTTTCCTTTGATCAGTCTTTTGATGTGTTGTACCCTAAAATTTCCCCTCTCATTTATCAAGTATTTTCTCACAAGATCTCCTTTGTTTCAAGACTGCATAAGGGTTGATCAGCTCAAGACACCTCCTTAAGCACTAATGACTGAAATTAGGGTTTGAGATTGCACAAGTGTAATTGAAATTTTAGTGCCTCATATGAATTTCATGGATCATTATGGACCCTCAATATTTCCCATGTCAATTTTCAAGTCTTGGATCACATTTTTGCTCAGTCAATTGATCAGTTGACCTAAAAATCAGTTATATTAGGGAAAAGTTAACTATGGTCAATTTACACTCAAACTTCATAATTTTTTATCCATATCAACATTATGAACTCATATATGTAATTTGATCATGTTTGAACCATAATTCCTCAAGAAATTTGATCAGATCATCAAAAGGGAAAAATGGTCAAAATTAGGGTTTTGATTGAGAAAAGGCTATTTCTGATTTTTGACCTAGCAAATGGTTAATTGGTTTGAGACATGATATCAAGGTTTAAATTGCATCATTTTAACCTAATGGCATGACTCAAAACATTGCTCGAGGTCATTTGATTGATAGTTGATTTTCAGTCAACTGATCAAAAGTCAACTGCACACTAAAAAGTCTGAAACCACCCGACCGAAACCTGTCATCTGGTGTAATGAAACATCAATGAAGTCTCCACCGAACGTCTTTTATCCTGCCAAAATGGAAAGGAAAACATCGAGAAAACCTGAAGAGGGAGAAATCACAGTCTTTCGACCGAGAGATCGGGTAAGGGAGTCTGTTACGCGAGGGGAAGGTATTAGCACCCCACACGCCCGTAGTACTCTATGGTATCCATTCTTGTTGTCTAATATAATGGGTGTGGTAAAATCCTATGTCTATGGCTTAAAGCTAAAAAGGGAATGCATGCGAAAGAAAGAAAAAGAAAACAATGTAGGGAAAATAAAAGTTGTGCTCGGTTGGGCCCTACCCCTTTGCCTACGTATCCCTTTTAAGGAATCAGAGCAGCCGTAGTTCGGCTTACATATTTTGGTTGGTTTGTGTTTTTTTAGTTAAGATAACAAAAAACAGTTAAGATGGTAAAACATCAAATACAACAACAAACAGATGAGATGATAAAACATCGACTAAATAATAACATGGTAACATGTCAAAGATGACGAAACATCAAATGAAAATGGATGATGAAACATCACACCTAACAATGATATTGAGAATCAAAGTAGGATAACAAACATGTGCGATGGCGAAACATAGGCTTCAAACAAATGTGCGATGGTGAAACATCGGCTAAAATATAACAAGATATCATGGCAAAGATGGCAACACATCAATAAAATAGATGACGAAAAATCACACCTAACTATGATATTGAGAATCAAAGTAGGATAACAAACATGTGCGATGGCGAAACATCAGCTTCAAATAAATGTGCGATGGCGAAACATCGGCTAAAAGATAATAAGATATCATGGCAGATATGGCAACACATCAATAAAACAGATGACGAAACATCACACCTAACAATGATATTGAGAATCAAAGTAGGATAACAAACATGTGCGATGGTGAAACATCGGCTTCAAACAAATGTGCGATGGCGAAACATCGACTAAAAGATAATAAGATATCATGGCAGAGATGGCAACACATCAATAAAACAGATGACGAAACATCACACCTAACAATGATATTGAGAATCAAAGTAGGATAACAAACATGTGCGATGGCGAAACATCGGCTTTAAACAAATGTGCGATGGCGAAACATCAGCAAACCAGGTTTAAAAACAAATCCAAGAGGCGCACAAACAAATAGGATTGGTTTGTATCTTTTACCTTGAAGAAGTGTTTGAGTTTATTAGAGGTGTTTTATGATTTGCCAAGAAAACAATTTTTGTTTTAAGATGCAAAATGCAAAGGGAAGAGAAAACAACTAAAGGAGACTATCCTAATCTCTAGCCCTAGTGTTATCATACAATGGTTGACCCTAAGGTTGAGGATAAAGGGAAATCCTACCCTATGTTAGCATACATGGGTTCCTATCTTAGTCAACATGTTAAAGGAAGCTTAACAAAACTACCCTATAGGGAACATGCCATGAGAGCGAAGTCGTGATCTCAATTTCTAAATTGAGTGACTCATCGATCAACAATTAAAGAAGAAAAGTAATAAACATCCTATAGGGAACATGCACTGAGAGCGAAGTCGTGATCTCAATTTCTAAATTGAGTGACTCATCGATCAACAATTAAAGAAAGAAAATAATAAACATCCTATAGGGAACATGCACTAAGAGCGAAGTCGTGATCTTAATTTCTAAATTGAGTGACTCATCGATCAAAAGCAAACACAACACATGTATCAGAGAAAAAACAGAGGGCCTCCTGACATATATCAGCAACAGAGGTCCCATCATGCAACATAGAACTATGCAAATAGAAGAAAGGAAATAGTGAAATACCAAACGGATAACTATCTGTAGCAACTGAGCAAGAATAAAAGAAACCCAGAGAACTTCAAGCAAGCTGGCATCAGCAGATAAATCAAGTCAGAAATTACGCCATCAGGATGTAAGTATTGAGATTTTCAGATATGAACAGATCCCATGGGCAATGCATAACATTCATAATCACACACATATATCCTGCATAGACTATCAAATATGCCAAGCACAATAGTAGTGCCAACATAACAAATTGTGTTCCACAAATAAAGTGAAACACAATAGCCTCAAGTCAAAATGGAAAACCTTTCTCAAAGTACCTCACACATTCAACAGCCAAGTTAGTATTCCCATAAATTGAATGATGACTCACATAAGGGATGGATGAAACATGATGAAGTGAGAAAAAAAACATGATAACAAATATTAAAGCATTAGGCAAGGTAGACAAAAGGAAACAGGCATATGCACAATTAGGTCAAAAATTAGAGGAGTATTGCTCCTTTCCATCACCATATTGAGTTGACAATTGAATATCAATCAAGGATCTTGGGAGCTTGAGAAGAGTACAATAAAAGACCATGAAGGTCAGTAGCAACCACAATTCAATCATACTCAATTAATTCATCACAACTCACAAGCATAATAGAAGAGGAATTCCACACAATGCATCAAAAGGTTCAAGCATTCAAACATGGGGTATTAAGTGAAATTACTTGAGTTTATTTGGATGAACATATCCGACATGATCATTAGGTGCCCAATTATAGGCCTCACTCAAGTTCATTGGCCATGAAACAAATTTCAACAAGATATGCAATATTAATTGGGTACCTTCACTTCAAAAATACATCAAAAATAGAAAATGATTTCAATAATTCAAACCAAAAATCTCTTGGCATCTTTGAAATGTGTAGAAGTCAGAAAGCAAGTCTTGGGTTCATGAATGGTTGAGGAGGGGATCAAATGAGGCCCAAAGTTTAAAACTAGTTGGCCAAACTAACAAAACTAGACAAGATTTCAAAAGAATTCATGGAAAAAAATCAAACCAAGTCAAATAATTCAAGAAAAATGGTTTTCAGATCCTCAATGCATTCATGAACAATAATCAAGACCTAAGTTCCATTGAAAATCTAGGGCATAATGGTTTTGAAAAAGAAACTTGCACAATAAGCAACAAAACCCTAATTTTTTACTTTTAATCTTAAATATTGATTAGATAAGATCAAAATTTAAACAATTCAAACCAAGATCATGAAAACCACAAGGAAACCCTAATGTCAGAATACATATTGTTTTCACATTTTTTGAATTAAAGAAAAGTCAAAAATAAAATAAAATTCAAACAATTAATCAATTAAACAAAAATTCACATCTCAAATTAAAACTCTAATAAAAAATCAGAAAAATATCCAACCAAAATTATGTTCAAATATTAGAATTAAAAAAACACATCCTTGATTTTTTTGTGGAATTTTTGAATTAAAGGAAATATTAAAATAAAAATAAAACAAACAATTAACAATTAAACTATTATCTAAAGGAAAAAATGCAAACCCTAGCCAAAATTCATGAAAAGGTCAAAATAAAATTATATTCAGATTCTATGATTAAAGATAAGCTTGTATGATTTTTTTAGAATTTTTGTATTAAGGGAAGTATTAAAATAAAAATTATGAAGCAAAAATTCAAAATAAACTTCTTAAATTAAATTTCTAATCAAAAATAGAAAAAATGTTAAACTAATTTCAGAATCAATTTCTACATTATTTTTTGAGTCAAAGATAATTTTGTGGAATTTTTCAAATCAAAGAAATATTATAATAAAAATAAACACAAAGCAAATAATTAAATAATAACACAAATTTTTAAACCAATCAAAACATTTTCAAAAATTATCAAAAAAATGCACAAGGTCAAGAATATTATTTTTAAGTTTCATGAATTTGTTTATAATTTTTCATCAAGTTTTGATCAAGAAAATAAAATCAGAAAATCAATGAAAATTTAAATAACAAAAGCAAGAACAAGGCCAATGAGATGATGCCACGCATCATCTTCAACCTCCAGTCTAGGCAAAACACTCGCTTCCACCAGTTCCAACATGCTCACTTCAGATCCATCAAACAAGCACGATTCTCAACCAAAATCCATGGAATTAAGCTCAAATTAAAGCTAGCATATCATACTACATGATGCAATTTGAATCAATCTCAAAGGTCAAGAATAGATCAAGAAATCAAATCTCAAAAACTGGAAAAACACACTGCAAACATCAAAACCAAAAATGCGATTTCACCAAATCTTCTTGAATCAGAGCTCAAATATACATCAATCCTAATGATTGGCCATCTATAAACACAATGCACACCACAAAACACTTCAATTCATGCTTAAATCAAGGTTCAGATTCAGTGAGCATACCTGCAAAAGTGAAAAATAAATTCACTTGGTGCCTCTGAAATCTAATAAGAAACCCTTCTAAATAGCTTCCTTGTGCTCCAATGAAGGTGTTTGAGTAGAGAAATGAGGACTGGATCAAGAGAATTGAGCTGCTCGATTCAAGTTGCAGAGCAAGAAAAATGAGAAGATTCTGAGGAGCTTCTTCCAATGCAGTGCGTGTGTTTGTGAAAGGAGAGTTTGAGCAGCTTATATAGAGTGTTTGGAGTGAGGTTAGAGTGGTAATTCAATCTGAGAGTCGTTGGATGGAAAAAAAGTGAATTTTCTATCAAACCAAGATAAGTGTGATTGCTATTTGCGTTTTGCTTGGTCTTCAGGCAATGCTTGCAGTCGTTTTGAGCAACAAAAGGAGAGTGTGAGTGAGTGAGTGAAAAAAAGCGTGATGAGGTGAGTTGTCCTCTCTTGCACATGGGACTGATTTTCTTGAGTGAGAAGTTTCCCATTTTGTCAAAAATGTGAAAATGAGAGAGGCATGAGGTATGCACCTGGTTTGGCCTTTTTGGAAAGCATTTGAGGTGTCCAATTCGTGCCAAGCATGTGCAAGTGGACTCTGAAATGATTTAATCAAAACTGAACCAAAACTTGAAAATTGCCATGGCCAAGCATACACTAAAAATCAACTGACTTCCAACTGAGGCCATTTCAAATTGGCTCATGCATTTTCCAAATTTCTTTGAGCCAATTAAAATTCATATGATGAGCTTCACAATGATCTTTGATTCATCAAAAATGGTGGAGAAATTAAATAGATGTGGACATTAGGATTCCTGGGCAAGTCAAGCCAACTTTCCCAAGACTGCACGCGCGCTGGCCTGGCCATGTGCCTTCAAAAAATCTGGTTTTGTCACCCAACTTCCTCAAATCACAACTTCCTCAATTTTAATCCAATTTGAGTGATTCCAATTTTAATGGGAAGCTCTCATGGGAGACAATAAAATGCTCTTTTTGATTTTTCAAATTGAGGCTTGAGTCACAAGAAAATGATTCCACAAAATGGCATGCCAAGTGTTTGATGAAAGTACGCGCGTGGCTTGCCCAAGAGAAGTCATCTTCGCACTTAGAATTTTTTCAATTTTTAAGTTACTTCTTGAACAAGTTACATTCAAATTCACCATTTCTCATGATTCAAAGATGAATTTGGGTATGGAATATGAAAAGAGGAAGCTTGAATTGATGGTTGACCAAAAGTCTACTTGGTCAACTCCTGATTTTACTGACTTTGGTCAAAATGACCAATTTGCCCCTTTTGATCAATTGAATCATTTCCAATCCAAATTGAACCTCAATTTTTCAATCCTAAATGCTTAATAACACATGGTGAATCATGGAAACAAGTTTGGGTGAAAAAGTCAAAGAAATCCTGATTAAATCCAAAACCCTAGTTTTGTACCATGTACTAGGAGATAGCCGATCAAGCTTCAAAACCCTAATTCCACTGGGCATCATGAGAGACTCTTTGATTAAGTTTGATTATAATGATGATAAGATAGTGATGCTTCATGAATTGGATCATCTAGACTCCAATTACTTCAACTTGGACCAAACCCTAATTTTGGTTAATATCTTAGGAGACTGATGAACCATCTTCAAAGCTTCAAATCTTCCGGGCATCCTGGCCAATTTCTTGTACTAAGACCTTCCAAACACCAATGAGATGTTGTAGCTTCCAAATCAAGACTTGTACATTGATCAATAGCCTTGATCAAGCAAAACCCTAATTTGACTGGTGAATCAAAGGAGTGGTTTCTTATTATATTCAAACACAAACTTCAATCCTCTGATGATCCAAAGAGATGGGTAGAATACCTTGAGATATGCAATAAATTTTGAGCTTTGAAAGATCCAGAGGTTTAGATGATAAGATTCTACTTGAGCAACTTGTCAATGCAATCAACCTTCAAAGCTTGAGAAAAACCTAATAACCAAAGTACTTTGATCCCATCATAATGTATGAATGTAATGCATTATGATATTCATGATGAAGCATAAGCCTAAATCAAGAGGGTAAATTTTGGGGTGCAACAGCTGCCCCTATTCAAATTTATTTAACATGATAAGTGAGAAAAGTGACAACTTTCAAGCGTTCAGAGTTGAAGATGATTGAATACAAAAGAACCCGAAAATTTACACTCTTGAAGAAGAAAGAAAAAGAAGCAGAAAACCCCCAAGACATGCGCCAGAATGAAGCTGTAACGCAGGTTGAAACAGAACAAAAGCAAAGAAGAGTAGACGCGAATAAACTTCCGGACAAAATGTGCCAGGGCAAAACTGGGCTTCAAAAAGGGTGAGATAAAACTCAAACCACAAAGTATAGGCGAAACTAAGCTCTGGAAAAGAAAACGTACGCGGGTGAGGAGACGAAACTCTGAGCTCGACCCAAAGCAAAGTGGCTAGAGTGCGTGATTCTATGAGCACTTGCTAATCTCAAACTAAGATAAACAGTATGAAGGAACTGAAAGAATCCCAAAAATGAGGAACAAAAGCGAGACAAAACTCGACTCAATAACCAGTTAGACGAAACTAATCTAGATGAGTACCAGGACGAAACTGGATTTTACGCACGGGTAACGAGGCGAGACTCGACCCATAGCAAAGTGATGAGAGTGCATGTTTCTTGGAGCACCTGTTGGTTACAGATCAATGGATAAATAGTGACGAAAACTGATAAAAGAATCCAAGGAACAAAAGAGACTGATCTCAAACCAGGGACGCAGTACGAACACTGCACTCGGTAAACGAACACCGTCAAAGGGTCCAAGGTATGAAAGTAAAAACGAGAGAAACTCGACTCAATAACTAGTTAGGCAAAACTAAACTAGATGAGCACCAGGACGAAACTGGATTTCATGCGCAAGGTGAGGAGAAGAGACTCTGAGCTCAACCCAAAGCAAGGAGATTAGGGCGTACACCTAAAAACCTGCTGAAAGCGAATATCAGGACGAAACTGGTATTCGAAAGGTGCATCAATAAACACTGGAATGAACCAGAGAGGGTAGTGAAGACTAAACCCGAGAAGACCGCGCCAGGGCAAAACTGAAATACAGTCAAGAGTAGACACTTAAACAAACAAATGATTTGATGCCAAAAGGATATTGGTATGTGGGGAACCTGAGATAATGAGGACGAAGACCTCGCCGGGGATTTAATCTGAAGTATTAGCAAATTCACTGGGGACAACAGAAATAACAATGACTTATGTTCCGATGCATGTTTTGAATTATTTTTATATAGCACAATGCTCCATATAATGGAAATGCTACACGTTTTGGTAGATGCAATGTAATGATGCATGTTTAAAAGTTTCACTGTGGAATGGCTAATTGAGAAGCCAATGACCAAGAAGTCAGGGTCTGACAGGACTTGCAAAAATAAATTGCAAAATCCAAGGGAGAGGAGAAAATATGGGGAACCGCTAGAGAGGGAACCTCGAAGAAATGAAGCTTTGCGGGGAATAACAACCGATCAATCAGTAGAAACGGGCCACAAACATTGAGAGGAGCTGCAAAAATAAATTGCAAACTCCTAGAGAAGATCAAATCGACACTGTAGCTTCTAGAAAGGATTAGACATTGAGGGATAAGATCAGGGAAAGACTGTAATCTCTGGAAAAGATAGCGCGTGGCCGTGTTAAGGATGATACCAAGACAATGAACCTGACGTGTTCCCCTATTTAATCGTCTTAAACCTGAAGGTGAGATTGGCGTCGGCCTTTCATAAGTTCAAGGTGGAAGATGATTAAATACCAGGACCCGAAATTTGCCCTGGAGAGATAGTGTGAGTGTTATCCGCTAGTGTGAATTTCTGTTGGGGAAAGACAAACTGGTCTTCTGGTGGACTGGTCATGATGGATAAAACATGGTCAAAAAAGTGCAGCTCGTACTGGGGTAATGGTGCCGATACAAGGTTTTAGAGGGAATGAGTGGCAGGGTGATTGAAAGGATATGGTTGACGATGTCGTGATGACTGAAAGTAAGAAACTTAAAGATAATATGAAGGTAAAGTCTGCGGGAGACTTAAGACCCTAAGAATATGGCACAACGGCAAGATCTACGGACGATCTACGACCCTAAAAACATAACCTGATGGTAAGATCTATGAACGATCTACGACCCTAAAAAATATGACGCGAAGGTAAGATCTACGGACGATCTACGGCCTTAAAAGGATGACGCGACGGTAAGATCTACTGACGATCTACGACCTTGAAAGAGGTAAAGAGGAGAAGGTAAAGTCTACGGACGACCTATGACCTTAAAAAAAACATAACGCGATGGTAAGATCTACGGACGATCTACGGCCCTAAAACGCGAAGGTAAGACCTACAGACGGTCTACGACCTTAAGAGAGGTAAAATGAGGGGAAGATCTACGGACGATCTACAACCTTAGGAAAGATAAAGTGAAGGTAAGATCTACGGCCCTAGAAAGATAAAGAGACGGTAAGATCTATAGATGATCTACGACCTTAGAAAAAAGATGATGAGAGGGTAAAGTCTACGGACGACCTAGGACCCTAGGAAGATAAAGTGAAGGTAAGATCTACGGGCGATCTACGACCCTAGAAAGATAACACTATGGTAAGATCTACGGACGATCTACGAACCTAAAAGATAACTCGACAGTAAGATCTACGGATGATCTACGACCTTAGAGAAAAGATGATGAGAGGGTAAAATCTACGGACGACCTACGGCCCTAGGAAGATAAAGCGAAGGTAAGATCTACGGACGATCTACGACCCTAGAAAGATAACACTATGGTAAGATCTATGGAAGATCTACGACCCTAAAAGATAACTCGACAGTAAGATCCACAGATGATCTACGACCTTAGAAAAAAGATGACGAGTGGGTAAAGTCTACGGACGACCTACGACCCTAGGAAGATAAAGAGAAGGTAAGATCTACGGACGATCTACAACCCTAGAAAGATAACACTATGGTAAGATCTACGGACGATCTACGACCCTAAAAGATAACTCGACAGTAAGATCCACAGATGATCTACGACCTTAGAAAAAAGATGATGAGTGGGTAAAGTCTACGGATAACCTACGACCCTAGGAAGATAAAGCAAAGGTAAGATCTTCGAACGATCTACGACCCTAAAAATACGAGGGAGAGAGGGTAAAGTCTACGGACGACCTACGACCCTAAGAGAGATAAAGTGAGTATTGAGAGTTGGGGAGCATGACGTACTAACACCCTGGTTTATTTAGTTGGTAGTGTAATAATAGATGTTAACTGGGAATTATGAGGATGAAATTTTTGTGAGGATGTTTTGTTGATTTGGGATTGATCTGGCTCATGCTTCATATGGATATGCTATGAGTTTGAGGATGCGATGCAATATGTCGTGATGATTATTGTATGCAAAATGTCAAAAACTTAATGGGATCTGTTGTCCGTCATCTTGAGGTACCAATATGGACTGGTACTTGAAATTTGAGAGAGAAGAGTTAGCCTTGCCGAGTTCACTGGGGAATTAAATCTTGCTGACGAGAAATGACTTGATCTGACTTCCTTCATATGTTGGGCTTTATGAATAACTGAAAAAGAGACGCGGACCTCAACCAATGCCCCGAGTCTCTCCACGGGGGAGAATCGGGCGCTCGGTCGAATTTAAGGAGGCGACGAGGATGAAATCTTGGTCAAGGTGACCGTCATGACTTGCTACCTGCACAGAAGAGCGAACACTTGAACGCCACAACACTCCCTTAGGATGCCTTCATATCCATGTAATGTAGCGTTTCACATATTAGCCCGTGATTATTATTGACTTATTATTTTCAATGCAATGCTTAACAAATAATTTAAATCACAATTCGCATACGAAAAATAAAGTAAAAGAACATAACAAAGATTTTTTATGGAAGGGAAAATTCTTATTAATGAGTTTGGCCTGTGAATGGGCATTCATACATAGAAACAACTCCTAAATGAGGAAGTTGCGGAAAAGAAAAGAAATACAACGGGTAAAACGGCAATAAGAAAGTCTCGAATTTCCATTAAAACTGCTATTGCTATAGTTCTCGTATCCTGGGTCATCCTAGTGTCGTGCTTCCAAAGGATAATAGTTAGATCGATCCATCCTACATTAGGAGGGTGTACGTGAAGAATCTTCAGACCGCAGTCTCTCGCTTTTATGTCCCTAATTTTTTCCTGGATCGCCCTTTCAGGTTTTCAATCCACTGGGACACCCATTTTTGCCTAAGCCACCCTTTCGGGTTTTCGAATTAGAGGGTTATTCTCTTTTTTTCTTTTTTAGCCCTAACTTTTGCCTAAGCTTCCCTTTCTGGTTTTCGACTTGGCGGGTCCTTTCATGCGTAGTATTTTTTGACTGAGTCTGAATTGACTGGAAGCGGAATGTTTTCCCCATCCATGTTTGTTAGGATTAGAGCACATCCTGAGAAAGCTTTCTTCACGATGTACGGTCCCTCATAGTTGGGAGTCCACTTGCCTCTTGGATCAGTGTGGATTGGGAGAATCTTTCTTAAGACCAGGTCACCTGTGTGGAACTCTCGAGGCCGAATCTTCTTGTAAAATGCCCTCTTGAGACACTGTTGGTATAACTGACTGCGACAAATGGCTGCTAGGTCCTTTTCTTCGATGAGATTGAGTTGGTCGAGTCTCGTTTGAATCTATTCTGCTTCATCAAGTTTAGTATCCATCAGAACCCTTAAGGAAGGAATCTCCACTTTGACCGGGAGTACCGCATCCATACCATAGACTAGTGAAAACGGAGTTACCCCAATGGAAGTATGCATCGAAGTTCGATAGCCATGCAGGGAAAAAGGAAACATCTCATGCCAATCTTTGTATGTTCTCACCATTTTCTGGACGATCTTCTTTATGTTCTTGTTAGCGGCTTCGACTTCCCCATTCATCTTTGGCCGATAGGGTGATGAATTATGGTGCTCGATCTTGAACTCTTCACACATTTCCTTCATCATCTTGTTGTTTAGATTTGACCCGTTATTAGTGATGATCTTGTTAGGAGTTCCATACCGGCATATGATCTCTCTTTTGATGAAACGAGTGACAACTTGCTTAGTCACATTCTTGTACGAAGCCGCTTCCACCCACTTGGTAAAGTAGTCAATACCAACGAGGATAAACCTGTGTCCATTTGAAGCGCTCGGCTCGATGCGTCCAATCATATCGATGCCCTACATTGCAAAGGGCCATGGTGAAGTCATCACATTCAAAGGAGTGGGAGGAACATGTATCATGTCTGCGTAAACCTGACATTTATGGCACATTTTGGCATATACACAACAGTCACTTTCCATCGTCATCCATAAATAACCTGCTCGTAGGATTTTCTTGGCCATGGAATTCCCACTGGTATGAGTCCCAAAAGAGCCCTCGTGTATTTCTCGTATAATGGATTCTGCCTCGTGTCTATCCATGCATCTGAGCAGAACTGAATCATAGTTTCTCTTGTACAAAATGTCTCCTGACAATAAAAACTTAGACGCCAACCTTCTGACAGTCCGCTTATCACAAATCGTAGCACCTTCGGGGTACTCTTTCTTCTCAAGATATCTTTTGATATCGAAATACCACGACCTTTCATTTGATACATCTTCAGTGGTGAGACAATGAGCAGGGAAAATATGTGCTGGCTCCTTGTAACGGCAGATCCTTATATTGGGTGCATGATTCGGGTAATTAAATTTGAACATCACTGCTAAAGTGGCCAGAGCGTCTTCCAGTTGATTCGCTTCTCTAGGAATATGCTCAAAGGTGAACTCATCGAAAGCGGGCAACAACTCAATTATGTAATCCCTGTATGGAACTAAATTAGGGTGCCGTGTATCCCAATCACCACGTACTTGATGTATCACTAAGGCAGAGTCCCCATATACTTCAAGAGTCTTGATCTTCAAATCAATGGCGGTTTCCAGGCCCATCACACAAGCTTCGTATTCAGTGACATTATTCGTGCAATCAAAACATAATCTGGCAGTGAAAGGTATGTGAGTGTTGTGCGGAGAGGTCAGAACTGCCCCGATACCATGACCCATAGCATTGGATGCACCATCGAACGTGAGAGTCCATCGCTCCCCTGGTTCAGGTCCTTCATTGTCATCAAGTTTCATAATATCCTCGTCTGGAAAGTCAAACTTCATGGGCTGATATTCTTCCAATGGCTGGTGAGAGAGATGATCAACAAGAATGCTACCTTTGATAGCCTTTTGTGTGACGTACTGGATGTCATACTCAGACAAAAGCATTTGCCACCGAGCCAATCTGCCTGTAAGTGATGGTTTCTCGAAGATGTACTTTATAGGATCCATCTTAGAGATCAGAAGTGTAGAATGTGTCAACATATACTGCCTCAAACGTCGGGCTGCCCATGTAAGAGCATAATAAGTCTTCTCGAGTAAGGAATACCTCGATTCATAATCAGTAAACTTCTTGCTCAAATAGTAAACGGCGTGTTCTTTTCGTCCAGTATCATCATGTTGTTCTAGCACACAACCCATAGATCCTTCAAGCACAGTCAAATACATAATGAGAGGTCTCCCGGGAACTGGTGGTATGAGTATTGGTGGTTCTTGAAGATATTGCTTAATCTTCTCGAAAGCTTCTTGACAACTCTAATCCCAACAGAGATCCTGATTCTTTCGTAACAATTTAAAGATGGGTTCATAGGTAGCAGTAAGATGGGAAATGAACCTGACTATCCTTCCAAGGAAACCTCGTACTTCCTTCTCATTTTTCGGCGCCGGCATATCTTGTATTGCTTTTACTTTGTCTGGATCTACTTCAATTCCTCGTTGACTCACGATAAAATCAAGTAACTTACCCGATCGAACCCCAAAGGTGCATTTGTTGGATTAAGCCTTAACCTGAACTTTCGTAAACGATCAAACAACTTCTTCAAATGAACCAAATGCTCTTCCTCAGTCTGTGACTTTGCAATCATGTCGTCCACATACACCTCAACCTATTTATGAATCATGTCGTGAAAGAGAGTCACCATAGCTCGCTAATATGTTGCACCAGCGTTTTTAAGACCAAAAGGCATGACTCTATAGAAAAAGGTACCCCAAGGAGTTGTGAAAGCTGTTTTATCCATGTCTTCCGGAGCCATCTTTATCTGATTATAGCCAGAGAACCCATCCATAAAGGAAAACACCGAAGACTGAGCCGTGTTATCAACCAATACATCAATATGAGGCAACGGGAAATCATCCTTCGGGCTTGCTCTATTCAAGTCTCGGTAGTCAACACACATACGTACCTTACCATCCTTCTTAGGTATGGGCAAAATGTTAAAAATCCAAGGCGGGTAATTTATCACAGATAGGAAACCTGCTTCGAGCTGTTTCTGGACCTCTTCTTTGATCTTCAAGGCCATGTCAGGTCTGGTCCTTCTTGGTTTTTGCTTTACAGGAGGACATTCTAGCTTGAGTGGCAATTTGTGCATTACTATATCAGTGTCTAAGTCGGGCATGTCTTCATACGACCAAGCGAAGATGTCAGCATACTCTTGAAGCAATTCAATCAACCCCTTCTTTTCTTCACTTTGCAAGGCGGCCCTTATCTTGACTTCTCTCTTTACTTCTTCGGTACCGAGATTGACGACTTCTGTTTCCTCTTGATACGGCTGGATGACCTTCTCTTCCTGTCTCAAGAGCCTGGCTAGTTCTTCAGGGACTTCACAATCTTCCTCACTATCTTCCTTAGCATGATCAACTGAATTCTCAAGGATATAAGGATGCATAGCATTATCATTTTCAACGGAGTCCGAGACGGATCTGCATGATCGATGATTTTATGTTTTATTTTTAGAAAGTGCAAAAGAATATTTAGAAAAAGAAAAGTATTGCAATTTTTATTTTGAAAAAGTAAAAGAAAAGACAGAGAACAAAGTTGTATGCGAAAGTGCGATTTTTTCATTCAATGTTAAACTAAGATTGAAACATAAGGGGCCCCTTCTACAAGCTGTCAGTATGCCTTGGGCAGGACATATGACTTAAAATGGAAACAAAAAATTACACATTAAGGAAAACAACTTCAGGGATGTCCATGGAAGTCCAATTGCTGAGCTCCTGGTCTGGCGCAACTTGATAGATAAATCTTAAAATATCCTCATCGTCACCTTCAGCATCTGTGGAGAGAACTTGTCCTTCTTTGCTTACACCAGCACTAACGAACACTTCAGAAATTGGGGGAACCTGCTGTCCTTTGGAAGGAACCCAATCAACTTGCATGAAGGATGATGGCTGATACCCAAGACCAAAACGATGTTTCTTCTCTGGAACTTCAATCAATTTTCCCCAACTGTCATGGGGAGGTCTAGCTTCTATGAGGGCTTTGGCATCCTTCAAAGAGGCCATGGGTATCTCAAACTTCTTACATTCCACGACGGGGACTTTGTCAATAGTAACAATCTCTAGAGCTTGAAAGGGAAACTCTTGTACCTCGCCTTCCACTTCCACATAACGGTAGGTAGTCAGATTATTAATCACTATGTTTTCTTCCCCGCAAACGACGTCAACTTGGTCATTCGCAATAAACTTCAGGCGTTGATGAAGAGTAGATGTCACAGCTCCTGTTACATGAATCCATGGACGACCCAAAAGGCAAGTATATGATGGACGGATGTCCATAACGTAGAATGACAAAGAGAAAGTGTGGAGACCAATCTTGACAGGCAAATCCACTTCTCCATCCACCGATCTTCTCGAACCATCAAATGCTCAAACATTTAGAGTGGAGGGCCTCATCATTACTCCGTCCATATTCATCTTAAACAAGGTAACCTTAGGCATCACATTGAGTGAAGAACCTGTATCCACCAAAACTCGAGATAAAACAGTGTCCAAACACTTCATAGAAACATGCAGCGCTTTATTGTGGGCTCTACCTTCAATTGGGAGTTCATCATCGCAGAAACCCAATCAATTTCCTACAGCAATATTGGTGACTATTCCTTCAAACTGGGCCACAGAGATGTCTTGGGTAACATGAGCAGAACATAAGGTCTTCAATAAGGCGTTGCGATGGGCCTCTGAACATAAAAGGAGAGACGAGATGGAAATCTTGGATGGTGTTTGGTTGAGCTGGTCCACTACTTTGTAATCACTCCGCTTGAGAATTCTCAAAAGTTGCTCCGCTTCTTGTCCTTCAGAAAGTTCGGGTTGATTATCCATCGCTTGCTTCCCCTTGGCCTTAGCTAAAGCTTCACTGTTAGTTTCCTTAGGAGGTGGTGGTGGAGGAGAAAAGATCTGACCACTACGGGTCATGTTACTTGTTCCCGCAATGTTGGTAACATTCTTGACACCAACCGGAGGGAACTCATACCTCTTTCCATGAATATAAACTACATTATACTCCCATGGAACTGCCTTCGAGTCATTGCTTGTAGGAGGAATAGGAGCTTGAATCATTGTGGGGGTAATAGGAACCCGAATTGTTAACGGAATTCTAGGGGTGGCTGAAAAGCTTCTCGGATAGTAGGGGATTTCTAGGACATCAATCTCTTCTTCTCGGAATACTTTCTCTATCTGTAAGACACCTTCATCGATCAACTGTTGGATGGCCGTCTTCAACTCAGTACACTCTTCTGGTTTAGAAGAACTGGTTAAGCAGAAGTCATGGAGTTCTTGTAGCACTTCATGCCTCAACAAATGTTCTATGACATTTTCCAAAGATATCTTAAATTCATCAACCTTTGATACCAAAACCCGCTCATTAACTTCTTCAATAGCATGGACGATTCCCCCTTGATGAGGAGGCATGGGATTATTTTGAATATTCGGACCGACAAGGTTGAAGTTGATGGCTTTTGCATCAATGAGATCATGAACTTTGCACTTGAATGCTCTACAATTTTCAATTGTATGGCCTGGGGCACCAGAATGGAATTCACAATGAGCATTAATATCATATCCCCTAGGGAGAGGATTTGGCAGTGGACCGAGTTCGCGCAATTGAACCATTTGACTAGCAAGTAACTGTGGGAGAAGCTGGGCGTAGGACATGGGAATGAGATCAAATCTTCTTTCAGGGGCTCTCTGTCTTGGAGGAGCTCTCGGGACTTGGAGATGTTGATTCGGTTGTTGATAAGTTGTAGGAGGTGCAAACTGTTGTTGCAGAACATAATGTGGTTGCGGAGAGAAAGGCCGTTGTTGGGCCATCCATGGCGCTAGAGTTGTAGCAGCAAATACTTGAGGAACAAATTGGTTGGGAACAACAGCAGGTGTAGGAAAATAAGGGAATCGGACTTGAGGAAATATGGGAGCTCTTCCTTTGTTGACGGTGATGGCACTGGTCTCGCCCTCTTTCTTCTTGACAAAACCAGAAAATGGTTTCCAATTAATGCCTGCATTGTTGTTAGCATTGTTAGGAATACCTTGAATCGTTCCAGCCTTAATACACGTCTCAACATGTTCACCAATGATGACCATATCCGAGAAAGAAGTAGAAGTGCTACTGAGCATATGCTGGAGATAAGGGCCTCGTAGAGTACCCATAAACAGATCAATCAACTCACGATCCAAGAGAGGAGGTTCGACCCTTGCAACTAGTTCACGCCACCTCTGAGCGTATTCTTTGAAAAACTCTTCAGACTTTTTCACCATTCCTTGGAGCTGAGTACGGCTAGGAGCCATGGCAATATTGTAATGGTAATGTTTCAAAAAAGCATCGGAAAGCTCTCCCCAAGTACTGACATGAGATCTTTCCAATTTCATATACCAATCTAATGATGCCCCGATCAAACTGTCTTGAAAGAAATGCATGAGTAAAGGTTCATTTCCAGCATAGGCTGCCATTTTGCGACAATAGGAACGAAGATGAGTCTCTGGGAAAGAAGTGCCTTTGTATTTGTCAAACTCTGGGACTTTGAACTTAGGAGGAATAACTACCCCAGGCACGAGGCACATTGCAGCAATATTGAATCCGGAAGCCTTGATACCCTCCATGGCTCTAAGTCGCTCCTCGAGAGCATGGTACATTTTCACAGTTTCGGCAACCCCGACATCAAGATTCACTTGGCGTTCATCGAGATTAATAACATCATGATGATCGTCGACATCATTCCTAGGAGCACTGGTAGGAGTCTCAACATTAGCATTGTCATTTCTCCCATTAGCAGAAGTGGAAGGAGCAGCAGTAGTAAGCTTGGAAACACTCTAGTGTAGTTCTTATTGAATCTTAATCACGGCATGCAGAGTTTCCATGAGTTGATCCATACGAGTACCTATAGTGTCCATATCCCGACGGAGTGCATTCTGGTTCTCTTCAAAAAGATCCATTAGTCTTTGCTGGTTGCCTCTAGTGCGATAAGGATGTGGAGGAGTCGTCTTTGCTGTTTACTGGATTTTGAGAAAGGGGACCCCAATGAGTTTTTGTTGTGAAAAAATGAATGCATGGTAATATGGATGAATGCTTTATCTTCATTTCTGATGAGACCCAAAGACTCGTCTATCTTTTTAAAATTTCCTTTTTTGAAAAGTTGTATCAATGAGACTTGTCTTTGGATTTCCCTAGATATGAGATATATATACATGCCGATATGATGTCATGGTATGCTATGGCATGAAGTCTCAGCTCCACATATTCTGGATAACCATTGTGTAGTCCGTTGTATAGGCTGAAAGGTAACAGGATCAAAAGTTCGACGTCACAGGCATGGAGTCAAAGTAACCACCCACGAGGTATGTACTAGGGGTTTATCACCTGCCGAACAAGGTTGTAAAGAGTTCTCGAAGTCTACGCTCTTCCTTTGTATATTACCCACGTCCCAATTACTTGGTAATCATTAATATTCGCAGGAAAAACTCGTCCGAGTGCAATATCGCGTGACAACTACTTCTGGATTACTCCGTTACAGTCTCCGCACTGCACCTAAAAGGCCAGGATGGGTTAATGGTTCTACGGCCCTCAGCTTCTCGAGTTCCCAGGTCAAAAGCAACGACATCTTCCCGATTACTCGATAAACACCACTACTTTCAAAGGGACCTCCACTGAGTGGGGGATTTTCATGCCTCCTTCTTCGGGATTACTCCCTCAAAGTTAACATGACTATACCGCCCTCCATAATCCTATGTGTAACCCAAGTCCGGGTATAGGACTTATCAAAATTAATCACCAAACCCAACATCATAATGTATCCAGAATATGTGAGTAGCAACAATATATGCAATATATACAAAAGAATAAAATAAATGAAGAAATAAAATAGTAAAGCAAGATAAAGCAAATAAATAAACACTCAAAAAGACAAATAAACAAAACTAGGAGAGACTCGCTAAAGGTCCCTAGCAGAGTCACCAGCTGAAGCCACCGGCAGAAAACACAGAGCCGCCACCGAACTTTATTTATCCCGAAGGAAGGGGAAATATCGATAAAACCACAAGGGAATGGATAAGATGGTCTTGCGACCAAGATAAAGGGTAAGGGAGTCGGTTATGCGAGGGAAAGGTATTAGCACCCCTCGCATCCGTTGTACTAAACGAGATCCATTTTGTTTGCTTGTCTTAAAGGGTGTGTTTATCAACAACTATGCTTGCTTAAGGGGAAATGGATGGTTTTTGATTATTGCGTTCGTGAGGGTTTCACGACCCTTTGCCTACGTATCCAATGAAGGAATCAGAACACCGTAGTTACTCTAGTAAATGGGTGGTTTGTTTGTGTTTTTTAGTGGGCGACATTAACGCACGCATTCTAGCAATAGGCACGGCCGGTATCGCGGTAGAACGAAGATAACATGCCCTTGGGGGAGTTTTGATTTGTTGAGTGTTTTGTGGGTTTTAAAATAAATTCAAGTAATGATTAAGTGTTTTTGGATTTTTGATTAGTGAATGAGAAGTTTGTTTGGCTAAAAGTGGATGCGGGCGAAATTTCGAAGATACGACGACCTAAAGTCGAAGCTTGGACCTAAAAGGTGTGAGTTTTAAAATTACAGAGATATTTAAATACAAATAAGAGAGAATGTAGCTAATTATCTAAAGAAGTTATTTGAACTAGATTAAAAATTAAGATTACTTACTAAAATAATTCTAAACTAACTATAAATCCTAAGGTTGTAAAAATAGTTCTGAAATTACTAAGTTAGATCTAAATCAAATTAAAATTCTAAAGTTATTGAGTTAAATCTAAACTAACTTAAATTTCTAAAAGTTATTAAACTAAATCTAAATCAAATAAAATTCTAAAACTACTAAATTAAATCTAAATCAAATACAAATTCTAAGGTTGCTAAACTAAATCTAAATTGATTCAAGTATAAACTAAATTCATTGTAAAATTATTAATTTAATCTAAACTATATTAATAATAAAATTACTAACTTAAATCTAAACTAAATTAATTCTAGACTAAAGATTAAAATTCTAAGACTAAACTAAAATTCTAAAGTTATCAAAATGTATCTAAACTAATTAGAAGTTATAAAGTTATAAAATAGATCTAAACAAATTAGAAGTTTTAAAGTTACCAAAACATACCTAAACTAAATAAAGGTTCTAACATTACTAATTTATATCTAATTAAAATAAAATTCTAAAGTTATTAAATTATGTCTAAAACTAATCTAAATAATTAAGATTATCTAGTTAACTAAAACATTATTAGGGTAAATTCACAACGAGTCTTAAATTTATTCAAAGACTAAACTAATTAATAATAGAAATTATCTAAGTAACCAAAAGGAAAAAAAATGATTATTTAACTAAATTTACTACCTAAATTAAGTTGATAATAAAAACTAAAAAACAAATTAGTAAAAGAAATAAAACAAAACTTTAATTAGAGTGGGGACATAAAAATGAAAGTGGTGATGAGAAGATAGAAATTCACCGGGCTTATGGATGAAATAAAACGGACTGACCCATGGTCACATAGACAAAAATCGGCTAGGCTGAATATAAAATATAAAAAAACAAAAAAAATAAATATTGGGCTGATAAGGAACCGGGTCGGGTCAGACCCAGGTCCGACCCTTATCTAACTAAAAAGGGACGGGTTAATATAACCCTAGAAACAAAACTCAGCGCCTCCATCACTGAATCACGCTACACGTTACTTTCTTCATGATTGATTACTTCATCTCTATCTCTGTTAACCCATTCTTTCTTCTTTCCCAATTTGAAACAACAACGACAACAACACTCTTTTTTCATCGCCCAAACAAAATTATCCTTCCTCTTATGAAAACTCGATCCTTTCTCTCAGAAAAACCCCAAATCGCCTTCTTCATCTCATCATTTAAAACAACAATCCTAAATCTATACAACAATGGATAAAGCACGGATTAAATCAAGACATGGTGGGAAAGACAAACCAGAATCGGTGACAGTGACGATGTAAGGGCTCCGTGATCGCTTGGTAGGTAGAGGGCGACGCAACGGGGGCTAGGCTCACCGCGACCAGTCACTTGAGGAGGTTCCGGCCAGGTACGTTGAGTAGATTGAGCTATGAAAATGAGCTACTCTTCGATCACGGCCACATACGACAGGACTCATGCGCTTCGGGTACTATTTTAATCCTTCACGCTCTCCGTGTCATCCTCTCGATCTTCTTTTTCTTCTATTAGCTTCTGAAATTGTTGTTACTCTGAGTAATGGCTGTTGTATGCGTTAGTGAGAGTTGATATCATTGTCTTCTGTCAAGGTTTGTTTGGAATCACTGAATGGTGGTGAAGGTGGTCGACTGAAAGATTGGAATGTTTATGGTTGGAAGTCAGAATTAGGGGTTTGAAGTATTCTATATGGTTTGGGGATGAATTGTTGGTTCCGTTTAGTTTTGTTAATAACAGAACTGAGGTTTTAGGATTTGGATAGTTGAGGAGGTTAAGGATAAGGAATAAATTTGTATAAAGGCTTGTTACGGTTTTTACATTAGGGGTATTGATAAGTTTCAACAGAGTTTTTTTTTGCTTGCTACTGTGTTTTTTCTTCTCTGTATTTGTTTTTCTGTCTCTTCGGGTCCTCCTTACTGTGTTGTGAAGAGATGCATTTATAGTAAGGCAAATGATAAAATTGGGGGGAAAACAAGTGAGACTTGAACATATTGGTATGCTGTCCTTTTTTGCTTTTGTGATGCAGATTTTGACTTGCTAATTTTGTGCAATGTTACAACAGTAGTTCTTTTGTTGTTTTGTGGGCTGCATTTTAACTGTTTTTACAGGTTCATAGCAGCTGGTTTTGGACAGTAATATGCTGGTTTTTCTTTCCTCTCTTACCTCTCAATGATGTAAAGCTTGTTGGCTTTTTATCCTCTAATATTTCTGAAGGGTTTGTATATTCTAGGAAAATGATGACATAGAGGGTGTTAGGGCTAATGAGCTTGCACTATTGTTTTGTTTAATATTTGCTAATTGTTTATGTTATAGTCATGTTGCTGCTGCTTGTTTGCTAGCCTGCTATGCTTGTTGTCTTGGCTTTGCTGTTTTGCGCGCTGTGATTGTTTGCTTGTGCTAGCCTGCTATGCTTGTTGTTTTGGCTTGGTTTTTGCCTTTGCTCTTTACGCTATGTTGCTGTTTGTTCATGTGTTGTAACATTGTGGGCCCGCTGTTGTTGTTCTGCGCGCTATGCTGCTGCTTGCTTTTTGTTTGTTCATTTGGCAATTTTGCTTTTCTCCCTTTTTGTGAACCAAAGAGGAAAAATCTTTTTGATTTGCAATTTGGGAGAAAATAAAACATGATAAAAAAAATATCTCCCTCTTTAACTGATTCCAAAAGGTAAACCCTTATGATGAGATATCAATCAATTAATTCTTGTTTCAATTTTTTTTCATGTGTTTGATCGCTAACTTTTCTTTTTCCTTGTTTCATGAGCACGATTATTGGACGACAAGCGGGATTGTAAGAACATGGACGATTCTCTTGAAGAAGAAGCAACAACAATTGAAGGAGAAAGAATTGATTCCCTTTTTTGTTTTTGTAAATAGCAATTGTAACTTGTAATTCGTGACATGCCTTGTAGCTCGTCTCAAAAAAATGTAATAAACACAAGTTTGAATGAATTTATCAATTATGAACTTTGTTGTAGCAAACAAATAACTCTTGCATCTAGTTTAAATTCTGAAATTCTCTCTTGAATAATTCAAATGCACCCTTTGACTTTGTAACTTAAACTTCAAGAAATTGTGAGCAATTGTTATAACTTGTATTCCAAATAATCACGCGCCTTATCTTTCAAAATCCAATCAAACTATCAAACAAAATAAATGTTTAAGAATTTAATTCCACTGATTAATTCGAACCCCAAAATACCGGTCGCTTGAACCTTGATCTTCAAATCACGCCTGAACCACACTCGCACTTCCCAAACAGAACTCTGACTTTGACATTCAGATTGCAAGTAACTGGAAACCTAAGTAACCCAAAAACATATCTTGATCATCATGAATCCTCAGCCTCATTTCTTGTGCCCAAACTCCACATTTGTTAATCCAAACTTCAAATTCTCGACTCAACGGCTTAGAGGCTTTTAGAAGAAACTTGAAATGCGAGGAGGTGAAATTCTTGACCTAATGCACTGAGCTTTGAGCCATCTTCGAGGCAGGCGAGAGAAAGATCTTCCCAGAAACCAAAGACTCGAAACCCTAGCATCTTGACCATCACACATAGGGAAATAAACCCTAATCCAGGCTATGATAAAATTGAGCGAGAACCAACCTTGTAACCTGACGACACGATTCGTTCCATGATCCACTAATCGAGAACCAGATGTACTTCCTTTTTACCTGATAAGAAAACCTCAAAACAGGATCAGACATAAAGAGGTCGTAGCCCTAAAACTTCAACCCAAAGCGCCTGATTCCCCGGGATGCGGGATATGCAAATGACTGAGTAATAAAATGATGCAAATGGAATGCAAAGTTCAAAGCCAGAAAAAAATAAAGAGATAGGGAAAATTTGGGGTACGACAGGGGTACGACAACGTGAGAGGTGAAAACCTTTGTTGGGGGAATAAAGCTCTGCTGAGGAGACGGGACTTCACCGAGGATACAGAACTCTGTTGAAGATTTTGCTGGAGGGAGATTTCCTGGAATACAACCATTGGATGGATCATGCAAATAGTCACACAGTATCGACCTTACTGGGGATAAGGAAAGATCTTAACATAAGGATGCTCCCGTCAGCAGATCGGCTGAGAAATGAGACGTCAAGGCAAGGGATCTTTGTCGGTGACTCTGTTAGAGAGTTGAAACTTCTTCAGAATGTGAGTTCCCATTTAAAAAACTCCACTGGAGATGTGCGACATATTCAAACTTGAAGTATCAGAACGAAGCCTTTCTCTTGAAAAAATATTTCTAGGGCAACAAAGTTCACTGCGGAAACGAACTTCACCGGGGATAGGTAAAGTCCTATTCATACATGGGCTCGGTCTAACAGAAGAAGACCAAATATTCCCTTTCTGACAATCATTAAGCTCTTTACAGGTGTTCAACGTGTAAACTCTTTTTGATGTCAAACAAATGTTTTGCATGCAGAAAGATGTTTATTTTGGGAATGACAGACCTGATGCGATTATTATTTAAGCCTTAAAGTTTGAAAAACTTTAGCAAAGTGTCGCATCTCTGTTGTGAGTGAATCACTGGCTAGAGTGCAAAAATTTCAAAACTTTTCTTCCCCTTCTTTTTTCAAAAAACGAGTCAAGATGTGGGTGATAAGATACTAACATGGATATGCAACACATATTTGGGAGTTTAGGAAAAGCTATCCAGTTGTAGTATGCTTCCGAGTTAAACCCTTGTTTTAGTTAGGACTTTTAAAGGTTGTAACGTGGCCTGATTCGAGGTTTTTTTAGAAAAAGTATTTTTTTTCAAGGCTCAAGTTATTTGGTGCCCACCCCCTTCTTGATATTCTCCTGTCCTAAGTTCAGCTGAATTATCACAAGCATTCATCTTTCAGAAGGATTTATAATGGTTGAGTGATCACGACAAATTCTCCAACATGATTGTCACTTAACTTTTGCTGCTTTTGTTTTTGATATTATTGTTCCTTTTCTTTTGATGAAAATTTTATTGAATAATCTCTTTTTTTTCTTTTTTTTAGGCTCTCTTTTCCCTAACTTTTTTCTGGACAAAATCTTTTGAATTTCAATTTTGGAAATCCAGCGGGATGCCCTAACTTTTGCCTAAGTGACTTGTTTTCAAGTTTCGACTTAGCAGGGCTTTTTTGTTTCTTTCTTATTCATACTTTCCTCTTCGAACAAGTCAACATGACTTTAGGTCTTTGAACTTTTTCTTTCTTTCTCTCTTTTTTTAAGAAAACAAATGCCTCATTCCTTGGTCAGCGAGGGATAGCCATTACTGTATCGATTCGATCTCGACCTCAGGACTTTGTGAGGAAATGAAAATCGTGGTTTTAGACATTTTTTCCTGATCTCATGATGAGAAAGATAAAATGTGGTGATCCTCAGATGGGACATTCCTTCTGAAATTCGAATGCTTGCTCAAATTAACTGAACATCTACCCTGCCCTTGGTAAAAAAAAAGGTTTTTTTTTTAACGGAAGAGAAACTCCTACTTCGAAGGCTCAGAGGGGTTAACGAGGGTCTAACTCCCTTATATCTCCGGTGTTTGGGGATTGAAACAATGCCTGTACATCGTCAACGAGGTTCTACTCAAAAGCATACCATTACAGTCATCGCTTTTAGCTAAACTCCTTCCTCCAAACTCTTGGCTAAGCAAAAGAAATGGCACAGTTGGTATCAAAATGCCCGAAAAATCAATTAAAAAGTGATACTTGATGGATTGAGTAAAATGAAACAATTTCTTCAAGGCAAAAATATTCAATGCATCAAGACTGACATTCGGCCATAAACAAAATCCTATATGCAGACAAATGCTAAAACAATCAATCAAGATAACACATGAAAGTGTGGCAAAGAAACGTAATAAAAGCCATTATGGGGAAGAAATATTTCCAACTAGGTTCGCCGATCTCGCCGACCTGCCGTAATCTTGATATTACCCTGACCCCTGACCTTCACCAACAACATGGAGCTGTGAAACAAACATGGCAAGGCATCCTCCAGTAAAGTGAAGGAGAAATCCATCAAACATAGAACCAAACATGCCCTTTGCACAGGTATTAGTGGTGTTTGTTATCCATATTTTAAGTGATCAACTAACCATGACTTAGATTACCATTTCCGTGTAAGGCCCATGAAGTTTATATGCACATGCTTATCAAAAATACTGGATGTTTTTGCAAACAAAATAGTAAAAAGGGAGAAAAGAAAAGTATGCGTATACTTGAAGGAAGATATTCTATTTATTTTGAGAAATAAGCCTGTGAAAAAGGCATTTACATTTGGAAGTAAGTAAATACAAAATCAAAACAAAAAAGTGTTTACAAATGGCAATGTGAACATGAACATCCATCAAGTCCCGATTCTGCTATGACTCTTATGACTCTCACGCTTTCATCTTCCAGCTTTCAGACAGATCATTCTTGGATTATCTTCGAGCTTATGCCAGGTGACGGAATGAAGGAAAGAAACAAAGGATCTCATGCTGAGCGTAGTTATTTGCTTTAAGTCCCTAACTTTTGCCTGAATCACCCTTTCGGGTTTTCGATTCACCAGGACACCCTCTTTTTGCCTAAACCGCCCTTTCGGGTTTTCAGTTTAGCGGGTTTTTTTTATTATCTTTTTTTATGCAAAGTATTTTTTAACTATGCCAGCATTCACAGGGAGAGGGAAGTACTCTCCATCCATAGTCGTGAGCATCATCGCTCCTCCAGAGAAAACTTTTCTGACCATGAAAGGTCCTTCATAAATCGGAACCCACTTGCCCCTGGGATCTCCCTGGGGGAGAATTATCCTTTTTAGCACAAGGTCACCTGGCTTGTAACACTGAGGCCGTACCCTCTTATCAAAAGCTTTCCTCATTCTTTGCTGATATACCTGACCATGACATACAACCGCCAACCTATTCTCGTCAATAAGTTCCAACTGATCCAGCCGATTTTGTACCCATTCACTTTCATCCAGCTCGACATCCCTCATGATCCTAAGGGAAGGAATCTCGACTTCTACCGGCAATACTTCTTCCATGCCGTAAACTAAAGAAAATGGGGTTTCCCCGGTCGAAGTACACACATCGGTGTGATAACCATGCAAAGTGAAAGGCAACATCTCATGCCAATCTTTATAGGTTACCACCATCTTCTGTATGATTTTCTTGATATTCTTATTGGCCGCTTCGACAACACCGTTCATCTTTGGTCGATATGGGGAAGAGTTATGATGCTCGATTTTGAAGGACTCACAAAGCTCCTTCATCATTTTGTTGTTCAAATTAGACCCATTATCGGTAATGATCTTCTCAGGCACTCCATAGCGACAAATAATATTGTGCTTAATGAACCGAGTTACTACCTGCTTGGTGACATTGGCATAGGATGCACCTTCGACCCATTTTGTAAATTAATCGATGGCAACCAGAATGAAATGGTGCCTATTGGATGCAGTCGGTTCGATTTTGCCGATCATATCAATCCCCCACATCGCAGACGGCCAAGGGGAAGTCAAGACATTCAAAGGTACTGGCGGCACATGCACTTTATCTGCATAGACTTGACATTTGTGACAAACTCGTGCATGATTGTCGCAGTCAGTCTCCATGGTGGACCAATAATAACCTGCTCGCAAAATCTTTTTAGCCATGGTGTTCCCGTTGGAATGGGTCTCAAAATAACCTTCATGTATCTCTTCAATGATTCTAGCTGCTTCTTTCTTATCAACACATCTGAGCAGTAAATTGTCATGATGCCTTCTATACAACACGCCACCACTGAGAAAGAACTTGGCTGAAAATCTTCTCAAGAACTTCTTATCTGTGACGGATGCCTCTTCAGGGTACTCCTGTGTTTCAAGATATTGTTTAACATCATAGAACCAAGGATTACCATCTGGTTCCAAACTAGCCTCAAAACAGAAAGCTGGCTCACTCAAACTTCTGATGGTGATGGAAGGTGCCTCATTAGCCCACTTAACCTTGAACATGGAGGACAAAGTCGCCAGTGCATCAGCTAGATTGTTTTCTTCTCTAGGAATATGTTCAAACCTGATCTCTTCGAAATACGAAATCAACTTCATAACATGCTCACGATACGGAATCAGGTTCTGATGGCGAGTCTCCCAATCTCCATTAATCTGGCTGATAACAAGATTGGAATCCCCGTAAACTTTAAAAAATTTGATGCGCAGGTTGATCGCCGTTTCAATGCCATAAATGCAAGCCTCATATTCGGCCATGTTGTTAGTGCAAACGAAACAAATACGAGTTATGAAAGGAATGTGGTATCCCTCAGGGGAAGTGATAACAGCTCCGACGCTGTTGCCCATGGCATTGGATGCACCATCAAAAACAAGCGTACAACGTGACCCCGGCTCAGGTCCTTCGTCTGGGTCTGGCATATTACAATCCCGAATATACACAATTTCCTCATCTGGAAAATCAGACTTCATCGGTTCATAATCGTCCATGGGCTGGTGAGCAAGATGGTCGGCCAATACACTACCCTTAATTGCTTTTTTAGTAGTGTATTGGATATCATATTTGGTGAGTATCATCTGCCAACGGGCTACCCCGCCTGTAAGAGCTGGCTTCTCAAAGATGTACTTGATTGGATCCATTTTGGATATCAAGTAGGTGGTATGAGTTAACATGTACTGCCTCAAACGTTTGGCGGCCCAAGCAAGCGCACAACAAGTCTTTTCCAGCAATGAGTACCTCGACTCGCATTCCGTAAACTTCTTAATCAAGTAGTAAATAGCCTGCTCTTTCTTCCCTGCTTCGTCGTACTGACCAAGGACACAACCCATTGAGCTCTCCAACACAGTTAGATACATGATTAGTGGTGTTCCTTCCACTGGAGGCATAAGTATCGGAGGTTCCTGCAAATACTCCTTTATTTTGTCAAAGGCTTCTTGACAATCCTCATTCCATTTCACTGTCTGACTTTTCTTCAAAAACTTGAACAAAGGTTCACAGGTGGCTGTGAGATGAGAAATAAATCTAGAAATGTAGTTTAACCTTCCCAAGAAACCACGTACTTCCTTTTCTGTCCTTGGTTCGGGCATTTCCTGTATCGCTTTTACCTTGGCCGGGTCCACCTCGATACCTTTTTCACTCACAATGAAACCCAACAGCTTGTCGGATCTCACCTCGAAGGTGCACTTATTCGGATTCAACCTTAGCAGGAACTTCCTCAGTCTCTCGAACAATTTTTCCAGATGAATAAGATGTTCCTTTTCCGTATCAGACTTAGAAATCATATCGTCTACATAAACCTCAATCTCTTTGTGAATCAAATCATGAAAGAGAGTGACCATGGCGCGCTGATATGTTGCCCCGGCATTTTTTAAACCAAACGGCATCACTTTATAGCAAAAAGTTCCCCAAGGCATGATAAATGTCGTCTTCTCCATATCCTCCGGAGCCATCTTAATTTGATTGTAACCCGAAAAACCATCCATGAACGAAAACACTTTGGAATGAGCAGTATTATCGACCAACACATCAATATGCAGAAGAGGGAAATCATCTTTAGGACTGGCCCTGTTCAAATCCCTATAATCCACGCACATCCTGACCTTACCATCCTTCTTGGGCACAGGCACAATATTTGCAATCCATGGCGGATAATTGATGACTTTTAAGAAATTCGCGTCCAACTGCTTCTGAACTTCCTCTTTGATCTTCTTGGACATCTCAGGATGAGTTCTTCAGAGCTTTTTCTTGACAGGAGAATAACCTTCTTTGAGCGGTAAATGATGCATCACTATGTCTGTATCTAACCCAGGCATATCCTTATAAGACCAAGCGAAGATATCGGAATACTCACGGAGTAGCTCAATCAATCTGACCTTTATACTTTCTTCGAGATCTGCCCCTATCTTGACTTCTCTTCTTACCTCTTCTGTACCGATATTCACCACTTCAATCGAATCCTAATTCGGCTGGATAACCTTCTCCTCTTGTTTTAACAATCTTGCTAATTCCTCAGGAAGATCACAATCCTCATATGCTTCTTCTTCAGCTTGATAAATAGGAGTATCAAAGTCATAATGAGCCATAGCAGAGTCGTTATCAATATGATCGGTGGTGGAAGTGCATCTGCATGAATGACATTTTGGCGTTTTTTTAGTGACAGTGTGTGAAAAGAGAAACATTGCCATTCAAAAATAAAAAGGAATGGAACAAAATTTTGAATGCAAAAACGTCCTTTATTTCATGATAAACTTTTGAAAATAAACATGGTGGCACTACACAAATGATTCACCACGCCTTGGGCAGAGCGTAGGAATTATGATATGATAATAAAAGAAAACAAGAAAATTAATCCTCAGCGCTTGAAACTTGGATAACATCCACAGAAGTCCAATTGTTGAGTGTCTGGCCTTGAATACTCGGGAGAATCCAATCTTCGACATTGTATCCATCAACCCTATCGTCATCAACTGCATTGACGTGTCCTTCTTGAGCAGCACAAGGGCGGGAAAACTTCACAGGAGTAGATAAACTAGATGCTCTGGGAGTTGCACTCTGCTGACCTGGACTAAAACAAGACCAAATTTATCAAATTTTGGGGTAACGTCCAGCACCTGACCCCAACCTTCATGGTTACCATTTTCCACCACATCTCTCGCATCCTTGAGAGAAGACATAACAGTTTCAGGTTTCTTTTTCTGCTATGGAGGAGGAAAATTGACAGTATGAACTGTCTCAAATGCCTGAAACGAAGTCTCATGTATCTCGCCTTCAACTTCATTATAGCGGAATGATGTCAAATGAATAACGATGTACTCTTCCTCGCCGCACACAATTATCACCTTTCTTTCTGTAGGATACTTGAGTTTCTGATGAAGAGTAGAAGTGATTACTCCTGCTCTATGAATCCACAGACGCCCCAACAAACAACAATACGCTGGCTGTATATCCATCACAAAGAATGTAGCCGTGAAGGTGCGAGGACCAACCTTTATTGGTAACTCCACCTCCGCAAACACTGACCTTCGAGACCCATCAAACGCCTTTACCATCAAATCACTAGGGCGCAGCTCCGGTCCAGAATAATCAATCTTTATCAACACTGACTTAGGCAATACATTCAAAGACGATCCTGTGTCCACCAAAACTCGGGATAAAGTAGTGCCCCTGCACTCCATTGAAATATGCAACGCTTTGTTATGGTTTGGCCCCTCCGGAGGAAGGTCAAAATCTTTGAAGCCTAGACCATTCCTGACAGATATGTTAGCACAAACATTCTCAAACTGATTGATTGTTATCTCATGTGGCACAAACACATTTTTTAACAACTTCATCAAAGCATTTCTATGAGGTTCTGAATAAATCAATAGAGACAGGATAGACATCTTAGAAGGAGTATGGCTCAGATGATCAATTATGCTATAATCACTCTTTCTGAAGATTCACATTAACTCTTCAATCTCATCGGGAACTGAAGAAGCTTCTGGTATCGGAATTGGTTGAGTCACTTTGGCTGGCGTAACCCTTGGATTACCAATCATCGCCTTCTGTTTTCCTTTTTCTCTTGCAGAAGCATCTTCCGCATCTCGCACATTGGAAGGACCAAATACTCTCCCGCTTCTAGTCATTCGACCCATACCAGAAAAGTTATGAACTTCCTCTTCATTACCTTCGACACGTTCTTCCTCAGACAAACGAGTACTTACCTCCTGCTTCACCCCATGGTAATAAACACCAGCGCCGTGATTCCATGGGATGACCTTCTCACTGGTATACGGCATGGGATCAGGTACCGTAATCATCAAAGGAGGCGCCCTAGATGGGGCAGGAATGCGCATAAGGGTGTAAGGAATAAATACCACATCAACATCTTCTTCGGTAACCTTACGGCAACTCAATTTTCTTTCGAACTGTAGGGAACCCTCCTTTATCATCAACTGGATACCGGCTTTTAAATCATCACAACCCTTCGGTTGCTCTCTACACTTGGCACACTCTGAAGTACAACCCGGGAAAATAGAATTGTCAAGCAAATACCTCTTAACATAGCACAACGGAGTAGTTACTTATTCCACATTCATGATCAAATTCAACACTTCACCATTATCAACAATCATATTAACAACACCCCCTCCATGCCTAAGCATTGGGTTCTGGGTAACATTCGGACCAATCACTGGAGTAAACTCAATTGCCTTAGCATCCAGCAAGTCTTGTATTTTGCACTTCAACACAAAGAAATTGTCAGTAGAATGACCAACTCCGCCTGAATGGAATTCACATCTTGCGTTAACATCATAGTTAGGAGGAAGTCTTGCGGGGGTGGTGGCATATTTCTCAAACCGATCAACTTCAAATCGAGCAAATGGTGGAGTGCTTCAGTAAGATATACCGACAAGGGGTCGAATTTTATCGGCTGTCTCTGCTGTTGATTATTATACTGACGGGGAGCATCCTACTGTCTTTGTTGTTGAGGCACTGTATTTGGTCTCTGCTACGGAGGAGAACTAACAGGAATAAAAACAACATTGATTTGTTGGTGCTGACAATCCTCTCTTCTTCCTCTATAAGAGTAAACCGCACTTGCGTCACCTTCCCTTTTCTTAGGGTAAGTGTTGAATGGTTTCTTACTGCCCCCTGATGAGCCACTAGAACCTCCCACCTGAATTTTCCCCAATTTCAAACCTACTTCAATCCTTTCACCAGCCATAACCAAGTCTGCAAATCCTGCCGAAGTACTTCCTATCATGTGATCATAGAATGGCCCTGCAGGGTATTCATAAACATATCAATAAGTTCTCTCTCCATGAGTGGAGGTTAAACTCTCGCAGCCAACTCACGCCACCTCTGAGCGTATTCCTTGAAAGATTCTCTTGGTCCTTGTGACAAATTATGTAACTGAGTGCGATTAGGCGCCATATCCATATTGTACTGATAATGTTTGACAGAGGCCCGAGCAAGATCATTCCAGTAATGAATATGGGTTTTCTCTAACTTCATGTGCCACTCCAAGGATGCCCCAGATAGGCTATCCTGGAAAAAGTGAATCAAAAGCCCCTAATCCTCAGTATGCACCAACATCTTTCGAAAATAAGTAGTTGCATGAGTAACAGGGTATGACGTTTCGTTGTACTTTTCAAATACAGGAGGCTTGAACTTTGGAGGAACTTTCACCCCAGACACCAACCCGAGATCATTAGCATCCATACCAAGGACTCCTTGCCCTTCCACAACCTTCAAACGTTCTTCCAACAACCGATACTTCCTATCCTCAACCTGAACTTCCGACTCTGAACGCCAAACAGAAAACTGATATTCATCCTGGTCAAAGTCATAATCCTGCTCCTGATAGTTCCTTACACTGCCCTGATTATCTCTTCTGTTCCCCACAAGACGAGGTCCTGGAGATGGGGGAAATTATCCTACGTTGCGAACAAAAGGGTTTCCGGGCATTCCGTGAAAATTTCCAACAGGCTGATCTTGCACACCCCCCAATCCTACAGAAATGTCCTGATAGAGCCATTGATTTCCACCATCCCCTGGATAGCAGCGCTGGTTGGTGACAATGACAGCCAATTCCTCCTGTCGGTGATTCACATTGGTGATGACCTCCATGAACTGGGTCATCTGAGTAGCCATCTGGGCCCTTATTTCAGGGAGTTCAGCTTGAACTTGTTCCATCTGTCTTGGTAAATTGTTTCTGGTGGAATACCGATGAGTAGTCGTCTTGAATTCTGAATAATAAAAGCAGAAGAATAAGAATACCGTCTTGAGATAACCTATAATGTTATGAAATGCATGATGTGCATGATATGTTTGTCATTTCCTGGTATCCAAGAGTCCTTTTATTCATCAATCACGACACGCAACCAAAGATCTAACATACAATCAAGGGGAAAAAAGGACAAAAATACAAGCACTTCAATTATTTACAAACAGAAGAAACGATGTTCAAGTGACTTTGGACATTTAAAAAAAATATGTGTTTCAAAGTAAAATTAATAAAAAACTGAATAAAAAAAACAAACAAATGGTCCCTTCCAACAATCCTGGGGGTGACCAAATACACCAAAAGTAAGTAACAAAACTAAATCTCCGGAATGAGACACGCTTCAAGATATTGAAAATACTCTTCAAGCCTGGCTTTCTCCTTCAAAAGCTGTGATGCGACTACTTTGCTTTTTTGAAACCGATCCTCTGCGACACTCCTCTGGGCTACTTCCTTATTAAGATGAGCATCTTTGTCTTTGAGCTGTTTCTCCAAGTTTTGAATCTTCTTCCTGTAGCTATTCTCAGATGCCTGAAGCTTCTGGCACTCTTGTTGGGTCTTACTCAACTCCTTTTCCATTTCAGCATGAGACCTCTTCCTAAAACTGGTTGCAGCAAAAGTTTCTCCTTGAGCTTCTTTGAGCTTGCGAGCTAAGTCGGCCCTTTCTTGATCTACCCAAAAGAGTTTCATCCCTGCCTCGCGGTCTTTTGCGCGAAGTTGAATGTTCTCAACATGAACCTTGGTGAATATCTCGGTAGGCACCGTGTTACTCAGTACAATAGGAGGTTGCTCACATATAGGAGCCGACCTCGCAAATGGTAACCGTAAAATCTTAACCATGGCTCTAATCCACTCCAAGTAAGGAACCCTAGCAATAGGAACCTTCTTGCCCAAAGTAGTTCTATCCTTCTTACGAATTCTCTTCCAAGCACTTGTCACTCTTTTCAACATCACAGGATCACTTCCTCTAACAAAATACACTGATTCAGACACCTCTTCAACCTTTGGCGGTCCATCCATTGCATATCCCAATTGACGATAAGCAAGCACAGGATTATAGTTGATGCACCCCTTAGTTCCTATGAGGGGAACATTAGGGAAATCTCCGCAGCTAGTGATGATACTTCATACTTACCCCATGTCATAATTCCACCAGATATCAAATGAAGTAAGATTGACAAGTCTTGATGACCATCGGAGAGAATGCCTGGTATCCATGAAAGGGCCACTTACTGGTAGGTGCAACTTAAACCATTGATACAACATCGAATGACATAAACTTACATTACCTCCTTTTCCATGCCTGGAACGAATGGTGTAAAGAGTATCTGCCAAGAGTGTCGGTACCGGGTTCTTGTTTCTAAAAACACAAATAGCTGCCAAATCCACAAAATTTCTCTTGCGAGGGAAGAGAACGATCCCGTATATCATGAGAGCAAACAGAGTGCTGAAGCCAATCCAATTCCCTTTCTTTGCCCAGTCTTCCGCTTTCTTCACTAATAAATCCAAATAAAACCCTGTAGTATCCTCACTTGATTTCCAATTGTCTTTCACCTCTTTCCAACTCAAATGAAGAATTTCAGCAATAACTTCGAACTTCAGCTTCTCCGGCACTTGGACAAAAGGAAATTCATCGGACAACTTGATATTAAGTAGGTACGTGTACTCTTATAGTGTGGGAACAGTTGATAATCTTGAAAAGTAAAACACCGTAATTCCTTGTCATAGAATTGAAAGAGGGTGATCAAAGCCATTGGGTCAACTAGAGTGTTAAGGATTAGTAACAAATTGCCATAATTTTTGTTGAAATTATTCAGAACATCACCCTTCAAATAAGAACTCAACCTCTTCAATTCGGACACATCAATAGTAGGAATCTAATATGCGAATGTATTCCTGGTGGGATCTTTAACACGTACTGAATCAAACTCATCTGACGGGAGGCCAGCCATTTCTGATGGAAAGAAGACTCTTGAATGTCCCTGGAAGATGACATGCACATGCTAGTTATTTTTTTTATTCATCATTTTTAGAAATAAATATGATATGATGCAACATGACAGGATCAAAGTTTCACACTGGATGATGGCTGGATGATTATAGAATAGCACCACTCAAGATCAAAAGAAAATCCCAAAGCTCCAAAACTATCATGGGAACCTGAGTCACCTTCGCAACACAAATCACCAACAGTACCTGTGCCTGTAAGAAAAGTTTTCCCGCCCCTCTCACGGGTGTAGTCTAGGTCAAGGTAAGGTTAAAAGTCAAATCAGAGTACAAGAGCTCGAATGTCGGTATCATCATACGATAACACCTATCAGAACTACCTCCGAAGTCATGGGTCTCATGGTCAGGTCTACAAAGCATCCTCCTCATAGCTACCATGGCCACTATATTCCTAGTTCCTATGGAATTCACTCATAGCCTGGGTATGAGGCCTTTTACCTCATGGAACAACCCACCCACCAAGAAAATCCAGAATGCAAATAGTCCAGCCAAATCTAGTATGCAGAAAGTAAAGCGCACATAGGATGCAATGCAAACAGGTAAATATGAAAAGCGGTAAAAATAAACACCCAAGAAGAAAACAAACAAGAGCTAGGATCGACTCCGGGATGGACCAGCAAAAGGTCAATCTGTCCCCAGTGAAGTCGCCAGCTGAAACCACCCGGCCGAAACCTATCATCTGGATGTAATGAAACATCAATGAATTTGCCACCGAGCGTCTTTTATCCCGCCAAAAGGGAAAGGCAAGCATCGAGAAAACCTGAAGAGGGAGAAATCACGGTCTTTCGACCGAGAGATCGGGTAAGGGAGTCTGTTACGCGAGGGGAAGGTATTAGCCCCCACACGCCCGTAGTACTCTACAGTATCAACTCTTATTGTCTAATCTAATGGGTGTGGTCAAATCCTATGTCTATGGCTTAAAGCTAAAAAGGGAATGCATGCGAAAGAAAGAAAAAGAAAACAATGTAGGGAAAATAAAAGTTGTGCTCAGTTAGGCCCTACCCCTTTGCCTACGTATCCCTTTTAAGGAATCAGAGAAGCCGTAGTTCGGATTACATATTTTGGTTGCTTTGTGTTTTTTAGTTCAGACAACAAAAAACAGTTAAGATGGAAAAACATCAAATAAAACAACAAACAGATGAGATGATAAAACATCGACTAAATAATAACATGGTAACATGTCAAAGATGACGAAACATCAAATAAAAATGGATGACGAAACATCACACCTCACAATGATATTGAGAATCAAAGTAGGATAACAAACATGTGCGATGGAGAAACATCGGCTTCAAACAAATGTGCGATGGCGAAACATCGGCTAAAAGATAACAAGATATCATGGCAAAGATGGAAACACATCAATAAAGCAGATGACGAAACATCACACCTAACAATGATATTGAGAATCAAAGTAGGATAACAAACATGTGCGATGGCGAAACATCGGCTTCAAACAAATGTGTGATGGCGAAACATCGGCTAAAAGATAATAAGATATCATGGCAGAGATGGCAACACATCAATAAAGCAGATGACGAAACATCACACCTAACAATGATATTGAGAATCAAAGTAGGATAAGAAACATGTGCGATGGCGAAACATCGGCTTCAAACAAATGTGCGATGGTGAAACATTGGCTAAAAGATAATAAGTTATCATGACAGAGATGGCAACACATCAATAAAACAGATGACGAAACATCACACCTAACAATGATATTGAGAATCAAAGTAGGATAACAAACATGTGCGATGGTGAAACATCTGCTTCAAACAAATGTGTGATGGTGAAACATCGGAAAACCAGGTTTAAAAACAAAGCCAAGAGGTGCACAAACAAATAGGATTGGTTTGTATCTTTTACCTTGAAGAAGGGTTTGAGTTTATTAGAGGTGTTTTATGATTTTCCAAGAAAACAATTTTTGTTTTAAGATGCAAAATGCAAAGGGAAGAGAAAACAACTAAAGGAGACTATCCTAATCTCTAGCCCTATGTTATCATACAATGGTTGACCCTAAGGTTGAGGATAAAGGGAAATCCTACCCTATGTTAGCATACATGAGTTCCTATCTTAGTCAACATGTTAAAGGAAGCTTAACAAAACTACCCTATAGGGAACATGCCATGAGAGCGAAGTCGTGATCTCAATTTCTAAATTGAGTGACTCATCGATCAACAATTAAAGAAGAAAAGTAATAAACATCCTATAGGGAACATGCACTGAGAGAGAAGTCGTGATCTCAATTTCTAAATTGAGTGACTCATCGATCAACAATTAAAGAAAGAAAACAATAAACATCCTATACGGAACATGCACTGAGAGCGAAGTCGTGATCTCAATTTCTAAATTGAGTGACTCATCGATCAAAAGCAAACACAACACATGTATCAGAGAAAAAACAGAGGGCCTCCTGACATATATCAGCAACAGAGGTCCCATCATACAACATAGAACTATGCAAACAGAAGAAAGGAAATAATGCAATACCAAACGGATAACTATCCGTAGCAACTGAGAAAGAATAAAAGAAACCCAGAGAACTTCAAGCAAGCTGGCATCAGCAGATAAATCAAGTCATAAATTACGCCATCAGGATGTAAGTATTGAGATTTTCAGTTATGAACAGATCCCATGGGCAATGCATAGCATTCATAATCACACACATATATCCTGCATAGATTATCAAATATGCCAAGCACAATAGTAGTGCCAACATAACAAATTGTGTTCCACAAATAAAGTGAAACACAGTAGCCTCAAGTCAAAATGGAAAACCTTTCTCAAAGTACCTCGCACATTCAACAACCAAGTTAGTATTCCCATAAATTGAATGATGGCTCACATAAGGGATGGATGAAACATGATGAAGTGAGAAAAAAAACATGATAACAAATATCAAAGCATTAGGTATGGTAGACAAAAGGAAACAAACATATGCACAATTAGGTCAAAAATTAGAGGAATGTTGCTCCTTTCCATCACCATATTGAGTTGAAAATTGAATATCAATCAAGGATCGTGGGAGCTTGAGAAGAATACAATCAAAGACCATGAAGGTCAGTAGCAACCACAATTCAATCATACTCAATTAATTCATCACAGCTCACAAGCATAATAGAAGAGGAATTCCACACAATGCATCAAAAGGTTCAAGCATTCAAACATGGGGTATTAAGTGAAATGACTTGAGTTTATTTGGATGAACATATCCAACATGATCATTAGGTGCCCAATTATAGGCCTCACTCAAGTTCATTGGTCATCAAACAAATTACAACAAGATATGCAACATTAATTGGGTACCTTCACTTCAAAAATACATCAAAAATAGAAAATGATTTCAATAATTCAAACCAAAAATCTCTTGGCATGTTTGAAGTGTATAGAAGTCAGAAAGCAAGTCTTGGGTTCATGAATGGTTGAGGAGGGGATCAAATAAGGCCCAAAGTTCAAAACTAGTTGGCCAAACTAACAAAACTAGACAAGTTTTCAAAATAATTCATGGAAAAAAATCAAACCAAGTCAAATAATTCAAGAAAAACGGTTTTCAGATCCTCAATGCATTCATGAACCATAATCAAGACCTAAGTTCCATTGAAAATCCAGGGCATAATGTTTTTGAAAAAGAAACTTGCACAATAAGCTACAAAACCCTAATTTTTGACTTTTAATCTTAAATATTGATTAGATAAGATCAAAATTCAAACAATTTGAACCAAGATCATGCAAACCACAAGGAAACCCTAAATGTCAGAATACATATTTTTTCACATTTTTTGAATTAAAGAAAAGTAAAAAATAAAATCAAATTCTAACAATTAATCAATTAAACATAAATTCACATCTCAAAATAAAACTCTAATAAAAAATCAGAAAAATATCCAACCAAAATTATATTTAAATATTAGAATTAAAAACACACATCCCTGATTTTTTTGTGGAATTTTTGAATTAAAGGAAATATTAAAATAAAAATAAAACAAACAATTAACAATTAAACTATTATCTAAAGGCAAAAATGCAAACCCTAGCCAAAATCATGAAAAGGTCAAAATAAAATTATATTCAGATTCTATGATTAAAGATAAGCTTGTATGATTTTTTAAGAATTTTTTGTATTAAGGGAAGTATTAAAATAAAAATTATGAAGCAAAAATTCAGAATAAACTTCTCAAATTAAATTTCTAATCAAAATAGAAAAAATGTTAAACTAATTTCAGAATCAATTTCTAAATTATTTTTTGAGTCAAAGATAATTTTTGTGGAATTTTTCAAATCAAAGAAATATTATAATAAAAATAAAAACTAAGCAAATAATTAAATAATAACACAAATTTTTAAACCAATCAAAACATTTTTAAAAATTATCAAAAAAATGCACAAGGTCAGGAATATTATTTTTAAGTTTCATGATTTTTTTAATAATTTTTCATCAAGTTTTGATCAAGAAAATAAAATCAGAGAATCAATGAAAATTTAAATAACAAAAGCAAGAACAAGGCCAATGAGATGATGCCACGCATCATCTTCAACCTCCAGCCTAGGCAAAACACTCGCTTTCACCAGTTCCAACATGCTCACTTCAAATCCACCAAACAAGCACGATTCTCAACCAAAATCCATGGGATTAAGCTCAAATTAAAGCTAGCATATCATACTACATGATGCAATTTGAATCAATCTCAAAGATCAAGCATAGATCAAGAAATCAAATCTCAAAAACTGGAAAAACACACTGCAAACATCAAAACCAGAAACACGATTTCACCAAATCTGCTTGAATCAGAGCTCAAATATACATCAATCCTAATGATTGGCCAGCTATAAACACAATGCACACCACAAAAAACTTCAATTCATGCTCAAATCAAGGTTCAGATTCAGTGAGCATACCTGCAAAAGTGAAAAATAAATTCACTTGGTGCCTCTGAAATCTAACAAGAAAACCTTCTAAATAGCTTCCTTGTGCTCCAATGAAGGTGTTTGAGTAGAGAAATGAGGACTGGATCAAGAGAATTGAGCTGCTCGATTCAAGTTGCAGAGCAAGAAAAATGAGAAAATTCAGAGGAGCTTCTTCCAATGCAGTGCGTGTGTTTGTGAAAGGAGAGTTTGAGCAGCTTATATAGAGTGTTTGGAGTGAGGTTAGAGTGGTAATTCAAGATGAGAGTCGTTGGATGGAAAAAAGTGAATTTTCTATCAAACCAAGACAAGTGTGATGGTTATTTGCATTTTGCATGGTCTTCAGGCAATGCCTGCAGTCGTTTTGAGCAACAAAAGGAGAGTGTGAGTGATTGAAAAAAAGCGTGATGAGGTGAGTTGTCCTCTCTTGCACATGGGACTGATTTTCTTGAGTGAGAAGTTTCCCATTTTGTCAAAAATATGAAAATGAGAGAGGCACGAGGTATGCACCTGGTTTGGCCTTTTTGGCAAGCACTTGAGGTGTCCAATTCGTGCCAAGCATGTGCAAGTGGACTATGAAATTATTTAATCAAAACTGAACCAAAACTTGAAAATTGCCATGGCCAAGCATACACCAAAAATCAGCTGACTTCCAACTGAGGCCATTTCAAATTGGCTCGTGCATTTTCCAAATTTCTTTGAGCCAATTAAAATTCATATGATGAGTTTCACAATGATCTTTGATTCATCAAAAATGGTGGAGAAATGAAAGAGATTTGGACATTAGGATTCCTGGGCAAGTCAAGCCAACTTGCCCAAGACTGTGTGCGCTGGCCTGGCCATGTGCCTTCAAAAAATCCGGTTTTGTCACCCAACTTCCTCAAATCACAACTTCCTCAATTTTAATCCAATTTGAGTGATTCCAAGTTTAATGGGAAGCTCTCATGGGAGAAAATAAAATGCTTTTTTTAATTTTTCAAATTGAGGCTTGAGTCACAAGAAAATGATTCCACAAAATGGCATGCCAAGTGTTTGAAGAAATTACGCGCGTGGCTTGCCCAAGAGAAGTCATCTTGGCACTTAGAATTTTTTCAATTTTTAAGTTACTTCTTGAACAAGTTACATTCAAATTCACCATTTCTCATGATTTAAAGATGAATTTGGGTATGGAATATGAAAAGAGGATGCTTGAATTGATGGTTGACCAAAAGTCTACTTGGTCAACTCCTGATTTTACTGACTTTGGTCAAAATGACCAATTTGCCCCTTTTGATCAATTGAATCATTTCCAATCCAAATTGAACCTCAATTTTTCAGTCTAAATGCTTAATAACATATGGTGAATCATGGAAACAAGTTTGGGTGAAAAAGTCAAAGAAATCCTGATTAAATCCAAAACCCTAGTTTTGTACCATGTACTAGGAGATAGCTGATCAAGCTTCAAAACCCTAATTCCACTGGGCATCATGAGAGACTCTTTGATTAAGTTTGATTCTAATGATGATAAGATAGTGATGCTTCATGAATTGGATCATCTAGACTCCAATTACTTCAACTTGGACATACCCTAATTTTGGTTAATATCTTAGGAGACTGATGAACCATCTTCAAAGCTTCAAATCTTCTGGGCATCCTGGCCAATTTCTTGTACTAAGACCTTCCAAACACCAATGAGATATTGTAGCTTCCAAATCAAGACTTGTACATTGATCAATATCCTTGATCAAGCAAAACCCTAATTTGACTGGTGAATCAAAGGAGTGGTTTCTTCTTATATTCAAACACAAACTTCAATCCTATGATGATCCAAAGATATGGGTAGAATACCTTGAGATATGCAATAACTTTTGAGCTTTGAAAGATCTAGAGGTTTAGATAATAAGATTCTACTTGAGCAACTTGTCAATGCAATCAACCTTCAAAGCTTGAGGAATACTTGATAACCAAAGTACTTTGATCCCATCACAATGTATGAATGCAATGCGATATGATATTCATGATAAAGCATAAGCCTAAATCAAGAGGGTAAATTTTGGGGTGCAACAAAGTCAAACTTTGACTTTTTGGTCAACGTCAAGTGTCAAAGATCATAATTCATCAAAATATGTCAAAATATGAAACTTGTTCATCAAGAAATAAAAAATTCAAAATTTTATTTTGAAAAGTCGAAATTTCCAAACTTAGAAATTTATCTAAGTGTTGGAAACTTCATATTTTTTCACAACTTTGAGCCAATTTTTCACCATGATGCAAGATGATTCAAAGGAAACTTTCAACATGAAAGTTGTAGATCTAAATGAGATCTTAAAAATTTTTTTATACAACTTCTCCTGGAAATGCATGGATTTCAAGTTATGATTTTGTGAATACATGTTCATGAAACTAAACACTTAGTGAAAATTTTGCCCTAGTTTAGGCAAGATTTTGACCTAACTTCATGGCAATTTTTCACATAGTTCCAAGGGGATTTTTCAAAAGTGATTCAAAGATGGGTTGTAAATCACATTACAGGCTTTGTAAAATGTCCAAGAACTCCTTGAGATCATGTTTGAGAAAGGAGAATCGAGGCATGAAGTTGGCATTTCATTCTTGAATTATAGGTCAATTTCATGATGAACAAGAATGCAAATCCATGCTAGGCTGCACAATCTTTGCTTTGAAGAACTCAAACTTGTTAGGCACTCCATAATTAAATGTTTGCACAGCTGTTAGAGGCTTTAATCTAAGCATTCAATGCATTGCCCATGCTTAATGCCATTTTGGGAAGAAAGTGCATATTGCCATTTTGGAAAAGTAGCTTTTATTCAGAAAATCAGTTCTTGAGCTTTACAATTGTTTTCTTATGATCACACATAACCTATAACCCAAAATAAACTTGTCTAAAGCCTCTAAACAACTCATCCCATGCTTGTACTTTGCCTTGAAACCATGTTTTCACTTTTCTTCAAAATCAAGTAACATAGCCATAACTTATACTTGTGTGATTCTGACCCTCTCAAGTGCTAGAAGCCTTTCCTTACTTATGCACAGGTTGTTTGCATCAAAACACACGAGTTCAAGCACCCAAAAAACCTCCCAAGCACCTTGCTGCATAGAATTTCCCAAACTTGACAGTTTTGAACAAAAATTCACCATCTTCATTTCCACTCGTGCGTTTTGAAAGCTAATCATCCAAACACCTTCCATACATCATATCAAAGTAATCCAGGCCCTTATTTCCTAACTGTAACTTCTCCATCACCATCCACCATTTTCAAAACTGAAGCTTGCAACTTGACTTGAGTTGGGAGTTTCAGCCATCCTCAAAGCAAAGTAGGAGTTAGAATAGACTCAAGGAGGTCCAGGCCAGCTAAACAGATCATTGGGAAACCTCAAAGCTTGCTCAAACTCTATACACGAATCCAGCTGCAAGAGGTAAGTTTTGAAACTTCTATCTCTTCATACAAGCATCATTTGATTCTTATTTGTGAAGATAAAATGTAGATACAATTGCCATGAAGTTGTACATATCCATAGTTTGCATTTATATGGCCTGGGCTTAGATAATTTTAGAGTTGAAGTTTCTGAAATTTTTAGGTTTTAATTTAGGGATAGAAAAAATCTCATTCATCTTTGACTTTTAGCTTTAGTTATTTATATGGTTGGATTCATGGGAAGAAATACCACAACTTTCATGTTTGTACTTTCCATTTTTGTTGAGAGATGAAGAAGTTACAGGTACTCTGGCTGGGCGTGAGGTTGAAGATGAAGTTCAGGCTATGGACTTGATTTGTAATATATATTTATGGTTTGATATAAATGAACGAATGTATAGCCACCCCAGTGGTAAGGCAGCACGCTGGTAACCAAGAGGGCGTGGGTTCAACACCCAGCGTGCTGCCTTTTGCTTTTTTTCCTCACAATTTTCTTTTCCTTCTGTTTGTAGCGCCAGGGCCCTATAGCATTGGGCCTTCATTTTTTGCTTACTAACCCCTGACTTACTTCAGCACCCCTTGGCCCAACTTCATTATTATTTTCTTTTTTCTTTTATTCTTTTTTTCCTTTATTATTATTATTATTATTATTATTATTATTATTATTATTATTATTATTATTATTATTATTATTTTTATTAATAAAAAAATCCAAAAATATTTATTTTATTATTTTACACTCATTTATATTTTATTTTCATTATAAAAAACTAAAAAAGAACAAAAACAATTTTCTTAATAAATCAATTTCTCTTTCTTGATTAATATTTAGATAATTAGGTTTAATTATTATATTATATTATTTTCTTGTAAATTAAAATTAATTTAGAACTTAGGTTGATTTTAATTAAATCTCCTATGATTTCTATTATATAAAACCTTTTCATGAAAAACCCTAGAAAACCATTTTTAATTTATTTTTCTTTGTTAATCAATTTAGGTTTTAATTTTAGTTAATTTACATTAATTATTTTCTTAATTAGGTTAAGATCAAAACCTTCCATAAAACCAAATAAAAATCATTTCTTTTTCATTTTTTCATTCTTGCATTTTTATCTTCACTTTTGTACAAAATTCAATATGGTTGTCATAATTATTTAGATTTAATTTTCTTGCAAAATCCCCATTTGTAAATTTGTACACCCCTCCCCTAATGATGTAATAGCTTAGTATTTTTATTTTCTGCAATTTAATGCTTTATATACAAATGCTAGTAAATTAGGGTTTGTATGGAAAGATAAAATCAATATTTAGAAAACCCTAATTCAAAGACAAAATAATGCATGTAAATCAACACACTTGCACACTTACACCCTTAGGGTAAACCCACTTTGTTTCCTTATAAAAATGGCCATGTTATGCATGTGGAGTATCTTAGCAAAAAGCAATAAAAAATATAAGATCATAGTCCCTCGATGATGCTATCAAAGTTTCCTTTTCAAAATGATCTTAGTCCCTCAAAGAGAATTGCTAAGATATTTCACAACATTGCTATCATAGCTATACAATGACCCCTGCCCATCCCTTTTACATCTAAAGATAGGGTTTCTTACCAAATCAATGGTAAGATAACAATGTCAAAGGAAAGAGGAAATAAACATGAAATACTTTTGAGTAGGTAGAATGTTTCTAGTTGCTTGCTCATTTTCAAACCAAAACATCCTTGATATTTTCAAAAAAACACCAACACTTTCAAAACATCTTTCAAACTTGAAAACATCTTCAAACGATCAACACTTTATATACATTCTTACGAACGATAATTATTACAAAGTTTTCCTAAACGATGGCGCCTTTTCAAAATACTTTCAAAAACCATACAAAGCACATTTTTCAAACAAAAGCAAGTGATCTAGCAAGAAACTAAGAGCCCGTAGATAACTACGGATGAAAAGGGTGCTAATACCTTCCCTTTTCATAATCTACCCCCCCCCCCCCCCCCCCCCCCCCGAACTTAAGAAAACATCTCAAAGGTCTTTCTTGTTCTTTTCGACCTTTCTTTTTGGATAAAAGAAAAGTCGGTGGCGACTCTTGCTAACCGCAACATTTGCGATCAAACGCAAAACACCAAGTCAGTTCTCCCACCGCATTACATGATGGAATACTTCTGATGTAAAATTTATATGCACATATTCCATGAAGTTCCCGAATCTTCATAATCTTGACTTTGTCTTCAAAACTACGAGCAACAACTCTTCTGATGAACAAATCTTGACTTATGAATCTGATGTAGAAGCTTTCCTTTGATGTGTTTAGAACTTTGACTGTGTCTTCAGAGTTACGAGCAACAACTCCTCAGATGAACAAAACTTGACTTGTGATATTTGACGTGAAAGTTTGTTTATGTGAAATCTTGTTTTCTGATCTTGGAGCATCAGCTCTAACCGAATTTCTTTCTTCTTGAATACTTGTGAATTTTGAAGCAGCCGATTTTGATGAAGTACACAGGAGATCCTCTTTCTGGAGATTATTCAACATTCTTTAAAACTGCTGATGTTACTTCAGAATCAGATACAATAGTCTTCTGATGTGTGCTTCTGATGACTCTTCAGACAATAGTCCTGAATCAATTAGAACTTCTAATCCACACACTCAAGAAATGATTTGAAACAAAATTATTTACATATAAAATATATGTATTGTTATCATCAAAATCCAGAGATTTAACATAGATCCAATTCTTGTTCTAACACTACCATGTTTCATAGATCTACATCGTGACCAAGAAAGAAACTCTTTATTTTGTCTTTCCATTAGTCGAACCTTTCTCCATCAAACATTGGAGGTTTGGCATTAAAGTTAACTCTTTCAATCACAATGGGTGCAACTGGTGGAGTGAATCCCGCCATTGTGTTTCAACAAAAAATATGGATCTTTGTGACATGGTGAAGTGTTTGATAAATAATCAATACCAAAACCGAAGCTCTAATACTAATTGAAGGTACAAAAAACACTAGAAAGGCGAGTTTGAATTGGATTTCTAGATTTGAAACTTTTCTACCCAACACAATCAAGGATGAAACAAGAACAAAAGTAAATTAACACAATTATTTTTATCCTGGTACATTGTTAACTAAGTGTGATACGGTGGGAAGGAGAACTGACTGTTTTTGGAATGTTGGTTCGCGTTTTGCATTTGTTTTTGCAAAATGTCGCGGTAAGCAAGAGTCACCACCGTATTTTATTTTATCCAACAAGGAAAGGAAAAAAGCACAGAAAAATTCCTTTTTTGAGATGTTTCTCGGGTACGGGGGGCAAATTATAGAAACGGAAGGTGTTAGCACCCTTTCTATCTGTGGTTATCCACGGGCTCTTAGGTACTTGCTCAAAGTGTTTTCAAAATTTTCTTTTCTTTGTGTTTGTGGGTTTGAAAGAAGTTTTTGTTTGAAAGGTGTAAGTGCGAAAAGTTTTTGTTTTGTTTTAAAAGGAGCAAGTACTTAAGAACCATCTACCTACTCGAAAAAGGAATTAAACTGTCCTAGTGTCCTTTAGACAATGCTATCCCACTATGGATGAGTAGGTAGCACCGTCGTTGGAGTTTAAGAGTCAATTCGATTAAGGGACGTGTGGTCACTAAAGCAATGTTAGGACGCCTTAGCGGTAACCCTAATGTCTTAGATCATTTTATCAGAGGCAACCGTTTCGAGGCAACTATGATCTTTGGACAAGAGGGCGCCCTCTAAAACTTCCTATACTCAATGACCACGTTGGAAGGCAACCAAGTGAGGTGTACCCTAGGAGTGCGCATGTGTTTTTTCGATTAATTTTATCTTTGTACATGTCATGGGTGAGCTATGTTGATTTTAAGTTCATACAATTGATCTTGTCATGCATTCCCTATTATCAAACATCTAGCAGTGTATAGTTGCGGAATTTAAATTACGGAAATTAAATCTAAGCTATTACAAGGCGTCGGGTATTTACATCGTCAAAAACAACCCTTGAAATTAAAACGCGAAAAAATAAATAAAACGATAAAATAAAGTCCTAATTAAAGCTATTACATTCTGGGAAACAATTACATCAATATGGCAAAATAGATCGCGTGTGGAAAGTTAAATCGAATGCGAGTTTTTTAGGGTTTTGACCCCTTTTTTTGAAAGAAAGCATTTTTTGCTTATTTTTGAATTAAATGGAATTAAACCTAAGTTAATTATTAAATAAATAAATAAATTAATTAAAAAAAGTATTTTTGGATTTTGGATATTTAAAGAAATAAAATAAATTGGATTAATGTTAATAAAACCTAATTATCTAAATTGATTTTAAATATTGCAAAAATATTAAAAATTAAACCTAACTAAAGCTAAATTGATTAAATTAATTTATTTACAAAAAGTAAAGTCATGAATTTAATTTTAATAAATAAAATATATTTGTGTGTTTTTGATTTTATGAGGAAAATAATTTAATTGGTTAGTGATTAATTAATAAAAATAATAATATAAAACAATTAAATAAAAGAAATATATAAAAAAAAGAATAGAAATAACCCAAGGGTTTGGGCCCAAATTAGGGGTTCGTTTAGCAATTCTGATGGCCCAATAGTTGCAAGCTTGGCTGACTTTTCATGATCTCACGCGCGCCTGTTGACTAGAGCACATGGTGGTCTTTCATTCTGGGCCATCAGATTTGGCCTGGAGGCCATCTGGCGCTTGCAGATTTGGAGGAGCATGGTGGACTACGCCTTGGATAATGCATGGGAACACCTGTTGAAAAATGAAACAAATACATTTGGGGGACCTGGGATTCGAACCCAGGTCCCATTGGATCTTGGTACAACACGCTTGCCACTGCATCACTTTGTTCCACTTGTTAATGTAATAGACAACAATTATTATAAGGACAAAACAAATAATATGCTGGAATTAAAAAAGAAAACGCGTCATTGTCTTCCTCATTGAATCATCCAATGGGAGGGGGACGTGTCATTGTCTTCCTCATTGAAAAGCCTGGTTATTTACCTGCGGATTTTTATTTGCAGCTAAATCCATAGGTGTCTCCTAAAATCAACTGTAGGTCATATAAATTGATTCTAAGACCATGGTTCGCTTCGTTTCTCCCTCTTAAACATGGCTATGTCCATTATTTGCTTTGATTTTTCCTGAAACTAAAACCCCCAAAAACAAGAAACAAGAACCCTAGATTCGGGCATGGCATTATAGGCTATAAAAATACAATTGAATAATGTAGAAAGCTTAGAAATCATTCAAGAATCATGAATATACCAATGTTTTGTCAAAAAATGCAAGAATGAGAGGTTGCGATTTCAAATGCAGGGCGGTGTTCAAGAAGACTTACAGCGTGATTTAGGAGAGGAGAGAGCTTGATTTTGATTGCCTTTCACTCAATGGATATCCAGCAAGGGGTCTACGTTGAGATTTTATGTTGAATTGGCCTCCAAGACTGCTTTCGATTCCAAGCTTTTTTTGACAAATTTCCAAGTTTGGTTTTTCAGATTGTGCAGCCTCTTGGTCTTGAACTCGTATACTTTGTGTTGTATAAGTATAATGGAGTGAATTAGGTCAGGTTTTGGGCTTTGAATCCTTGCCAATCAATGCTTGAAGATATGATATGATCCTCCATTAAAAAGCTTCCAATTTCATTCCAAATCCAGTATTTTGTGCATGATATGGCTTGATTCGAGTTTGATCTTGTCCATGACGATAATAAAACCTGTATCAATCAAAAAGATACAAAGTTATCAAGATTTGGATTTTATTTGGATTTAAATTGATTAAAAATGAATTAATTCAATTAAAATCAAATAAAATAGAAAAATTAATAATTGGACACAAGACTGAAGATAGGACACGTGTGTAGTGTGACAACATCAAATCAAGTGAAAAAAAGAGGGCCCTTTTGACAAAATTTGAAGTTTTGAGGATAGTTGACTTTTGGCAATTTTGGAAAAATTCCCAACTTCAACAATGCATAACTTCTTCAATTTTGAACTTTTGGAGGTGTTATTGGACTTTTTAGAAACCTTGAGATGTCCTCTAACCAACCCTTTTGGTCTCATCTCATTTTGATATTCCATGATCAAGTTAGAAGATTTGGAAAAAAAGGTGTTTTTGTTGACTTTCAAAAATGACCTATAATGTCCAAATTTGTAACTTCTTGTGAGTGCATTTCCTAATCTTGGGTTTTGAAGATGGATTGTAGGAAATTTCATCCTATTCAAAATGAGCTTTGGTTGGGTCATTTCTAATAAAGTATGAGAAAGTTATGCTTGGTCAAAGTTGAGTTGACTTTTCCTACAAAACCCTAATTTAGCAACTTTTGAATCTTAATGAATTTTGAGCAATCCTTGATGAATCATGATCAAACCTTGATCAAATAATGAATTATCCTTCAAAATGATAATGTTGACAAAAAATCTTGAGGTTTGACTATTTGTAGGTCACAGTTGACTTTTGCCCTAACATGGTCGATTTTTGGACTTCTTGAGCAATTGACTGACCAAACTTCCTCTGCAAGGCTTGAAATTTGACATGGATGAACTTGAGAACATATTAAGACATTGGGGAGAACTTGAGGTAATTTGGATTCAAGTACTTTGGTGCAACACAAAACCCTAATTTGAGATTGACTGCCTTAGGAGATGATTTGACTGTCCAACTTTTGAGCAATCTTGAGCCACTTGGAGATTCTTCTTGCAATGTCTTGAGAAATATGGGAGGGAAAATTTTGGGGTACAACAGTTGCCCCTGTTCAATTTTATTAAACCTGAGGATGTAGATTGGCTTTCGGGCCTTTCGTGATCCGAAGGTGGAAGATGATTGAACACTAGAGTGCCCAAAAATTTGCACTCGCATGAAGTGGTATCAACATTGTGATGTCAGGAATTGGCTTACAGATACCATTTGGAGACTGTTGGTAGGTGGTCTGAACTTCAACTGGAATACGAATCAGGGAGATCTTGTCGGCGATCTGACTGAACCAGAGGAGGTCTTGTCTCTTTTGACTGGATTGGTATCAGAAAAATCTTTAGGAATCGATTTAACTGGTCTTGTCTCCTTTGACTGGGTTGTCATCAGAAAAATCTTTAGGAATCAATTTAACTGGTCTTGTCTCCTTTGACTGGGTTTGACTCAGAAAATTCTTTAAGAATCGATTTAACTGGTCTTGTCTCCTTTGACTGGGTTGGTGTTGTACCCCAATTTTTGCCCCTAAGATTCCTCTATCATATCATATCAACTCGATCATAACAAGATCACATTAGGGTTCGGTCTTCCTCTTTTTTCCTATCTTTAAGTTTGCTCTTTAGGAATCTCCAAGAACCTTGGTTGTGTATTTAGTATATGTGTTGTTGACTAACTTCTAATCAAAATACAAAAAATATTTGTTTGTGTCTTTGTACATTTTTGTTTTGTAGGTACCAAGTCGAAGCATATGACAAATAAGGATTTCTGGTATTATTTTCCTAAAATCTCTATTTGCAAAGAAAAAGAATTAAAAAATTTCATTTTTTTTCACTGATGCAATCGATTGCTCTTAGAGTGCAATCGATTGCACATAGTGCATTTTGCGCCATTTTTGAAAAAAAATACACTGCGCAGATCGATTTGCACTATAATGTAATCGATTGCACAACGTGAAAATTAAAAAATCAGCATTTTAAACTTGTCAAATTTTGGCTCCAATTTTCCTTCACTTTTGAAAGATGTATCATTAATTCAAATTTTAGTGCCAATCTTTCATTTTTAAAAAAGAATTATCATTAATTCAAATTTTGGCTCTAATATTTGAAAGAATTATCATTAATTCAAATTTTGGCTCTAATTTTTGAAAGAGTTATCATTAATTCAAATTTTGGCTCCAAGAATCAATTACCAAATTACCACTAATCCCAATCCTAAAACTCTAAAAATAGAGCTCTCATTTCATTCAAATTTCAAGATTTTGATAGCCAAATCCACCTTGCTAAAAAATCTTTCAATTCTCTCCATCTACCAAATTCACTCAAAGCTCCATTTTCAAAAAGTTAGTAAGCTTTGCATTGAAGCTTACTAATCTTTTAGCTAAACCTTCATCCAAACATTTTTTTCTCCATCAATTCTCTACATCCAAGCTTGGTCAATTGATTCTTGTGGTTGAATTGAAGCAAATTCTTGAAGTTGTTTTGATAATTCTCTAGATCTACCTTTGGTAAGTTGGATAATTCATCTTTCACAATGTGATCTCTTGGTGATCTTTGGGATTGATTCTTTGAGCATTATTTTGTGATTTCAATCGTGTTATTTTCTCATAATTTGATGGAATTTTCGTGCTCAAGTGAATCCATGATCATAAGGTGTTTGATGGAAAGTTTGAACAAGAAATTGCCCTTTTAAAATGTTGTTTTTGCTATTGTTACTGTGTGCAATCGATTTGCACTAAGTGTAAATCGATTGCACAGAAGTAATTTCACGCGAATTTTTGAAAATTGTACTATGTAAATCGATTTACATGGTAGTGTAAATCGATTTACACCATGACAAAATGCATTTTTTTCCTTGTTTTGGGGCAGCTTTGATCCAAAATGCTTTTTCTACTCACTCCTTTTGATTGTTGGTTTGGATTGCAATTTTAAATGTCCAATTTGTCTTTAAACTCAATGGACTTTGTGATGTAGATGAAGTTGGATAAATGTTCATCAATTCAAATCTATCTAAGAGTGAATTATTTAATTCATTTTTGGTGCTTTGGATTAATGATATGTTTAGTGCTTTAATCCATCTAGAGGAGTGGTTGAATTTAAAGATGAAAGAATTTTCAAATGGTGATCCAAATTAGCTTATCATTTCCCTCCCTCTTCATCTTATCCCTTTCTTTTTTAATTGTGCTACATGTTAAGGGATGGTTATCTCTATATCATTTATCCAAACATGAAGTACATAGATTGCTATTGACCGACCTCAAAATAGGTGCGACTTCTACATAAGTCCACTTACGATTGCTTAACTTAGCGCTAAATTTTGTCCCGATTCGAATAAATGATCATTCGTGGCCCAAACTTATGATTGCAAGCCCAAGTATGTTAATTTGATCTCTTTGATCCAATAACCTTGAGATTCATTGTGTGGAGGCTTTGGTTCTACCAATCCTCTAATGGATCTAAAACACCTTTGGTCAACGCGGATCACTTAAACATCGTTGATCATTACATGTTGCCTTGTGAGAATTCCAAAATGGATGATATACTTGACAAAAAGCAAATGCAACTTGTTGTGTGGAGGCTTTGGTTCTACCAATCCTCTAATGAGTTCCAAATGCAAGTTTCAAGATGGTCATCCAACTAACCACTAATTACTAACAATTAACTTTACTTTACGCTTTTATTTTCTTGCTTTATGTACCATTTACTTTTAGAATTTTACATTTCATGCTATTTTCATCTTTGCTCACTTGAGCCTTTACTTTTATGTCATTTTTATTTTGCTCACTTGAGCTTTTCTTTCTTTTTAAAGACACCTAATAATCAACATGAACCATAAAAATCATTAATGATACTTGGACTACATGGTTACTATCCTTTGCATTATGGAGTGATGGACTTCTTGGACTTAGGATTAGAGACCTTGGCCTATCTTGGAGACTTTGTGACTTTATTTGATATTTTGTCTGGAGTTCTTGAGGTTTACCTCAAGACATTGGGTTGTTTATTTGTTTTGTGTGCAGGTTATTGAGATTACGATCTTTGTTTGTAATCTGGAATTCACCCGTATACAGTCGTTACTCTGCCCAATTTTTGCGAAGACTTAAAACACTTGAAGTTTGGTTCTTTCAAGAGGTCTAGTACCTTTGCTTGCTTGGTTTCAATCCGAAGAATGGGAATTCTATATTGACTCATAATGTCAAGTATTGGCTTCTTGTTGTTTAGATGGTTCTTATCCCTAGCTTTTACCTTATGCTTTAGGATAGCCTCTTCTTCTCCTCCCATCTTCTTTACTTTCAAAAAATTTCTCCCTCCTTAAAAAAAAACTCTTCTTGTTTCGAAACTTGAAACATTTTCATAATAAACTTGGACTTAGGTCCATGCATTTTCAAAACATTTTCATAAATAAACTTCAATCAATTTAATAATACCTTGACCTTTTTTTGTGAGAAGACTAAAAGTCAATCAATCTCATTTCAAACCATTTTGCCACTTTGGATTTTATCTTTAAACTTTTCTCAAAAGATTAGACTCTTGTCAATCTTTCTAGTGATGCAAACAACTATACTTCTACAATATATAGTGAAGTGAGATATTTTCCACTTGGGTGTTGAGTGAGGCATTGTTGATTTTAAAATCCAAGCCATATCCTCCACTTTGAGATGATGCAAATTCTCCTGTTCATGATTGTGGGTAGTAAGTATGTTTTTTCACACGGACAATTGCGATGATGTCTTATCTCATAAAATCAACCAACACACTTGTGTTTCAAATTTTTAAAAGAGGAACTACGTGTACCCTGATCCCCTATTGCATGAAAGGTGGTATATAGGCACTAAAGGTTCGCAATCGTGGCGGGTGCAAAAATCATAAAAATATTTCTTTTCTCACCTCCACCATCCATTTTATATACAACACATTTTTATAGCCAAAATATACAGATTTTTCAAAGAGGTTCCTGCGGAGTACCGTGGATGTTTAGGGTGATAATACCTTCCCTTTGCATAACCAACCCCCTTACCTTGAATCTTTCCCCCTTTTTTTGGGTTATTCGCTGTTTTCCCATTCCTTTGGAAACAATAAAACGCGATGGTGATTTTTATTTTGATTTGTATAAAGTCTAGTCAATCCAATGGCTTAGTCTTGCACATTTCTACCGCCACAGAAAAAATGACGACTTCACTGGGGACAGATTGACCTCTTGCTAGTCCATCCCTAAGTGGGTTAAACCTATCTTTGTTTATATCTGTATATGTGCTATTGTTGTTTATGTTTTATATTTTGTATATATGTTTGTCTGGATTTTCCTGGTTTACAGGGTGCTTGGTGATTACTCATAAGTCCTATACCCGGACTTGGGCAAACTTTAAGATAGGATGGGCGGTATATTCGTGTTAACTTTGAGGGAGTAATCCCAAAAAAGGAGGCATGAGATCCCCCACTCAGTGGAGGCCCCTTTGACTGTAGTATTGTTTACCGAGTAATCAGGAAGACGTACTGCTTTCAACCTGGGAGCCTGCCGAAGCTGAGGATCGTAGATTACCTAACCCCCTTGGCCTTTTAGGTGTAGTGCGGAAGCTATAACGGAGTAATCCGGAAGTAGTTGTCACGCGATACTACGCTCGGACGAGTTTTTCTTGAGAATATTACTAATTACCGAGTTAATTGGGAAGTTGGTAATATCCGAAGGAAGGATGTAGACTCTGGGAACCTCTTAGAACCTTGTTCGGAAGGTGATAACTTTTTAGACCAACACCTTATGGGTAGTACCTTCGACCTCATGCTCGTGACGTTGAACCTATGAACCCTATATGTGTGATCTTGTGTGTGATTGTTGCATCATGCATCCATGCACTCATAAGCATCTTTTGAAAAAACAATATTTCAAGGGATTTAAAGGTTGACTATTTGTGAATATCTCAGGTACTTTTAAACCATGGATTCTAGAAAGAGAAACAAAAGCCTTATTACTTGGATGTTGGCAACGTGTCTATAAACCATAAATCCCTTGAAATATTAAATAAAATAAAATCATGTGCATTGCATATCATGCATCATATTGCACATATTTCTTGCATTTGTTATTCATATCCAGGTGTCTTACCCAGCTTCTTTACTTCACTCAGCAAGCTGACTCGTCACTATAACACTCGGGCTAATTTCAAAAAGAAGATGGACAACTTAGAACAGGAGAATCGCGAGCTGCGCGAAGAAGTTTCCGCTTTGAAGGTTGGCTTGGCCAACTTGACTACTCTGATGGAAGCTCTGGTGGTTGCTCAGAATCAGCCACCGAGTGTTCAACCTCAACCAACAAGGGCAAGTACTGAAGTTCTGACTGTTCCTGTATCCACTACTCTGGCTGTTGTTCAAAACCGTATGCCTCAGGGTTATCCGTGGGGAATGCCAGAGAATTTTGCACTTGAAGGTTTCAATCTTGGCCCTCAAGATGCTCCAGTGGTTCCAAATGTTGTTACACTTGCACCTCCTGTGGTGCATACTGTTCCTGCTGCACCTCCTTCGGTGAATTTGGTTCCGTTTGTTAATGAAGATGTGTGTCGTCCTTTCCCTCCGCCGAGTGAAGACTTGGGTCTTTATGACAGAATAGATGATTTCCAAGAACAGTTTGATAGAATGCAAAAAGAGATGAAGGCTCTTAGGGGAAAAGAGTTGTTCGGGCAGAATGTGAATGAGCTGTGTTTGGTCCCAAATGTTAAATTGCCTGCTAAGTTCAAGGTCCCAGAATTTGAGGAGTACAAGGGCAACACTTGTCCTCGTGCTCATTTGGTGATGTATGTGAGAAGGATGTCTACCCACACTGATGATCAGCGTCTGCTGATTCATTTTTTCCAAGATAGTTTGACCGGTGCTGCGTTGAAATGGTACATGAGTTTAGACAGCGTCAACATCCATACTTTTAATGATTTGGGAGAAGCATTCATTAAACAATACAAGTACAATGTGGACATGGCGCCTGACCGTGACCAACTTAGGGCCATGGTTTAGAAGGACATAGAATCATTCAAAGAATATGCGCAGAGATGGCGCGAAGTGGCTGCACAAGTGATTCCTCCCATGGAAGAAAAGGAGATGACAAAGATCTTCCTGAAAATTCTTAGTTCCTTCTACTATGAGAAGATGGTTGCAAGTGCTCCCGCTGATTTCAACGAAATGGTAAGCATGGGAGTCCATTTAGAGGAAACTGTCCGTGAAGGTCATTTATCTGAAGACGGGGACTCGTCAAATGGTGCTAAGAAGTATGGTGATAATTGTTCCAAGAAGAAAGAGCAAGACTCCTATGCTATACTTCGTGGTAGGCGAGGAGGATCTCATAATAGGAATCATCAAGTTGCTTCTGTGACTCCATTCATCAATGAGACTCTGATTGCTGTTGCATATCAGAGGGTACCTCAACAAGGAAATCAAGGGCAATGTCATCAGAGGAAAATGAGCTTTGATCCAATTCCAATGACATACACAGAGTTGTATCCTTCTTTGTTGAAGAAGAATCTGATTCAAACTCGAGCTCGACCAGTTGTTCCCAAAAAACTGCCAAGAGGATATAAGGCTGACGCTTCTTGTGCCTTTCATCAGGATGCTCCTGGGCATGGTTTGGAAGATTGCTTTGCTTTGAAGGTTGAAGTTCAGAGGTTGGTCCAAAGTGGTATCTTGTCATTTAAGGATATTTTTCTTGAGGTTCAAGTCAAATCTTTGCCGAAGAACAAACTTGATTGAAGAATGCCTTGGAGTTTAAGGATGATTAGCCTTCTCAGTTTATTATCATTTTTACTGCTTTCTCATTTGTAATTTTTCTTGTTTATCATTGCACTGTTTGCATGTAAGAACTTGTTTGCATTTGAATGTTTAATCTTAATACAATGAGTATGTTTGTCTTGAAGAAATTCATTCGTTTCACTCGTATTTGTTTTCAATTTTAAATTTCTTTATGATACCAACTTGTTACTCATTCTCTTGCCTAGGAAGATATTGGGAGGAGGATGATGATATTAAAACACAAATTTTCTGGTTGTATGCTTTTGGATAAAACCCTGTTGACGATGTACATGCATTGTTTCAAATCCTCAAACACCAGAGATACAAGGGAGTGAAACCCTCGTTAACCCCTTTGAGCCTTGAAGTAGGAGTTTATTTTTCTATTCATAAAAAACCCTCATTTTTTAACCCGGGGTAGGGTAGTGTTCAGTTAATTTGATTGAGTATTCAAATCTCATCAAGAGTGCGCATCCAAGGATACAATAATGGTTATCCCTCGAAAGGTTGAGGAAAGTCAAAACCACAATGGTTAAGCTTCACTTATCAGGAGGGTGTGTCAATTAAAGATATCTTAATGGCTATCTCTCGCACACCAGGAGATCAACAGATGACGATACAACAATGGTTATCTTTCATCTACCCAGAAATAAGGCAGTCACAATTCTTCCAACAAGTCACAAATGACTCGAAGTCACGCGACATGTTCAAAAGAAAAAAAGATGACATGAATAAAAAATCATGATGAAAAAGAAAGAGACAAAAAGCCCCTCTAATTTGGAACTTGAAAAAACAAGTCGCTTAGGTAAAAGTCTGGGCATCCTGCTGCATTTCATAGTCAAAGTCAAAAGGAATTTGTCCAGAAGGCAAGGAAGAAATGGAAAGCCTAAAATGCGATAAAGGATTACAATGTGAAACCATTAGCAAAGAACAGAGTCGCGTGACAAGAAACCCAAAAGAAGCAGAAATGAGTGACTTGCATGTCCAAAGAAAATCTTGTTTGATTCCTCAACCATCTCAAAACTTCTTTTGAGAGATGAATATCCGTGTCAAGTTAACTGAACTTAGGACTGAAGAACATCATGAAGGGGGTGGGCACCAAATATTTTTGAGCCTTAAATCTTTTTTTCTAAAAAACCGTGAACCAGGCCACGTTACAAGCCTCAAAAGTCCTAATTGAAACATGGTTTATTTCGAAAGCATACTCCAATGAAATAGTGTTTCCTGACTCCCATTAACTTTGCTAAATTATTCTGATTGGTATCATATTTCTTTTGTTATCTTTTGTACAAAAATCCATGTCGCATCCTAGCTAGTGATTTTCTCACAAGGTTTTGCGACATCTTTTCAAATAAAATCTTCAAGACTTACATAATTGTTGCATTAGAATTTTCATTCTTAGAATAAACATTTTCTGCTTGTAAAACAACTGCTTGATATCATGAAAGTTTACGTTTAAGTATCAGCAAAAGGCATGTTACCGAGAAGAGTTATGGAGCAAAGAGGATGCAACATTCAGCCAATCTAAGGCAGTTATGTCAAGATTCAACAAATCTATGAAAGCCATTTGATCAGAAAGGTTATCTTAAAAGCATGCAGCCAAGGGCAAGTTATGAAAGTTACTTTGATCAGCATGGTAAACTTGAGGCACCATATTGGTTTCCAAGGGCATATCCATATTTCGTCAAGATAGTTACTATGTCTACCCCAAGCTGAGAACCTTCCTCAAGTTGTGTTATGATGTTGGGTTCATAATCCCATTTTTTCCAGTCTTGCTGCAGACTTCTCCAACTGAGTGTGATTCTTTACCCATCCAGGTGGTGATCAAACGGAGATTAAAAAGAGCTATGAAGCCTGTTCTCATTTGATGGAGTTCTTTCTCCCTTTTTATTGATATGGAATCTCTTGTAGAGCAGTGCTTTCTCTTGTTACGACATTATTGTTGTTATGTGCTTCCCAAGTAGCTAGACAAGGGCAGTATATTTTCTAAGAGGTGTTGAGACAACTGTCAAGTTTTTGGGTTTTCTCTCACCAAGTGTTGAGTCTAATTTAAAATCCCCATAATTTTGACCTCTTGCTATAATGTGAACTTCTGGGTTCCCCGTGAAGGTTTTCTCAAGTCATCTTGTTGGTATATGCGCAATCTTTGTGTGTTTCTCAGATAATTAAAGACGATACCAGTTGGCGTAAGGTACCGTATTTGGTTTGTGATCCTATTATCCTTGGCCAAGTCTTGGTTCGCTTTTGATTTTGGGTTTGCATGGTCAGAAGCCTCTGTCCCAAGTTCCCCAACGAAGTTTTCCCTCATATGATGAAAGGTTTTATTCCCTTGGTGTGCTAAGATATCGCTCTTTTTGCAGTATTGGCACTAGTGTTGACTTCTTGATTTCCCAGGAAGGCTACACCAGGGCATCTTTTGTTGGAATAGGTTTGGATGATATGAAGACTCAATCCAATATTCTCCAGTAAAGGCCTCGTTTATTTGATAGAAGTCTTTTCTCCCCAAAGAAGTTGGTGCAATAATTACTCTTGGAGCACGTATCTCTGGTTTCCCCAGTGAAGAACGTATCTCCGGTTTCCCCAGTGGAGCACGTATCCCCTGTTTCCCCAGTGGAGCACGTATCTCTGGTTTCCCCAGTGAAGAATGTATCTTGGTTTCCCCTCGATGATGTGGTATCGACCTCCCCAATGAAGTCAGCATGAAGTCCCCGATAGAGGTCTCGATGATGAAGTATTCTCTCCCTTAGTGAAGTCCGTATGGTTTTCTTCCTTCAAAGTGGGCCTGATTTCCCCAATGAATGTTTTGACAATTTGGTTTCCATTTGCCTTATTCACAATCAATATCGAAATCCCCAGTAGGAGTACGGACTGTGAAACATTTGTTTTCCCCATGGAAGTCTGTGTGTTATTCCCTGGGAAGGTTATCCCAGGGCATCTCTTGTTGGAATGAGTATTCATGATGAAAAGTTTTCAATCCTCAATTTTTCTCTCCAGGGAAGTGGGTTTGAATTCCTCAGTGAGGTTTGGTTGTCTCAGCGTCAGTCTGCTTTATTTGAGACTAGTTTTGCAATCTTCGGTAGGCACGTTGTTTTTGGAAAACTGGTTTCTCCGATGAAAATGGAAGAAAGATGTTCTATCCCAGTATCTGTTTGATTTAGCTACATCCGGATTATGTTTCTCCTCAGTGAAGTTAGGACAGACAATAGGTTTGGTTTCCGCAGTTGCTTTTACCTTTCTTGGATTGATCTTTCTGGTTGAAGTTTAGACCAATGTTGTTAGTACCTGAGGCAGTTTTGTTCGATTATGTATCTTTTTACCAGCATATGCACGATATCACTCATACATTCATACATGCATCATGCATTGCTACAAATCATTTTATTGACATTGTGTTCTAACCTTCCTACAACGCTCCTTGCTTAGTTGGATTTGGTTTTCCCTCTTGAGTTTATTTCTCAAAGGATGTACCTATTTTGGCTGTCTTGCTCCAGTTTGTTTCTAATTGGATTCGTGGTTGCATGACAATATTATTTACTCTGGATTTCTGAGGACTTTGAGCTTTGATTTGTGCAATTATTTTGCACGAGAAGACTTTATCCCTTCAGCAGGAATAATGTGGCATTTCCACAGGAAGTCATATCTCATTTCCCCAGGAAGTCATATCTCATTTCCCCAGGAAGTCATATCTCATTTCCCCAGGAAGCCACATTTCCATCCCCAGAAAGTTGTTTCTTTTTGCAATCCTCCATGATAACAAGCAACAGGTATCTTTGTTTGAGCAACTCGTGCTTCCCTATACAAGTCAACGTAACTCTTTTTGCTATTTCCTCTATGAGTGGTTAGCTTGCAGTCCGTCGTCAGTTTACGCCAGTGGATGGCAAGACTTTCAAATTCACATAAATTGCTCGTTGTGAAATCTTTGAAAGTGGAAGTCTCTTTATTTGAGACAGCTTACATATTACCCTTTTCAGACGGATTTCCTTGGTTAAGGAAGAAGTTGAGACCCGTTCTAGGTGAAACACTAGAAGTTTGGGGAACATATGATATTTTCAAAATCTACCTTCAGTGAACGTTGGTAGTGCATCGGCAGTGAACGTCGGTGTTTCTTATCTTTTTTCTATCATCAGTGAACAGTGGTAGTTACTCGTCAGTGAACGGCGATGGTATGATATTTTCAAAATCTACCTTCAGTTAATGTTGGTAGTGCATCGGCAGTGAACGTCGGTGTTTCTTATCTTTTTTCTATCATCAGTGAACGGTGGTAGTTACTCGTCAGTGAACCGCGATGGTATGATATTTTCAAAATCTACCTTCAGTGAATGTTGGTAGTGCATCGGTAGTGAACGTCGGTGTTTCTTATCTTTTTGCTATCATCAGTGAACGATGGTGGTTCCTCGTCAGTGAACGGTGATGGTATGATATTTTCAAAATCTACCTTCAGTGAATGTTGGTAGTGTATCGACAGTGAACGTCGGTGTTTCTTATCTTTTTGCTATCATCAGTGAACGGTGGTGGTTCCTCGTTAGTGAACGGCGATGGTATGATATTTTCAAAATCTACCTTCAGTTAATGTTGGTAGTGCATCGGCAGTGAATGTCGGCGTTTCTTATCTTTTTGCTATCATCAGTGAACGGTGGTGGTTCCTCGTCAATGAACGGTGATGGTATGATACTTTCAAAATCTACCTTCAGTGAACGTTGGTAGTGCATCGGCAGTGAACGTCGGCGTTTCTTATCTTTTTGAAATCATCAGTGAATAGTGGTGGTTAGTGAACGGCGATGGTATGATATTTTCAAAATCTACCTTCAGTGAATGTTGGTAGTGCATCGGCAGTGAACGTCGGTGTTTCTTATCTTTTTGCTATCATCAGTAAACAGTGGTGGTTCCTCGTCAGTGAACGGCGATGGTATGATACTTTCAAAATCTACCTTCAGTGAACGTTGGTAGTGCATCAGCAGTGAACGTCGGTGTTTCTTATCTTTTTGCTATCATCAGTGAACGGTGATAGTTCCTCGTCAGTGAACGGTGATGGCATGATATATTTTCTCTTCTACCTTCAACTATTGAGTTGGTAGTTTACCGTCATCTGTGAGTCAGTATATCTTCTTCTCTCTACCTTCAGTGAACGTTGGTAGACATCAACAGTGAATGTCGATGCTTGTTATCCTCCTCTCTGGTTCTATTCTTTTGGTCCACCAATGATTTATTTTCCTGGTGGGGTTGCTCCTTTATTTCTTCATTTTTGTTGCATCCCGAGTGGTGTCTTGCGTCTCTTTTGTTCTGTTCATATCCATCCATAATCATAAGCATTGCATGGCATCTTAGAGACAAAAATAGGGCTTGTTTTATATTTAAGTATCTCCAATCGCGTCGACACGAAGATTTTTAACCTTTGTATCTCCGGATAGAAGACACTTAAATAAGGGCAGCTGTTGTACCCCAATTTTTCCCCCTAAGATTCCTCTATCATATCATATCAACTCGATCATAACAAGATCACATTAGGGTTGGGTCTTCCTCTTTTTTCCAATCTTTAAGTTTGCTCTTGAGGAATCTCCAAGCACCTTGGTTGTGTATTTTGTATATGTGTTGTTGACTAACTTCTAATCAAAATACAAAAAATATTTGTCTGTGTCTTTGTACATTTTTGTTTTGTAGGTACCAAGTCGAAGCATCTGACAAATAAGGATTTCTGGTATTATTTTCCTAAAATCTCTATCTGCAAAGAAAAAGAATTAAAATTTTTCATTTTTTTCACTGATGCAATCGATTGCACATAGTGCATTTTGCGCAATTTTTGAAAAAAAATACACTGTGCAAATCGATTTGCACTATAGTGCAATCGATTGCACAGCGTGAAAATTAAAAAAAAAAATCAGCATTTTAAACTTGTCAAATTTTGGCTCCAATTTTCCTTCACTTTTGAAAGATGTATCATTAATTCAAATTTTAGTGCCAATCTTTCATTTTTAAAAAAGAATTATCATTAATTCAAATTTTGGCTCTAATATTTAAAAGAATTATCATTAATTCAAATTTTGGCTCTAATTTTTGAAAGAGTTATCATTAATTCAAATTTTAGCTCCAAGAATCAATTACCAAATTACCACTAATCCCAATCCTAAAACTCTATAAATAGAGCTCTCATTTCATTCAAATTTCAAGCTTTTGATAGCCAAATCCACCTTGCTAAAAAATCTCTCAATTCTCTCCATCTACCAAATTCACTCAAAGCTCCATTTTCAAAAAGTTAGTAAGCTTTGCATTGAAGCTTACTAATCTTTGAGCTAAACCTTCATCCAAACACTTTTTTCTCCATCAATTTTCTACATCCAAGCTTGGTCAATTGATTCTTGTGGTTGAATTGAAGCAAATTCTTGAAGTTGTTTTGATAATTCTCTAGATCTACCTTTGGTAAGTTGGATAATTCATCTTTCACAAAGTGATCTCTTGGTGATCTTTGGAATTGATTCTTTGAGCATTATTTTGTGATTTCAATGGTGTTATTTTCTCATAATTTGATGGAATTTTAGTGCTCAAGTGGATCCATGATCATAAGGTGTTTGATGGAAAGTTTGAACAAGAAATTGCCCTTTTAAAATGCTGTTTTTGCTATTGTTACTGTGTGCAATCGATTTGCACTAAGTGTAAATCGATTGCACAGAAGCAATTTCACGCGAATTTTTGAAAACTGTACTGTGTAAATCGATTTACATAGTAGTGTAAATCGATTTACACCAGGACAAAAATGCATTTTTTGCCTTGTTTTGGGGCAGCTTTGATCCAAAATTCTTTTTCTACTCACTCCTTTTGATTGTTGGTTTGGATTGCAATTTTAAATGTTCAATTTATCTTTAAACTCAATGGACTTTGTGATGTAGATGAAGTTGGATAAATTTTCATCAATTCAAATCTATCTAAGAGTGAATTATTTAATTCATTTTTGGTGCTTTGGATTAATGGTATGTTTAGTGCTTTAATCCATATAGAGGAGTGGTTGAATTTAAAGATAAAAGAATTTTGAAATGGTGATCCAAATTAGCTTATCATTTCCCTCCCTCTTCATCTTATCCCTTTCTTTTTTAATTGTGCTACATGTTAAGGGATGGTGATCTCTATATCATTTATCCAAACATGAAGTACATAGATTGCTATTGACCGACCTCAAAATAGGTGCGACTTCTACATAAGTCCGCTTACGATTGCTTAACATAGCGCTAAATTTTGTCCCGATTCGAATAAATGATCATTCGTGGCCCAAACTTATGATTGCAAGCCCAAGTATGTCAATTTGATCTCTTTGATCCAATAACCTTGAGATTCATTGTGTAGAGGCTTTGGTTCTACCAATCCTTTAATGGATCTACAACACCTTTGGTTAACACGGATCACTTAAACATCGTTGATCATTACATGTTGCCTTGTGAGAATTACAAAATGGATTATATACTTGACAAAAAGCAAATGCAACTTGTTGTATGGAGGCCTTGGTTCTACCAATCCTCTAATGAGTTCCAAATGCAAGTTTCAAGATGGTCATCCAACTAACCACTAATTACTAACAATTACCTTTACTTTACGCTTTTATTTTCATGCTTTATGTACCATTTACTTTTAGAATTTTACATTTCATCCTATTTTCCTTTTTTCTCACTTGAGCATTTACTTTTATGTCATTTTTATTTTTCTCACTTGAGCTTTTCTTTCTTTTTAAAGACACCTAATAATCAAAATGAACCATAAAAATCATTAATGATACTTGGACTACATGGTTACTATCCTTTGCATTATGGAGTGATGGACTTCTTGGACTTAGGATTAGAGACCTTGGCCTATCTTGGAGACTTTGTGACTTTATTTGATATTTTGTCTGGAGTTCTTGAGGTTTACCTCAAGACATTGAGTTGTTTGTTTGTTTTGTGTGCAGGTTATTGAGATTACGATCTTTGTTTGTAATCTGGAATTCACCCGTATACAGCCGTTACTCTGCCCAATTTTTGCGAAGACTTAAAACACTTGAAGTTTGTTTCTTTCAAGAGGTCTAGTACCTTTGCTTGCTTGGTTTCAATACGAAGAATGGGAATTCTATATTGACTCGTAATGTCAAGTATTGGCTTCTTGTTGGTTAGATGGTTCTTATCCCTAGCTTTTACCTTATGCTTTAGGATAGCCTCTTCTTCTCCTCCCATCTTCTTTAATTTCAAAAATCTTCTCCCTCCTTAAAAAAAACTCTTCTTGTTTCGAAACTTGAAACGTTTTCATAATAAACTTGGACTTAGGTCCATGCATTTTCAAAACATTTTCATAAATAAACTTCAATCAATTTAATAATACCTTGACCTTTTTTTGTGAGAAGACTAAAAGTCAATCAATCTCATTTCAAACCATTTTGCCACTTTGGCTTTTATCTTTAAACTTTTCTCAAAAGATTAGACTCTTGTCAATCCTTGTAGTGATGCAAACAACTATACTTCTACAATATGTAGTGAAGTGAGATATTTTCCACTTGGGTGTTGAGTGAGGCATTGTTGATTTTAAAATCCAAGCCATATCCTCCACTTTGAGATGATGCAAATTCTCCTTTCTCATGATTGTGGGTAGTACGTATGTTTTTTCACACGGACAATTGCGTTGATGTCTTATCTCATAAAATCAACCAACACACTTGTGTTTCAAATTTTTAAAAGAGGAACTACGTGTACCCTGATCCCCTATTGCATGAAAGGTGGTACGTAGGCCCTAAAGGTTCGCAACCGCGGCTGGTGCAAAAATCATAAAAATATTTCTTTTCTCACCTCCACCATCCATTTTATATACAACACATTTTTATAGCCAAAATATACAGATTTTTCAAAGAGGTTCCTGTGGAGTACCGTGGATATTTAGGGTGCTAATACCTTCCCTTTGCATAACCAACCCCCTTACCTTGAATCTTTCCCCCTTTTTTTGGGTTATTCGCTCTTTTCCCATTCCTTTGGAAACTATAAAGCGCGATGGCGATTTTTATTTTGATTTGTATAAAGTCTAGTCAATCCAATGGCTTAGTCTTGCACATTTCTACTGCCACAGTTGGCCTCAAAAAAATCTTTAGGAATCGATTTAACTGGTCTTGTCTCCTTTGACTAGGTTGGCCTCAGAAAAATCTTTAGGAATCGATTTAACTGGTCTTGTCTCCTTTGACTGGATTGGCCTCAGAAAAATCTTTAGGAATCGATTTGACTGGTTTTGTCTCTTTTGACTGGATTGGCCTCAGAAAAATCTTTAGGAATCGATTTAATTGGTTTTGTCTCTTTTGACTGGATTGGCCTCAGAAAAATATTTAGGAATCGATTTAACTGGTTTTGTCTCTTTTGACTGGATTGACCTCAGAAAAATCTGTAGGAATCGATTTAACTGGTTTTGTCTCTTTTGACTAGATTGGCCTCAGAAAAATCTTTACGAATCGATTTAACTGGTTTTGTCTCCTTTGATTGCGTTCACATCAGAAAAATCTTTAGGAATCGATTTAACTAGTTTTGTCTCCTTTGACTGCGTTCGCATCAGAAAAATCATTAGGAATCGATTTAACTGGTTTTGTCTCCTTTGACTGCGTTCACATCAGAAAAAATTTTAGGAATTGATTTAACTGGTTTTGTCTTCTTTGACTGCGTTCGCATCAGAAAAATATTTAGGAATTGATTTAATTGGACCAGAGAAAATATTCAACATAGTTGAGAATTTAACTGCGTTTTTTTCCTGAAAGGTAAACGTCAGTTATATGCAATGCATGATATGGATCACGCAATAATGTTCTCAACATAAATGAGATTTTACGGTATGATGCGTTTATGCATGTGTCATGATGCATGGAAATGTGATGTTTTAGCTGGGGAAAATAAATCCTGGAGCTGCTGGAGAATAGAGTTGGATTCTTCGTTTCCGCTGGGGATGATGAACGAAGGTGATAAATTTGCAGGAGAGGATAACTCCGTTGGGGCATAAACTGATGAGGAGATTATTCTGAGGGGAACTACTCTGTGGGGAAGAGATGTTCTGCTGAAGATTCCACTGATAAACTCCGCTGGGGATGGATTACCGTTGCTGGTGATACTGAATCTGTTGAGGATTGAATTCCTGTTCGTGAAAGGAAAGAACTTCGCTGGGGATGATCTTTCAGTCACGACTTGCTAGGGATAACTCTGTTAGACTCTTGTGGGGATAACACTCTGAATTTTGCCGGGGAGATTTATTTTGTACTCCGATGGGGGTAAACTTCCAGAGTCTACTGGGGATGATGATTCAACTCCGTTGGGGAAGCTTTTTCAGACCGTGCTGGGAAAATATTGACTCCACTGGGGGTATCTTGTATTCTGCCGGGGAACATTCTTATACTCCACTGAGGAATATTAAGACTGTCGGGGATACTCTTATACTTGCTGGGAAATATTCTTACACCCCGTTAGGGAATATTAAGCCTCTTTTAGTGCTGATGGTAGACTAACTCTTCTTGGGGAGAGCTACCATTACTATCTTACTCTGCGGGGAGCGAAGGTATATTAGCCATATTCTTCAGCTGGATTTACCTTGTACCTGGTGGACAGAGCAAATGTACAGTTCGGACAATTCTTATTTACCCTGTTTCTGATGTTACCAGTAATTCATCTTTTGTTTCGCATGTAAATATTTATGATCAACAATTAATGTCAAATGCATATATCAAAAATGAACCTTGGACGTTCTTTGCAAATCAAAACAGATAAAGGAAAAACAATTTGAAATTTGTCCGAAAATGAATTTGTATTGATTTCGAAGTTTGGCCTGTAAATAGGCGTTTTTGTACAAGAGGCTGACGTCCTAGTAAGAGAACGCCTCCAAACAAATATAATTTATACAATTTGTGAAAAGAAAACAAAATAGCTATGTGAATAATCCCACTGGGTTCCAACTCTGCTATTGCCTTTATATCTTCGAGCATCTCATCACTTTGCTATTGGTTGAAGGTAAATCAGATTGATTAGTGTCGTCCGAGCTTGATAGTCGATACCGAAGTCTGGATACAAGGTGATCCAATGAGACATAGTGTTACGCTTATCCCTAATTTTTTCCTGGACCGCCCTTTCAGGTTTTCAGTCCACCGGGATACCCCTTTTTGCCCATGTCGCCTTTTCAGGTTTTCGACTTGCCGGGCGTACAATTTTTTTTTCATTTTCATCCCTTATTTTGCCTGAACCCTTTTGGTTCGCCGAGAAGCCCTTATTTTTGCCTAGGCCATTCAACCTATCGGGTCTTTGATTATGCATAGTATCTTTTCACTATGTCTGCATTGACGGGGTGAGGAAGGTCGTCACCATCCATGGTGGTTAGAATCATAGCTCCTCCTGAGAAAACGTTCTTAACCACAAATGGCCCTTCGTAAGTAGGGGTCCATTTGCCCCTGGGATCACCTTGCGGTAGAATAATGCGCTTGATTACCAGGTCCCCAACTTGATACTCTTGTCGTCTAAATTTCTTGTTAAATGCCTTGATCATCCATTTTTGGTACGTCTGACCATGACAAATAGCAGTAAGTCTCTTTTTGCCGATTAAGTTCAGCTGATCAAGCCGGGTCTGAATCCAGTCATCTTCGCTCAAACCTGCATCCTTCATGATTCGAAAAGAGGGTATCTGAACTTCAATGGGCAAGACTTCCTCCATACCATATACCAAGGAATAAGGTGTTGCCCCTGTTGACGTCCGCGCTGAGGTACGGTACCCATGAAGAGAAAATGGTGACATCTCGTGCCAATCTTTGTATGTCATTGTCATCTTCTGCACAATCTTCTTAATGTTCTTATTAGCTGCTTCGACAACCCCATTCATCTTCGGCCGGTAGGGAGAAGAGTTATGATGCTGTATTTTTAATTGCTCGCAGAGCTCAGTGATCATCTTGTTGTTGAGATTAGTACCATTGTCCGTAATGATCCTCTCTGGTACACCATATCGACAGATCAGATTGTGCCGAATGAACCGGGCCACGACATTCTTGGTTACCGTAGCAAAGGAAGCTGCTTCAACCCATTTCGTAAAGTAATCAATAGCTACTAGGATGAAACGATGCCCGTTGGATGCCGTAGGTCTGATCTCGCCGATCATATCAATGCCCCACATTGCAAAAGGCCAAGGAGCTGTCATGATGTTCAGAAGAACTGAAGGTATGTGCACCTTATCAGCATAGACCTGGCACTTGTGACATGTCCGAGAATGATGATAACAGTCGGCCTCCATTGTGGACCAATAATATCCTGCCCAAAGGATTTTCTTTGCCATGGTATGTCCACTGGAATGAGTTCCGAAAGTACCTTCATGCAGCTCTGCCATGATCCTTTCTGCTTCATTCTTATCCACACAACGCAGTAAGGTCGAATCATGGTTACGCTTTTAAAGAATGCCATTGCTGATGAAGAAATTCGCTGCGAACCTTCTCAGAAACTTCTTGTCATTAACAGATGCACCCTCGGGGTACTCCTGAGCCTCAAGATACTTCTTTACCTCATGATACCAGGGATTTTCTGTCACCTCTTCAGTCTCAATATCACAGCAATGTGCAGGTTCGTCCAATCTTTCAATGATAATCCGGGGAGCTTTATTTTCCCAATTGACTTTAAACATAGAAGACATCGTAGCCAGCGCATTCGCCAACTGATTCTCCTCTCTAGGGAAGTGTTCAAAGGTTATCTCCTCGAAACGGGGAAGCAATGTCAACACATATTCCTTGTAAGGAATAATATTTGGGTGTTTCGTATCCCACTCGCCTTTGATCTGACTGATCACGAGAGCGGAATCTCCGAAAACACTTAGAAACTTAATCCTTAGGTCAATTGCTGCTCGAAGACCCATGATGCACGCTTCATACTCCGCCATGTTGTTGGTGCAGTTGAAACATAGTCGGGCGATAAATGGAGTATGAGAGCCTTTAGGAGATATGATCATGGCGCCAATTCCATTACCCAAAGCGTTCGAAGATCCATCAAAGTACATAGACCATCGGGATCCTTCCTCAGGTCCTTCATCTGGTCCAGGTGTTTCACAATCAGTTACCAACATGATATTCTCGTCCGGAAATTCAAAGTTCATAAACTGGTAATCATCCACTGCCTGATGTGCCAAATGGTATGCCAACACACTTCCCTTAATTGCCTTTTGAGTTGTGTATTGGATGTCATACTCAGTCAATATCATCTTCCATCTCGCTATTCTTCTGGACAAGGCATGCTTCTCGAAGATATACTTGATTGGATCCATCTTTGATATCAACAGAGTAGTGTGAGTCAACATATACTGTCTCAGCCGGCGAGTAGCCCATGCCAAACACAACAAGTTTTCTCGAGCAATGAGTATCGGGTCTCACAGTCGGTAAACTTTTTGCTAAGGTAGTAAATAACATGCTCTTTTCGGCCAGACTCGTCATGTTGACCCAACACACACCACATTGAGTTATCGAGTACTGTCAAGTATAAGATCAGAGGTCTCCCTTCAACTGGTGACATCAGAATAAGAGGCTCTTGGAGATACTCTTTGATTCTTTCGAAAGCGGCCTGGCATTCATCGTTTCAACATACTACTTGATCTTTCTTCAGTAGTTTGAAGATTGGTTCACAAGTAGCAGTCAGGTGCGAGATGAATCGGGCAATGTAATTCAGACGTCCCAAAAAGCCTCTGACTTCTTTCTCTGTTCTAGGAGCTGGCATCTCCTGTATAGCTTTCACTTTGCCAGGATCCACTTGAATACCTTTGTCGCTTACGAAAAAACCTAGTAGCTTACCAGATCTCACCCCGAAGGTGCACTTGTTCGGGTTTAACCTCAGCTTGTACAACTTCAACCTGTCAAACAACTTCTGTAGATGGTCAATGTGTTCTTCCTTAGTCTGGGACCTTGCAATCATATCATCGACGTATACCTCAATATCATGATGGATCATGTCATGAAACAAAGCAACCATGGCACACTGATATGTTGCCCCAGCATTCTTCAGTCCAAAAGGCATGACCTTGTCGCAAAAGGTACCCCACTGAGTAACAAAGGTGGTCTTATCCATGTCTTCGGGAGCCATTTTGATCTGATTATAACCAAAGAAACCATCCATAAAGGAGAATACCTTGTGCTGAGCAGTGTTGTCCACCAGAACGTCGATATGAGGTAGAGGGAAGTCATCTTTGGGGCTCGCTCTGTTCAAATCCCTGTAGTCAACACACATTCGGACCTTACCATCCTTCTTCGGCACAGGAACCACATTGGCAACCCACTGAGGGTAAGTAACTGCGAGAAAACCGGCGTCAAATTGTTTCATAACTTCAGCCTTGATCTTCTCAGACATTTCTGGGCGTATTCGGTGGACCTTCTGTTTAACTGGAGGACAGTCTTCCTTGGTAGACAGGCGATGAACTACAATATCGGTATCCCACCCAGGCATATCTTCGTAAGACCAAGCAAAGATCTCAACATAGTCATGCAGCATCTGAATCAACTGTTGCTTCACACTAGCTTCAAGATTGGCACTGATCTTGACTTCCTTCTTGTCTATCTCAGTACCCAGATTTACTGATTCCACCGGCTCTTCGTGCGGCTGAATAACCCTCTCTTCTTGGAGTAGCAGTCTTACAAGTTCACCAGGCACTTCACAATCATCTTCACCTTCGTCTTCGGCTAAGTTGATCAGATTTTCGAAGTCATAACTGGCAGTAGCAGAGTCGTTACCAGTGAGATCCATAGTGGATGTGGACCTATATACGTGAGTGTGTGTAAAATAGCTGTTTTTCAATATATAATAAAGAAAAACAAGGAGAGCAAAATTTGAAATGCAAGAAACGTCCAATGCTTTTATTAATGATATATGAAAATGACACACATAAAGCCCTCACAAATGAAGCCACGGTGCCCCGGGTAAGACACCAGGCCGTAAAGTTTAAAACATTTTCTGTTACATATTTAAAACGAAAAGTTTCATTATTGGATGATAACAGAAACGGGCATAGAATCCTTCGATGTCCAGTTGCTTAATCCACCGTTGGCAGTCGGGTAGATCCAACTGTCGATATCAAACTCTTCATCATCGTCATCCCTGATAGCATTCACCCCTGCATCTTGTTTAGGCTTCTCTGGTGCTCCGAACTCAATCTCCTTCGCATCGATCAAGTCTTGTACCTTGTTCTTCAAAACCCAACAATCATCTGTATTATGCCCCGGGCTATTAGAGTGATAAGCACAACGGGCATTAGGGATGTACTTTGGTGACATTATATTTGGATTCTTTGGGGCTTCCTTTGGAATTACCAGATTGGTTTTCAGCAACTGTGGCAGAATCTGAGATAAGGTCATGTTGAGACGGGTGAATTTCCTTCGAGGTCTCTCGTCCTTCTGTTGATTGTTGTGCTGAGGAGTACCAGCAGGTTTTGAAATAACAACTGCATTAACAGCTTGGCGGTGTTCAGGTCTATTCTGTCTTCTTGCACTGTAGACAGCACTGGACTCTTTCTTAAAGGGCTTCTTCTCGGTCCTCGATGAAGCACTTTTCTGTATCTTACCAGCCTTAATACCAGCCTCAATTCTCTCACTGGTCAAAATAAGCTCTGTAAACCCAGATGAAGAGCTTCCAATCAGGTGGTTGAAAAATGGACCAGACAGGGTCCCCAGAAACATGTCCACAAGCTCCCGATCAACCAAGGGTCGTTGTACTCTTCCGACGAGGTCCCTCCACTTCTGAGCATAATCTTTGAATCCTTCACCCGTTCCCATTGACATACCCTGGAGTTGGGTACGCGTAGAAGCGAGGTCGGAGTTGTACTGGTACTGCCTGTAGAAAGTAGTAGCCAAATCTTCCCAACTGCAGATACTGGCTCCGTCTAACTGGTAGAACCACTCAAGCTGAGTCCCTGAGAGACTGTCTTGAAAGAAATGGATCCATAGGTTCTTATCAGCGGTGTACGGCTGAATCTTCCTCACATATGACCAGAGGTGCAACTTCGGACAAGAAACTCTATCATACTTAGCAAAGGCTGGTGCCTTGAATTTGTGGGGAATCACTACCCCAGATGATAGACCCAGATCACCAAAGTCCAGACCAGGCACTTTCTGAACTTCCATAGCACTCAACCGGTCTTCCAGTTGCTTGTATCTGTCCTCAGCTGGAGGATATTGTTCTTCATCGAAGTCTGTCTTGTTGTCGAAGACCACAAGGCTAGGAGCCCTCCTTTCCTCTTGACTATCTTTCCCTCCAGATGAGGTGGTCAGATCAACTTCATTCTGAAGCCTGTTTCTAAACCTGTGCCCTATGTTAAACAGGATTGTCCTCTTCTTCTTCTTCTTCTTCTTCTCTTTCAGAATCAAGGTCTTCAAGTATTGCTGACCCTTAGCTAGATTCATGAACAGCTCTTGGAATTGGGCATTCTGGGCCTGGAGGGCCTTGATGGCTTGCTCAGTTGAAGGTTCAGCAGACATGATGATTGCTGAAATAAACAGCGAAGAAGATAAGAGACCTGTAAGGGGTACCTGTTATGGAGTGCATGGGATGAAATGCGTATGATTATGATTTCAAAGACAATCGGGAGATTCAAAGTTGTAAACCAGAAAGGAAACACACTTTATTAGATAACTTTGTAATTCAAATTGTTCAACAAATTGCCCTTAAGGCGTTACAAGAATGGAAATACTGAAAAGTAAATAAAACTGGAAAGGAAATCATCAAAGGTCCATCAATACTCCCATGGTCTCTTCTTATCAGTGTGGACATAGTCGTTGAGAATCCGCTCGTTCTCCAACTGCCTAGTCAACTTCTTGATCTTCTGCTCTTGCTCGTTGAACTTCTCTCGGTAAGAATCCCGTTCTTCCCTCAGCTGCATCCAAGACCTTTTCAGTGCCCCAATGTCAGTGGGCATGTAAGGATGGAGAATAGTTGGAAGAACCCCTTCTTCATTAGCAACTTCAAGAGTGACAGGCCGGACGACTTCATATGGCATACCCAGCTTTTGGGCACGGATACGGACCCATCTGAGATATGGCTCCATCGGAAGAGAAGTCTTTGGGCCCAGCTCATGTTGATCAGATTGGTGAACTCAATCCCAAGCCCTTATGAATCTGCGGCGTTGCTCGTCGCTATCCCCTTGAAAATCAAAGATGATACTAGGCATTAGCATCTCATGAGGTCCTTCTCTTCTGGCGCGTCCGAACTGATGTAGAGCTAAGCATGGGTTGTAAGAAATTCCTCCATGGGTTCCTAGCAGTGGAACATTAGGGTACTCCTCATAGCGATCAATGATAGTCACCTCATCCATACCCTTGAGAGTCCAAATGATGTCATTATGCGAGAGAGACATAACCCTATAAGCCCAGCCCATGCCTTATTTGTTCTTCAGCACTGACTTGGGAAGGTGCGAAATAAACCACCTCGCCAATAACGGAACACATCACATCAAGGTTCCCCGCTTTCGGGCAGTACGAGCATAGAGATGATGAAGAATGTCACCCAAGAGATTGGGTACCGGATTCCGAGAGATGAAGATCTTTATCGCATTCACATCAACAAAGGAGTCAGAGTTCGGAAACAATACCAAGCCGTATATCAGAAGAGCCAGAATATCCTCGAATGCCTTGAAGTCTAGACTATCCCAGAAATAGTTAGCCTTACCAACTAAGAATTTAGTCAGAAAGCCCTTTGCTCCGCTTCTAGTCTCCCAATTAGCCATTACCTCCTCTTTTGTCAAATGAAGGGCTGCAGCAATCTCTTCGGGCCTAAGAATCTTCTCCCAACCAATAAACGGGGTCTGCTCCAGAACAGAGATACCGAGCATCTCAGAGAACTCTTCTAAGGTGGGAACCAACTGATAGTCTTGAAAAGTAAAACAATGGTACAACGGATCATAGAATTGGACTAGGACACTCATCATCTTCTCGTCCAATTTAGAGGTGACCAAACTGAGGAGATAACCATGTCTCTTGAGGAAGGAATTAGTATCAGGCATTTTTGCAATCAGATCTTTAAGAAAGGTAGAAACCTGAACAAAGTTGATCCGGATGGTATTCCTACGCATGGGCATCATGATGACCTACAAAATAGAACAAAGATGAATCCCTCCTGTCTTTGAAATAGGTTAGTCCAATGCAATATGTATGCAATGTTATGATGTCATGATAGAAAGCACATCACAAGTATCCACAAATAGCAAACATGGTAAAGGCACACAAGTCACACAGAGAGCCCTTAGATTTCAGGCTGGCAAGGAGCTTAGGTACTACCCTCTTTCAGTTCAGTTGGTTTAAACCTGTCCTAAAAATAGTAACTGGGTTCTAGAGGATCTCAATATAACTGACTACCCTCAATCGGTCATAATTCCAGTTTAGCAACCTTTTCTTGCGGCCGGAATCATCGCGAGAGTTTAGTCTCAATGAGTGTAGCATACTGCTACTGTTCTATGGCCAAGTTGGTCAATTTAAAGGTTCTAAGGTAAGTTGGTGCTTAATGACCCCTTAGATGACCCATATTCTCCTTGTTCCAACACAAGGGATATCGGTACAGACTAAAGTGCCACACCAACGTAGCTACTGCTTCAACCTTATCGGTCTATGCCGTACAGTTCCCTCACAGTTTATTGCTACTTACCTAAAGGGTACCCCCAGATCCGGGTTAGGATCTATAGAACTCCGATACAAGCCCACAAATATAAATCATACAAAGCAAGCAATTGAAAACACAATGATCGGATCCTAAGGTACACCTCATTTATATAATATCCCCAGTAGAGTCTCCAGTTCTGTGATACGGTGGGAAGGAGAACTGACTGTTTTTGGAATGCTGGTTCTGTTTTGCGTTTGTTTTTGCAAAATGTCGCGGTAAGCAAGAGTCGCCACCGTCTTTTATTTTATCCAACAAGGAAAGGAAAAAAGCACAGAAAAATTCCTTTTTTGAGATGTTTCTCGGGTCCGGGGGGCAGATTATAGAAAGGAAAGGTGTTAGCACCCTTTCTATCGGTGGTTATCCACGGCCTCTTAGGTACTTGCTCAAAGTGTTTTCAAAATTTGCTTTTCTTTGTGTTTGTGTGTTTGAAAGAAGTTTTTGTTTGAAAGGTGTAAGTGCAAAAAGTTTTTGTTTTGTTTTAAAAGGAGCAAGTACTTCAGAACCATCTACCTACTCGAAAAAGGAATTAAACTGTGCTAGTGTCCTTTAGACAATTTTATCCCACTATGGATGAGTAGGTATCACCGTCGTTGGAGTTTAAGGGTCAATTCGATTAAGGGACGTGTGGTCACTAAATCAATGTTAGGACGCCTTAGCGGTGACCCTAATGTCTTAGATCATTTTATCAGAGGCAACCGTTTCGAGGCAACTATGATCTTTGGACAAGAGGGCGACCTCTAAAACTTCCTATACTCAATGACCACGTTCAAAGTCAACCAAGTGAGGTGTACCCTAGGAGTGCGCATGTGCGAGTGTGTTTTTTCGGTTAATTTTATCTTTGTACATGTCATGGGTGAGCTATGTTGATTTTAAGTTCATACATTTGATCTTGTCATGCATTCCCTATTATCAAACATCTAGCAGTGTATAGTTGCGGAATTTAAATTGCGGAAATTAAATCTAAGCTATTACAAGGCGTCGGGTATTTACATCGTCAAAAACAACCCTTGAAATTAAAATGCGAAAAAATAAATAAAACGATAAAATAAAGTCCTAATTAAAGCTATTACATTCCGGGAAACAATTACATCAATATGGAAAAATAGATCGCGTGCGGAAAGTTAAATCGAATGCGAGTTTTTTAGGGTTTTGACCCCTTTTTTTGAAAGAAAGCATTTTTTGGTTTTTTTTGAATTAAATGGAATTAAACCTAAGTTAATTATTAAATCAATAAATTCATTAATTAAAAAAAGTATTTTTGGATTTTGGATATTTAAAGAAATAAAATAAATTGGATTAATGCTAATAAAACCTAATTATCTAAATTGATTTTAAATATTGCAAAAATATTAAAAATTAAACCTAACTAAAGCTAAATCGATTAAATTAATTTATTTACAAAAAATAAAGTCATGAATTTAATTTTAATAAATAAAATATATTTTTGTGTTTTTGATTTTATGAGGAAAATAATTTAATTGGTTAGTGATTAATTAATAAAAATAATAATATAAAACAATTAAATAAAAGAAATATATAAAAAAAGAATAGAAATAACCTAGGGGTTTGGGCCCAGATTGGGGGTTAGTTTAGCAATTCTGATGGCCCAATAGTTGCAAGCCTGGCTGACTTTTCATGACCTCACGCGCGCCTGTTTACTAGAGCACATGGTGGTCTTTCATTCTGGGCCATCAGATTTGGCCTAGAGGCCATCTGGCGCTTGCAGATTTGGAGGAGCATGGTGGACTACACCTTGGATAATGCATGGGAACACCTGTTGAAAAATGAAACAAATGCATTTGGGGGACCTGGGATTCGAACCCAGGTCCCATTGGATCTTGGTACAACACGCTTGCCACTGCATCACTTTGTTCCACTTGTTAATGTAATAGACAACAATTATTATAAGGACAAAACAAATAATATGCTGGAATTAAAAAAGAAAACATGCGAGATTTGAATCATCCAATGGGAGGGGGACGTGTCATCGTCTTCCTCATTGAAAAGCCTGGTTATTTACCTGCGGATTTTTATCCGCAACTAAATCCATATGTGTCTCCTAAAATCAACTGTAGGTCATATAAATTGATTCTAAGACTATGGTTTGCTTCGTTTCTCCCTCCTAAACATGGCTATGTCCATTATTTGCTTTGATTTTTCCTGAAACTAAAACCCCCAAAAATAAGAAACAAGAACCCTAGATTCGGGCATGGCATTATAGGCTATAAAAATACAATTGAATAATGTAAAAAGCTTAGAAATCATTCAAGAATCATGAATATACCAACGTTTTGTCAAAAAAAAATGCAAGAATGAGAGGTTACGATTTCAAATGCAGGGCAGTGTTCAAGAAGACTTACAGTGCGATTTAGGAGAGGAGAGAGCTTGATTTTGATTGCCTTTCACTCAATGGATATCCAGCAAGGGGTCTACGTTGAGATTTTGTGTTGAATTGGCCTCCAAGACTGATTTCGATTCCAAGCTTTTTTTGACAAATTTCCAAGTTTGGTTTTTCAGATTGTGCAGCCTCTTGGTCTTGAACTCGTATGCTTTGTGTTGTATAAGTATAATGGAGTGAATTAGGTCAGGTTTTGGGCTTTGAATCCTTGTCAATCAATGCTTGAAGATATGATATGATCCTCCATTAAAAAGCTTCCAATTTCATTCCAAATCCAGTATTTTGTGCATGATATGGCTTGATTCGAGTTTGATCTTGTCCATGATGATAATAAAACCTGTATCAATAAAAAAGATACAAAGTTATCAAGATTTGGATTTTATTTGGATTTAAATTGATTAAAAATGAATTAATTCAATAAAAATCAAATAAAATAGAAAAATTAATAATTGGACACAAGACTGAAGATAGGACACGTGTGTAGTGTGACAAAATCAAATCAAGTGGAAAAAAGTGGGCCCTTTTGAAAAAAATTGAAGTTTTGAGGATAGTTGACTTTTGGCAATTTTGGAAAAATGCCCAACTTCAATAATGCATAACTTCTTCAATTTTGAACTTTTGGAGGTGTTCTTGGACTTTTTAGAAACCTTGAGATGTCCTATAACCAACCCTTTTGGTATCATATCATTTTGATATTCCATGCTCAAGTTATAAGGTTTGGCAAAAAAGGTGTTTTTGTTGACTTTCAAAAATGACCTATAATGTCCAAATTTGTAACTTCTTGTAAGTGAATTTCTTAATCTTGGGTTGTGAAGATGGATTGTAGGAAATTGCATCCTCTTCGAAATGAGCTTTGGATGGGTCATTTATCTTAAAGTATGAGAAAGTTATGATTGGTCAAAGTTGAGTTGACTTTTCCTACAAAACCCTAATTTAGCAACTTTTGAATCTTGATGAATTTTGAGCAATCCTTGATGAATCATGATCAACCCTTGATCAAATGATTAATTATCCTTCAAAATGAGAATGTTGACAAAAAATCTTGAGGTTTGACTATTTGTAGGTCACAATTGACTTTTGCCCTAGCATAGTCGATTTTTGGACTTCTTGTGCAATTGACCGACCAAACTTCCTCTGCAAGGCTTGAAATTTGACATGGATGAACTTGAGAATATATTAGGACATTGGGGAGAACTTGAGGTCATTTGGATTCAAGGACCTTGGTTCAACACAAAACCCTAATTTGAGATTGACTGCCTTAGGAGATGATTTGACTGTCCAACTTTTGAACAATCTTGAGCCACTTGGTGATTCTTCTTGCAATGTCTTGAGAAATATGGGAGGGAAAATTTTGGGGTACAACACTAAGTTAATATAATTCACCCGCCAAGGTGATTTTTCCTTTATCAACAAGGACTCAATCCATTATAACCAAACTGAGCCTCTCAAGGAACAATTAACCCAAAAATTGAGATAGAAAGATGTGTGTTTACAAATATGCTTCTAAGAAAGCAGATTACACAAATTGAAGTATGAATATGAACATAAAAGTGTTTATATCAAGTATATGAACAAAACTTCATTGCTTTACAACTCTTTACACAAAGATGAAATATTTACATTTGAGAGTTCACGTGAAAATTCAGAAGCTTTAGACTAACGTTCTTCAGAACCATTGTTTAGAAGCATTCTAGAACTTGGCAATGTCTTTGTAACGTGTACTTTGTATCTCTCCATAGTTAGAGTGTGTTGACTCTAGAAACTGATGACGTCACACGTCATTCAATCAAAGTCATAACCTATTAGAAAAAGCTACACACTAGACAAAATCATTAGGGTACAAAATTATTCTCTACCAAACAATGTATTCTTATCATCAAAACTAAAGGCCAGTTGCAGATCCAAATCTTGTTCTTACAGTGTTTTTCTCTCCTTCATTGTTATGATGATGACTCTCAAATGGTTTTGATCATGTTAACTGTTGTTGTTGTATAGCGGAAAGCAAAAAGTAAGTTATTAATTTACCGGGTGATATTTAGGTTATATCGTATCGTGTCCACATAGGTTGGTTATTGAATCGTTGTTTGACAAATAATTTGTTAATGAGTTTGGGGGCTGAATGGGTTGTATGGAAAAGGTATCAACAAAAAATAAATGTATGAAAAGGAAAAAGGAATAACTTATCAAGCATGCATATATACTACTTCTCACAGACTTAAACATATCGACTTGTTATACTCAACCTATAATATTCATCAATGTCATCACGTGTCACTCACAACCTAAGTCATTACTAACCCAAATTGAGAGGCTGATTACATCACCTCGATAGCGATCTCTCTACCACCTCAATAACACAGAAGTCAACTGTGCTCGCTTGCTTTGGCGATCTCTCAGAGCGACACAAACAACACAGAGGCATTAATCACAGACACCCTAAGTGAATAACAATGCTAAATCTATCTCTAGAATTTAGACACTATTAGATAATCATCCTATATAAGAATCTAATCATTATATGTCTATAATAACTCAAATCCCCAACATAGATAAAAAATCTAGGACAACAATCGACAAAGATTCATAAAATAAGTTTTATATAACGCCAAGGGCGATAAATACACATGAGCTCAAAGAATATACATATAAATCCAACCAATAGATAATACACAAAGAAAAAGAAAAATGAAACACAGATCTACCGGTTTGTCAACACCGATCGAAGAGAAATCCACCCCAGATCATCCGTATGCAAGCTCCATAGTTGTTATCTAAGCTAATCCTAACAAAATTAATGGTTGAAGGAGTTGGGAGCAAAAACATTCCCAAAACCATAACCTAAAAAGTGAACTAAATGAAGTTATAAAACAAATCTCAACAGACCGTGCTAAGCGGGCCTGGCGCGCTAATCGCGGCTTCCTTATTTCAAACATCAAACCAAACTAAACCGCGCTAACCAGGATTCAAAACATTGGTTCTGACAAAATGTCAAACGCAAGCAGCACACTTCAAAATGCGCTGAGGGCACTCGCATTTAGCGGCGTCTGCGCGTTAAGCGGCCTTCCTGGATAAAACTAATCTTTTATTCCAAAAACGCGCATCTGGAGTTGTGCCTTCGACACTTTATTCATCAATGCTACAAAATGCAACAAATACCTACAAAATAAATGGAAAAACATCAAACGGTACACTATGTACACAAAAACACAAATAAACACAAACTAAATGTATTTACACAAAAGTCAGGTTTATTCAATGATATTAACAACAAAAAGTCGATAAGTGCAATAAAAAGTATACAAAAATAGATACAATTTGCACTTATGAAACTCTACCCAACTTGAACTTGTTTGTCCTCAAACAAAGCCAAACAACTCAAATAACCAAAAGTAATCAACCAAAGTATCATAAATCAACAAGTTTTGAAAACGGAAAATAAATGCAATGGTTCAAAGAAAAATGGTACACACGATAAAACATACTTACCACTAAACTACGATGATAACATAAATATGAAACGAATGCTAAATACAAAGAACATGCAAAACATTATAAGACAATACTAGTTCACAAATGAATCACACCAAGAAAAATCAACCACTAGTAGATGACAAACACACAAAATAAGATATTTTCACTCATCCACAATATTGCAAACAATAGACTAAATTATGCGTTCATCCAAAATTTCACATTGAACATACAAAGGTAAGAATCTCAAGGGATTTTCAAGGTTGTAATTTGGCTTGGTTAACAAACAAGGGATAAGTCTTAAAGCTAATCGAAACAAAAACATGCCTAAATCTAAGGGAGTGATCAACTCACAAAGTCTCAAGCAACATAATTTCAATCAAACTTCTTCTTTACCACAAATTTAAACCAATACACATCACTTATTAGCATGATTACTCAAACTCTTTTTTTTAAAGGTTTTTCAATTTTTTTTCTTTTTCTATCTTTTCTTTTTCACTTTTTTTTCATTCTTATTCTTTTCACAACCTCATAGCAATCACAACATAAGTACACAAACATTCTTCTCCCCAACTTGAATTCAACTATATCATAATGTGAATACTCCCTACTTTCTAAGGCAATATAAAAGTTCAAACTATAACTCATAGTTAAAGGTTCAAGAAAACAAAGAATCAATATATATACAAAAATGATCCAAACGCTCATAGAAAAGCATTTAGCAAAAACAACATGGATATCGATAAAAAGTTCAAAGGGGTTACTAATGATCACACACTCACAAGGTGAATTGACTATTTAGCCAAGGTAGTTGTGCTTAAAATGGAACAAAAAATGCCTTGATTACGTTCAAGCTTTCATACAATCAACACAAACAAAATATTAAATATAATAAAATCCAGTTAAAACAAGAATTGTGGTCTCCAGCATATGTGAATAATGGAAAGCTACCTCACAAAAAGGATAGGAACTAAAGTGATTCACAAATGAACAAGTATACAAAAGAATAGATGACATAAAAATTGTAAAAAGTCTAAGTATCATGAATATGCTAAAGTATAGAAAGCGATAAACACATACCTTAAACGTGTTAAAACTTTAACAAAATCATTACCATGCATTCGCAAGTTGAGACACTCAAACTTGGAAAATCACCAAAAGCGACCTCAATCTATCAAACATAAATTGAGTCCAAACAACAACAAAAGAATTAAGGGTTAAATATGTTTTTGGTCCCTATAAATATCTCAAATTTCATTTTTGGTCCTTATTAAAAAAATGACACGTTTTAGTCTGTACAAAATTATTATACACGTAGTTTTAGTCCCTGCTATTAAACCAATTTGTATTTTTGAATGACTATTTTTTAAACATGTTTAGAACCTTATAAAAATTTCTTCGGAAAAAAAGAAACTAAAAATTTTATTTCTAAATAGAGATTTTTATTACTTTTATCAATATCTTTTGAAATTTAAAAAATTCATATTTAATTCTTCTAATTTTAAAAAATTCTAAAATTCGATAAAGAAATATGTTATAGTATTCTAAACACGTATGAAAAATATTATTGAAAATTTTAAAGGTAATTAAAAAGTTTTTAAAATTGTAGAAAATAGCAGGGACTAAAGTTGCATGAACACAAATTTAATAAGGATCATAATTTGTCATTTTTTTTAATAGGGACTAAAAATGAAATTTGAGATATTTATAGAAATCAAAAACATATTTAACCCAAGAATTAATTATACTAATATTATTTACTATTTAAAGCCTAGTTGGAAGTGGTATAAAAAGGAAAACAAGTGAAAATAAAAGAATTCACTGGCTCTGCACAGCAGGGGGCGCTAAGTGGCACATAGCGTGTTTAGTGCGCTACACCAGTTGCAGAAAAAATAGGACAGCAACTGGTACAACTGCTATGCAAGCTCCACAATCACCTTATACACTAAATTTACAACAATTACAATATTTACAACATTAACAATCAAACTTCCACGAGCTAAACACGACAAGCTTATGGAAAAACACAAATTGACATAACGAAAAAACGGGACAAAGTGAATTAAACAAGTTGAAAAGTGAAAATTTGAGAATTTAAAACAGGTCAAATTTTAACTTGTTAAAACACAAGTCAACACATAACAAAAACGAATATAAACAAAACATGTTTGTTTTACGTCGTAAGCGTGACGCCTTTATTGTGCGAGCTAGTAAGTTCCTCTCGTCATGCTGTGGTATTATCACACCGTGCAAACCTAAAGAAAGTGTCCTAACATCCATACAACAAACATTACGAAAACGAGACAATTCACAACAATACATGAAAACTAAGAAAAACACATATATGCACAAGTATGAAAAATAAACACAAAACATGTACAAGTAAAAATAGACAAGTTTTATGTACACGTTCTATACAACTTATACATTAATTACAAAACTTAAAAACAAAAGAATTATCGCAATGCAAAAACAATAAACACCAATCCCCAACAACGATGCCATTTTGTTATTATGGTATAGCGGCAAGCAAAAAGTAATTTTTTTAATTTACCGGGTAATATTTAGGTTATATCGTATCGTGTCCACAGAGATTGGTTATTGAATCTTCATTCGACAAATTATTCGTTAATGATTTTGAGGGTTGAATGGGTTGTATGGAAAAGGTATCAACAAAAAATAAATGTATAAAAAGGAAAAGGAATAAATTATCAAGCATGCATTTATACTACTTATCACAGACTTAACCATATCGACATGTTATACTCAACCTACAATATTCATCAATGTCATCGCGTGTCACTCAAAACCTAAGTTATTTCTAACCCAAATTAAGAGGCTGACTGAATCACCTCGATATTGACCTCTCTACCACCTCAACAACACATAAGTCAATCGTGATCGCTTGTGTCGGCGATCTCTCAGAGCGACACAAACAACACAGAGGCATTAATCACATACAACCTAAGTGAATAACAACGCTAATTCTATCTCTAGAATTCAGACACTATTAGATAATCATCCTAGATAAGAATCTAAGCAGTATATGTCTATAAAAACTCAAATCCCTAGCACAGAGCAAAAATCTAGGATAACAATCAAAAAATATTCGTAAAGTAATTTTTATATAACTGTTTATCGTGAAATTGGTAAACAACCGCTGATCTTCCAAAAAAAGGTTATTTTGGTTACTTGCAGGATCAATCAATTTGATCCTAGGACATATGCTAAGTGTTTTTGGGGTTTGATAAGAAGTCTTAACCTTGTTAATGAACAAGTTAGACTAGACACTAAGAGTAAAGGCTTGGATAGGTTTAAATTCACAGGATGAAGCTAAAAACTTGGTAAAAACGCAAGTAAAGTACATGATAAAGTAAATTTGCAGTAATTTACAAGGCTGTAATGGTAAAGTTTGAAGAAAAATGTTAAATGGAAAGGATTGTAAAGAAATGTAAATACTTTGATTGCAATATAGTATGATGATTCAAACGTACATTCTCAATATTCTTTCTCTCACAGCGGGTACTTGAATAAAATTGAGTGACTTGTACAATGAGTTAAACACACAAAATTCTACATAAAATTCCTATATTTATACTTAATAATAAGTAACTATCGAACAGTTGCTTCGTTCCAGGATGAGGACAAGTGTCCTCTGCATGCTCTTCGACCCCTATCTTCACGCCACGTCGCTTTTCCCAACCGCGAAATGAATTGCCTTTCCCTTCTTTCTTCAGATTCAAATCCACTTGTTGCTGATACAAGAGCTTTTCGGTCGAAACTGTCTTTAACTTAGAAAATTCTCTAAGTGTTTTTTCCTTCTTATCAAGGATGACTTCAACACAGCTCCTTTCACAGGCTCTTATGTCTAAGTGTCTTCAGCTTAGATTTCTTCAATCTATTTTTAGCCAATAAGGCTAATATATGTGAGTGTCGAATTTAGGAGCTAACAAATTTCCCCCCAAGAATGTCAATTTCGACACAAGAAGAAATAGTCATTCTTTGATGTCTCTATTCGACACTTATCCATTTTTTGGTCACATAAGTTCACAGTGAACTTTTCGTCTTCTGCCAACCACTGCTGACATCAGAGCCATCATTATGCTTTTTCTAATACATCACTATCAGTCAGCTGTTATACGCTGCCATGATGACCATTATCCATATAATCTAGGAAAGCATGGCAAGCGTTCCCATCACATATATGTACAATCGCTTCAAAGATCACCATGTGTTCCACTCACTCTACAACATTAAATGACTTTGAGGGAAAACACTCTTTCCTAGCTTCTATGAATAGCCAAGAACATCTCCCTTTGGAATTTTTCCAAACGTCTGATATTTTTTGTCTCTTTGCATTCAAAAAGAAACCTAAAGAACTTCATCTCTTTCACAATCTTTCTACCAACAAAGCCATGGCCTTTCTTTCAAATGCTCCAAACAACCCAAAGACAACAAACGCTTCTGATTCACGATAACAACTAGATGTTTTCCCAACCAACTTCTTTCTTGCTTCGTCTGGGGAACGAAGGTTCGTTCCCGAACCTATGACCAAAGAAGGATGTGATGCATACAACTTACAGGTACTCATTCCTATCAATTATTCTGGAAAAATGTATGCTATTTCCGGTCCGTTGTCTGTGTGTTTTGAAAACCCTAAATAAAACAATGACTTTTTCCCAACTCACCCTAGACTCAAACCCATAGGTTGTGCAAAAAAGCCTAGAAATGAACCTAAAGATGCAACGCCTGCCAACCAACAACATTCCCAGACAAAGGAGGATATAAACCTTCAGTTCATGAACAAAGGGAATAGAATATTCAGGTCTTGACCTCAGAATACTCAGAGTGGCTAGTTAAGATGGAAGCAACTCAATCCCAAATCTGGGAAGATATGGGAATTTATGACCTAGTCATGCTGTCGAAGTCTAGGTTAGCTTATTGACCTCTTATGCTGGTGTCCTCTTTGTATTTCTGGGACATCACACACTACACCTTCCATTTACCTTCTAGAATGGTGACACCACTCTCTTTGATATTGCAGCCATCACTGGCTTTCGACAAACCGGTGATTACTTTGACCTTGATGATATGTCTGAAGACACCATTGGGTTTTCATCCAAGAAACCTACCTATACCACCTTCATCAACCACTTCTATGATAAATCAACTGATACTATCTCTGAAGTGTAACAAATAGCTTTCTTATCTTTATGGTTATTCCATTTTGTTTTCTGCACTAAGTCATTCCAAGTGACAAAGAAGATACTTACTCTGGCCACTCAACTTCACCATGGCTACAACCCCTGCTTGGCTGAATTAATTCTGGCTAATCTTTATGAGTCTATCAGTAATGGTGTGACTCAACTCAAAGTTATAGGCAATAGAGCAAGCCTGCTTCTTTCTGGCCATTTCTGGCTTCTCCAACTCTGGCTTAATGCCACTTTTGAATAATTTATTCCTCAGAAGAACATAATTAATGAGAAAGCTCCATAATTTTTCAACAGGAGGGTCGAAGGTACCAGATTGGCTCTATTGACTCCGACAGATGAAGGCCAACAATTCCAAAAGGCTTTTACCAGCTTCATGATGATGTTTGTGAAGCGAAAAGAGTTTGTTTCGACCATGGCTTCATTTTCTAATCGAAAGGTTGGCCCAACGTGGTTTACTCGACCATATACCTCAACTAAAGATCATGTCGAGGAATATGTGGTTATTTGGGAGTCCTTTCTACGCCCAAGGATTATGCTAATGAGATTTAAAAGTTCCAAGAATCAACTTAGCTTGATCACTTACCAGCTGAACCTTGTTTCTCGCCAGTTTGGCATTATTCAATTGCTCCTAAATCCCATCTATGCTCAAGATAAGTCTTTGTTATATTATAATGCATACTATTCTGAAGAGGCTTCCACTAATAAAATTGGTAGATATGTTGGTCGAACTTTTTTAACCTTGTTTGATTTTAAACCTAACTTTCTATATTCACTACTCTTCGAAGTCTGGTGGAGGCAATACTACAATGAAGAGTTCTTCAACACCAATGATTTTGCCAACCATCTTCAAGATGCTTTTCTGTTAGTTTCTGACAAGATTAAGAAACATACTCTTTCTTCCCAAAGAAAATGCCTTATTTTGTTTTAATTTAATCTTTTGATATCTGGCTCACATTTGCTTATTTTTTAGCTGTTAAGAGAACCACTTCCAAGCCAATTATCAAGCAGGTCACTGAAAGTTCAAAGGGAGGAGACCCGTCTATGAAACCCCCACCACATGTAAATACTTTTCACCATTAATTTCTTTTTAAAACATCAACATTAATGATGACGCTTTTGACTCCTTTCCTTTGGGGTACTAAGAAATCCACACCAAAAAATAGAAAAGTCCAAGAAATTGAACTTTCTAGTGATGGCGAAGAAACACCTCCTATCCTTCCCAAGAAGCAGAAGTTAAAAAATCCAGCTCCCATCCCCAAATCTCGCCGAAAAACTAAAATTAAGGTTACGGCCAACAGGTCTAGAACTAATCCCATCATCATCTAAGAACCAACTGAACATGAAATAGCTGCCAGGATGAATGATCCAAGTGAGTGCGACAATTCGAGTCCTTGTATTGAAGTTACTCCCAAGGTAATAATTTCAACCATTGAAGACCATTCTTTGAATCATTTTGCAATAATTCTAACAAAAATCTCTTAATCTTCAAGATACTGATGGTACTTCTAGACAGGCTCCCACACCTACAGAAGATTCTACAACCCTAATAAACAGCAAAGGCAATCCTACTTACAAACCTTCTTCAGCAAATGGATCTTTTTTAAGTTCAGCCAGTGAAGTGAACCAAACTTCAGAACACCAAGTTGCAGCCACTGGGGAGAAAAATAATGAAGTCCTTAGTAAGGAATATCTTGATTTGCAACACGTTAATCTGAGAACTTCACAGGATGCTGCTGATGATCAGGGAGAAGAAGAAGAAGTTGTTGATGATGATGAAGCAAAAACAGAAATGGAAGGAATACAAAATGAAGAAGATCAAAATGAGGATAATTCAGAGAAAACTACAGAGAACAAGCACAATCCTGCAAATGCCGAAAGAGAAAACTCTACATAAGAGGAAGGAAACCCCGCAAACATCGAAAGTGCCAATGCCCAGACACGGGATCCACCAGTCAGAGGTTCAAATTTTCAACATGCTGATAATGTGGCTCATGCCACCAAATAAAAAGTTCCTTCGACGGGATCCCGCACCAAAGAAGACTTGGCACTACTGAAAAGGAATAACCCTCTTGGCTATCTGAACGCCATTCTTGAAAGCAGAGAAACTTCCTCCGACAAAAGCCGTGATGCTTCGACTGCATCTGGTAAGTCTACTTCGTCTTCTCCCATTGAGGAAGCACTTCAAAAGGTTAAGGCTCAAATTTTAAAGAGGGATTTGATGTTGACCTTAGTGGGAGAACCCACTGCCCCTTCCTTTCTGAAAAGTACTCTTAAAGTTGTCGATCTCCTTGTTGTTTCTCCTGAAATAGCTAGCATCGTCTTAGACCTAACTTCGATCATAGATCAAGCTTCAACTGACTACACTCACCGAAGAACTCTCAACCGCGAAATTGAAGAGGCAAATGAACATGTTTCTGTTGCCCGGGTTACTGCTGCTGAATCAGATTAGAAGTTAAATGAGCCATCGAAGAACAAGAAGGCAAGCAAAAAGAGGTCAAGGAGATCTACCAAAGTACTACTAGCATGAAAGCTCAAATCAAAGAACTGGAGACCAAGATTGCTGCGAATGACAGACGCAGAGAAGAGCTTCTTTCCAGCAATGACTCTGAGAGCCAAGAGGAGCTTAACAGTGGACTGAAGTATGCTGAACAAGCCCAAGCCTTGGATGCAAAGATTGAAGCTCTCCATCAGTCGAGGGATTTGTGTGAAAGGCGCTTGGAACTTCAAAAGACTAAATACCTCCAGATTAAGGCTACTCTTCCATTTTTATTAGACTTCTCTTTTGCACAACCATGCTTATGTAACGAATATTCAAACCCTCGGAATGGGTATATGTAATAATTTGGAGCCATTTTGGCCAACTTAATGAATTCTCCATTTTGGCTATATACTTCGACTGAGATCAATTGCTAATTATTTTAACTTCTTGAAGTGCAGGTCTATTTTTTTTCAAATATTTACCATTTAATCTCAAGAGTCTTTTATCTTCACTTAATTCTTCGATCTCATAGGCACCACCAGAAAATACTTGTATAATCTTAAAAGGTCCTTCCCATTTAGGAGACCATTTTCCAATGCTCTTATCCTTTCGATCCATTGGGATAATTACCTTCCACACCAAATCTTCAGGCAAGAATGTCTTGGGTTTTACTCTCTTATTATAAGATTTTCCCACTCTTTTCTTTTGTATCCTTAAGAGGTTGAAAGCTCTCAGTCTTTCTTTGTCCAAATCAACCAGTTCATCTAACATCATATTCCAGTAAGATTCAGAAGGAATATCTTGATGTCTCTAAATTCTTTTGACTGCAGACAGATTTCTACTAGAAACACTGTGTCATGACCATAGGTTAATAGAAATGGTGTCATATTGGTAGCTTCTTTAGGAGAAGTTCAACATGCCCATAAGATTTAGTTCAACATTCCCATTAGATTCCTGTATGTACTTGACATTCTTGGAAGACTTTTGCAAACTCAACACAATCTTTTAACATAGTAGGCCAATATAATCCTTGTCGAAACAACAACCATTTCATTTTATGGCCTACTTGATGTGCTCCACATGATCCATCATGTGTATTTTAAATGGCTATATATGCCTTTGTTTCACTTAGTATTTTAGTAGTACTCCTTCAGGCGTCTTCTTGAATAACTCATTTCCCATTAGAATATAACTTAATGCCCTATACTTTGTCTTTCATTCTGTCGAAGCTGTTGGAGTTTGCAAATAATCTACTATAGGATTTCTCCAATCTTTCTCTGTTAGACTATCTATGAATGAAATCTAGAAGTTTTCTTGGTCCGTGTACCCCAGCTTCGTTGTTTCCAAATCTGTTGGAGACAGCTTGGTTGATAATATCCTTCCTCTAACTTCGATTGCTTGTTGCAATTTTTCTTTTGAAATTTTATACCCAGATGCGATATGTACTAAGTCATTATCCACTTGATTTTCTAATCTTGGTATATGTCGAATATTGATCACTTCAAATTTTTTCAACAAGCGATTGGCTATTACAAAAAACATGATCATATTTTCTCTTATACATTTGTATTCTTTTGTAAATTTCCTTATGACTAACACTGAGTCTCCCATTATTTCGACTCGAGTTTCCCCTATTGTACCCCAAAATTTTCCCTCTCATTTATCAAAAAAATTTCTTACAAGATCTCCTTTGGCTCAAGACTGCACTAGTGTTGATCGGCTCAAGACACCTCCTTAAGCACTGATGACCAAAATTAGGGTTTGAGATTGAACAAGGATATTTGAACTTTCAATTCCCCAATATGACTTTCATGGATCATTATGGACCCCCAAGATTACTCATGTCAAGTTTCAAGCTTTGAATCACACTTTTGCTCAGTCAATTGAGCAGTTGACCTAAAAATCAACAATATTGGGGAAAAAGTCAACTATGGCCAATTTACAGTCAAACATCATAAATTTTGATCCACATCAACACTTTAAACTCATATTTATAATTTGATCAAGTTTGCCACAATTCCTCAAGAAATTTGATCAAATCTTCAAAAAAGCAAAATGGTCAAAATTAGGGTTTTGACTGAGAAAGGGCAATTTCTGATTTTTGACCTAGAAAATGATCAATTGGTTTAAGGCATGATTTCAAGAGTTAAATTGCATAATTTTGACCTAATGGCATGAACCAAAACATTGCTCAAGATCAATTGGATTGATAGTGAATTTTCAGTCAACTGATCAAAAAGTCAACTTTACACTGAAAAGTCAAACTTTGACTTTTTGGTCAAAATTCAATGTCAAAGATCACAATTCATCAAAACATGTCAAAATATGAAACTTATTCATCAAGAAATCAAAAAGTCAAGATTTCATTTTGAAAAGTCAAAGTTTTCTAACTTAGAAATTTTTCTAAGTGTTTAAACTTCATGTTTTTTCATAACTTTAAGCCAAATTTTCACCATGATGCAAGATGATTCAAAAGAAACTTCAAACACAAAAGTTATAGTTCTCCATGAAATCTACAACTTTGATTTACACAACTCCTTCCAAAAGTGCTTGGATCTCAAGTTATAATTTTAAGAATACATGGTCATGAAACAAAACACTTAGTGAAATTTTGCCCTAATTTGGTCAGGATTTTGACCCAACTTCATGGCACTTTTTCATATAGTTCCAAGTGGAATCTTCAAAATCAATTCAAATATGGGTTGTAGAGCACATTACAAGGATTCCAAAATATCAAAGAACTCCTTGAGATCATTCTTGAGTAGGGAGAATAGAAGAGATGAAGTTAGGGTTTTATCACTTGAATTACAAGGCATTTTGTGATGAACAAAATTCAAATTCAAAGTTATGTTGCATAAACTCTACTTTGCAAGACTCAAACTTGTTAGGCAATCCATAATTAATGGCTTGCACAGCTGTTAGAGGTCTCATTTCAAGCATTCAATGCAAGGCCATGCTTTATATCCATTTTTGGAAGAAAGTGTACATTGCCATTTTGATAAAGTGCTTTTTTACACAAAACTTGTTCTTAAGCCTTGCACTTGTTCTCTTCAGATCATAAAAGTCCCATAACCCATAAGAAACTTGTTAGACACTTACAATCACTCAGCCCATGCTTGTACTACACATTGAAACTTGTTTTCCCACTTTTCTTCAAAATCAAGTAACCTAGCAATTAGCTTGAGACTTGTACTTCTGATTGTCCAAAGCTCTCATACTATTTTTCTTATACATACACAAACCATTTTCCATAAAAGACACGAATGCTTAAGCCCTCAAACACTTTGAAATCAGAACTTGCACCAAAAACCTCCATTACTTGTCATTTCTGACCTTGAATTTCAAATACACAATCCACTCGTGCGTTTTCACTTTTAATCAATCACAAAGCTTCTATAACTCATATAGAGGCTATCCAAACCCTTACTACACATATGTAACACCATTTGCACCATCCTCCATTTTCAAAAACAGGGGTCTGCAAGTGGACTTCTCCAGAACTCCTCAGCCACTTCCAGCTCAAGCTAAGCATCCCTTTAGCTTCCTGGGAACATGAGGAAGCTAACCCAATCATTGAAACTCACTAAAAGTTTCTCAAACTTCAAACCTGATACCCTCTTGCAAGGTAAGTTTTCTAACTTTGAAACTTTTCATACAAACATCATCAATGATTTATTTGTGAAGGAAACATGTAGATATCATTGCCCTAAAGCTAACCATGTTCATAGTTTTCATTAATTTTGTTTGAGCTTAGAGAATTTTAAGATTGAAATTTCTGAGATTTTTAGGGTTCAGATTAGGGCCAATGAAATTCATGTTTGTATTTAATCTATAGTTTTAATGCTTTACATTTCTGAAATCGTGAGGAAATTTGCTACAAGTTTCATGTTTACAGTTTTCATTTTTGTTGAGAAATGAACAAGTTATAGTTGGTCTGGCTGGAGGTTGAAGATGAAGTGTAAATCAGGGCGTGTTTTGTATCATATATTTATTTTTTTGCTTATGTTAACGGATGTATAGCCACCCCAGTGGTAGAAGCGCGCGCCTGTAACCTTTGGGGCCTGGGTTCGAGCCCCAGTGGTACCTTTTTTGATTTTTTTCATATTTTTGCATTCTGACTCTTTTTGGGCAGGCGCTAGGCTTCATCTTTGGGCCTTATATTTTTTGTTATTTCTCACCCCCTTGTAGGTTATTCACACCCTGGCCTAGTTTTATTTTCTTTTTCTTATTTTTATTTATTTATTTATTTTCTTAAATATTTTTCTAATATTAAAAAATCATAAAAATAGTATATTTATATTTTGACATAGTTTTTTTTCTCACGAAAATTATTTAATTTAATTAATACTTTATTTATTTCACTAATTATCTTTGTAAATTTAATTAAAATTAGGTTTTAGTTATTTTCTTTTACACCAATTAAAATATATTATTTTAATATAAAAAAGGCCAAAAATATTTTATGACACTATAATTATATTCAAGACAAAAATACCAAAAATACTTTTCTTAAACTTAATTTCTTTTTAATCAATTAATAGAATTAGGGTTTTATTTAAAATCTTTTCTTAGTAAATTTTGGTTTAATTATTTTTCCCTTTAATTAATTAGGTTAAAATCAAAACCCATTTTCTCTAAAAAATCCAAACAAATATCCATTTTCTTCACATTTGCATTCTTGTATATTTATTCATTTTATACATTATATTCATTTAATTTCTTGTACATTTGTACCAATTCAATATGGTTGTAATAGACTAATTAGGCTTTAAATTCTTGCAATCCCCATTTATACTTTGTACACCCCCCTCTCACAAGTATTCTAATAGCGTAGTAACTTTAAATTCCGTAATTTATCGCTTTATTTACAAATGCTAGTAATTAGGGTTTGTATGGAAAGACTAAAACCAATCAAATAGAAAAACCTAATCAAAGACAAAATTAAGCATGAAAACAATACACAGGCACACAAGCACCCCCTAGGGTAAATCCACTTGGTTGCCTTACAAAATGGCCATATTACACATGTGAGGTTTCTTAGCAAAAACAAACAAAATATAAGATCATAGTCCCTCGATGATGCTATCTAAGTTGGCTTTCAAAATGATCTTAGTCCCTAAACAGAATGCTAAGATACCTTGCAACATTGCTAATCATGGTTATACGGTGACCCACGCCCGTCCCATTTACATCCAAAGATAGGGTTACTTACCAAATCAATGGTAAGATAACAATGTCAAAGGAAAAGGAAAATGAACATGAAAGACTTTTGAGTAGTTAGAATGCTCCTAATTACTTGCCTAATTTCAAAACAAAACATCCTTGCTATTTTTCAAAACAAACACCTACATTTTCAAACATCTTACAAACTTGAAAACATTTTCAAAAGATCAAACACTTTGTATACATTCTTACGAACGAGAATCATTACAAAGTTTGCCTAAATAATGACCTCTTTACAAAATACTTTCAAAAACCACATAAAGAACAATTTCAAACAAAAGCAAGTGATCTAGCAAGTAACTAAGAGCCCATGGAAAACCATGGATGAAAAGGGTGCTAATACCTTCCCTTTTCATAATCTACCCCCCAAACTCAAGAAATAATCTCAAAGGTCTTTCCTGTGCTTTTTCACCTTTCCTTTTGGATAAAAGAAAAGTCGGTGGCGACTCTTTCTAACCGCAACATTTGAGATCAAACGTAAAACCTTCAAGTCAATTCTCCCACCGTATCACTGAACTGGCGACTCTGCTGGGGACAATTCTAAAGGTGGGGTTACCTTAGGGTTAGATCACATTTACTTGCTTCCATTGTTTTACTTGTATGCTTTACATTATGGTTCTTTGTTTGGGTTTGAATCCTCTACCCGGATTTGGGATACCTTTTAGGTAAGTAGCAATACGTTGTGGGAACTGTGTGGGGTATACTGACATGGTCTAAGAAATAGATACGTTAGTGCGACATATTTATGGGTACCGGTAGCCCTTGAGTTAATCAAGGAGAATACAGGGCCGCTGAGTGATGTCATGAAGCACTAATGAACTTTTAGAACCTTTACTTGACCAACTTGGCCATTAGGACGCAGTGAGATGACCGACTTTGGTGCAGTCCGAAGTTGGTAGATACTCGATACTACACTCATTGAGGTTTAGTTTCTTGGGATGTTTCGATCGCCATTAAAGAAGCTTGCGTTGAAACAATGACCAAGGGAACAAACCAGTGATACTGAGCCCCTTAGAACTGGTTACTATTTCTAGGACATGTTTGAGCCAACTAAACTTCAAGAGGGTACTTACCTATGAAACCCCATGCAAGCCTAAACCTAAGGACTTGTTTGCTTTGTTTATGTATATTTACTTGTACATAACATCATGAACATCATAACATCATACTCATTCACTAACCATTTCAAGGATTTTGGGATTTATCTTTGTTCTGTTTTGTAGGAGATGGATTCTATTCGCAGGAAAACTATTCAAGTCAATCTTGTAAGGATCCCTCCACAACTTAAGGAGCTAGCTTCAAGGATTCCTGAAAATTCTTGATTTACCGAGAGACATGGTCGCCTACTCAATTTGGTCACTTCCAACACTGATGAGGACATGATGAAGGTGCTCTTTCAATTCTTTGATCCTTTACACCATTGCTTCACATTTCCCGATTATCAACTTGTGCAAACTTTGGAAGAATTCTCCAAACTCTTGAGGATTCCCATTCTCAATTAACTACCTTTCAATGGTACGGAAAGAGACCCAAAGCCAAAAGAGATTGCTCAAGCTCTACACTTGCAGTCATCTTATGTCATAACTAATTGGGAAACAAGGAGTGGTGTCAAAGGTTTCCTAGCAAAGTTCTTGTTTGAGAAAGCCCAAAATTATTTGAACTCTTTCAATTTGTAAGCTTTTGAAGAAATTGTGGCTCTCCTCATCTATGGGATGGTTTTGTTTCCCAATCCTGGCCAACTCATTGGTGTGAACGCCGTCAAGATCTTCATATCCCGCAACCCAGTGCCTACTTTGCTAGGGGATATTCTACATTATTTTCACACCCGCACTATGAGGAAAAGAGGTGTTCTTATGTGTTGCAATCCTCTCTTGGCAAGATGGTTTATTTCGCATCTTCCCCAATTTGTATTAAAGAACGAGCAAGGTTCAAGGTGGTCACGAAGGTTGATGACACTCAAACATTCAGACATTCATTGGTGTTCCCGATCCCTAGAGAATGTTACTATTATCGACCGTTATGGAGAATTCCCTAATATCCCCCTTCTTGGCATTAGGGGAGGTATCACCTACGACCCATGATTAGCCTTAAGACAGTTTGGTTACGCCCGAAGGGATGTCCCACATGAGATGCTCATTCAAGGTTTGGTGTTTGACTATGAGAACAACGATCAAGGTCTTCGCCAGAGGTTTATCCGAGCTTGGAGGATGTTGAACAAGGTAGATAGCAAGACATTGGGGCATAATAATTCCATCCCTCTTGAGTCTTACCTCAAATGAGTATGAACTCGTGCTCAGAGTCTTATGATGCCTTATCCCTCCATTATCCTGGTAATCATTGAGCCTGTTATGGAAGGAGATGTTCCATACACTATCCTATATCCTGACATTCCCACCTCTCTTAAAGACTTACAAAGAGTTTGTATACAACTCAGGGGGGAGCGAGACACCTTCGAAGCCCAATTCTACGCTAGTGAGAAGAAGGTTTTGGAGCTCACTAAGCAAATTCATGAGGAGCGGACTCTGAATGCCTACATTGCACTAAAGAGGATGCGTACTACCTTTTTATCTTAGAGTTTTTTGTATTGTTTTTCCCAAAGAGGCATTGATGTACTCAAGCTTTAATTTATTAATATAACGTGTGTTTCCTTTTTGTTTAAAACAAATTTGAATCTTTAAAATCCTTGAAATCATTTCATATGCATTTACCATTCATCATAACATAAGCAAGTTTCTGGTAACAAGTCTCCTCATCTTTCTACTATTTATTTCAGTAAGATGGATCTCGTGCAAACGGTGAAGGACCTCCAAGCTCAAAATGCCCAGTTTCAACAGATGTTCTTAACTCTAGCCAAAGTACAAGAAGAGTTGAAGACCTTGCTGGTTGAAGAGAAAAAGAAGAAAAAGAAAATAACCGGAGTTCTGAACATGGGAAGAAGATTCCAATGACAAGCAAGAACGACCCTGGACTTTGTAACGTCATATGGTGAGAAAGACAATCGGGATGGGAAAGGCAAGGAAGTATTTGTTCATCCAGATTCAGAAGAGTAAGAGGAAGAAGAAGACTATTCTGAAGAGCAATATCCTCCAGCCAATAACAAGTATAAGCATTTGGAAGAACGGTTAAGTACAATGGAAATCCAAAAAGTGCCTGGACTGGATTTTGAGGAGTTGGGGTTAGTATCTGGGATTGTCATTCCTCCAAAATTCAAAGCACCGGTGTTCGCCAAATATGACGGAGTTTCATGTCCCAAAATGCATCTCCTGTTCTATGTGAGGAAAATCCAGCCTCATACCGCTGACAAGGATTTATGGGTACACTTCTTCCAAGACAGTCTGTCTGGAAGTCAACTTGATTGGTTTTATCATTTAGAAAGAGCCAATGTTCATAACTGGGAAGATCTGGCTGCTTCCTTTTACAAACAATACCAATACAACACTGATCTTGTGCCCACCCGTACTCAACTCCAGAGTATGGCCATGGTTTCAAGTGAGGGCTTCAAAGACTATGCGCAAAAATGGAGGGACTTAGCGGGAAGGGTCCAACCTCCCATATCTGAAAGAGAATTAGTAGACATGTTCTTGGGAACCTTATCCGATCCTTTCTTCAACCACTTAATTGGGAGTTCATCGGTAGGTTTTACTGAATTGATATTGACCAGAGAAAGGGTGGAAGCCGGGATAAAGAATGGGAAAATTTAAAAAGATGCATCTTCTACTGTTGTAAGGGAACCATTCATCGGAAAGAAAGAAGTTGTTGCTATATATCCTCAGAGAAATCAAGATAGGACTGAACACCGTCCAATGGTGGGGGCTGTCATAATTCCTAAACATGCGTCTGCTCAGCAAAGAAGCAACTAGCCAAGAATGGAAAGACCAGTCAGACAGTTCACCCAAATTAATATGACACTATCTCAAGTATTTCCACATTTGTTAAGATCCAACCTAGTGACTTTGAAAGAAGCTCCAAAGAATCCTAACATAACCTCTCCTCACTATCATCCTAATGCCCGATGTGCATACCATTCTGAGAGTCCCGGCCATGAAACTAACAACAGTTGGGCTCTGAAGAACAAAGTACAAGATCTTCTTGAAGTCAAAGAGATTGAATTCGATGCACCATAAATTCCCAATGTCATTACTGCCCCTATGCCCAAGCACGACCGTGATGTCAATGTTGTTGAAGAAGATATGTTTGTTACTTCAATTGATGAACTTGTGACCCTATTCCTGACTATCAAAAAGAACTTGTTGAATGTCGGTGTATTCCCGGGCTGTGATGAAAGATGTCATTTCTGTTTATCCTCACCAACCAGCTATCCATTGTTAAAAGCAGGCGTTCAATGCCTAATAGATAACAAGGAGATTTTCTTCGAGAAGACTTCAATTCCAACTGTTTCTTATAATGATGTTTCCATCGTGACCATTTCCGACAATTCTTCCAGGGTCTCCACCAAAAGACCCGTTAGAATTACATCAGTTCCTAAACTCTCTCCGTTGATAATTACAATGCCTGGACTAATCCCGTATTCGTCAGACAAAACCGTCCCATGGAATTATGGAGGTGATGTCTACTATCACGATATTAAGCAAGATTGTCCAGCTGCTGAAAATTCAAGTTCTGAGAAAGTTGACTCCGATGTCAGTAATATCGCAGGGACTAGAAAGATTACCCGAAGTGGAAGGGTATTCTCTCCAGAAATTTCTCCTCCAAAAGCTATTTCTGGACCCGTAATCATTCCTGTTGTTGTTGCTCCTCCAAAGACTATTCCCAGTCCTACAATCATCTCTGGTAATACTCCTATTGAAAAAACTGTTATAATCCCTGTTATCACCCCTACTAACATCCATGTTACCGAGTCAACTGAGACTCGAGGTAAAGGTATTCTGGTTGAGCCTGTCTGGACGAAGGCACAATAAGTAGTTATCCCTGAGACCTCCCGAAAAGAGATGGAGGAAATTCTAAAGATCATAAAATGAAGTGACTACAATGTAGTTGAGCAATTGGGGCAAACTCCATCAAAAATTTCCATGCTGGCTTTATTACTGTGTTCCGAGGCTCATGAAAAGGCCTTGGTAAAATTCCTTAAAATGGCCCATGTACCCCAAGAAACATTTGTCGATCAGTTCCAAGATTGTGTAGCCAGCTTACCCGCAGATAATGGTTTAGGTTTTTCGGATGTTGATTTAACGCCAAGGGGAAGGAAGCATAACGAGGCATTGCATGTCTCAGTAGAATCTAGGGGCACGACCTTGGCTCATGTTTTGGTGGACACGGGTTCGTCTCTGAATATGTTGCCTTAAAAGGATCTTGATAGGCTTGACTGTGAAGGATTGACATTGAAACCGAGCAACATAGTAGTGAGGGCCTTTGACGGCTCAAAAAGGATGGTGCATGGGGAAGTGGACATCCCCATAAAAGTTGGAACCCAAACATATGATTCAACTTTTTATGTAATGGATATTAGCCCTTCATATTCCTTCTCATTAGGCCGACCATGGATTCACAATGTTGGTGCAGTCACCTCTATGTTGCATCAAATGCTGAAATATTCAATTCAAGGGAAAATCATCACCGTTCATGGAGAAGAGGAGTATATGGTCAGCCATCTAAATTCCTTCAGATATGTGGAATTAGATGGTGAATTTATTGAAACTCCATTCCAGCACTTTGAAGTAGTCCCGCATACTATGGCAGTAACCAAGGTTGTGTCTCAAGTTCCTAAAATTACAAGGCCTCCGCTCAAGATGTCGTCTTTAAAAGATGCCAAGGCAGTGATAGAGGAAGATGGGTGCACTATTTGGGGCCAACTCCCAGATATCCCATACAAATCTGAAAAATTCGGTTTAGGTTTCACTTCAGGTGCCCAGAAAGCTGTACGCCGCGCTCGTGCTGGAGGACCACCCTTGAAGATCAGCAACCGTGAAGTCAATGCAGTAGACGATGATGAAGACAACTATGACCTTGAGGATTGGATTTTCCCAACTGTCAGTGGAGGGCTCAGCAATTTGGAAGCTAGAGATTTCGTCCCGATCACTTTTATCCCACAGTAATTTGTCTTTAAATTTTGTCAGATCTGTAATATTAAAACAATTCAGACTCTTAAAACCTTGTGCCTTACCCGAGGCACAATGGTCTATTTGTAAGGGTTATTATCTCATTTCCATATGACATCAATGAATCATGGATGTTTTTGCATACAAACTTTGTGCTCATTGTTTTTCTTTTTACATTTTTATCCTTTTCAAAGATAGCTATACTCTTACACACACTCACAATGCAGGTCTACGTCCATTCAGGATCCCATGGGTAACTATTCTGCTATGGCTTTCTGTGATTCTGAAAATCTAATCTACCAAGCCGAAGACAAAGGTGAGGAAGATTGCGAAGTACCAGGAGAACTCGCCAGGTTACTATAACAAGAATAGAGGACCATTCATTCCCATGAGGAACCAGTGGATACAATCAACCTAGGTACCGAAGAAGACAAAAGAGAAGTCAAGGTGGGTGCCAATCTGGAACCCAGTGTCAAAGAGCGTCTAATTCAGTTGCTGCACGAGTATGTTGAGGTTTTTGCCTGGTCGTATAAAGACATGCCAGGACTTGATGCAGATATCGTAGTACATCGTCTACCAACAAAAGAAGACTGACCACCGGTAAAACAAAAGGTTTGTCACATGCGACCAGACATGTCAGAAAAGATCATACAGAAAATGACAGTCACATACAAAGACTGGCATGATATGCTACCATTCGCTCTCCACGGTTACCGTACCATGACGCGCACATCAACCGGGGCAACACCCTACTCTCTGGTATACAGAATGGAGGTTGTCTTGCCTATTGAGGTCCAGATCCCCTCTCTGAGAATTATGAAGGATGCATAGCTGAATGAATATGATTGGATCCATACTCATCTTGATCAACTAAATTTGATTGATGAGAAAAGGCTTACTGATGTCTGTCATGGTCAAATGTATCAAAAACGGATGGTCAAGGCTTTCAACAAAAAGGTTAGACACCAAGTATGTCAAGTCAGGGATTTGGTGATCAAACGTATTATAATACCGCAAGGTGATCCCAGGGGCAAATGGACACCTACATACAAAGGACCGTTTGTAATTAAAAGCATATTCTCTGGTGGAGCAATGATCTTGACCACCATGGATGGCGATGATCTGCCGCACCCTGTCAACGCGAACATAGTCAAAAGATACTACGCTTAAGAGACCCGCTAGGTTGACACACCTAGGCAAAACAAGGGCATCCCGGCAAATTGAAAAGGTTTGGGTAAAAATTAGGGATGAAACAAAAAAGATCTGTACACCCGGCAAGTTGAAAACCCGAAAGGGCGACTTGGGAAAAAAAGGGTATCTCGGTGGACTGAAAACCCGAAAGGGCGGTCCAAGCAAAAGTTAGGGAATTAAAGCGTATGACTATGTCATATTGGATCACCTTACAGACAACCTTTGGCTTCAATTGATAAACTCGATGGTTCTGATCAATTCAATCAGCTTCGGAGAAGGCAACAAATAGACAAGATGCTCAGAGACACGAAGGCTATAGCAGAATGGGAACCCCATGGGATTATTGCACATAGCCATCTTTTCTTTGTATCAAATTCTCATTTTTTTAAGACGAAATTTTGTTACTAGAATGATTGTCTCATTGTACAAAAATACTTACTCAAAGTCAATACAAAGATATCCCTTTGAAAGTGCAAAACTATCTGCTTTTCTTTACTCTTGTGTTTTGTTTACAAAAGCGTCCAATGTTTTATTGTTGAACATATGCATTTGAACATAATTACTATTTACAAATAAACAAAATAGAAAGACAGTCACTGATGGGTTTAAGAGATAGGGAAATCTCTCTAAGCTATTTCCATGAAATCCCCCACAGTGTGCAGTTTAATCCCCAGCGGAATAAAACTTCCAGTTATCACTCCCCGGTAGAAGTCGCCAAATTTCTCAGGATTCCCCAACAGGATGTTACAAGCAGTACACGGCGTTTCCCTTACAACAGAGTGTATTTCTCTAAGAGGAAATTCATCAACACTTCAACTTCAAAACATGAAGACTTATACTCCATATCCTCAGCAGCAGTCAGGGATTTATTTTTCCCAATCCAACAACAGTGCAACAGATTAGCTCACATATGCATACATCGCATCCATATATCATAAACATTGATAACACGAACGCATGTATCACAATCTCATTATACCATACATTTCATACAACATGACATTGCATATTAGCTAACATTTTACCCTTTTCAGGATAAGGTTAATCAACAACTACCATTAACAATGTTCAAAGATTTTTAAGATACAGTTCAGATACGCTCCAGACACGGATGCCATTCTGATACTCATTCAGATTTAGCTTTCAGATACAGTTCAGATACACTCCAGACATGGAAGCCATTCTGATACTCATTCAGATTCAATCTTCAGATACAGTTCAGATATGCTCTAGACACGGATGCCATTCTGATACTCATTCAGATTCAACTCTCAGATACAGTTCAGATACACTCCAAACACGGATGCCATCCTAATACTCATTCAGATTCAAGCTTTCAGATACAGTTCAGATATGCTCCAGACACGGATTCCATTCTAATACTCATTCAGATTCAGCTTTTAGATACAATTTAGATACGCTCCAGATCTTGATGCCATTCTGATACTCATTCAGATTCAGTTTACATATACAGGTCAGATACGCTCCAGACACGGACGCCATTCTGATACTCGTTCAGTTTCAGCTTACAGATACAGTCCGACAATCATTTCTGGATGGCATCTACAAGACCATCTCCAACAAATTTCTATCATCTCCCTAAATGGCATCTTTAAGCCCATTCCCTCTACCATTACATCAACGAGTGCTAATTTCTGGGCACTCTAGTGTCCAATCATCTTCCACCTTCGAGTCACGAACGGTAAAACTCGCCAATCTAACTCTTCAGGCATAAGAAGATTGAACAGGGGCAGCTGTTGTACCCCAAAATTTTCCCTCTCATTTATCAAGAATTTTGCTCACAATATCTCCTTTGGCTCAAGACTGCACTAGGGTTGATCAGCTAAAGACACCTCTTTAAGCACTGATGACCAAAATTAGGGTTTGAGATTGCACAAGGATATTTGAACTTTCAATGCCTCATATGACTTTCATGGATAATTATGGACCCTCAAGATCACTCATGTCAAGTTTCAAGCCTTGCATCACACTTTTGCTCAGTCAATTGAGCAGTTGACCTAAAAATCAACTATATTGGGGAAAAAGTCAACTATGTCCAATTTACAGTCAAACTTCATAATTTTTTATCCACATCAACATTATAAACTGATATGTATCATTTGGTCAAGTTTGGACCACAATTCCTCAAGAAATTTAATTAAATCCTCAAAAGGGCAAAATGGTCAAAATTAGGGTTTTGACTAGGCAAGGGCAATTTCTGATTGTTGACCTAGAAAATGATCAATTGGTTTAAGGCATGATTTCAAGAGCTCAATTGCATCATTTTGACCTAATGTCATGACCCAAAACATTGCTCAAGATCAATTGGATTGATAGTGAATTTTCAGTCAACTGATCAAAAAGTCAACTTTACACTGAAAAGTTAAACTTTGACTTTTTGGTCAAAATTCAATGTCAAAGATCACAATTCATCAAAACATGTCAAAATATGAAACTTATTCATCAAGAAATCAAAAAGTCAAGATTTCATTTTGAAAAGTCAAAGTTTTCTAACTTAGAAATTTTTCTAAGTGTTTAAACTTCATGTTTTTTCATAACTTTAAGCCAAATTTTCACCATGATGCAAGATGATTCAAAAGAAACTTAAAACACAAAAGTTGTAGTTCTCCATGAAATCTACAACTTTGATTTACACAACTCCTTCCAAAAGTGCTTGGATCTCAAGTTAAAATTTTAAGAATACATGGTCATGAAACAAAACACTTAGTGAAATTTTGCCCTAATTTGGTCAGGATTTTGACCCAACTTCATGGCACTTTTTCATATAGTTCCAAGTGGAATCTTTAAAATCAATTCAAATATGGTTTGTAAAACACATTACAAGGATTCCAAAATGTCCAAGAACTCCTTGAGATCATTCTTGAGTAGGGAGAATAGAAGAGATGAAGTTAGGGTTTTATCACTTGAATTAAAAGGCATTTTGTGATGAACAAAATTCAAATTCAAAGTTATGCTGCATAAACTCTACTTTGAAAGCCTCAAAATTGTTAGGCAATACATAATTAATGGCTTGCACAGCTGTTAGAGGTCTCATTTAAAGCATTCAATGCAAGGTCATGCTTTATATCCATTTTTGGAAGAAAGTGTACATTGTCATTTTGATAAAGTGCTTTTTTACACAAAACATGTTCTTAAGCCTTGCACTTGTTCTCTTCCGATCATACAAGTCCCATAACCCATAAGAAACTTGCTAGACACTTACAATCACTCAGCCCATGCTTGTACTACACCTTGAAACTTGTTTTTCCACTTTTCTTCAAAATCAAGTAACCTAGCAATTAGCTTGAGACTTGTACTTATGATTGTCCAAAGCTCTCCGACTTTTTTGCATATACATACACAAACCATTTTCTAAAAAGGACACGAATGCTTAAGCCCTCAAACACTTTGAAATCATAACTTTCACCAAAAACCTCAATTACTTGTCATTTCTAACCTTGAACTTCAAATACACAATCCACTTGTGCGTTTTCACTTTAAATCAATCATAAAGCTTCTATAACTCATATAGAGGCTATCCAAACCGTTACTACACAATTGTAACACCATTTGCACCATCCTCCATTTTCAAAAACAGGGGTCTGCAAGTGGACTTCTCCAGAACTCCTCAGCCACTTCCAGCTCAAGCTAAGCATCCCTTTAGCTTCCTAGGAACTTGAGGAAGCTAACCCAATCATTGGAACTCACTGAAAGCTGCTCAAACTTCAAACCCGATACCCTCTTGCAAGGTAAGTTTTCTAACTTTGGAAATTTTCATACAGGCATCATCAATGATTTATTTGTGAATGAAACATGTAGATATCATTGCCCTAAAGCTAACCATGTTCATAGTTTTCATTAATTTTGTTTGAGCTTGGAGAATTTTGAGATTGAAACTTCTGAGATTTTTAGGGTTCAGATTAGGGCCAATGAAATTCATGTTTGTCTTTAATCTATAGTTCTAAAGCTTTACATTTCTGAAATCGTGAGGAAATTTTCTACAAGTTTATGGTTTACAGTTTTCATTTTTGTTGAGAAATGAACAAGTTACAGTTGGTCTGGCTGGAGGTTGAAGATGAAGTGTAAATCAGGGCGCGTTTTGTATCATATATTTATTGTTTTGCTTATGTTAACGGATGTATAGCCACCCCAGTGGTAGAAGTGCACACCTGTAACCTTTGGGACCTGGGTTCGAGCCCCAGTGGTACCCTTTTTTATTTTTTTTCTTATTTTTGCATTCTGACTCTTTTTTGGCAGGCGTTGGGCTTCATCTTTGGGCCTTATATATTTTGTTATTTCTCACCCCCTTGCAGGCTATTCACATCCTGGCCCAGTTTTATTTTCTTTTTCTTATTTTTTTATTTATTTATTTTCTTAAATATTTTTCTAATATTAAAAAATCATAAAAAATATAAAAATAGTAGATTTATATTTTGACATAGTTTTTTTTTCTCACAAAAATTATTTTATTTAATCAATACTTTATTTATTTCACTAATTATATTTGTAATTTAATTAAAAATAAGTTTTAGTTATTTTCTTTTACACCAATTAAAATATACTATTTTAATATAAAAAAGCCCAAAAATATTTTATAACACTATAATTATAGTCAAGACAAAAATACCAAAAATATTTTTCTTAAACTTAGTTTCTTTTTAATCAATTAATAGAATTAGGGTTTTATTTAAAATCTTTTCTTAGTAAATTTTGGTTTAACTATTTTTCCTTTTAATTAATTATGTTAAAATCAAAACCCATTTTCGTTAAAAAATCCAAACAAATATCCATTTTCTTCACATTTGCATTCTTGTATATTTATTCATTTTGTAAATTATATTCATTTAATTTCTTGTACATTTGTACCAATTCAATATGGTTGTAATAGACTAATTAGGCTTTAAATTCTTGCAATCCCCATTTATACTTTGTACACCCCCTCCCACAAGTATTGTAATAGCGTAGTAACTTTAAATTCCGTAATTTATCGCTTTATATACAAATGCTAGTAACTAGGGTTTGTATGGAATTACTAAAACTAATCAAATAGAAAACCCTAATCAAAGACAAAATCAAGCATGAAAACAATACACTTGCACACAAGCACCCCCTAGGGTAAATCCACTTGGTTGCCTTACAAAATGGCCATATTACGCATGTGAGGTATCTTAGCAAAAACAAACAAAATATAAGATCATAGTCCCTCGATGACGCTATCTAAGTTGCCTTTCAAAACGATCTTAGTCCCTAAAGAGAATGCTAAGATACCTTGCAACATTGCTAATCATGGTTATACGATGACCCACGCCCGTCCCGTTTACATCCAAAGATAGGGTTACTTACCAAATCAATGGTATGATAACAATGTCAAAGGAAAAGGAAAATGAACATGAAATACTTTTGAGTAGTTAGAATGCTCCTAATTACTTGCCTAATTTCAAAACAAAACATCCTTGCTATTTTTCAAAACAAACACCTACACTTTCAAACATCTTACAAACTTGAAAACATTTTCAAAAAATCAAACACTTTGTATACATTCTTATGAATGAGAATCATTACAAAGTTTGCCTAAACAATGTCCTCTTTACAAAATACTTTCAAAACCATACAAAGCACAATTTCAAACAAAATCAAGTGATCTAGCAAGTAACTAAGAGCCCATGGAAAACTATGGATGAAAAGGGTGCTAATACCTTCCCTTTTCATAATCTACCCCCTGAACTCAAGAAATAATCTCAAAGGTTTTTCCTGTGCTTTTTCACCTTTCCTTTTGGATAAAAGAAAAGTCGGTGTTGACTCTTGCTAATCGCAACATTTGCAATCAGACACAAAACCTTCAAGTCAGTTCTCCCACCGTATCACAGCTGCCAATTCCAACAAGATTTCAAGGCCAATAATTAAAGCTTCATACTCAGCCTCATTGTTCGAATAAGAACCTTCGATCTTGTACTTGAATTTTGTTGGAATTTTATTTGGAGATATAATTAGAACTCCCACTCCAGTTCCATCTATATGACTGAAACCGTCGAAGTATAACTTCCAGCGTTCAATCTCCAAGTAATTTAAGGATTCTTCATTTATTGAGTGGTCGACTATAAATTTTGCTACCACTTATTCTTTTACATCCTTGAGAGGCATAAAAGTTAGTGAATACGCAGTTAATGCAAGTGCCCATTTGCCAATTCGACTGTGCAAGATGGGTTTTAACAACATATATTTGAAAACATCGAAATGAGATAAAACATAAACATCAACTGGTTTAATATATTGCTAGAGTTTTGTACATGAGAAGTAAAGACATAACCATAGTTTTTCAACTTCTCTATATCTAGTTTCTGCATCATTTAAAACTCTACTAAGGTAGTAGATGGGCCTTTCGACACCATTCTCATCCTCTTGAGCTAACATGCTCCCTAAAGTTCTATCAGATGCAGATATGTACAATCTCATACTCCTATTTCTACATGGAGGCACCAAAGTAGGTGGCTTGGTGAGGTATCCTTTGATTTTGTTGAAGGCCTCTTATTGTTCTTTCCCCCATTCGAATCCTCCTTTGTTAATTCAAAGTAAGGGTGATAAGGCTTGCATTTTCCACTTAAGTTGGATATAAAATCCTCAAGAAATTTATCTTGCCAAGTAGAGATTACAATTCCTTCTTGTTTGTTGGCGCTTTCGCCTCAAAATGGCCTTGGTCTTGTTCTGCTTTATTTCGATTCCTTCTTTGTGGACCATAAAGACTATGAAGTCCCATGCCTTTACGCAGAAAGCGCACTTTAGAGGATTCATCTTCAGACCATAGCTTCTCATCCTTTCAAAGGATTGTCGAAGATGGTCTATGTGATTCTTCCTTGAAACAGATTTGACAGCAATATCGTCAATATAAATCTGCATGAAAGTTTCAATAAAATCATAGAAGATAGAATTCATTTCTCTTTGATATGTTGCCCCTGCATTTTTTAGGCCAAAAGGCATTGCTACCCATTCGTAAGTGCCTAAAGACCCAAGACATTGAAATGTTGTTTTTGACACATCTTCTTCAGCAATGAAAATCTGATTGTACCCAGAATATCCATCAAGCATACTCATGTACTTGAAGCCAGCGACAGAGTCAACAAGCATTTCCGCCACAGGCATTGGATATTCATCCTTGGGTGTTGCATCATTTAGATCTCTAAAATCAATGCACACCTTTAATGTACCATTTTTATTTATAACAGGTGCTATATTTGCAATCCATTCGACATACCTGGTTGTTCGGATGAACTTGCATTTCAGCAGTCTTTCGACTTCCGTCTTCGTCTTCGACAAGATCTTTGGTGCAAAACTCCTTGGAGTTTGCTTGATAGGCTTTTTCCCAGACTTTATTGGTAGTTGAAGTTGCACCAATCCTCTGTCGAGACCAGGCATTTCATTATAATCCCATGCAAAGCAATCTTTAAACTCCTTCAGCAATTGGATTACTTTGACTCTGAGCTCTAGATCTATCTTTGCACTAATATATGTTGTTCTATTCACCATTCTTTTGCCCAAGTTTATCTCTTCAAGAGGATCTTGCGCTAGCATTTTAATATTGCTTGCCAGTGGATCCTTCTCGAAACTCAAAGGCTCATCATCGTAGATGGCATCTAGCCTCTAGCCTTGCACTTCCTTCTCTCTTGAGTCAGGTGGTTCTGGGTTGAAATATTTCCCAGGACCTTTTGGAAGTGGCACTTGCTCATTGGCTTTGACATCCATATACTTCACTTCATCCTCTAAGGCCACTATTATTCTGTTTTCAACCGCATATGCCTAAATCCTCTATAATGCTTGTGACTCAGTCATGGTCACTGAAATCACTTCCCTAGCCTGTTGGCCGTATATCATCAATCCCTCCAAAATCATTGTTTGAAATATCCTCCCTATCCCATTAGAATCAATGATCTGAGTGTAGGTATAGGGAGCAGAAAGCGTTGGGTGCTGGCGCCAAGTTGAAGTATGGAGGATTACATGGCCTATGTGGGCCAAATTTCTGTCGAAGCTTGTTCTGTCAACATTGTTGACTTCGATTATATAGTAACTCTGGTCAGCTTCAATGTTTTCTACTATGCCGTCTGGGCGCCAAATTGTAACACGATGATGCATCAACGATGGCACTGCTCCTATGCCATCGATCCACTCCCTGCCTAGGATCAAATTGTAGTTGGGTTTTGCTAAGATGACCATAAACATTATTGGTCGAACTATGGTCCCCACTTTGAGGTCCAATTGGATCACTCCCATGGTGGTACCAATTCCACCTTCATAGTTTGATAAAACCATGTTATTGGGCTTGATGTCTTCATCTCCCTTACCCATCTTTCTTAGCATACATTGAGGGATTATGTTAACTATGGCCCCACAATCAACCAAGAATTTGTTGATGGTCGCCTCTGCTATTTTTCCCTTATGAACAAGGGTTTGAGGTGATTCCTCATTACCTCAGAAGGATGCTTGAAGAAGGCATTTTACTCTTCTACACATCCATTATTCATAACATAGTAGCATATTGGCTGATGCTTAGCCATTTCTTGTTCGACCTCCCACTCGGTCTCTTCGACTTCGACCTATTGGTCGTATTCGCTGGGCAACACAAACACCACATTTACCATGATGTCTAATGTAGCATCAGATATAGAATCAGATTCTTCCTCTGATTCATCTTGTTCAGGCCATACCAGCCTTCTAGCAGTTGGCTTTTTCTCCAAAGGCATTCTTGGTTTAGCCTTTTCTTTTCTTTCCAGCACGTTAGTTCTTGTTTCTGGTTGGGGCTTTTCTGCAGCCTCTCTTTCGGCCTTTCTTCGTCTCTGATACCTTCTCCATTAGGAGCGGGTCATGGGGTTATTTTCGTTGTAATTGTTCGACACGTGAGCAACCCTATTTGTTGTTGTTGACTGAAATTCCTTTTTGTAGGCCAAATAGGATCCTCTTGGCATATCAAACATCTTCCATTTTCCCTCATTGGGCCTTTTTCTATCCGCTGCCTTCAAACAAGTATCCACAGGGACATTTGTTGGAGGCTCGAACGTTGATGGCCTACTCATCTAGTTTACTGGCCCCTTTTGGTATCCCCTTCTAGGGTCGTACCTTACTTAAGCATCCATGTTAGGCTGGGCAATGTTGCCCCATTTTTCTTTGCTACACGCACACCTTGTATGTGCTCATAAGCTTTTTTGCCGAAGATAGAACTGCATCTTGGATACAACATAACTTCTGACTTCTTTTTCTGGCATCTGTGTAGAAAATATGCCAGATTTTCGTTTTCCTTAGGAAATGCAAGCTTGTTGATTTCCTCTAATCTGATGCTGTCTTCGGAATCTACAGCTTTAGGTTCAGACACTTCAACCATATTTATTCCCGCGTTGCTCTTACTAGCTACACTTAGCTTCTACATCTTGGCCTCTAGGCTTTCTGTCGAACATGTGACAGCAACCAAGTAGGAACCTTCAATAGTTCCTTTATTTGAGCCTTCAGTGACTCCCTTGTTTAGGCTTCCAGCAACCTTTCTTTGTACCTCTTTGATAACTTTTCTACTAATGTCCTTAGTGAAACTGCCAAAAACAGGTTTGTTGATGAAGTCTTCTGAGACTTCGACCATATTGATGCATGAAGGTTCAGCATAGTGGGCATCTGCCTGCAACGGGTTTGCATCAATCTTTATGGGAGGTTTTTCAGCAACTTTGATATAAATTTTGGCCTATGAAAGCCAATGTTCACTCTATTCCGTGCCATGATTCTTTTGACCATGGTTGTCAAGTTATTATCTGCTGCATGGTTGTGGTTTCGAACTTGCTGTATTACCTCACCATAATTTTGGTTTCTATTTACCACAACTACACCTTATTCGGAAGCTCTTGGGACTTGTGGGGCAACTCTAGGTACTTCAACCCTAGGTTGTTCGACCTCCACTCTATGGTTCATCCCATCTGGTTGTGGAATCTAGTTAATGGTCATGTCATCCTCTAAGACCACACCATGATTTTCTCTTATCAGCTCTCTTTGGGGGTGTCTAATAGGTTGATGAACCCCAAAAAATTTGGCCATGCGCGTCATTTGCGCTGCCATTTGTTGGTTCGACTGGGTGGTATTTTGTATCAGAGAGTTAAGAACTGTACTCATGGTTTGTGCCAACATCTGCACCATGTCATGGTTACTCTCATCCATTTGTTGCCTCAAAATTGCTACAGAAGCATTTGTGAGGCTTGGCATTATATGGGATGTCCCTCCTAAGAGTTGTTTTCTACCCAAATTTTCCATACCAGTTCCAGATCCCTGCAATGGCAAAGATGCACTCACCAAAGGTTCTGAAAATATGGATGAGGCATTCATAAGGCTTACCATTTCAGCAGTTGGCATGCCATAGGGTTGGTCTCGACCCATCCAGGCTGTCGAGAATCCTGGAAGGACATAAGGTCGAACTCCCGGATTTCCCCTTGGTGGGGGTGTTCCTGGTGGACCCCTAGGACATGCAAGAGGAAGTATTGGTCCTGTTTATGTAACTATCAATGCTGGTGTCGAACCAACCGTAGATGGCACAGGTTCACTAACTGTAGGTGTAACCGCTATTCCCGCGGGAATTGGTGGAGGCATTTCTCCACTACTTGGCTGATTAGGATTAGTCGTTCTCCTATTTATTCTCCTAGGTATGTACTCTTTGGTGGTTGATTTACCACTTCTCAATAACATACAACACTTTTGAGAGAAAGGAAATTACATAAAGTACTTATGATAAAAATTGTTTTTATCAAAGTTTGTAAAAAAATAAAAACTTAGCAATGTCCCACCGGGTGTGCCAATTTGTTTACCGTGAAAATTAGTAAACAACCGCTGATCTTTCAAAAAATGTTATTTTGGTTACTTGCAGGATCGATCAGTTTGATCCTAGGACATATGATAAGTGTTTTTGGGGTTTCATAAGAAGTATTGAAGTTGTTAATGTACAAGTTCGACTGGACACTAAGAGTAAATTCTTGGATAGGTTTAAATGCACAAGATAAAGGTACAAACTTGGTAAAAACGCAAGTAAAGTACATGATAAAGTAAATTTGCAGTAATTTAAAAGGCCGTAGTGGTAAAGTTTGCAGAAAAATGTTAAATGGCAAGGATTGTAAAGAAATGTAAAGACTTTGATTGCAATAAAGTATGGTGATTCAAACGTACATTCTTAATATTCTTTCTCTCACAGAGGGTACTTGAATAAAATTGAATGACTTGTACAATGAGTTAAACACACGAAATTCTACACAAAATTCCTATATTTATACTAATAATAAGTAACTGCCGAACAATTTCTTTATTCCAGGATGAGGACAAGTGTCCTCTGTATGCTCTTCGACCCCTATCTTCATGCCACGTCGCTTTTCCCAACTTCCAAATGAATTTCCTTTCCCTCCTTTCTTCAGATTCAAATCCACTTGTTGTTGATACAAGAGCTTTTCGGTTGAAAATGTCTTTAACTTAGAAAATTCTCTAAATGTTTTTTCCTTCTTAGCAAGGATGACTTCGACACAACTCCTTTCACAGGCTCTTCTGTCGAAGTGTCTTCAACTTAGATTTCTTCAATCTATTTTTAGCCAATAAGGCCAATATATGTGAGTGTTGAATTTAGGAACTAACAATAACGCCAAGGGCGAAAAACATACATGAGTTCAAAGAAAATATACATACAAACCCAACCAATAGAGAATACACAAAGAAAAAGAGACATAAACCACAGACCTACCAGTTTGTTAGTGTCGATCGAAAATCAATCCACCCCAGATCATCTGTATGCAAGCTCCATAGTTGTTATCTAAGCTAATCCTAACAAATTAAAGGTTGATGGAGTTGGGAGAAAAAACTTCCCCAAAACCATAACCTAAAAAATAAACTAAATGAAGTTATAAAACAAATCTTAGCAGACTGCGCTAAGCCGGTCTGGCGCGCTAATCGCGACTTCCTTACTTTACACATCAAACCGACCTAAATCGCGCTAAGCGAGCTTCAAAACATTGGTTTTTACAAAATATCAAATGCAAGCAGCACACTTCAAAATGCACTGAGCGCACTCGTTCTTAGCAGCCTCTGTGTGCTAAGCAGGCTTCCTTGACAAAATTGATATTTTATTTCGAAAACGCGCATTCAGAGTCGTGCCTTCGACACATTATACCTCAATGATCCAAAATGCAACAAATACCTACATAATGAATGGAAAAACATCAAACGGTACACTATGTACACAAAAACAGAAATAAACACAAACTAAACTTATTTACCCAAAAGCCGAGTTTATTCAACGATATTAACAACAAAAAGTCGATAAGTGCAACAAAAATTATATACAAAAATAGATACAATTTGCACTTATCATTAACTCTTCCAATGGTTCCTGATGATAAAATTTGAACAAGAAAGAAATATCACAAGCCTCATCTGCCAATTGAGTAAGTTCCAAATAAAGGTGCTAGACAAAGTTTCATCTAGAAAATGATTTTGAAGTCTTGATATTGTGATCTTGAACTTGTGAACTCAAAGATGTGAATGTTCCAAAGTGTGAAAGCTCGATTTCTCCTAAGCTTAGTGCTTCACCTGATTTTGACAAGATTAATCTTGAAATACCAAGGAAATACAAAAATGGACAAAAGTATTTGAAAACTTATCATCTCTTCTATTTTTTATAAAAATTCTTAAAAACAATCTAGGAAAGTGCTTAATTGATTATAAGCATGTTTAACTAATTAGGTAGATAAAATACATTGGCTAATAGATTAAGAGTTTATTCTAATCGGTTAAATCAAAGTGCAGTGTCTCCTAATTTATCAACGAGGATGGTAATTGATTAAGTGGTGTAGAAAATCAAAATTTCCTATTTTTTCGTGGTTAATCTATTATTAGATAGTTTTAATACATTAGATCATTGAAAAGGCCCATGGATCGTTTCCTTTTTAGATAAAATTTTTATTATAGAAAGGAGCCTTCTCCTCATTTCAAAATACACTAGTTTTCTGAATATAAATTGTTTACTATCATTCTTTCTCTCACACTTATATAAAATTCTTTTTTCACTGAAGTTGTCTTAGTGACAAGAGAGTGAAAAGCATAATTTTAGATTTGTATTATATTGATGTTGTGATGAAACTATTTATTCAAGAGTATATTTCTCTTATAATCATTTTGTAATAGATTTGAAGGTTTCAATTTAAACATGTAAAAATCTTGGGTTGGGTTTTTAAGAATAAGATTTAGTTATGCATCTGACCTTTAGTTTTGATGATAACAATACATGGGTGATTAGATAACAATTGAGTACCCAAATGATTTTATCTAGTGTGTAGCTTGTACTAACAGGTTCTGACTCTGAAGGTATAGCATGTGATGTCATCAGACTATGGACTCAACATACAGAGTGATACAAGTGTGTGTGTTCAAAGGATCAAAATGCTTCTAAAACAACGGTTCTGAGGAATTTTAGCTTTAAAGCTTCTGACTATGACTCTGATGGTAGAGCTTCTGAAGGCTTTTTAAACTCTGAAGATTCTAGTCTCTCATGCTCCAAGGTTCTGAAGCCTCTGAAGGCAAGATTCTGATGAACAAGTTCTGAAGACTCTGAATTCCAAGGTTCTGAAGATTCTGAAGATAAGGTTTTGGTAAACAAGTTCTGAAGGCTATGAAGACCAACAATTTTGAAGACCAACATGTTGAAGATTCTGAAGACAAGGTTTTGATGAACTAGTTCTAAAAACTCTAAAGATAAAGGTTCTGAAGACATGTTTTGATCCTTCTAAACATGCTTTAACTCATACATATTTTGAAGCCTCTGAAGATTATAAGATAAGGTCAAAGTATTTACGTGAGAAATAGTACAAGATCACCTTATTCCACTACTCTGATTTTGTAGCAAAAAGACTATAATATCGGTACGCTGTTATCTACCACTCACTGTCCGTTATGCAAGAAGACAACTGGAATTCTGGTATTCCTATTCTACCCCCTAACAGATTTCTTTTTGGCTATAAAAGGAAGATTGGAAGAATTGGAAAAAAAACTTTTGTGCGCTGAATCACTCTGTTAAAACATTGTTGAACTTTCATTGTAAATATTTTGTGAAGTTTTGTAAAGCAAGGAATTTTTGTTAGGAAACTTGCTAGCAAGGAACTATTGTTCACTAACTTTCTTCTAACACTGTTGTGTTATTTCTTTATATTTCAACTTGTGTAAATCTGCTTTCGTAGAAGCATCTTGTAAACACACATCTTGTATTTCAACCTTGGGTTGGCAGTTCCTTGAGAGACTAGAACTTTAGTCAGATTCTCAAAAAGATATTGACGGGTAGTGTTTGTGGTTCTAAACATAGACGGGTAATGTTTGTTTGTGTTTGTAATCAGTTTGGATATAGTGGATTAACTTAGTTAACAGTGAACCAAGATAAAAATAATTGTGTTCATTTATTTTTGTTCTTGTGTTAACTTCAAGTGTTTGGTTTCAAAAATATTTTATTCTTAGAAACCCAATTCAAACCCCATTTTCTTGTGTTTCTCGCACCTCCAAGTTTAAGTTTATTAAGTTGAGCCTACGTGATAGGGAAAATAACAACTGTACTATTTTGCCTTGCAGTAATAATAGGGAATTTTTCCCCGGGTATTGATCTCGAGGACTGTGTGTAGTACCGAGGATAATGTGTAGTTCAATTAAACAAAAGCTTTACTTTGGGATAAGGTTTTGTAATTGTCACTTAGTCAACAGAAAAATCAAATGGCTTTTTAACAAATATGAGGAGTATGCTAGGATAAGTGTGTGATTTGACCTTGTATTAACCTTCATTCTTGATCTCTTCAACAAGTTTATTACTTTCAACTACCGAATCTTTAGTTTGTTTTTCCCTAAGTACTTAGTGAGAAAACCTCTGATCCTTCATCCTAATACCTAAGTTCTTAGTGAATTATGATGATACCAAGCAGTTATGTTATCAAGATTTTACCGGTGACCTATAAGGTATCCCTAGTCCTAGGTAATATCTACTATAGTCTAATTGTTCAAAAACCTTAACAATGGCAGTCCAGTCCTAATTGTTAACTGTGGATCAATCGTTATTTGTCCGATAAGAAAGGCATAAGAACATTGAACAATTAAATTGAAAACCAACTATTGTATCAATACCAAGAATTCAAACTCAATACATTTGAAAATCAAGGAAACCCCCTAGCATTAGGGGGTTTAGCCTATCATAATATTAAAAATAAAATCAATAATAAAATTAGACATTACAAAATGTGAGGATTCTTCAATCTTCAATTGATATCGCTCATGAAAGAATCTCCGTCTCCAAATCTCTTGAAAGCCCCAATCTTTATTGTTCCTAATCTTCTTCCGTCAAAAATTCCTTCAATTCATCGTGATAACTCCTCTAAATAGCAAACACCCACTTAGGTCGGTCGGAAATACCAAAAATGACCCTTTGGGTCACAAATAGTGAAAAATAAGGAAAACATGAAAAATCAGCATAACTAGCCAACACGCCCCGTGTAAGGAGACACGGTCGCCCGTGTAGGCCCTATGGTATTTAATTTCTTTAATCAACTCCCAGACATGCTGACATGACTCGTGTCAGGTGCCACGGTCGCATGTGTCAGCCCCATGGCCTCCAGCTTTGCACGCACTCATATCCTGACACAGCTCGTGTCAGGTGACACGACCCCCCGTGTCAGGCCCCCTATAGGTGGATTTTTGACTTTCTTCAAAACTTTGAGTTTTTGCACTTTTTGCTTTGAATTGTTTTGTTTGATTCCTTTGACCCTGGAAACACTAAAACACACAACTAAAGCATAATATGCGGTAAAATGAAATAAAACACTCAGCAATAAAAGAAAAGATAATTGCAATTAATGATACATAGATGTGTAAATGCCACTGATCAAACTCCCCTAAACTTAAATTGTTGCTTGACCTCAAGCGACCATTACAAGAATTCATGAAAATTACAGCAACCTGATACTCGTACATGAGACACCCGTTCATGGTTGACCAAAGAGCAGTCTGTATGATGTTTATATGACGCGAAGAGTTTGTGTAAGAATCTTTAAATCTAGATCTTCCTCTTCAGATACCTCTCTAACTATGCTTTGTACTTAAGTCTCTTTTCGATTTTCCTCCTTTTTCATTAGGACAATCAAATTAAGGCAATGGCAATTATGATGATCATCACACGCACAAGACTAATCAAGACGTTTTTTTCTTAGATACCAAATAACAGCATTGGCTACTGTAATACAGTGGGAGTAGTGACTTTTTGGTTTTATCGCAAATTTTGCAGTTAGCAAGAGTCGCCATCGACTTTTCTTTTATCCAATATTTAGGAAAGGTGAAAAGAACAAGAAAGACCTTTGATAGATTTTGGGCTCGGGGGTAAGTTATGAAAAGGAAAGATGTTAGCACCCTTTTCATCTCTATTTATCTACAATCTCTTAATAGCTTAGCTCACTTAAAACTTGCTTTATGTGTGTGATTTTATTTGAAAATATTTTGAAATTCCAATGTAAGGCTAACTTTGTAATAATTCTTGTATCAGTCTTCAAGAAAGTATACAAAGTGTTTTTGAAAATATTTTTTGTTTTGAAAATATGATATTTGAACATGTTGTGAGCAAGCAACTAGGAGTCTTACCCACTAATAAGGTCTTTCTTATTATTTTCCTTCTCCTTTGGAGATAGTATAATACATACCATTAGTTGGTAGGTAATCCTATCTATTGGATATGAAGGTACATGCATATGGTCATCGTATGGTCATGGAAGGTAACATGTAAGGATACTTTAGAAATTGTGTCAGAGGGACTATCATCATTTTGTAGGAAACTCAGAGGGTCATCGAGGGGACTAGATTACTTTGTAGGCAACTCGGAGGATCATCGAGCTACTATGATCTTTATTCGAAAGGGACCATGATGATATTGTTGAATCAAGGATCTTTTGCTAATGTATCCCCACTTTCAAGGGACATGACCAATATTCGTAAGGCAACAAGAGAGGTTACCCTAGAGCTACAAGTGTGCAAAGTGTTTGTTTTCAGTTATATTAATCTTGAAAATTAGGTTTTCTATGTTTTCTTTTAGTCTTGCCATACAAACCCTAATTACTAACAGTCAATTATAATGTGCGGAATGTAAAGTGAGGAAAATTAACCCTAAGCTATTACATCCTGTGAGCAGTTACATAATAGGAAAAGATGCGAGAAAATTAATCTATGTTATTACATCGGGGATTTCATGACGTAAAAGTTTGCTTCTCTCAATTCTAACATCAATGCTCGATGGACTGAGATAAATGACTCTACCTCATCTCGAATAGATGCTTTTCAGAATGATGTGAACCAACAATTTTCATATCTTTATTCACATCTTCATATCCCTCCATACGACCCAACCAATCCTGCACCTCCGCCTCCTCAATACACCGAACCACCTCTTCAACAACAATTTCCTTATCAAGGACCTTTCTAAAATGTTCTTGATCAATGTTATTAAATTCTTATTATAAGTATCATTATGGATTTTGTCTTGTTTTATTTTGTTCATTTTATGTATTGTGTTTTTAAAACTTTGTTCGATAATTTTGAAAGTTTTGTGTTTTTCATTCATGTTCCTATACATTTCTTTCTGGTATACTTTCTTGTTGCATCTTTCCCTTCTTTTTGATAATGTCAAAGGGGGAGAAGGATGTAACGGCACTTTATGGTTGTTTGTTTTCATTGTCTTTACAGGGCAAGCTTTCAAATCTTTTTCTCCATAGGGGGAGAAATCTTCTCAGGGGGAGAAAACACTTTTTGCTCCAATTCTGAACAACTCATAAAGAAAGATGGTTTGTCATCATCAAAAAGGGGGAGAATGTAATTTCAAGCCTCAACTCAACTTTAGTTTTGATGAAAGACAAACAAGCTAGTTTGATGAAAGACAAACAAGCATTATGGAAAGAAGGAAAAGAAGTGGAAATCATCTTAAAGCATCATTCACTCAAAGCTTCAAGGAACTTGGCAAGCAATCAAGTATATCAATTCTCAATTAAACTACATTGATTAGAAATGCTCAAAAATGATATACACACTTGCCACATCTCTTCAATTATATTTCAAAACAATTTTTAAGTTTTTCTCTGCTGTAAATCGATTAACATCTTGTGTAAATCGATTTACACATGTTTTTTCAAAAAACTGTTTGCTCCTGCCAGCAATCGATTTACAGGTTGTGTAAATCGATTGATCACAGAACAAACTGATTTTTTAACACTTGTAAATCGATTGACGCAACATGCTAATCGATTTACACTTCAAATTTTTTGAAATTCTGAACGTTACAAACACGTGCAATCGATTTGCATGTTATGTTAATCGATTTGCACATTGAAAATTTTGAAAAATCTGAACTGGTTTCAAGATATCCTTCATACCTTTTCTCTAATAGTTGCATGATCAAACATTGCATCTTGTCAAGTTTTACAAACAGAAAAGTGTCCTTTTGGAAAGGTATCTTGATTACTATATATTACAAAATATTTCAAATCATAAACAACTCTTCTCTTATGCAATAAAATCTGAACTTTGTAAAATATTCAAACTTCATATTTCTTAACTTTTAAGAACAAAGATTTTCTGCACTTTCACACATATAAAGAACAGAAATCTTTGAGCATTATCTAACCATTGTGTTACAGTTTGAATTGCTTACAAGAGAAGAAAGAAGAAACTTCAAAGAAGTCACTCTATGTGATCAACATCTTTCAAGAAATCATACTTCATAAAAACATACAAAGTGTAACTTATTTCCAGGATTGTTGGAATTAAGTATTAGATTACTTTTGTTCCTTGTTGTCCATTATTAGAAACAAGAAGTATCTTTTGAGAGGATTGTTCTCATTAGACTTATTGGAAATCCAAGAGGGTGTTCTTGGTTATTTGTTAGGTTCTTTAGTGGATAAGACTAGGAAGAGTCTTGTAAAAGTTCTAACAATATAGTAAAATCTCTTGCGTGTTTGCAAGGGGACTGGACGTACTTCCGGGGTGTGGAAGGAACCAGGATAATTCTCCGCGTCTCTTTACTTTCTGCACTCTACAGTTTTCAAAGCACTAAATCTAAACCAGAAAGTATAAAATAAGTCAAAAATCGACCACCACCTAATTCACCCCCCCTCTTAGGCGCAATCTTAATCTTACACTAATTAGATTATGATTAATGGTTAATCAAAAAAGGAATTAATTAATGAAAATATAAGAAAGGAAAAGGGTTAGAAAAAAAGGTGTTAAAAGAAATTTCATGGGGTGGGAGTTGAACCCACGCCCTTATCCTCACAAAATACCTTTCTATCCACTGCGCCATGCAGTTTTTTATGACATGGAATAGGACTGAATCCTTTTGTTATAAACCTGTACGTTATCCTGAAAAACAAAATTATTTGACAAAAGTTGGGATGGAACCCACGCCGTTTACTATGCCAAACGTATCACTCACCACCAGGCCAATTGTTGTTGCGCGTTCATAACATGAGAACTAAATATTATATAGTAAAATAATTGGATCAGAGAAGCGCCAGAGCCCTAGCTCTGGTCATATTCTCTGGTGATCCAAAACCCTTAACCTGCAAAAACGCGTGCATTAGATCATAACAGGGACCGTATCCCCCTAATTTAACCCTTGTGAATCCAATGGTGGTATTGGTTTAACCTGAAAATGCTTGTAGAGTGAGTTTTAAAGAAAATGTTTCAAACTTCCCTAACAATGGTAGATATTCATTCATCCATCAAAGATTACAAATGATGATTCTAAACAAGTCCAAACATCATTATAAACAGGTATATATGCATTAAATCAATCAACAATGCATGAATTATGATTTTGAGTTCAAGAAAGTTCAAGAAAGTTCAACAAACTGATGTAGTCGAGGGAGAGAGTTCTGTCGTGATTCAATCTTGAGTAAGGGTTGGAATGACTTCCTGGGAACCTCAAGAGTGTGATGGCATGCTTGGAATTGATTGATAAAGTCTGCACATGAGGGTTTGAGTTTACCCTAGTTCTTGAAAATTTTGAGATTTTTAGGGTTCTTCTTGAGACAGCCTTGCATGTCTTTTTGAAGTCTGGAGATGTTATGTATATATAGATGAGAAGATTAGGTCAAGTGGTGGGCTTGGACATCTCATGAAGTTATATCTTTGATTTTGTTTGAAAATAAGTTGAAATCTTCCCAAACCAATGAAGACTTGTTTCAAATAAGGCCACACAATTTCTTCAGCTTCAAGGTAGATATTTGGGCCTCAAACTTGATTAAAATAAGAGTTCATACACCTAAGTCCAATACTTTCATATTTTATTTGATTTAATTTCCATTTAAATGAATAAAATCCAAATAAAAGAAATAAAAATCATAAAAAATGTGTGAATGAATTTAGAGGTCTAATATGAAGTCATGAACATGTTTGAACCTGAAAACTTAGGCTCATTAGCCTAAAAATTCAACTTTCCTCAATTTAGGTTTCATGCATTTTCTCAAATTTTCTCAACTTGCACCAATCATAACTCTCTCAATTTTTGTTATATGAAGATGATCTTAGACTTTTCGGAAACCTCAATATGTGTCCTATAACTTTCATGTTGGTCATTTTTTCATTTGAAGCCTTTATCTTTATGTAAATTGCTTTGACAAAAGATGTGTTTTTCTTGACTTTTAAAATGGCCTGTAATGTTTTGGCTCATATCTCTCAAATGAAGAATTTTTGGCCTTGAGCTTAGAGAGACAAAGTTGTAGAGAATTGAATTTCCTTGAAGGTAAGATTTGGTCGAGAAATTTCTGATTAAGTATATGAAAGTTATGCTTGGTCAAAGTTCAGTTGTCTTCTCCTTAAGAAAACCCTAATTTACTAACTTTTGACTTTTGATGAATCTTGAGTTTTCTTGATAAATCAGGATCAACCCTTGATCAAATGATGAATTTAACTTCAAAATGTTAATGTTGACCAAAAATCTTGAAGTTTGACTATAGATTGGTCAAAGTTGACTTTTTGTCCAATACAATTGATTTGCAATCATCTGACTAATTGACTGAGCAAACTTGTGATATAAGGCTTGAAATTTGGTATGAGGATTTTTTGAAGGATATGAGAAACCATGAAATCCACTTGAGGCATTGGAAACTCAATTTCCTTTGAGAAAAGAAAAACTATAGATGTAGGTCAATTTCTTAGGAGGAGAGTCCATCTGATCAATCTTTGATAAGTCTTGAGTACTTGAGACTCCTATGAGCATGAGGAGGTGTCTTGAATTAATTTGTCTTGAAAATTGGAGGTCTAATTTTGGGGTACAACAGCTACTTTTAATTACCGGTGAAATTTTCAAACTTTTCAGTTATATATTATCCTCTTGGATGACGTTTGGGGATCAACCTCCTTTGGGCTGAATAACCGGATGAGGGCTACCCAACTTAGCAAGCCAGTTGCCTTTTACCGCCTTTTTATCTTTTGGTGCTAAATTTATTTATCTCTACATCAATCATATATGCATAGGAATCTATGTTATGCCGGACTGTGAGGATAAACTACTTTAGGAGTACTTCTCAAGATTCAAGCACTACGGTACAGATCTAAACGTTAGACTCATATTACTGTCATATTATTCAAAATTTCTACCCTCTAACAACCATCCCTTTGTCTCTATACACTATTCCCGAACTCTATGAGAACTAAGTTCTTGATTAAAACAAAACTTTTTGGCCAAATTTGGAGGACTTCAACTCCTGGATTAACATAGCAATTCACAAAGAACTAAAAAATAATTCAAAAAATAAGAAAAGCAATAAACACCCCCCCCCCCAAACTTGAACTAAACATTGACCCCAATGTTTCAGAACAAGCGCGAGGAATGTGACTCACAGAGGTAAATGCAACACCAGCTGCTGCCTCATAGCTTTCACCAGTAAGACTCCCTTTTATCACCTACAAACAAAACAAAAAGAAAAAAAAAGTTAGTTAAAAGCGTGGGTTGCCTCCCACGAAGCACTTCATTTAACGTCACATGGCTTGATGGTTCATCCCCTTATGGGGGTACTTCCTCTTCCACACTTTGTTGCTTGTCTCTTCCGTAATTCAGAACTCATTCAGATCAAAAGTATCAACCCATTTATGCTTCCATCCACTTCCAACTTCCATCTGCTCATCTCGGTGTTCCTTCTTTTTTCTCTTATTTCCTTCTTGGCTGAGCTTAGGTATTTTTATTGATGCCATCTGAGAGATTTTTCCTGAGACTTCTTCTAGGAGTGATTTTGAACTGTTGCTTTCTCCTTCAACTTTGATCATTCTGACTAAAGATTTATTCCTTCCACCTGCACCTTGCTTCTTGATTTCCAACACCTTCAAGGTTATCTCCTCTTTCAGTGTCAGATTACCTGCCTCGATATCAAAATTGCATCGACTAGTCAGCATAAATGGTCGACCAAGAATGACAGGAGTCTCTTCATCTTCAGGTATGTCCATGATCTGAAAATCAACTGGGAAAACAAAATTGTCAATTTCCACTAATACATCTTCAGCTATCCCATATGACTGCTTGATGGTGTGATCAACAAATTTCAATTTAGTCCCACTCCCGCTTATCTTCTCAATACTGAGCTTATTGAAAATTGATAACGGCATTAAACTCACACTAGAGACAAAATCAACCAGAACCCTCTTGAAAGTTTTATCTTTTATGGTGCATGGTATTACAAGTGACCTCAAATCCTTCTGCTTGACAAGTATTTTTCTCTCGAGTGCAATTATACACAATCTATCATCAACGGGTACCTGTCCATCTTCTGTTGTTCTCTTTTTTGAAATTACCGCCTTCATAAATTTGTGGTAAAATGGCATTTTCTCGAGTGCTTCAATGAATTGTATATGGATCTCTAGCTTTTTGAAATTTTTTACAAATTTCTTAAAATCTTTTTCTTTTGTGTCCTTTGCCACTCGAGATGGATACGGTAACTTGATCACTGGTTTAGTCTTCTCTTCAATTGGCTTCACTGGTGAGACTACTTCTTCCTATTTTTTCTATTCTCTCTCACTTCCAACTCCACTTCTATGATATTATCATGAAATTTTACCTCATCTTTCTTCTCTTCGGCAACTTTCTCATTACTTATTGTGATAACATTAATATTCTCATGATTTTTCTGATTTTCTTGTGCTCGCATCGTTACTTATTGTGTAAAATAGATACATAACACTTAACTTATTGCTACACATTCAACTCATAACACCGACATCTAATCGCATATAAAACAGATACATAACACTTAAATCATCGGATGAACAGATGACAACAATTTTAGTCTTTAAAACGAAACAACTTTATTACTTAAGCAACATAATCAAAATTTTCAACCCAAAAGACATAACATCTTTGTCCAACTGAAAACAACTTTAGAAACAACAAAGTACTTAACTAAATCAACTTAAAATTCAAAAACGGAAGTAAAATCAACAATAAAGCAACAAGCGTTCATCCCCCCGAGTGTTACGTATCAGAGCGACAACACCGACTCGAACTACTGAAGGTAAACCAACTTCATTTTGGATTACCTGCACATTACCAACATAGGGGTAACATTCAAACAGAAGGGGTGAGATATCAAAAAAAATATAGTAGAATGTATGATGAATAATTTATTAGAATCATTTCATATAACAATCACCACTTCACGAATCTTTAACAACATTCAACACCACTAGTTCTTCCATACAACAACTCAGGATGCAACATGAAATGCGACTTGATTTGTATGCACGTGCATATGGTACCAACAGAGAAAAACTCCCAGCTTAATAATCTTCCAATTAATACAGGCATCAACAAGGCATAAGCCTACAACTTAGTATTTGCCAAATTCAGGCCAACTTACAGAGCATGAGCTCCCAACGTGTTATGCTATGTATGCAACGATATTATGAAACACAACAACAACTCGACAACAACAACAACAACTCAACAACAATTCAACACTGGCCACAAGCCTACAAATCATCTGCCAAGAATTAGAGGCATTTCAACAACATCAATATATCCTGCAACTTCGCATCGTTAACAATATTGACATTACAACAACATAGTAAAATTCATAAATACAATCGAAACCCATTGCAATAACACTACATAATTATTCAGTTATACGTCTATATTCGGTTATTAGACGTTTGGTGATGGTTCCTCTAATATTAACTTGTTGCAACTATTATATAAGATAGTACTACTATCAATAATTTCCACTACTGTTAGTGCTACTAATTAATTCTCTACTGTTGTTTTATTGCTAATATATTTCTATTACTATTTCATAATTAACTCCTACTTTCATGAATTATATCTACTATTATTTTACTATTAATAGCTTACAGCTTGGTTTTAGCCAATCAATACAGGCAACACAACAAAATTCATCACTACCTACAACTTCAACAGTTAATAACAACCACGTCACAACGACTTATATATATATATCAATACTATTATCGACCAAGTCTTATTAGTTCACTTATACTAAAATATTCTACTGATGGACCCTACTAATCAATGTCTACTAAACATCTACTACTCTTATTTTCCATAAATTACTGCTACAAATGATTACCTTTGCTACTATTTTAATTTATAGAGGTTTTTCTGTTATTACTTTTCTACTACTACTCTTAAGGTCATCTTGATAAATACTTACTAACTATATAATCCAATTCAATCATCTATTTCATTACTCTGCTATATGATCCATTTCTATAATTTGTGTACTTAATCTCTCCTATTAACCAATTAATAGAATAAGGTAACAGGCACACAGGAAACAAAGCAACAAAAGAAAACAGAAAACATATGTTTAGGGTGTGCTCCTCGTCACCCAACTGTGCCGCTCGGCACAAAACTAAAAGGCCATGTTTCTCGTCATGGAGTTGTGCTGCTCGGCACACTCCTCTCTATACCATACCGGTCGGCATGCTCGTGTGCCCCTCGTCACAGAGTGTTTCTCACGCAGTTTCTTCATAGGATTACTGATTCCAACACAGAATTCTCCAAATCTTCCTTCGCTTAACAATATTTTTGCAACAAAATGATACAATGTAGTATTACATTGACATAGCAACATAACAACTATATCAGCAATATTATAATTTCCAATAACATATAGTTAATTCTGCGAACAATTCAGGAATATCCACAACATGATAATAGACAATTTCAGAAACATCAACAACATACGCATAACAACATTACACCAACCCAATTCCTACATACTATTCATCATAATTCCCATTATAGAGTCAGAACCCCACCCTTACCTCGGAATGAAGGTCGCTATATAATTTTATGATCGAACCTAGCTTTGCCTCTTTTCCTTTTTCCTCTTCTCTGCAACTTCTTACGTTACTGCTCCAAGACTTCGTGATATTTCTAATTAACCTAATTTCTTATTATTATAACTAAACCTAATAATATTATTATTATTCCTAATGAGCTCAAATTACAAACTCCACCTATTACTACTTCTAACCATCAAAATATGTCCAACTAATATTCTACTAATATTCTATACTTTCTAATATTATATATTAATATTATTAATCAACTTAATTTAACTGACTAGTAACAACACCGTAACTTATACCGATATAACACAATATTTCAACAAATAATTCGAAATTAATCAAAAATATCTAATTAAATAATTAATTAAACTAATCGGGCGTTACAATTACTCCATGTCTCTTCTTGAAATTGAGAGGGTGGGCATCCATCTTTTCAATATCCACCTCCCACTCTGCCTTCTGAGGAGCTTGTTGCGGCTGATCTTTCCAGGAAAAGTTAGGATGATTCTTCCATCCAGAATTATTGGTGTTAGAATATGGTTATTTTTCCTCAAGAATTTTATCTCCTCAATTTTTATGGAGTTGCAAGACATTGCACAGTAAGGTGCGTTCCACTAAAAATTTCACAAGCAACCTTCTGTACTTGTTGAACTTGAGCTACATGTTGAGTACCCATGTTCATTTCTTTCAGCTTTTTCTCCACTTCTGCAGCAATAGGTCTCTTCAATTTTTAGTTGCTTATTCACTTCCACCTTCAAATCACTCCCTCTAGTTTTCTTACAACTCTGTCATATAGCTCCAAATGCTCATTTTCAGCAATGGCTTTAATAATCTTTTTCACACCAGTGGCTGTTGTAAAGTTTGAAGAGCCACCGGCAACTGTATTAATAAGTTGCTTTATCTTCATTCTGAGGCCATTTACAAACATTTTCATTTGCTCAGTTTGACTCATGTTGTGAGTGAGACATGCTACTAATAACCTCTTGAACCTCTTATAAGCATCCACTAGCGACTATCTTTCCTTCTGCTTAAAATTCATAATATCATATCTTTTGCAAATATAAACAGAAGCAGGAAAGTACTTATTAAGAAAAGTCTTCTCCATCTGTTCCCAAGTGGTGATACTTCCAGTAGAAAATGGGTAAAACCACTCTTCAGCATCTTCAGACAGCGTGAACGGGAACATCCTTAATTTCTTGGCTTCTTCAGAGTGCCCCTCAATCTTCAAAGTAGTACTCATCGTGAGGAATCTCTGCAAATGCTTATTGGCATCTTCATTGATCTTTCTAGTGAAATATTTATTCTTGAGCTGGAGAATGGTTGAAGGATGCAGTTGAAAATTTGCAACATTAATCGGTTGATTCACAATAGCCAACTGACCTACTAGAGCATTTTCTCCTCCGTAATCCCTAAGAAGTCTCTCCGGTGGTGGTGGGTTTTCTCCCATAGTTTCGGGTTCTGGTTATGAACCAGAGTATGTATATCAAAGGAAATTAAGCTAAGGGTCGTCCTCGCATGCAAAGGTTAGAAAAACCAATAATAACAAAAATAGATAAAAATTACATAAAAGAAATTTTAGTTATAGAGCAACAAAATTTTAGTTGAACTCAAATTACACTCAATAACTCGACAGTCCCCAGTAACGGCACCAAAACATTGATAAGGAAAATAACAAGTGTACTATTTTGCCTTGCAGTAATGTTAGGGACTTTTTCCCCGAATATCGATCTCGAGGACTGCGTGTAGTACTGAGGATAATGCATAGTTAAATTTAAAAAAAAAGCTTTACTTTGGGATAAGGTTTTATAATTGTCACTTAATTAACAGAAAGATCAAATGGATTTTTCGCAGATATGAGGAGCATGCTAGGGTAAGTGTGTGATTTGACCTTGTATTAACCTTCATTCTTGATCTCTTCAACAAGTTCATTACTTTCAACTATCGAATCTTTAGTTTTTTTCCCCTAAGTCCTTAGTGATAAAACCTTTGGTCCTTCATCCTAATACCTAAGTCTTTAGTGAATTATGATCAAATTAAGCAGTTATGCTATCAAGATTTTAACGGTGACCTATAGGGTATCACTAGTCCTAGGTGATATCTACTATAGTCTAATTGTTCAAAAACCTTAACAATGGCGGTTCAGCCCTAATTGTTAACTGTGGATCAATCCCTATTTATCCGATAGGAAAGACATAAGAACATTGAACAATTAAATTAAAAAGAAACTATTATATTAATATCAAGAATTCAAATTCAATAAATTTTCAAATCAGGGACACCCCCTAGCATTGGGGGTTTTAGCCTCTCATAGTATTAAAAAGAAAATAAATAATAAAATTAGACATTACAAAAGGTGAGGATTCTTCGATCTTTAATTGCTATCGCTCATGAAAGAATCTTTGTCTCCAAATCTCTTGAAAGCAATTTTTATCGTTCCTAATCTTCTTTCGTCAACAAGTTCTTCAATTCATCGTGTGAACTCCTTTAAATAGAAAACACCCACTTAGGTCGGTTGGAAATACCAAAAATGCCCCTCTAGGTCACAAACATTGAAAAATAAGGAAAACATGAAAAATCAGCGTAACTGGCCACCACGGCTCGTGTCAGGCGACATGGCCGCACGTGTTGACCCTCTGGTATTTAATTTCTTTAATCAACTCCTAGACATGCTAACACAGCCTGTGTCAGGTGACACGGTCGCCCGTGTCAGCCCCCTGGCATCCAGCTTTGCACACATTCATATTTTGGCATGGCCCGTGTCAGGCCCCCTGTAGGTGGATTTTTTACTTTCTTTGAAACTTCGAGTTTTTGCACTTTTTCGCCCTGAATTGTTCTGTTTGATTCCTCTGACCCTTAAAACACTAAAACATACAACCAAAGCATAAAATTCGGTAAAATGAAATAAAACACTCTCCAATAAAAGAAAAAATAATTGCAATTAATGATAAGTAATTGTGTAAATACCATTGATCACTATGTAAGAATGTTGTTTAAGGTCATTGAGTTGAGCTTGTGTAAAAGCTCTAGGATTTACTGAAGGTTTGTAGGTTGATATTTTGGAAAAGCTCAAGTTGTTTTATAAGGTTATTTTGGTTGATGATGTATAAAAGATCAAATTATTTTAGGGTAAATCTCAAGGGAAAACTATTGGTAACTCAAGTATGCCAAGTGGTTTAAGTCGAAATAGGATAAATATCTGGTTTGATCTTTCGATTTCTTATCTCTTTTATTTCTGTTACTTATTTTTTCCGCTTCTTATTTCTCCAAATCTTATCATCTATATTTTTTTTTGCTTTATACTTGTCTATTAATCTCTTTTAACATTGTTAGTTACTTGTTTTTATGATTGGCTAAATTTTGGTAAAACATGGTTTTATATTGATGTTATGCAAGATGTTGTAACATCTTCATCAACTGTCATAATAGATTTTCTGTTATGTGTTTCAACAAGATGTCAAAGACAAATGTCATGACATCTTGGTCAGTGTACAACAGGCACTTCTGTTATATATTTGTTGACATATTGGATTTGATTTGATGAGATCCTTTTGGATATACCTCTTCATTATGCACAGGTCAAAGAGATTATTTAGGAACGAAATATAGATTTCATAGGGTTTCTTAAAAAGAATTTTGGAGACTTTTTAGGAAGATTTAAAAAGATTTGTTCCTATTTTTATGAGAAGATCTTACAGCTATTTTTAAACGTGAAGATTGGATCTATTTAAAGAGTCCAAGTCCATACTACAAGAGTCTATAAATAAGGACTTTCTAGACCTAAAATAGTAAGCATTCACATTGAAGAAACCGTGTGTGCAATATAAGTTAAGGGTTTTGGGAGTATTTTAGGTTTTTAGTGTTTGTGTTCTTTGTGTGTCACTCATGTATCTTTGATGCATTGAGTTGACTGGTTGTTGCTTGTTTATTAAACTATTATTTTCACTCATGAGCTTTTAAGCAAAGAGTCGACTATTGTTCTTAGTTGAAGCTTTTAAGCAAAACTAAGTATTGTTTACTTGGAGTGTAATCTTCTATTGGATTTTAAGTCTAGTTACAAGGTTCATGGTTGTAGGTATATCACTGAGGTGATTGGAAGTGAGAGGGGGATCTCATATCTAGTGTATTCTAAGTAGTAGTTGCAAAAGGTAGTGATTAGGCAAGAAGTTTTAAAATAGGGTTGTTTTAGTTTTGAACAAATACTATCATAGTGAATTTCCTTCCTGGCTTGGTAGCCCCCAGAGTAGGTGACTTTGCATTGAATTAGATTAACAATTAATTGGGTTATTTAAATGTATGCAATTTATCTTTTTATATAATCAACGGTTTCAGCAAGTTTTTTGTCAACAGATGTAATAACATCTATCCCGACATCATGTTTCTATGTTAAGATATATGTTCTGACCTTTGTATTGCAAGTGCCAGAATTTCAATTGGCATCAGAGCAGGTTGTCTTAACCAGCAAAAATAAGAGTCGCCACCACTACTTTTTATCCTAACGACAGGAGAATAGTGGAGAACCCTAATTTGCACAGAGACTCTAAGTTCATGAGTCGTTTTTAGACGAAGGGAAGGTGTTAGGCACCCTTCATCTGTCTTGTTATTAATGGGATCCATTTTTAGGTCTAAGGGTGAGATGGGAATTTCATGGGGTGAAAACAATAAGACCCCAAGTTTAGAAATTGAACTTGGCCCAAATATGCAGAGGGGACGTGTTTTCTAGTTAGGTAGTAAATCTGGGAGGTGCAAATATCAAGGGTTGTGGCCCAAGTTTACTTTAGAGTCCACAAGGCAAGGGGGTGAGCTGTAGTTAAAAAGAGTAAAATAAAAATTGGGGATGTTAATAACGATGGGCTTAGGCCCAAGAAAAAAGATCATGAAATCTGTTTGATCTCGTGTGTGCGCACGCCTAGTCTTATTGTGGACTAGCGTTATTACCACTGTTTGATGGTGATCATGTGACCCCCTCAAGTTAACTCAGGGGTGTTGATCAAGAATAAGCGGGATGGACGACCGTGATGGGAGATTAGACTAGAGTGCATGATTAAATGCATCGCATGGAGTCACTGTACATCGATCTATCATGTGGCCAGCTAATGGCCACATGTAGCGAGCAAGCAGATATGCGGAGGGAGTATATCTTTTCATTCTTCATTTTTCCATTCATTTTTTCCATCACTAATTTGTCTTCTTTCTCTCGTTCTCTCTTCTTCTCTCTGACCTAACAACAACAACAGTACTCAAATCGAGAAAACCCAGTAACCCAAAACCCTAAACGGCAGCGGCCATAAGCGGCAGCAGCCTCAAATACCCCCTCAACCTTAAACCCAATTTCAGAAACACAACGACAACCATAATAATCAAAACGAAAAAAAACCTAAGCTAGGTATTTTGAGGGTTATTGTTTGTGTCGTGAATCTTGTTGTACTACTTTCATGTTTTGTGTCCGCCTTCTAATCTCTCCATTCTTCTCATTTACAAATACTTTGAACAACAACGATAGAGGTGCACAAAAGGACTTAGGGTTTCAGTTGTGAAACCCAAGTTCTTCGTGATTGGAAGCTTCTGATGTTGAATCAGAATTCGTCCGCCAAGACTGTGAGGATCTTCGTCTCCAAATTCTTTTCTTCTCTTCTTCTTTCCAGTTTAGGTCCCCCTTTCAACATTCTTAGGGTTTGCTTTTATAGACCTTAGATTAGATGAATTAGGAAAAATTTATGTAATTTCTGTTATAATTGTAGATTGATTGAAGATATAGGGATTTGATTAGATTTAGATTTGATTGTAATTTAGATTTTAGAATTTGTTGATTATTTAATGTAAATTCAAACATTTGATTATGTGTAATTTATGGATTTGATTTTATGTGATTTGATTTAGTTACAGGGCTTGGGTTGCGTTACTTAGCGAAGAAGATGAAGATTCGGCCGCCGCGACGCATTAGGGTTTCCATCCCTAGCTTGACATGGTCAACAAATTAAAATAATAATAATAATAAATAAAATTATAATAAAATTATAATAAAATAATAATAATGATAATAATAATGAAATAATTGAATAAATGATAAAAATTAATAAATAAACAATAATAATAATAATAAAAATAATAATAATATTAATAATAATAATAAAGGTAATAATAAGTGATAATAAAAATAGCAATTTTAATAATAATATGAATAATAATTATTACTATAATAAGTAAATAATTTAACTGAATGTTGACTTTAGTCAACAATTTTCTAAAACCTATCATGATGGGCTCGGAACCTTGATGGGTTGGTCTGCGCAAAATTGAAGTTAACCCCAAACCTTCTTATAAGAATACACCCCTACTTTGGAAATATAAACCTCATAATACCTAAACCAATTTTAAAAAAGACAACCTAATGCAATACATATTTATGTTATAATATAGTAATGCTAAGATAAAAAAAGATTAATTGGTTAGTAGTATCAGTAGGGTAATTTTTAGGTATGACAGTTGCCCCTATTTAATCACTCTTTGATTGAGGGTGCGAGAATACGAAGTTCTTGCAAATTCGGATCGAAGGGTTATTAAATAATGGAGGACCCCAAAATTTAACCCAAAGATTATTAGATAAGGATAAACTGTAAAGTATACCCAAGAGTAAAAAAATTGGCAATAATGACGCAGTCAACCCACCAATACCTGAGTAAAAGAGTATAATAGACCTAGATATGACGATGCAAATAACTCGTCAACACCTAGAAAAAGTAATCATAGATTTTGTTTATTCACTGTAACCTAGGAGGTAAATAACAAAAGCTTGAAAATAGATAGCTTATTGTTGCCTTGAGACTGATGCAACAAGCTATATCGTAGTTACAAAGTATTTACCATGACCTAGAGGGTAAATAACACCACTTTGAAAATTGACTTACTAACGCTTCGAGACTAACATAGTAAGTTTATAACATAGACTTCGTCTACTCATCAGAGCCTAGGGGATGAATAACACAAAGTTGATAATCCATTATCGCTTGGAGACTAACACGGTGAACTATATTGCAGAAAAACAAATAACTTATTGTTGCTACGAGACTAACACAACGAGTTATAATACATATTTCGTATATCTACTACAACCTAGGGAGTAAATGATATGGGTTAAAAATATCTTACTAACACTTAGAGACTAACATAGTAAGGTATGACGTAGACTTCTGCATTTATCATGATCTATAGGGTAAATAACACAGACTTAATAATTCATTATCGCTTAGAGACTAATATAATGAACTATATCACAAATTTTTATGTACCTACCACAACCTATGGGGTAGCTAACACGAGTTTGAAAAGATAACTTACTAAGTCTTTGAGACTAACATAGTAAGCTACGTCGCAGATTTGCATATTTATCACATCCTAAGGGATAAATAATGCAGATTTGAAGTTTGAAAAGTGTTTTGAGTTTGAATACTAAATCTTAGATAACTAAACCAAAGATACAAATCGAAGTTTGCTGGTTGTGTTTGTTCTCAACCAAGGTGTTTTCTTATTTCGCACAGATAAGTTAGTTCACAGTAGGCCCCAAGATATGTCGCAGTATTCTTGGCCTAAGTAGTTTTTAAAATGCAATGCACAATGTATATGCACAATTCCCTAAGTTGATATGATACCCAAAATGTATTATTTTGTATATACACCAAATGTTTCGTATGTACATGCACCAAGTGTTTTATAAACGCTTTTTTATACTTTCCTCCTTTTAAGCCATTGGATTTTTCTTAGGTCACCAACTCCCCAATGTTGCTTGTTGTTTTATCGTGGTGTCTCCAAGTTGATTTTAATTCTGATATATAATGGTGAACAATATTTAGCAAGATTATTAATAATTGTATCATAAGTGTAGACGGAGATACTAGTGTGAATGTAGTCGTGGACGTAGACGTGGATTTTCTTTCGATGTTTTTCTAACAAAAATGTTCTTTTATGTTTTATCAAATGCTTTTATTTTCTTTGTCAAATCCCAAAAATAATTTCAATGCAGTATTTACAAAAAATAATCGTAGTATTTTGCAAACAAGTCTAAAAAAGAAAAAAATTGAAAAAATTGAAAAGCAAATTGTTTTGTTGATAAAGATGCCTTTGAATATGCTAGAGTACAAGATGCAATTCCTTAAAAGAGGTAATTGCATAAAGTTTAACAAAATTTGAAAATGGCAATGAAAATGATAATTTCTACTACTATTTCTTTGATGTCCTTTTGATAACCCCAATCTCCTTTGCTTTTAGTCAGATGATTTAGATCAATCATTCCCTTTCATAGTCGTGGTGGTGAATTTTTGAATTGAAGTCTATTTGTTCTTTTTATGAATAAGATCCCTAAATTTTTCTTGGATCGCCCTTTCGTGTTTTCAATCCACTGGGATGATATTTTTGTTTATATGTTCCTAACTTTTGCATGGATAGCTCTTTAGGGTTCTCAATCTACCGGGACGCCCCCTTTTTCCTAAGTCGCCCATTTAAGGTTTTGACTTAGCGGGCCTTTTATACAGTATTTTTTGACTGCGTTGGACTTCGTCGGATGTGGTAGTTCTTCCCCAACCATTTTTGTTAGGATAAGACCTCCACCGAATGCTATTTTAACCATATTTGGACCTTCGTAGTTGGGTGTCCATTTACCACGTGAATCTAGGAGATATATCAAAATCTTCTTGAGAACCAAAATTCCTTCCTTGAACACTCGAGGACAGACCTTTTTATCGAAAGCCTTCTTCATCCGCTTTTGGTATAACTAATCGTGGCACATAGTTGTTAAGAATTTTTCTTCAATAAGGTGAGTTGATCATGTCGTTCTTGAACCCACTCTGATTCTCCAAGTTTCATTTCCATTAGAACTCTTAGTGATGGAATTTTCACTTTAACAGGGAGTGCAGTCTTCATGCCATATACAAGAGCTTAATCAAATGTACATTTGTTCTTATTCAACCTCAATCTGAATTTTTGCAGACGTTCGAATAATTTTTGCAAATGTATGATGTGATCCTCCACTGTATGAGATTTGGCAATCATATCATCTACTTATACCTCGACTTCTTTGTGGATCATGTCACAGAATAACATGACCATTACTCGTTGATAAGTTGCTCCTGCGTTCTTTAGACCGAAGGGCATTACTTTGTAACAGGAGGTACCCCAAGGAGTCATGAAAGTATTTTTTTTCCATATCCTTGGGTGCCATTTTGATCTAATTATAACCTTAGAAACCATCCATGAATGAGAATAACGAGGCTTAAGTTGCATTATCCACCAAAACATCTATGTGAGGTAATAGGAAATCATCCTTGGGACTTGCTTTGTTCAGATCCCGATAGTCTACACACATGTGTACTTTACTATCCTTCTTGGGTACTGGCACGATGTTAGCTATCCAAGGTGGATAATCTACCACAACTAAGAACCCTGTATCAAATTTTTTAAGGACCTCTTCTCAAATCTTGTTAGACATGTTTGGACGAGTTCTTCTGAGCTTCTGTATAACTGGAGAACAACCTTCCTTGAGAGGTAGTCTATGCACCACAATATTTGTATCCAATCATGGCATATCTCTGTAACACCAGGAAAATATATCCACGTACTCATGTAAAAGCTTGATTAGCCTTTCTTTGATGCTTTCCTCCAAGATTTCCCCCATCTTAATCTCTTTTAGATCTCTTTCTGTGCCAAGGTTGAGGATCTCAATAGATTCCATGTATGTTTGTATATTGTCTGCTTTTTGCTCTAACACCCTCGCTAATTCTTCGGAGAGTTCAAGATCTTGTTCATCTTCAGCTTGGTTAATCGGCACATCAAAGTTGTATTGGATAGCAACAGTAACGTTATCAGTGGTTTTAGATGTGGATCTGCATATTTTATCATGTTTTGGTGCAGCTTAGTATGTTAATTTAAAAAAATTCATATGAAGAAAAGTATTTCCATTTTTGAAAAGGAAAAGGGAGTGCAAAAGAAAGACAAGGATCTTAATTGAATGCAAAACACATTTCTTATTAAATAAAAATAATGTTTGAAAATAAATTGAGGCCCTTACAAGCTACCCATATGCCTCGGGTGTGACATAGGTTCTTTTAAAAACTGGAAAAATTACTTTGGAAAGAAAAAGATCTTTGGAATCTCCACAGTTGTCCAATTTTTGAGCTCTTCTCCTGAAGTGCATTCACGGGTGAAGTTTGATGCTCCTTTGGTGTTGCTTTTTTTGGATATCATTGCTACTTGTCCACCATGCTCTACCCCTTTGTTGGTGAAGGTTTCCTAGATGGGAAGAAATTGTGCCTTGCCTTTCAGAATAGCCTTTGACGGTTCATAGCCCAAACCAAAACGATCTTTCTTCTCAGGTATCACCACAAGTTTACCCCAACCTTTTGAGGTAAGATATTCCACAGTTGTTTGTAAATCTCTCTATGAGGTCATATTAGGTTTTTTATTTTCTCCACTGGTAGGGTTACCATTGAAGCAACTTCTAGGACTTGGAATGGCGTTTCTATTCAGTCTTCATCCATACTAATATATATGTAGGGTTCTATGTGGCTTACAAAGATGTCATCTTCACCGTCGATTATAACCAATCTACCTTCCACGAGGAATTTAAAATTTTGATGCATGGTTGAGGTAACATCCCCTGCCGCATGGATCCAAGGTCGCCCGAGCAAGCATGTATATACTGGTTCTATATCCATCACCTGAAAGGTAATGTAGAACATATGTGGACCGATTTTGACAGGAAGACCCACTTCTCTAAATACTGAACTTTGAGATCCATCGAAAGCTTTAACTATCGTAAAACTTAATCTTATGATAACACCATATAATGTTAGCTTTATCAGACTAGATTTTGTTAGCATGTTGAGGGTGATCAGGACTTTATAAGTCTATTGGGATACTAACTGCAAGTATACAGTTTAGTCGTTCTAGTTTTAAATGATTATCGAACCCACAGAGACTGAGGATCAATCGCGTACGATCTAATGCTACAGTTGTTTAACTAAGCGATGAATATTTGGTTTTAGGGGGGAATAGTTTAATTAAAAATAATAGTAATAGCTATACCGGTATATGATAGTTGGACTTCGAGAATTCGGTGAATCGCTTGGCATATAAAGTATTTCGGTAAAAACGAATTGTTTAAAAACCTGAGACATACACTCTCGTGTTCATGAAATAAGTCATGCTACTAAACCTAGTGGATGCACTTTAAATTTAATAACACTTTTTGAAAACAATTTGAGTTTAATTAATTTATTAAAACACTCTCATGTATTTAAAAATTAATATTTCGTTACCACTATCTGGGTTGAACCCCAGCTCTCGCATGCAGGTTCTTGCCTTAATTAATTTCCCACTCTCGTGGAAAAATCGTGTTAATTATCCTCTCACTCTCGTGACAAGGGTAGTTAAATTAAACATGGAAATTGGAAACCAGAAATTGTTTTATAAATGTTTTTAGACAAGGTATCACTGAATTCCTTCGGTACTTAGGAGTCACATACCGGTACAATTAATTTAGCCGAACATAATATATTTAATAACTATGCAATTTAAAATATAATCCATAAAAATAAATGACATATCACAAGAATATATAAATATTAATTGCATAAAAAAACCTGGAAATAATGTTGCTATGGTAATCTTGGATGTTACAAATTCCTTGCAGTTTAATCGAAATCTATAACTGTGTTAATTCTTAGATGAAGAATTAACACTCTAGAAATTAACTCTGGAAATAAAAATTACAGTACGAATGAAAATGGTTCAAAAATAAATAATATAGTTTAATGTAGAAAAGCAGCAATTTTTGGTCTGTAGAAAATTCTTCGACCATCATTCCTTGAACTACCACATATATATAGAAGAAAAATATTGCAGTTGAGAAAATCTTGGAAAAGGCTTGAGTGGAGCAAAACCAGGATGCATGGTTACTGAGTGGAGGAAATATAGGAGAAGAGTTCTGCCCTCACGTTGCCGACGTCTCCACTAATTCATAATGTTCTTCTTTACACGTGTGACGGTCGTCACAGGTGGGTGACGGTCGTAATGCGCTTAAATAGCGCATTACGCTTGTCAATGATGTGTGACGAGCGTTCTTTCTAGTTGGGGAGGCGTGAAGGTCGTCACAGGGTGTGACGGTCGTCACAGCTACAAAATCTGCAGACTTTGCAGATTTGGCTCTTTCTCCTCTGTTTCTTGGTTAGCTTCCTTCATGTGGTCCTTTTTCACTGATTTGAGTTGATACATGTTGTACCTGTGAAAAGACACAAAAACTCGGAATAATCGGGAGTTAGACGACTCAATGTATTAAAAAATCGGTAAAAAGCGTAATAATTATATGATACGATTTCTCGTTATCAAATTCCCCCATACTTAAACCTTTGCTTGTCCTCAAGCAAATAGTCATTCAAAAGGTCGGACAAGTTTTGTCAAGCGCATATGCATGACATACCTTGGATTTTTAAAGCAATTTTGGGAAATCCTCGTCGGTTCGGCCAATACTTGAGTGAAACACTAAAGATACGCTAATGACACAAGCAATAAGCTTAGTCATAGGCTTCCATTTCAAACGAGCTATCCAACAGTTCCGTTATAATTCTGCCCAGAGTTCCTCGTATCTATTTCACCCGGTTTCGTTCTGGCGCAATCACATTAAGCCCTTTGTCGTAGCACGCACGTAGTGGAGTAACCGGTTAGTGACTTTGATCCTTTTAGCACGGGTTCTGGTACACGAATGTGGAAACCCTACATATTTTATCCAAATTGGAGGTTACGGGGGATCGGGCTGTAGCACGCCCTACCGAGTTCAGAACCAGATACCTCTGAACCAACCAACACTGGATTCCTTCATTATTTGCTCAGCTCTTATATGTGACCGTATATTTTGGTGCACAAAATTTCTTTTCTTTTAGCAGCGAGATAGGAAGGATATTTTTAGAATCAGGCATCAAACACTTATATCCATTGATTCTCCACGTGGTTTGTGTCAAGACGGTGCTGACTGCTAGTATAAACTACTAGGGGTTACTCTAGAACTTAAAACTCCAGATATCGGTATAATGGTTATTGAAACAGATCGCGTAAGTAGGAAGTCTATGGTGTCATAATCGTATCGATCTTGTTATATCGTTTTTGGCTTCCTCAACTGGGATTTCGTTAAAATAGGTATGTCGGGCTAATGCGAAGATAAAAAATTTACTAGTTTATAAAAGAGGAAAGGTACCTCTCCCACACTAAATCCGACATTGTCCTCAATGTTGAGGTATATAGGCGGGGAAGTACAATTACAAAAACAAATAGAAAGGAAATGAAACAGAAAAAAGTAAACTACATAGAAAATAAAGAAAACTACTGGTGACCACGACCTCTACTCCTGGTGCGAGAGCGTCTGGTAGGAGTGGCTTCTGTGTCAGTATCCTGGTAACCAAGGGTGCTGACGTCCAGCCTTAAGGCGTTGAGCTCTGACAGGGCCTCATCCAACCTCTCATGCATGCTCCGTTGTCCAGTCAAGATCTGAGTGTTTTGAGCGCATAGATACTCATATTGTTCTTGTTGTCTTCTTTCAAGTGTTGCGCTCATTTGGTTTTGCATATGAATGGCGCGGAGAACATCTTCAAGATTAATAGGAGGTGGTGCAGATGAAGGTCCTGGAATGTCATGGACGGGGGGAGCACTGTCCAGCTCTTCTTGCATTTCGTCTGCGGGGGCATTAGGCTGGTCTTCATGAGTAGGAGCACGCCCCGCGGGAGCTGCAGGATCGAACAACCAGTTAGCTCGGTTTCGTGGATCGATTCGGTCCCTGCAAGGCAAAATGATGTTATGATAAACGGTGTTTCTGATCACAGGGTGGAATCTGCCATCCTCCCGCTCATAAATGAGATGTGCGGCCTTGTAGTGATCCAAAGTTAGCAAAGCCGATGCCATAGAAGGCATATCCGCGAGAGCAGCACCATAGTTCATAGCTATGGCAAGTGAAGTGACCAGCCCTCCGAAATAAAAGGGTTTTCTGCCTCTAGCACAAATAGAGTGGATATGAGCCAGTAAGAACGGGGCGGCGTTGATCTTTTGCCCGGTGAATGCGCAATGCATGAAGAAGAGCTCCTTGGAGTTGAGCTTGTGGTTGCTGTCACGGGCGAAGATTGTGTTGCTGAGGATGCGGTGGAAATAGCGGATGGCTGGATTATGAATGTGGGTGGCATTGAGGTGGTCGTAGGATCCGGCACGGATGTTCGTCATATTGTGCCATAAGTTGAAAGCTTCCTCACCAAAATTATCTGGCACCCGGAGATGGACACCTTCGTTAGAACATAAGCCTAAAAGCCGTGCGATGTCGGTTTGGGGCAGCTTGTGCTCTATGCCAAACATACGAAACTTGGCCAGGCCTGACAGTTGGTTCGTGGCACCTGGGGGAGTGATGTATACAAAGGAACTCAGAAACTCAAGGGTTAGAATTTCATAAATCGGTTGCAGTTTGCGGCACAGGTTCCATAAATCCATACTCTGCAACAATTGTCGGACACTGTCAAGTTGTCCCAAACTCCTCAAACAGTCAAGGTCAACATACCGTGTAGGTTGGAGACCGCGGCGTTGGAACTTTTAGAATTTGACACATTGGGTTTCACCTTGTTCGCCGTATCTGAAAGTGAGAGTGGGAGCTTGTTGATTGTTTGCCATAGTGTTTGTAAAACGGATTGAAAAAGGTTTGGAATGAGAATGGAGTAGTGGGTTGATGGTGTTTTTAGTGTTAGAGTGTTGGAAGTTGAGAAAAATGGAGTGGGTAATGTTACCGTTATTTTGCAGCAATGGAGGTTTTGAAAACAAAGATGGAATGGCTCTGTAATAGCAGGTTCTGATATAGGACGCGCGTGACGGTCGTCACGAGGGTGTGACAGGCGTAACACGGTGAAACGCGTGTTACGCTTGTCATGAGGGTGTTATGAGCGTCACGCATTCAAAGAGTTGTATTTATGAAATGAACGAAACAATGTACTTCCAAAACATTATAACACATTAATTCAATACATGCAGAGTATTTCCAACATACAACGTATAACAAAATTTTTGCAAAATGATAATATGAACATTGAATAGAATATTTGATGTAACACACTGTAAATTTAATGAAAATGAAAATAAACTAAAAATGAAATAAAATGAAAATAAACTGAAATTTAAATAAACGTATGTTTCTAACAGGATTTTAAAAACTGTAAAGAGTAAATTTGTTTAAAATAAAATCATAAACTGCCTAGAAACATAAAACACAAGGTAAAAATAAGTGTTGATTCTGCTGCTTCATCCCAGTCGCGTCTTCAAGTCTTCGAAAGCTGAATGTATGTGATAAAACTGCTCCACAGTAATATCAATTAAGCCTATCACGTCCATATGCATACCCTTCAACTCGTTCTTGATTCCATTGATGTCCGTCTGGTAAACGTCCAGTGTAGAAAAGATCTTATTCAAATTTTTAGCATATTCTCCTTTTGTTGTTGCAGGGGCATCAACATCCTCTACGATGTTGTTACCATCATGGTAACCAGGAGGAGTCTCGGGGTCACTCTCGTCAGACATTGTGGTATCATAAACTTGGTAGGATTGTGGTGTCTCAGGTGTCGAAGGGTGGTCGGGAGGGTTAAGCTCATACAGCCAATTGTCGCGATTGTGGGCACTTGTTTTGGCATGGTTAGGAAGTTTAAATACCGTGACTACTTCGTCCCTTATCAAGTAATCGAAGGGTGCAGGACCTAGGTTACCTATTATTCGTAGGTGGAAACAAAAATCAATGTTCATAGGGCGGATTGAACCAAATTGTGTGCACCAATGTAGCTGGTATCTAAGTCCGAGGGCGTTAGCAATCATGGTAACAAGGCCTCCTATGATGATTGGCTCGCTAGGGTTCTCAGCAATGCGGGTAAATGTCTGCATTAAGAATGGCACTGCATTTACAGGTCAGCCCTGGTTCATACACTGCAGCAAAAATATCTCATCTTTAGATACGGCAATGTGGTTCTGTTCTTTGCCGAAAATGGTATGTGCTAGAATCTTGTGGAAATAGCGGATAGCGGGGTTGTGTATTTCATTATTATCCATGCTATCCGGCTCAGGGTGGTAATTCCCGGTTAAAGTCCCCCAAAAATAGTCTAGCTCAAAATCCATTAACTCTGCCTGGGTGGTAGAAAAAGAAAAAGGTCCGCTAGGGAATCCTAGAAGGTCGGCTAATTCTTTATGGGTGTAAGCAAATTCAATACCAAATAACCTGAAGGCTATAAATCCCTTTCTAGTTCCAAAACCGCGCTCGGGTATATGAACTAAGGAGCTCAGAAACTCAAGGGTGAGCTCGCGGTATGTAACAAACCTAGATTTAATGTGGGTTTTTTCCCACCCCAGCTGGCTAAACAGATAATGGACACTATCCTTAATGCCTAAAGTGTCCATTGTTGGTTCATCATAATATAAGGTCATACCAATATTTCTGTGTGATAATTCCTCAAACCTCCTCATTTGGTTCCTGCCTCTAAAAGTGGTTTCCATAGTAAATAGCAAAGGGAGGGAAGCAAATCAGGGGAGAAGGTAGGATAGAAAATGACTTTTTCTCAAAAAACCTGTAAAGTTGTTTGAAACTCAGCAGCAGTTGTATAAAAAAAATTTAGGAAAAATGAAAAAGAAAATAATGAAAATAATTCTTTAAAAGAAATAAATGTAGAAACGGAATAGAAAATAAAAACAAACGGAAATAATAACAAAAACAAATAGGTGGGTTGCCTCCCACTAAGCGCTGTTTTTAACGTCGATAGCTCGACGACTCAGGAGTGCAAGCACTCATGGTGGTTCTCTCGAGGATGACTCCTCGTTTGAACTTTTAGTAGTCATCATTTTCCATGGCCACTTATCAAGCCATCTCACATATCCCTCACATTTTCTTTTCTTTCTTCTGTGGGGTGGTTCATTCTTCTGAACTTGTGGTGGTGGTTCTGGATCTATCCTAAGTATCAACTTTTCACGTTTGGGCTTAGTGATTTCATCCACCACCTTAAAGGTTAACCTTACCCTCTTAACGCTTATAGTATCCCTAGTTTTATGGTCCTATAATTTTCTCTTTTTATGCAAGACTTCAAACAGGGGTGCATTGGTGTGGATATTTTCCAATACCTCCATATACGTTTTAGATTTGGAGTCTATCTGAGCTTCCATAAAACTTTTCGAGAAAGGAATCAGTGGGGTATATGGATGAGGAACAACAATAGGCTCTTCCTTCTCTACCACTTCTACAACCTCCCTTTTAGATGGTGTTGGAGGATTTTTCTCAATCTTTACTCTTTTCTCGTCTGAACTCTCCTCACCCACATCATCACTCTCCTCAACCTTATTATCACTCTCCTTAGAATTTTCAACTTGTTTTTCACTACTGGTTGTTACAACATCCAATTTCTCCTCAGGGAAGGGTCCTAGAGGGTTTTGTTCAAGCTGGGAGATTTGAGTCTCTAAGGCTATGTTGTGAGTCGCGAGAGACTCAACCACAGTGGTCAGTTGCCTAAGGTTTTCACTATTTTGAAGACTTTGTTTTCTAAACTCTTCGTTCTGGACAGTTTGTGCCTCTACAAAGTGCTCCATCATAGATTCTAACCTAGAGTGAATTAGCATCGCATTGGAATCCTCCATTGATGTTTCAAAGTTGAAATCATGTGATTCTTATGATTCTTCAAAGTGAGTTAGAGTCGCATTTTGTGTTTCTACAAAGTGCTTTGTCATCATTGATATTTCATTAAAATTTTCCATTAATATTTCGAGGTCGGATTTATAGGGTTCTTGCGTCTCCTCGAAATATTGGATGTAGTGATTGTAGGGGAAATTTGGTTGAGGATAAGTTTGGTTGGAATTATAATATTCTTGCGATTCCTCAAAACATTGGGATTGGTGGTTGGAAAGGTAATTCGGGTGAGAATGAGTCTGTGACGCATTGAAATTCTCCAATAGTATTTCGAGGTCGGATTTATGGGATTCTTGTGATTCCTCGAAATACTCGGAGTGGGAGTTGTAGAAATTTTTTGGGTGATACATAGTAATTGGGACAAGATTTGTAGATGAAAAGGCTCGCTTCGGGAGTGAGTATTTGGCATACAAATTGAAAGAGGGTTTCTGTTGCCTAGTCTAAACGCGCAACAGAAGAATCGTACTTAATTGATTAATCAGTCCTCGACAACGGTGCCAAAAACTTGATCGGGCCTTTATAAGTCTATTGGGATACTAACTGCAAGTATACAGTTTAATCGTTCTAGTTTTAAATGATTATCGAACCCACAGAGACTGAGGATCAATCGCGTACGATCTAATGCTACAGTTGTTTAACTAAGCGATGAATATTTGGTTTTAGGGGGAATAGTTTAATTAAAAATAATAGTAATAGCTATACCGGTATGTGATAGTCGGACTTCAGGAATTCGGTGAATCGCTTGGCATATAAAGTATTTCGGTAAAAACGAATTGTTTAAAAACCTGAGACATACACTCTCGTGTTCATGAAATAAGTCATGCTACTAAACCTAGTGGATGCACTTTAAATTTAATAACACTTTTTGAAAACAATTTGAGTTTAATTAATTTATTAAAACACTCTCATGTATTTAAAAATTAATGTTTCGTTACCACTATTTGGGTTGAACCCCAGCTCTCGCATGCAGGTTCTTGCCTTAATTAATTTCCCACTCTCGTGGCAAAATCGTGTTAATTATCCTCTCACTCTCGTGACAAGGGTAGTTAAATTAAACATGGAAATTGGAAACCAGAAATTGTTTTATAAATGTTTTTAGCCAAGGTATCACCGAATTCCTTCGGTACTTAGGAGTCACATACCGGTACAATTAATTTATCCGGACATAATATATTTAATAACTATGCAATTTAAAATATAATCCATAAAAATAAATGACATATCACAAGAATAAATAAATATTAATTGCATAAAAAAACCTGGAAATAATGTTGCTATGGTAATCTTGGATGTTACAAATTCCTTGCAGTTTAATCGAAATCTATAACTGTGTTAATTCTTAGATGAAGAATTAACACTCTAGAAATTAACTCTGGAAATAAAAATTACAGTATGAATGAAAATGGTTCAAAAATAAATAATATAGTTTAATGTAGAAAAGCAACAATTTTTGGTCTGTAGAAAATTCTTCGACCATCATTCCTTGAACTACCACATATATATAGAAGAAAAATATTGCAGTTGAGAAAATCTTGGAAAAGGCTTGAGTGGAGCAAAACTAGGATACATGGTTACTGAGTGGAGGAAATATAGGAGAAGAGTTTTGCCCTCACGTTGCCCACGTCTCCACTAATTTATAACGTTCCTCTTTACGCGTGTGACGGTCGTCACAGGTGGGTGACGGTCGTAATGCGCTTAAATAGCGCATTACGCTCGTCAATTATATGTGACGAGCATTCTTTCTAGATAGGGAGGTGTGACGGTCGTCACAGGGTGTGACGGTCGTCACAGGGTGTGACGGTCGTCACAGGGTGTGACGGTCGTCACAGCTACAAAATCTGCAGACTTGGCAGATTTGGCTCTTTCTCCTCTGTTTCTTAGTTAGCTTCCTTCATGTGGTCCTTTTTCACTGATTTGAGTTGACACATGTTGTACCTATGAAAAGATACAAAAACTCGGAATAATCGGGAGTTAGACGACCCAATGTATTAAAAAATCAGTAAAAAACATAGTAATTATATAATACGATTTCTCGTATCAGAGGGCAGAACCAGTATCAGTGAGCACCTTGGATAGGCTAATTGTTCCTATCTGTATAGAAATGTGCAACTCTTTTTTGTGAGCTCTACCTTGTGGAGGTAACTCGTTGTCAATAAAGGCTAAATATGATCCCGGTATTATATTTGCTACGACTCTGTCAAACTGATTTACTGTAATCTCCTTTGCAATATGATGAGAACTCAGATTCTTCATTAGAGAATATCAAAGCGCTTCTGAATTGATAAGCAATGGGAGTATTGAAATTTTGGTCGGGGTTTGTTGTATCTGATCCACCACCCTATAATCACTTGTATTGATTATTTTTAAGAATTCTTCTGCCTCTTGGTCGGTAAATTTCTTGCTTGGAGGTTCTTGTTCTTGACTTGCCTCCACCATAACTTTTCCCTTATCTTTAACCAAGGTATCATCTTTCTTTTGTTGTTCGAGACCATAGATTCGACCACCGTGGGTCATGCCCCATGTCCCTACTATATTTGTTACTGTAGGTCCCTGGCTTGTTGATCGCTCACATTCTTACTTTAAATCATTGACATAGACAGTAGAATCATAACCCCATGGTACGACTTTGTCACTTTCATAAGAAGTGGGAGATGGCCCCCTAATCACCATTGTAGTCTTCAGAATCACTGGTTTCCTCAGAGTCTGGCATGGTATCGTCACTGGTGTTTTTTTCGTACTTGACTCTCCCTAAGAAATTATAAGTGTTTTCCTAGAAAGACTAGGCCATTAGCAAGGAATTACCAATGACTTCTTCGTATTACCATCAATCACAACTACATATACTTCTTCAGGGTATCTCTCAAATTATATTATCCCTTGACCCACCAATTTCTGTAACGTCTTATTAAAAGCATCATTATGTTCCAAAAGGGAACCACGTTCAAACAGATATTCCTTCAGGATATCTATCAGATTTTTCACTCGTTTAGCTACCCCACAGTTAGTGACTACCTCAATTGCATTCACAGTTGGCCTGCCATGCGAAGTCAAGGGGTTCGTCTTAGTATTAGGCTTTTCAAAAGAAATGTCTTGGGAATCCAAAAAATCTTGAACCTTATGTCTGAAAGTCCAACATTTTTCTATGATATGACCTGGAGAGTTGGCATGATATTCTCACCTTGCATTCGCATCATATTTTGGTGTGAGTGACCCAATTGGAGGAGCTAGTGGTTCCAGCTCTACCAAAAAAGCCTTGAGTAAGTGTTTGTGCTACTGTGGGAGAACTGACTTGAAGGTTTTGCATTTGATCGCAAATGTTGCGGTTAGCAAGAGTCGCCACCGAATTTTCTTTTATCCAAAAGGAAAGGTGAAAAAAGCACAGGAAATACCTTTGAGATTATTTCTTGAGTTCTGGGGGTAGATTATGAAAAGGGAAGGTTTTAGCACCCTTTTTATCTATGGTTTTCCATGGGCTCTTAGTTACTTGCTAGATTACTTGCTTTTTTTTTTAAATTGTGCTTTGTGTGGTTTTTTGAAAGTATTTTGTAAAGAGGCCATTGTTTAGGCAATCTTTGTAATGATTCTCGTTCGTAAGAATGTATACAAAGATGTTTGATCTTTTGAAAATGTTTTCAATTTTGTAAGATGTTTGAAAGTGTATGTGATTGTTTTGAAAATAGCAAGAATGTTTGTTTTGAAATGGAGCAAGTAATTAGGAGCATTCTACCTACTCAAAAGTATTTCTTGTACATTTCCTTTTCCTTTGACATTGTTATATTACCATTGATTTGGTAATTAACCCTACCTTTGGATGTAAACAAGGCGGGCGTGGGTCGTCGTATAACCATGATTAGCAATGTTGCAAGGTATCTTAGCATTCTCTTTTAGGGACTAAGATCATTTGTAAGGCAACTTAGATAGCACCATCGAGGGACTATGATCTTGTATTCGTTTGTTTTTGCTAAGATACCTCACATGCGTAATATGGCCATTTTGTAAGGCAACCAAGTGGATTTTACCCTAGGGGTGCTTGTGTGCAAGTGTATTATTTTCATGCTTGTTTTTGTCTAGAATTAGGGTTTTCTATTTGATTGATTTTATTCTTTCCATACAAACCCTAATTACTAGCATGTGAATATGAAGCATTTAAATTGCGGAAGATAAAAATACTAAACTATTACATGATTTGTGGGAAGGGGGTGTATAAAGTATAAATGGGGATTGCAAGAAATTAAACCATAATTAATCTATTACAACCATATTGAATTGAATAAATAAATGTACAAAATATGAAAAGGAATAATGTATAAAGTAATGAATAAAAAAAGAATGGATTTTATTTGGTTTTTTCCTTGTTAAAAAAAGTTTTTATTTCTTAACCTAATGAACTAAAAAAAATGCTTAATAAAAAAAATAAACTAATTTAATTTAAAAGAGAAACTATTTTTAAGTTTTATGAAGAAGATTTTAACATTAAACTAAATAGTATGAAAATTAATTAAATTAGGAAAAGTATAAATTCTATGTTTATTTTAAGAAAATAAAATAAGCCTAAATCTATTTAATTAAAAAAAAGTTAAGTTTGTAACAAAAATATTTTTGATGTTTTAGTCTAGAAAATAAAATAAATGTATATAGTATAAATAAAAATATCTTTTTTTTTATCTTTTTTTTGTCAATAAAATAAATATTAATATTAATATTAATAAATAAAAAGAAAAAGAAAAGAAAATAAATAAAAAGTCAGGGGGGGTCATTAGTAAACAAAAGAGTATTCATGAGCAAAAAGAAACTAAGCCCAATGAAGAGTCCAAATGCTGCCAAAAAAGAACAAAAAAATGAGTCAGAAAATGTAAAAATAACAAAATGGTCACGTTGGGGCTTGAAAATAACAAAATGGTCACGTTGGGGCTTGAACCCAGGACCATGGGGTGAACAGGCGTGCGCTTTACCACTGGGGTGGCTATACATCTGTTAACTTGTATGAAATGATAAATACATAACACAAAATACGCCCTGACTGTGCTTCATCTTCAACCTCCAGCCAAAGGATCTGTAACTTGCTCATTTCTCAACCTTTTGCAAAAATGTAAACATGAAAATTGCTCCATTTTGTCACACGAATCCAACCATATAAATATCATAAACTATAAATCAAAGATGAATGAGAATTTTTAAAAGTACCAAATTCTGACCTAAATATTTCAGAAAGTTCAAACTCAAAATTCTCCTAGCTCAATTAAAATAAATGAAATCTATGGACATGTACAGCTTCAAGGCAAAGATGTCTACATTTTATCTTCACAAATGCAATTCTAACAATGCTTAAGTAATGAGATAGAAGTTCAAGAAAAATACCTCAAAACTGGAAATCATAAAATGGATTTGAGCTTATTTCAGGCAGTGTTGATGATCAGGTTAGCTTCCTTGGACCTCTAGGAAGCTAATGCAATGGCTGGCTTGAGCTGAGGGTGGCTGGAATGGTCTGAAGAAGTCCAACCGTGATGTTGTGTTTTTGGTTATGGAAGATACGGAAAATGGTGTTACAAAAGTGAAACAGGTACAGGGATGAGTTACCCTTGATGCAAGGAAGCTTTAGAAACTAAAAGGCCAAGAAACGCACGAGGGAAATGTGAGTTTGAGGTTCAAGGTAAGAAACTGTGCAACAATGGAGCTTTTGGGCAATTTCTGATTTGAGAGAGTTTTGGTGTATTTCAGGGTGCTCGAGCTCGTGTCCTAGCTCACAAATAGTGACTCTATTTATAAGCAACAAGTTTGGAATGCTCTAGTTGATCAGAATTTAAATTTGCATCCTTAAGCTAAACATGTGATTTTTTTGACAAAACAAGTTTCAAAGTCTTTTGTACTTGCTAAGATAGAGTGGTTATGATTTAAACAAGCTTGCTTCTGACTTTGTGGATGGAGTGTAATCAGAGGGAACAAGTTAGAGGCTCAATGTGAACTTTATGCAAAAATCTTGCTTTACAAGAATGGCAATGTTACTTTTTGCCATTAATGGAAATGCAACTTGGATAGTAGCTCAAATGCTTGGATCAAAGCTCTAACAGCTGTGTAAACATTTAATTATAGAGTTACAAACAAGTTTGAGGCCTGTAAAGCAAGGATTATGCAGCCTAGCATGGATTTGGTTCATGTGTTCATCAAAAATGACTTGTAACTCAAGTGACAAAACCCTAACTTCATCTCTTCGATTCTCCCTACTCAAGAAAGATCTCAAGGAGTTCTTGGACATTTTGGAAAGCTTGCAATGTTCTATACAACCCAACTTTGAATTTCTTTTGAAGATTCCCCTTGGAACTATATGAAAAAGTGCCATGAAGTTGGGTCAAAATCCTGACCAAATTAGGACAAAATTTCACTAAGTGTTTAATTTCATGATCTTATGTTCTTGAAATTATAAATTAAGATACAAGCACTTTTGGAAGATGTTGTGTGAAGAAAAGTTGTAGATTTCATGGATATATACAACTTTCATGTTGGGAGTTTCTCTTGAATCAACTTGTATCATGATGAAAATTTGGCTTAAAGTTATGAAAAAACATAAATTTTCAACACTTGGAAAAATTTCTAAGTTTAGAAATTTTGACTTTTCAAAATGAAATCTTGACTTTTTGATTTCTTGATGAATAAGTTTCATATTTTGACATGTTTTGATGAATTATGATCTTTGGCACTTAAATTTGACCAAAACGTCAAAGTTTGACTTTTGATCAGTTGACTGCAAAATTCATCTGTCAACCCAATGGACTTGCAATGTTTGAAACCATGTCCTTAGGTCAAAATGATTAAATTGGACTCTTGAGATCATTCCTTAAACCAATTGACCATTTGCTAGGTCAAAAACCAGAAATTGCCCTTTCCCAGTCAAAACCCTAATTTTGACCATTTTGCCCTTTTGGGGATTTGATCAAATCTCTTGAGGAATTATGGTCCAAACTTGATCAAATGATACATATGTGTCTAAAATGTTGATTTGGATAAAAAAAATATATGAATTTTGACTGTAAATTGGCTATGGTTGACTTTTTCCCCAATACAACTGATTTTTAGGTCAACTGTTCAATTGACTAAGCAAAAATGTGATCCAAGGCTTGAAACTTGTCATGAGTAATCTTGGGGGTCCATAATGACCCATGAAAGTCATATGAGTCATTGAAAGTTCAAATGTACTTGTGAAAACTCAAACCCTAATTTTGGTCATCAGTGCATAAGGAGGTGTCTTGAGGTGACCAAACCCTAATATAGTCTTGAGCCCAAGGAGATCTTGTGAGCAAATTCTTGATAAGTGAGAGGGAAAATTTGGGGTACAACAGTTTCCCCTGTTAAATCTTCTTAAACCTTAAGAGTTAGATGGGCATGCCTTGCCATTCGTGACTCGAAGGTGGAAGATGATTGGACACTAGAGTGCCCAGAAATTACACCCGGCGATGTGATGGTAGAGGGAATGGACTTAAAGATGCTATTTGGAGCAGTGATAGAAAGTTGTAGGAGATGGGCTTAAAGATGCCATCTAAAAGTGATTGTTTGTGTTGTAATTCGTAAGCTGAAAGAATGAGTATCAGAATGGCGTCCGTGTTTGGAGCGTATTTGAACTGTATCTGGGAGCTGATTTTTAATGATTATCATAATGGCATCCGTGTCTGGAGCGTATCTGAACTGTATCTGAAAGCTGGTTTTGAATGAGTGTCAGAATGGCATCCATGTCTAGAGCATATTTGAATTGTATCTGAGATTTGAATTTGAGTGAGTATCAGAATGGCATTTGTGTCTGGAGTGTATCTGAACTATATCTGAGAGTTGAATCTGAATGAGTATCAGAATGGCATCTGTGTCTGGAGTGTATATGAATTGTATCTGAGAGTTGAATCTGAATGAGTATTGGAATGGCATCCGTGTCTAAAGCGTATCTGAACTGTATATGAGAACTCTGAACATTGTTAACGATAGTTGTTAATCTTATCCTGAAAACGGTAAAATGTTAGCTAAAATGCAGGGTCATGTTGTGTGAAATCTATGTGAGCTAGTCTATTCCGCTGTTTGTTGGATTGGGGAAAATAAATCCTTGAATGTTGCTGAGGATATGTAAGTCTTCATGTCTTGAAGTCGAAGTGTTGATGAATTTCTGTTTAGAGAAATAAACTCAGTTGTAAGGGAAATGCCAGGTACTGCTTGAAAAATTTGTTTGGGGAATCTGGAGAAATTGGATGATTTCTACCGGGGATTGATAATTAGAAGTTTTATTTCGCTGGGGATTAAACTGTACACTGGGGGGGAATTTTTTTATGGAAAATAACTTGGATAGATTTCCCTATCCCTTAAAGCCATCAGTAATTGTCTTTTATTTTGTTTATTTGTAAACAATAATTATGTTCAAATGCATATGTTCAATAATGAATCATTGGACGTTTTTGTAAACAAAACACAAGAGTAAAGAAAAACAGATAGTTTTGCACTTTCAAAGGAATATCTTTGTATTGACTTTGTGTAAGTATTTTTGTATAGTGAGACAAACATTCTAGTAGGTGAACTCGGTCGTAAAAAATAAAAGTTTTAATACAAAGAAAAGATAGCTAGGTGTAATCATCCCATGGGGTTCCCATTCTGCTATAGCCTTTGTATCTCTGAGCATCTTTTCTATTTGTTGCCTTGTCCGAAGATGATTGAATTGGTCAGAAATGTCGAGTTTGCAAGTTGTCCGTAAGGTGATCCAATGGGACATAGTCATAGCCTTTGATTCCCTAACTTTTTCCTGGACCACCCTTTCGGGTTTTCAGTCCACCGGGATACCCTTTTTTTGCCCAAGTTGCCCTTTCGGGTTTTCAACTTGTCGGGTGTACATATTTTTTTTGTTTTATCCCTAATTTTTGCTCGAACCTTTTTGGTTCGTCGTGATGCCCTTGTTTTTCCTAGGTATGTCAACCTAGCGGGTCTCTTATACGTAGTATCTTTTGACTATGTTCGCGTTCGTAGGATGCGTAAGGTCGTCGCCATCCATGGTGGTCAAGATCATTGCCCCACCAGAGAATATGTTTTTGGTCACAAATGGTCCTTCATAGGTAGGAGTCTATTTTCCCCTGGGATCACCTTATGGCAGTATGATGCGTTTGATCACTAGATTCCCAACTTGATACACTTGGCGTCTGACTTTCTTGTTCAAAGCCTTGATCATCCATTTTTGATACATTTGACCATGGCAAACAGTAGTAAGTCTATTCTCATCAATCAATTTTAGTTGATCAAGTCGGGTCTGGATCCAATCGTCTTCGTTCAGCCCTGCATCCTTCATAATCCTCAGAGAGGGGATCTGGACCTCGATAGGCAAGACAACCTCCATGCCGTAAACTAGAGAATAGGGTGTTGCCCTGGTTGATGTGCGAGTTATGGTACGATACCTATGGAAAGCTAATGGTAGCATTTCATGCCAATCTTTGTACGTGACTGTCATTTTTTGTATGATCTTTTTAATGTTCTTATTTGCACCTTCGACAACACCATTCATTTTTGGCCGGTAAGGAGAAGAATTATGATGTTGAATCTTGAACTGCTCGCACAAGGCGGTGATCATAGTGTTGTTGATATTTGTACCATTGTTAGTGATGATCCTTTCCGGGATACCATACCGGAAAATTAGATTTTTCTTGATGAAACAGGTAATAACATTCTTGGTAACAGAGGCGAAGGAGGCTGCTTCAACCCACTTTGTAAAATATTCAATGGCCACTAGGATGAAGCGGTGTCCATTGGAGGTTGTTGGCTTGATTTCCCCAATCATATCTATTCCCCACATAGAAAAGGGCCAAGGAGCCGTCAAGACATTCAGAGTAACCAGAGGTACGTGCATCTTATCAGCATAAATCTGACACTTATGGCAGGTTCGAGAGTGTTGATAACAATCTGTTTCCATGGTAGACCAGTAATAGCCTGCCCATAGAATTTTCTTTTCCATCGTATGCCCACTGGAATGGGTGCCAAAAGTGCCTTCATGCAATTCAGCCATGATCCTTTCAGCTTCAACCTTATCTATGCACCGAAGTAACAAAGAGTCGTGATTGCATTTGTAAAGGATGTTGTTACTAAGGAAGAACTTAGCAGAGAATCTTCTTAAGAACTTCTTGTCATTAACTGAAGCTCCTTCCAGATATTCTTGAGCCTTGAGATACCTCTTGACTTCGTCAAACCAAGGTTGGTCCCCTACTTCTTCACTATTAATCTCGTGACAGTGTGTTGGTTCATCCATTCGTTCGATGGTGATTTGGGGAGCCTCGTTATCCCATTTAAGTTTAAACATGGATGACATTGTGGCTAGTGCGCCTGCTAGCTGATTTTCTTCTCGCGGGAAATGCTCGAAGGTAATCTTCTCAAAATGTGGTAGCAACATCAAAACATGTTCTTTTTAAGGGATAAGGTTAGGGTGTTTGGTGTCCCATTCCCCTTTGGTCTGACTAATGACCAAAGCTGAATCTCCGAACACACTTAAAGATCTGATCCCTAAGTCTATGGTAGCTTTGAGACCAAAGATGCATGCTTCGTATTCCGCCATGTTGTTTATACAATTGAAGCAGAGTCTGGCAATAAAGGGAGTATAACACCCTTCCAGAGATATAAGTATAGCACCGATACCATTGCCAAGTGCGTTGGATGCCCCATCAAAGAACAGGGTCCATCGGGATCCTTGTTCATGTCCGTCATGTGGCCTGAATTCTTTACAATTGTATAACGTCATGATGTCTTCATACGGAAATTAGAACTTCATGGATTGGTAGTCTTCCACGGCTTGGTGAGCAAGGTGATCAGCTAATACATTTCCATTTATAGATTTTTGGGTAGTATATTGTATGTCATATTCTGTCAGGATCATCTGCAATCTCGCTATTCTCCCAGAGAGAGCAGGATTCTCGAAGATTTATTTTATCGGATCCATTTTAGATATCAACAAGGTATTATGGGTCAGCATATATTGTCTTAGCCGGCGAGCAGCCCATGCCAGAGCGCAGCATGTTTTCTCGAGCAGTGAATATCTTGTTTCACAGTCGGTAAAATTTTTGCTCGGGTAATAAATAGCATGCTCTTTTCGGCCAGACTCGTCATGCTGCCCCAGCACACACCCCATTGAATTTTATAAAATAGTTAGATACATGATCAGTGGTCTTCCCTCGACTGGAGGCATTAAAACAAGAGGCTCTTGCAGGTATTCTTTGATCTTGTTGAAATCCATTTGGCATTCATCATTCCATTTGACTACTTGATCTTTCTTCAATAGTTTGAAGATTGGCCCACAAGTAGCTTTCAGGTGAGAAATGAATCTGGAAATGTAGTTTAAACGTCCCAAGAATCCTATGACTTCCTTCTCAGTACGAGGAGCAGGCATCTCTTGTATCGCTTTCACCTTGGCGAGATCTACTTTAATATCCTTGTTGCTGACGAAAAGTCCTAAGAGTTTACCAGACCTTACTCCAAATGTGCATTTATTTGGGTTCAACCTCAGCTTGTACTTCTTTAGCCTCTCAAATAGTTTCTATAAATGATCAAGATGCTCTTCTTCTGTTTGAGATCTAGCTATCATGTCGTCCATATAGACCTATATTTTGTGATGTATCATATCGTGAAATAGAGCTACCATGGCACGCTGATAGGTTACCCCAGCATTCTTCAGTCCGAATGGCATCACCTTGTAGCAGAATGTGCCCCGCTGTGTGACAAATGTTGTTTTCTCCATGCCCTCAGGTGCCATTTTGATTTGGTTGTAACCTGAGAAATTGTCCATGAAGGAAAACACTTTGTGTTGTGCTGTATTATAAACTAGGATATCAATGTGGGGAAGTGGTAAATCATCCTTAGGGCTTGCCCTATTCAAATCTCTGTAGTCCATGCACATTCATACCTTGTCGTCTTTCTTTGGTACGCGAACAACATTGGCAACCCATTGCGGATAGGAGGTGACGGACAAGAATCCAGCGTTGAATTGTTTCATGACCTCCACTTTAATCTTTTCTGACATGTCCGGTCGCATGCGACGGACCTTTTATTTTACTGGTGGGCAATCCTCTTTTGTAGGTAGACGATGTACCACAATATCTGCATCAAGTCCTGGCATGTCTTCATACGACCAGACAAAGACTTCAACATATTCGTGTAGCAACTGAATTAGACGCTTCTTGACACTGGGTTCCAGATTGGCACCCATCTTGACCTCTCTTTTGTCTTCCTCGGTACCTAGGTTGATTGTATCCACGGGTTCCTCGTGGGGCTTAATGGTCCTCTCTTCTTGTTGTAGTAATCGGTCAAGTTCCCCTGGTACTTCACAATCTTCCTCACCTTCGTCTTAGGCTTGGTAGATTAGATTTTCAGAGTCACAAAAATCCATAGCAGAACCGTTACCCATGTGATCCCGAATGGATATAGATCTGCATTTTGAATGTGAGTGTGTGTAATAGTATAGCTATCTTTGAAAGAAATAAAAATGTAAAAAAAAAAAAAGACAAAGAACATAAAGTTTGTATGCAAAAACGTCCATGATTCATTGATGACATATGAAAATGAGATAACAACTCTTACAAATGGACCATTGTGCCTCGGGTAACACACAAGGCTTAAAAAGTCTGAATTGTTTAATTATTACAGATCCACCAAAATGTAAAGACAAATTACTGTGGGATAAAAGTGATCGGGACGAAATCTCTAGCCTCCCAGTTGCTGAGTCCTCCACTTACAGCTGGGAAGATCCAATCCTCCAGGTTGCAGCCATCTTCATCATCCTCTACCGTGTTGACTTCACGGTTGCTGATCTTCAGGGGTGGTCCTCCAGCACGAGCATGGCGTACAACCTTCTGAGCACTTGAAGATAAATCCAAACTGAACTTATAAGACTTGTATGGGATATCCGGGAGTTGTCCCCAGATAGTGCACCCACCTTCTTCTATTACTGCCTTTGCATCCTTCAAAGATGACATCCTGAGTGGAGGCCTTGTGATCTTGGGAACAACTTTGGTTACTGCTACATCTTGCGGTACTTCTTCAAAATGTTGGAATGGAGTTTCAATAAATTCACCATCTAATTCCACATATTTGAAGGAATTGAGATGGCTGATCATATACTCTTATTCTCCATGAACAGTGATAATCTTCCCTTGAATTGGATACTTCAGCATTTGGTGCAACATAGAAGTGACAGCACCAGCATTGTGAATCCATGGTCGGCCTAGCAAGCAGGAATATGAGGGACGAATATCCATTACATAAAAAGTTGAATCAAATGTTTGGGTGCCAACCTTTATGGGGATATCAACTTCCCCATGTACCATCCTTTTCGAGCCATCAAAAGCCCTTACTACTATGTTACTTGGCTTCAATGTCAATCCCTCACAGTCAAGCCTATCAAGAGCTTTTTTAGGCAATACATTCAGAGATGAGCCAGTGTCCACCAAAACATGAGCCAAGGTTGTGCCCCTACATTCAACTGAGACATGCAATGCCTCATTATGCTTCCTTCCTCTTGGAGTTAAATCAACATCTGAAAAACCTAGACCAATATCTGCAGTTAAGCTAGCTACGCAGTCTTGGAACTGATCGGCAGATGTCTCTTGGGGTACATGGGCAGTTTTCAGGAATTTTACCAAGGTTTTTGCATGCGCCTCAGATCATAGTAGTAAAGCTAGCATGGAAATTTTAGATGGAGTTTACCCCAGTTGCTCAACTACATCGTATTCGCTTCTTTTTATGATTTTTAGAATTTCCTCCATCTCTTTTTGGGAGGTCTCAGAGATAGCCAATGATTGTGTCTTCATCTTGACAGACTCAACCAAAACACATTTTCCTCGAGTCTCGGTTAACTCGGTAGCAGGAGTGTCAGTAGGAATGATAACAAGGATTGTAACAGCTTTGTCAGTTGAACTATTAGTGGAGACGATTGTAGGACTGGGAATAGCCTTCGGGGGAGCAACAACAGGAATGATTACGGGTCCAGAAACTGCTTTTGGGGGAGCAATTTCTGGAGAGAATATCCTTCCGCTTCGGGTAATCTTGCTAGTCCCTGCAATATTACTGATGTCGGAGTTGACTTTCTCGAAACTCAAATCTTCGGCGGTTGGCCAATCCTGCTTGATACCGTGGTAGTAGACATCCCCTCCATAATTCCATGGTATGGTTTTATCTGACGAATATGGGACTGGTCCAGGCATTGTAATTATCAAAGGAGTTGCTTTCGGAACTAATGTAATTCTAACAGGTCTTTTGGTGGAGACCCTAGAAGAATTGGCGGAAATAGTAATGATAGAAACATCTTTAAAAGGAACAGGTGGAACAGAAGTCTTTTTAAACAAAATTTCTTTGTTATCTATTAGGCACTGAACGCTTGTTTTCAACAAAGGATAGCTAGTTGGTGAGGACAAACAGAAATGACAGCCTTCATCACAGCCCGGGAATACACCAGCATTCAACAAGTTCACTTTAATAGTCAGGAGTGGGCTCATAAGTTCATCAACTGAAGTAACGAACATTTCTTCTTCAATGGCATTGGTATTATGGCCATGTTTGGGCATAGGGGCAGAATTGACATTTGGCTTTTCGAGCGCATCGAATTCAATCTCTTTTGCTTCAATGAGGTCTTTAATTTTTTTCTTTAGAGCCCAACAGTTATTAGTGTCATGGTCGGGACTCTCAGAGTGGTATGCACAGCGGGCATTAGGATGATAGTGAGGAGATGCTGTATTAGGATTCTTTGGAGCTTCTTTCAAGGTCACCAGGCCGGATCTTAATAGATGTGGAAATACTTGAGATAAGGTCATGTTAATTCTGGTGAATTGTCTAACTGGCCTTTCCATCCTTGATTAGTTATTTCTCTGCTGATCAGGCGCAGGTTTAGGAATCATAACAGCCCCCACCATTGGACGGTGTTCGGCCCTATCTTGATTTCTTTGAGGATAAACAACAACCACTTCTTTCATTCTGATAAATGGCTTTCTTATAGCAGAAGAGGATGTATCCTTTTGAATCTTTCCACTCTTTATCCCGGCTTCTACCCTTTCTCCAGTCAATATCAGTTCAGTAAAACCTGCCGATGAACTCCCAATTAGGTGATTGAAGAAGGGACCAGACAAGGTGCCCAAAAAAATGTCTACTAATTCTCTTTCAGATAGGGGAGGTTGAACTCTTCCAGCCAAGTCTCTCCATTTTTATGCATAGTCCTTGAAACCTTCATTGGAAACCATGGCCATACTCTGGAGTTGAGTACGGGTAGGCGCAAGATCAGCATTGTATTGGTATTGTTTGTAAAAGGCTGCAACAAGATCTTCCCAGTTATGAACATTGACTCTTTCTAGCTGATAAAACCAATCAAGTTGAGTTCCAGACAGACTATCTTGGAAGAAGTGTACCCATAAATCTTTGTCAATGGTATGGGGCTGGATTTTCCTCACGTAGGACCGGAGATGCATTTTGGGGCATGAGACTCTGTCATATTTAACGAACACAGGTGCTTTGAATTTGGGAGGAATGACAATCCCCTACACTAACCCCAATTCCTAAAAGTCCAAGCCAGACACATTTTGGATTTCCATCGCACTCAACCGCTCTTCGAGATGTTTATACTTGTCATCAGCTGGAGGGTATTGTTCTTCAGAATAGTCTTCTTCTTCCTCTTCCTCTTCTAATTCTGATGGGATAACTGTTTCCTTGCCTTTCCCATCTTGATTGTCTCTCTCACCGGATGTTGTTGCAAAGTCTAGGGTCCTTCTTGTCTGCCCATGAAATCTTCTTCCAATGTTTAGGACTCTGGTTACCTTCTTTGTCTTCTTTTTCTTTTCCTCAACTAGCAAAGTTTTCAACTCATCTTGTCCTTTGGCCAGAGTTAAGAACAATTGTTGAAACTGTGCATTCTGAGCTTAGAGATCCTTCATTGTTTGCTCGAGATCCATCTTACTGAAATAAACAGTAGAGAGATGAGGAGACTTGTTGCAAGAAACCTGCTTATGTTATGATGAATGATAAATGCGTATGCAATGATTTTCAGGATTTTAAGATTCAAATTCATTTTAGACAAAAAAGGAAACACACGTTATATTAATAAATAAAAGCTTTTGAGTACATCAATGCCTTCTTGGGCAAAACAAATACAAGAAACTCTAAGATAAAAAGGTAGTGCGTATACTCTTTGGTGCAATGTAGGCATTTAGAGTCTGCTCCTCGTGAAGTAGCCTAGTGAGTTCCAAAACCTTCTTCTCGCTTGCGTAGAATTGGGCTTCGAAGGTATCTCGCTCTCCCTTGAGTTGTATCCAATCCCTTTGTAGGTCTTTAAGAGAGGTAGGCATGTCAGGATGTAGGATAGTTTATGGAACATCTCCTTCCATGAAAGGCTCAATGATTACTGGAAGAATGGAAGGGTAAGGCATCATAAGACTCTGAGCACAATTTCATAACTGTGATACGGTGGGAGAACTGACTTGGGATTTTGCGTTTGTGTTCGCAAATGTTTCGGTTTAGCAAGAGTCGCCACCGACTTTTTATTTTATCCTAAGGAAAGGTCAAAAAGCACAGGAAATACCTTTGAGATGTTTTCTTGGGTTCGGGGAGTAGATTATAGAAAGGGAAGGTATTAGTACCCTTTCTATCCATGGTTATCCATGGGCTCTTAGTTACTTGCTTAGATCACTTGCTTTGTTTTTCAATTGTTTGAAATGGTGCTCTTCAATTGTTTGAAATGGTGCTTTGTGTGTGATTTTGAAAGATGTTTTGAAAAGAGGTCATCGTTGTGGCAACCTTTGTAATGATTCTTGTTTGAATGTATACAAAGGTGTTTTTGTCTTTTGAAAAGTTTTCAATGTTTGAAAGTAGGGTTTTGAAATTGTGTTGTGAAGTGTGTTTTGAAGATAGCAAGGATGTTTTTTTGCAAGCTTTGATCAAGTAACTAAGAGTTGTCTACCCTATTTTACTCAAAGATCTTTCTTATGTTTTTAACCCTTTTAACAGTGTTGTTTCACCATTTTATTTGGTGAACAACCTTGTGTTAGGATGTTAACGGGACAGACGCGGGTCATCGTATAGACCATGATAGCAATAGTGTCAAGTATTTTTGGCAATTTTCTTGAGGGACTTGATCATTTTGTTTAGGCAACTTCAGATAGCGTCATCGAGGGACTATGATCTTTTGTTTTGTTTTTGTTTTGCCAAAGTACTTGACATGCATACCATGGCCCATTTTTGAAGGCAACAAGTGGATTGTAACCCTAGGGGTGCAAGTGTGGATTGTGTTTGTTTTCATGCATTTTTGTCTTTGATTAGGTCAAACTATTTGTTAATTTGATTTTTGCATACAAAATCCTAAGTCTAATCATGGCATAATTGAAAGCTTAAAGGTGCGAGAATTTAAATTCTACACTATTACAACATGATATAGGGAGGGGGTACAAATTTGAATTGAGGATTATTTTGCAAGAAATTAAATTCTAAATTATTACAACCATATTGAATGAGTAAGGCATAATATTAAATACACAATATTTAAATAAATACAATAAATAAATATTAAATAAAGTGTATTATGCAAAAAATGTTTTTTATGTATGAAAAAGTATTTTTAATGTGAAATGTAAATAAATAAAAAGTTAATTTCAATTATTTTGTTTTTTAGGGCAAAACCCTAATTTCTTAAATAAATAGTATTATTTATTATTTACATACAATAATGTATTAATTTGTACAAAAATATAAGTATATTGAAAAAATGGTATTTTTAGTATAAAATATTACTAAAAATAAAATGTATTATTTTTGTGTTTTTTGTGCTAATTAATTAATAAAATATGTATATATATGTATTAAATATATTAAATATATTAAGTGTGTATAAAAATAAAATAAATTATTTACAAAAGGTATATTTTTCAAGAAAATGTTTTCAAATGTGTATAAAATAATAAATGAAAATAAACATATTTTTTACATTATTTTTAAGTTTTAATAAAAAGAATATAAAGTATTTAAACAATTTTATACAAGTAAAAAATAAAAATAAATACCAAATAAATGTAAAAATAATATAAAAATAATTTTTGGCATTTTTTATATTTGGACATAAAATAATAAAGTCAGAATAAAAAATAAAAATGCAAAAATGACAAATATATAAGAAATGGGCCAGGGGGTGTAAAAAAAAAAAGAGGGGGTGCCAAAAGCAAGCCTGTACAGGCCCAGCCCAGAAACAACTTCATCTTCTTCCTTTTAACTGAAATACGCGCGTTCTGTACACAAGATTCTATCTCATGATTCCTTGCTTTTTTGACAAAACTCATAACATGAAACTTGTAGAGCATCAAACAACGAATCTAACCATATAAAAAACTTAAGCTAACTCTCAAAGACCAGAGAGAATTTCTCTGGACCTAATTCTTAACCTAGTTTTTTCAGAAAGTTCATGAACAAAATTCTCCTAGCACGATTAATATAAATGAAAACTAAGCACATGTATGGTTTCAGGGCTATGAATACAACATCTTTCATTCACAAACCTAAGTCTAACTATTCCTGAATAGAGAGATAGAAGTTCATGAAATACCTGTTTCAGTTGACTTCAAACTGGACAATGCAGCAACTTCCAAGGGTGCTTGAGTTTCTTTTGAGCTTGCCTGAGGTCCACTGAAGCTTTCCCAATGCTTAGTCTGTTTTGAAGTAGCCTGAATCATGCTACAGAACTCAACCTGCAAAGCTTTGAAACAAAAATGGCAATGTGTGTTAATGGTGTTACAGCTAGCAATGGAGGTCTGGGATAGTTCAGGTGAGTTGAATGGAAGATATTGGAACAAGTTTGAGGCAAAACGCACGAGGGAAAGTGGAGATGGAGGTGGTTCTGCAGGGCTTGCCCTGTTTTGCAGAAAAATGGTGATTTTGTGTACAAGGAGGTTTGAGGGGTTAAAGGCTCGTGCTTCTGACTTGTGAGGATATGCAAAACTTATTTTACAACTTTGTTCTTGTTGGTTTTATCAGATATGAGAGATACAAGCTTTTGGCCCTTTGACTTGTTTTGAAAGCAAAGTTGGAAGTGAAGTGAGATAGGCTTGTACAGGTTATCTCTAAGCATGCACCAACTTCTTGTACTATGCCTGAGATTGTGGAGCTTGTTTGATGCAAAGGAAGAAAGTCCAAGGCTCAAGAAAAAGCAATTTGACATAAAGTTCCCTTTATGAAAATGGAAGTGTGGCCTTTATGCTTAAAATGACAATGTTCATTGTACAAAGCTCTCTTGATCAGAACAATGCCAATATCCAATGTATTTGCATTCAATTTTGGAGTGTAAATTGGTTTAGAGGCCTGTAATCATGTACTAAGCTATCTTGGTCAGATTTGCAACTCGGTATGAACATGTATTGGCAATGGATCAAAGTGAGTTTTTGCCAACTTCAAGCATTCGATTCTCCCTAACCACAAGGGTGTTTGAGGAGTTCTTGGACAATTTGGAAAGCTTGCAACATGTAATATAATCCATCTTTGAAATGAAACTTGAAAATCCAAGTGTAACTATGTGAAAAATGGCCAAGAAGATGGGTCAAAATCCTGCCTAAACTAGGGCAAAATTTCTCTAAGATAAAAGTTTTAGGTGCCCTTGTTCCAAAAATCATAACTTGAGATACAAGCTTCTTTTGAGAAAACTTTGTGAATCCAAGTTGTAGAATTTGTGATGTACTACAACTTTCATGTTGCAAGTTTTGTTTGAATCCATTTGCATCTTGGTGAAAAAATGGGACAAAGTTAGGAAAAAATAAGAAAATTTCATAACTTAGAAAAATTCTAAGTTATGAAATTTTTCCATTTTAAACCCTAATTTGCATTTTTGGGTTTCTTGATGAACAAGTTTCATAATTTGACATGTCTTGATGAAAAATGACCTTTGGCACTTGATTTTGACAAAAAAGTCAAAGTTTGACTTTTCAGTATACAGTTAAATTTTGATCAGTTGACTGAAAAATTCATCTGTCCATCCTATGCATTTGAGATCTTTTGAACTTGTTGAATGGGTCAAGACAATGTCATTGAGTCCTTGAGTCCATGGTTGAGCTTGATTTTCCATTGGCTAGGTCAAACAGTCCAAAATTGCCTTTGTATAGTCAAAACCCTAAAAATGACCATTTTGCCCTTTTGGTGATCTGATCAAATTTCTTGTGGAATTGTGATCCAAACTTGATCAAATGGTTCATATGAGTTCATAATGTTGATGTGGGTCAAAATTCATGAGGTTTGACTGTCAATTGGCCACAGTTGACTTTTTCTCCAATACAGTTGATTTCTAGGTCAATTGTCCAATTGACTGGGCAAAAATTTGAATCAAGGCTTGAAACTTGGTATGGACAAACTTGTGAGTCCAATATGAAGTATGAAAGTCAATTTGGGTATTGTAGTTCAAAACATCACTGTGCAAACTCAAACCCTAATTTAGGTCAATAGTGCAAGGAGGTGTCTTGAGCAGAGCAAACCCTAGCTTGATCCTGAGTTCCAAGAGTCTTGTGATGAGAAATGTTGATGAAATGAGAGGGAAAATTTTGGGGTACAACAGTTGCCCCTGTTCAATCTTCTTGAACTTGAAGAGTTAGATTGGCAAGTTTGCCTTTCGCGACTCGAAGGTAAAAGAGGATTGGACACTAGAGTGCCCGTAAATTTGCACTCGTCAAAACATAGATGCAGGAATGGGCTTAAAGATGCGGTTTGGAGATGGTAGAATCTTGATGGAGATGTGCTTAAAGATGCCATCCAAGAATGTTTGTTGAATTGCAATGTGGTAGGTCAGAAGAATGAGCGTCAAAATGGTATCCGTGTTTGGAATGCATTCGAACTTTATCTTGGAGACTGGGTCTGTATGAGCAAAAGAATGGCGTCCGTGTCTGGAGCGTATCTAAGTTGTAACTGTATTTTAACTTTGAATGAATATCAGAAAGACTGATGTGTCCGGAGTGTATCTGTATTGTATCTGAATTCTGAATGGTCGATAGAGAAACATCTGTGTATGGAGCATCTTTGTGTTGGAGATAAATTCTGAATGAGTGACAGAATGGAAACCGTGTCTGGAGCGTATCTGGACTGTATCTGAAGTCGATATATGTATGAGTAGCAGAATGACTTCCGTGTTTGGAGTGTATCTGAGACTATAACTGGGATCTGAATAAATGACAGAATGACTTCTGTGACAACTGCACTGGGGAGAATCAAACTGCTGGTGTAAAGGCTAGAATGGCGTCCATGCTTGGAGCGTATATGAACTTGTGGTTGATAGTTGAATCTGAATGAGAGATAGATTGGCTGCCGTGTCTGGAGCGTATCTAGTCTGTATGGGATTGCTGAAGTCTGAATGAGTAGTAGAATGACTGCCGTTTCTGGGGTATATCTGTATTGTATTTTGACTTGAAATTGTGAATGAGTAATAGAATGACCGCCGTGTCCGGGGTGTATCCATACTGTATCTGAATAATTGTTATCAACAACCTTTTAATCTTATCCTGAAAATGGTAAAATGTTAGCTAAAACACAAAGTTATGTTACATGATATGTATGATGCAATGAATTATGTTTCATCAATGTATATGATATATGAATGTAATAGATGTGCATATAAGCTGAGTAGTTGTCTCTCCGAGGAAAATAAATCCTTGACAACTGGAGATAAAGAAATATTTGACTGCTGTTGGGGATTCAAAAATCTTGATTATTGAAGATGAGAATCCTTGCTGACTGCTTGGGGATTAAAGACCTCTGATTGTTGAGAAGGGGAAATCCTAGAACCACTGCTGGAGATTGAAAATCCTAGGCGATTTGCGGGGATTAACAAGGTCTTTGACAATTTCTGCAGGGAATGAGAATCCTTCATGACTTTCTTGGGATATAGGGAAAACTCTAAAAATATATACTGGGGAATTAAAACCTAGGAGGCTTCTTCTTGGAGAAATGAGACCAAGAATTTTCAATCTTGCTGGGAGATAACTCTGTGGGGGAAATGTTCACTATTCTGGCTCCGCTGGGGATAGGAATTTTCAGGGTTTTCGGGCTCCACTGGGGATCTTGAAGCTTAACTCTGATGGGAATTTTGAAACCTAACTCAGATGGGGAATCAAGTTTTAGAATGCACTGGCTCCGCTGAGGATCTTGAAGCTTAACTCTGCTGGGGAAATATACTCCAAATTTTAGCTTTGTTGAGGATCCGAATGATGTATCGTAGGGGATTTCTCCTGAAATGTCATAAAGATATCTTCCTACACCTTTAACCTATCAGTAATTATCCTTTTTCAATTTCGTTTTATTTGTAAGCAGTGATTATATTCAAATGCATATGCCTATTTAACAAAACATTGGACGTTTTCAAATAAAACATAAGTGTAAAAAGAAAAGAAAGGCAAGCAAATTTCTTCACTTTGAAGTATCTTTGTATTAACTTTTGTGAGTATCTTTGTACAAAGGGGACAGACATCCTAGTAAGAGAATGTTGCCGTAAAAATTGAAAGATTTTATACAAAAGAAAGATGGTTATGTGTAACAATTCCATGGGATTCCCATTCTGCTATAGCCTTCACAACTCTGAATATCTTGTCCATTCGCTGCTTCGTCCGCTGATGACTGGATTGATCAGAAGCTTGGAGCTTGTTGGTGAAGAGATTGTTCTCAAAGTGATCCGACGAGACATAGCCATACACTTTAATTCCCTAACTTTTGCCTGGACCGCCCTTTCGGGTTTTTGATCCACCGGGAAACCCTTTTTTTCCCAAGTCGCCCTTTCAGGTTTTCAACTTTCCGGGTGTACATTTTTTAGTTTTATCCCTAATTTTTGCCTGAACAGCCCTTTCGGGTTTTCGGTTCACCGAGATGCCCATTTTTTTTGCCCAAGTCGCCCTTTCGGGTTTTCAACTTGCCGGGTCTTTTTATGCGTAGTATCTTTTGACTATGTCCGCGTTCGCAGGGTGCGGCAAGTCGTTGCCGTCCATGGTGGTCAGAATCATTGCCCCACCAGAAAAGATGATTTTGATCACAAATGGTCCTTCGTAAGTAGGAGTCCACTTGCCCCTGGGATCACTTTGCGGCAAGATGATCCGCTTGATTACAAGATCTCCGACTTGATATACCTGACGCCTGACTTTCTTGTTGAAAGCCTTAATCATGCATTTTTTATACGTCTGACCATGATAAACAATAGTAAGTCGCTTCTCGTTGATCAAATTAAGTTGATCAAGTCGGGTCTGAATCCAATCGTCTTCACTCAAACCAGCGTCCTTCATAATCCTTAAAGAAGGAATCTGAACTTCCATGGGTAGAACAGCTTCCATGCCATATACCAAAGAAAATGGGGTTTCCCCTATTGAAGTACGTGTCGTGGTACGATATCCATGCAGAGCAAACGGTAACATCTCATGCCAGTCTTTGTAGGTGACTGTCATCTTTTGAATGATCTTCTTGATATTTTTGTTCGCAGCTTCAACAACACCGTTCATCTTCGGCCGATAGGGAGATGAATTGTGATGATAAATCTTGAACTGTTCGCATAAAGCGGTGATCATGGTGTTGTTCAAATTCATACCGTTATCCGTGATGATCCTATCGGGGACACCATATCGGCATATGAGGTTCTGCTTGATGAAGCGGGAAACCACATTCTTTGTAACTGAGGCATAGGAAGCTGCCTCGGCCCACTTGGTAAAATAGTCAATAGCCACCAGGATGAAGCGATGTCCATTGGATGCCGTAGGTTTGATCTCTCCAATCATGTCAATGCCCCACATTGCGAATGGCCAAGGAGTTGTCAGAGCGTTGAGGGGAACAGGAGGAATATGTACCTTGTCGGCATAGACTTTCCATTTGTGGCAGGTACGGGAATGTTGATGACAATCAGCTTCCATGGTAGACCAGTAGTAGCCTTCCCTTAGAATCTTCTTAGCCATCGTATGTCCGCTCAAGTGGGTGCCAAATGTGCCACTGTGTATCTCAGTCATGATCAACTCTGCTTCAGCTTTGTCCATACAACGAAGTAGAACACAATCATGGCTGTGCTTATAAAGGATGCCATTGCTTAGGAAGAACTTGGCAACAAATCTCCTTAAGAACTTTCTGTCATTGACGGAAGCTCCTTCAGGGTATTCTCTAGTCTGGAGATACCTTTTAATTTCATGAAACCATGGTTGTTCCACTACTTCTTCGGTATTAATCTCATGATAGTGCGCAGGTTCGTCCATTCGCTCGATGGTAATTTGGGGAGCCTCGTTATCCCAGTTGAGTTTAAACATGGAAGACATTGTAGCCAGAGCATCTGCTAGCTGATTTTCTTCTCGTGGGAAGTGCTCGAAGGTAATCTGCTCAAAATGAGGCAACAATGTCAAGACATGTTCTTTGTATGGGATAAGATTAGGATGCTTGGTGTCCCACTCTCCTTTGACTTGACTGATAACCAAAGCCGAGTCCCCAAATACGACCAAAGATTTGATTCCCAAGTCTATAGCATCCTTGAGACCAAAGATGCAAGCTTCATATTCAGCCATGTTGTTGGTACAGCTGAAACAAAGTCGGGGAGTGAAGGGTGTATGGCAACCTTCCGGAGAAATGAGTATCGCACTGATACCATTGCCAAGTGCATTTGAAGCACCATCAAAGTACAGGGTCCATCGGGATCCTTGTTCAGGTCCGTCATACGGTCTATTACCTTCAATGTTGTCCAATGTCATGATGTCCTCATCAGGGAAGTTGAATATCATAGATTGGTAATCTTCGACGGCTTGATGAGCTATATGGTCAGCTAGTACACTCCCCTTTATAGCTTTTTGGGTAGTATACTGGATATCATACTCAGTCAGGATCATTTGCCATCTAGCGGTTCTTCCAGATAAAGCAGGCTTCTCAAAGATATACTTAATCGGATCCATTTTGGAAATCAGTAAAGTGGTGTGAGTCAACATATACTGCCTTAGCCGGCGAGCAGCCCATACTAAAGCGCAGCAAGTTTTCTCGAGCAGTGAGTAGCGAGTCTCACAGTTGGTAAACTTTTTGCTAAGGTAATAAATGGCATGCTCTTTTCGGCCAGACTCGTCATGTTGGCCCAGCACGCACCCCATTGAGTTATCCAAAACAGTCAGATACATGATTAACGGCCTTCCTTCAACGGGTGGCATCAAAATAGGAGGTTCTAGTAAATACTCCTTGATCTTATCAAAAGCAACTTTACAATCATTGTTCCATTCAACTAACTGATCTTTCTTCAACAGTTTGAAAATTGGCTCACAGGTAGATGTCAGGTGAGAGATGAACCTCGCAATATAGTTTAAGCGTCCCAAGAATCCTCTAACCTCCTTTTCAGTACGGGGAGTAGGCATTTCTTGTATAGCCTTTACTTTAGTTGGATCAACCTCAATGCCTTTGTTGCTGACAATAAATCCCAAAAGTTTACCAGACCTAACCCCAAAGGTGCACTTGCTTGGGTTTAGTCTGAGCTTGTACTCCTTCAACCTGGCAAACAGCTTTTGCAGATGATCAAGGTGTTCTTCTTCTGTCTGTGATCGAGCTATCATGTCGTCTACGTAAACTTCGATCTCATGATGTATCATATCATGAAACAAAGCTACCATGACGCGTTGATAGGTTGCCCCTGCATTATTCAGTCCGAATGGCATCACTTTGTAGCAGAAGATACCCCATTGCGTGACAAAAGTAGTTTTCTCCATGTCCTCGGGGGCCATTTTGATCTGGTTGTATCCCGAGAATCCGTCCATGAAGGAAAAAAACCTTGTGTTGAGTTGTGTTGTCAACCAAGATGTCGATATGTGGCAGTGGAAAATCATCTTTAGGGATAGCCCTGTTCAAATCCTGATAGTCCACACACATTCTGACTTTGCCGTCCTTCTTAGGCACGGGCACAATGTTAGTAACCCATTGTGGATAGGAAGTAACAGGCAGAAAGCCAGCATTGAATTGCTTCATTACCTCAGCCTTGATCTTCTCAGACATGTCAGGCCTCATCCGACGTACCTTTTGTTTGATCGGTGGACAATCTTCTCTTGTAGAAAGACGGTGAACCACGATATCTGTGTCTAACCCTGGCATGTCTTCATAAGACCAGGCGAAGATTTCAACATATTCGTTCAACAACTGCACTAAGCGCTCCTTGACATTCAGTTCCAGGTTGGCACCCACTTTTACTTCTTTCCTGTCTTCCTTTGTCACCAAGTTGATGGTTTCTAGCAACTCTTCATGAGGCAGAATAGCCCTCTCTTCTTGTTGCAAAAGTCTGGCTAACTCTCCTGGCACTTCACAATCTTTGTCAACTTCGTACTCAGCATGATTGACCAAATCTTCAAAGTTATCGAAGGCTAAAGCAGAATAGTCACCCATGGAATCCGGAGTGGATGGGTACCTGCATTTGTGAGTATGGGTGTGTGTAAGGGATAGCCATCCTTAAATAAAACAAAAATGCAAAAGGAAAGAAAATGAACACAGCAGTTTATAGATGAAAAACGTCCAATGATTCATTAAAACATGGCATATGATAATGAAGAAGATCAAACCCTTACAAATGGACCTACATGCCCCGGGCAAGGCATGAGGTGAAAATAGTGTGCAAATTGTTTTAGTTATTACATACCATAAATGGGAAATTGTTCAAAGATAAAATTACTGGTTGATAAAGGTGATGGGAATAAAATCCTTTGCTTCCCAGTTGCTTAAACCCCCTTCGACGGTCGGAAAGATCCAATCTTAAAAGTGGCTCTCTTCATCTTCATCTTCTACAGCATTGATTCCATGGTGAGAGATCTTAATGGGTGGCCCTCCAGCCTTGGAGCGACGCATAGCCTTTTGTCCTGCAGCAGTGAACCCTAACCCAAACTTGTTTGTTTTATGGGGAAAATCAGGTAATTGCCCCCACACTGTGCTCTTTCCTTTTTTAACCACAGCCTTTGCGTCCTTGAGAGATGCCATCCTAGATACATGCTTGGGAACGATAGGCACCTCAACCATTGTCTTCGCAACTACTACCTCAGGAGAAACTTCCTCAAAATGTTGGAAAGGCGTTTCGATGAACTCGTCATCCAACTCCACATAGCGGAAGGAATTGAGATGACTTATCATGTACTCTTCCTCGCCGTGCACTGTTATAATCTTACCCTTAACAGGATATTCCAGCATTTGGTGCAAATAGGAGGTAACTGCCCCGGCATAATGGATCCACGGTCTTCCTAACAAACACGAGTATGACGGACGGATGTCCATCATGTAAACAGTGGAGTTGAAAACTTTTGTGCCTACTTTGATGGGAATATCAACCTCTCCATGAACCATTCTTTTGGAACCATCAAAAGCCCTAAAAATAATGTTACTAGGTTTGAGGGTCAATCCTTCGCAGTCCAAACGGTCTAAGGCTTTCTTCGGTAGCACATTCAAGGAAGAACCAGTATCAACTAAGACATGGGGGAGGGTGGTTCCTCTGTATTCAACTGAGACATGTAGCGCGTCGTTGTGTTTCCTTCCTTTGGGAGTCAAGTCAACATCGGAAAAGCCCAGGCCATTATCAGCAGTAAGACTGGCCACACATTCCTGAAACTGGTCAGCCGAAGTCTCTTGGGGTACATGTGTCGCCTTCAAGAATTTGATTAGGGCCTTAGCATGGGCCTCAGAACAGAGCAGAAGAGCCAACATTGAAATTTTAGAAGGGGTCTGCCCTAGCTGTTCCACAACATCGTAGTCACTTTTTCTGATTATTTTCAGGATTTCATCCATTTCTTTCTGAGTGGTTTCGGGGATAACCACAGCATGAGCCTTCGTCCTGACAGGAACTTCTAGTATCCCCTTACCCTTATTGGTAGTATCAGCAGATGGTCTTACTTCAGGAGTATCCAATTCTTCAATCATAGGGCCTTGCACAGATGGCCTAACAGGTACGGAAGCTTTCGAGGGTCCAAAAACTACTCGAGAGGGAGCAATCTCCGGAGAAAAAATCTGGCCGCTGCGGGTTATCTTGCTTGTACCCGCAATGTTCCCTATATCAGGGTTTTCTTCTTCAGAATTTTCTTGGACTGCCTTAATTTGTTTGATACCATGATAGAAGATTTCTCCTCCATAGTTCCATAGTATCATTTTTCTTGATTGGTACGGGATAGGTCCCGGCATGGTGATCTTTAATGGTACACATTTAGAGCTAGGTGTAATCCTGACAGGCCTTTTGCAAGCCTTGGGAGGATTGTCAGAAATGGTTATGATTGCAATATCGTTGGTTGAAGTAGAAAAAGTAGAAGGAGTAACAGGATTGAAGGTATCAACAGGGGTTTTCTGGAAAAGTATCTCTTGGGTATCCATCAGGCGTTGGACACCTGACTTCAACATTAGGCAATCACCTCGTATGTTCAAACAAAAATAGCAGTCTTTACCACAACCAGGAAAGATCTCGGCTCTCATCAAATTCTCTTTAATCACTAACAACGGAGTCAAAAGATTGGCAACATCAGTAACATGGAGGTCTTCTATAACGGCATGAACATTATGGTCGTGCTTGGGCATCGGAGCAGATATAACATTGGGCTTCTCAGGAGCATCAAATTCTACTTCTTTGGCATCAATCAAGTCCTGGATTTTGTTCTTAAGCGCCCAGTAATTATTGGTATCGTGCCCAACACTGTCGGAATGGTAAGCACATTTGGCATTGGAGTGGTAGTATGGAGAGGGGGTGTTAGGGTTCTTTGGCGCTTCCTTCAAACTGGTAAGATTCAGCTTCAACAAATGGGGGAGTACCTGAGCGGGCGTCATGTTGATTCGGGTGAACTGTTGTGGTGGCCTTTCTACCCGTTGTTGATTTGGTCTTGACTGATTACTGCGAGGTTAATCATTTGAAGAATTTTGAATCATCACAGCCCCTACAGTCGGCCGGCGCTCGGTTCTTCACTGACCCTTCTGATAATACATAGCAGATGCTTCCTTCTTAGCGGGGAAGGGTTTCTTAACAGCTGTGGATGCGGAAGCATCCTTCTGAATCTTTCCACTCTTAATATCGGCCTCAACCCTTTCGCCGGTCAAAATTAGTTCAGTAAATTCCGCGGAAGAACTCCCGATTAGATGATTGAAGAAGGGGCCAGACAGGATCCCCAAAAACATGTCAACTAACTCCCTATCTGACAACGGTGGATGCACCCTTCCAGCCAGATCACGCCACTTCTGGGCGTACTCTTTAAACCCTTCATTGGAAGCCATCCCCATACTTTGTAACTGAGTACGAGTGGGCGCCAAATCAGCATTGTATTGATATTGGCGATAAAAAGCGACAGATAAGTCTTCCCAATTGTGAACCTCTGATCTTTCGAGCTGGTAGAACCAGTCCAACTGCGTTCCTGACAAGCTGTCTTGAAAGAAGTGCACCCAAAGGTCTTTATCAGATGAGTGGGTTTGGATCTTTCGGACATACGATCTTAGGTGCATCTTTGGGCATGACAGACCGTCGTACTTGGCGAATGTTGGCACCTTGAACTTGGGAGGGATAACAATCCCAGCTACCAACCCTAGTTCTTCAAAATCCAAACCGGGTACCCTCTGCAACTCCATGGCTGCCAGTCTATCTTCAAGATTCTTATATTTATCATCTGCTGGAGGATACTGTTGTTCGGAGTAGTCTTTGTCTTCTTCCTCTTCCTCCTCTTCAACCTCAGATTCAGAAGGTACAACAGTCCCTTTCCCTTTACCGGCCCCTTCGTCAGACGTTAAGGGGAACTCAAGAACCTTCCTAGCATTGCTCTCAAACCTTCTTCCAAAAGTGGCTACTCCAGGTCTCTTTTTCTTCTTCTCTTTATTCTTCTCCAACAAAGCTTTGAGGTCCTCTTGACCCTTTGCCAAGGTCATGAGGAGTTGCTGGAATTGTAAATTTTGTGCATGTAGATCCTTTACCGTCTGCTCCAAATCTATCTTGCTGAAATAAACAGCAGAAAGGTAAGGAAACCTGGTGTGAAGACCTGTTTATGCATATGATGAATGTTATGTTATTCATGTAATGCATTCAAGGATTCAGAAATTCAAATTTGTTGCAAACAAAAAGAACGCACGTCATATTAAGAAGAAATTGTTAGTACATAAGTGCCCCATGGGCAAAATATTACAAAATTCTTAATGTAAAAAGACATTGCGCATCCTCTTTGGTGTGATGTAAGTGTTGAGAGTTTCCTCCTCGTGAAGTCGGCGGGTAAGTTCCAAAACCTTCTTCTCACTGGCATAGAAGTTGGCTTCAAAAGTATTTCGTTCTTCCTTGAGTTGGATCCAACTCTTTTGCATTTCTTCCCATGATGTTGGCATGTCAAGATGTAGGATGGTGTATGGAACCTCTCCTTCCATAACAGGCTCTTTGATCACGGGGAGAATGTGCAGATATGGCATCATAAGATTCTGGGCGCGGGTTCGTACCCACTTGAGATAAGGCTCAAGGGGGATGGAATTTTTGTGCCCCAGTGTCTTACTATCCACCTTGTTGGGCATTCTCCAAGCTCTGATGAACCTTTGTCGAAGTCCTTGCGCATCGTTGTCGAAGTCAAAAACTAGGTCAGGAATCAGCATGTCATGAGGGCCATCCCTCCGAGCATATCCAAACTGTCTTAGAGCTAAACAGGGGTTGTAGGTAATGCCTCCCCTAATGCCAAGTAGTGGGACATTAGGGAATTCCCCACAACGATCAATGATGATGACATTTTCTCTGGACCGAGAACACCAATGAACATCATAATGTGTGAGGGTCATCAATCGTTGCGACCACCTTAGACCTTGCTCATTCTTCAAAACTGATTGTGGAAGGTGAGAAATAAACCACCTTGCTAGGAGAGGAGTACAGCACATGAGAACACCTATTTTCCTCATTGTTCGTGTGTAAAATGAGTGTAGGATGTCCCCAAGCAACGTGGGTATAGGATTGTTGGATATGAAAATCTTAACAGCATTCACATCTATAAGCTGATCCGGGTTTGGGAACAGGACCAACCCATATATGAGGAGTGCCACAATCTCTTCAAAGGCTTGTAGATCAAGAGAATTCCAGCAGTCTTGGGCCTTCTCAAACAGAAACCTTGCCAAGAAACCCTTGACACCACTTCTGGTTTCCCAATGCCCCTTGATGTCAGATGGTTGCAAGTGTAATGCTTGAGCAACATATTCAGGATTTGGTTATTTTTCCGTACCATTGTAGGGTAGTTGATGAAGAATAGGAATTCTCAAGAGTTGAGAAAATTCCTCCAAAGTAGGCACCAACTGGTAATCAGGGAATGTGAAACAGTGGTGTAGGGGGTCAAAGAACTGGAAGAGAACTTTCACCATGTCTTCTTTAATGTTGGTGTTGACCAAGTTGAGGAGTCTACCATGTCTTTCACTGAAGAGAGAATTCTCTGGAATCCTAGAAGTAAGCTCCTTGAGTTGAGGAGGGATTCTCACAAGGTTGACTTGAATTGTTTTCCTGCGAAGAGATTCCATGACCTACAAAACAAGAACAAAGATGAAGATCCAAACCCTTGAAATGGTTAGTGGATGCATATGATGCTTTATGATGTTCATGATGTATGCACAAGCACATGTACAAGCAAGTCACACAAAACCCTAGTTTCAGGCTTGCATGAGGTTTCATAGGTAAGTACCCTCTTGAGTTTAGTTGGCTCAAAACATGTCCTATAAATGGTAACCGGGTTCTAAGGAGCTCAATATCACTGGATTGTTTTCTATGTTCATTGTTTTGGTTTAGCCACTTAACTAGCGACCAAAATATTCCAAGAAAACAACCCTCAATGAGTGTAGTATCGAGTATCTACCAACTTCAGACTGCACCAAAGTCGGTCATCTCACTACCCCTAATAAAAGGCCAAGATGGTCAAGTAAGGTTCTAAGAGTTCATTAGTGCTTCATGACATCATTCAGCGGCCCCGTATTCTCTTTGATTGACTCAAAGGCTACCGGTACTCACAAATATGTCGCACTAATATAGCTATTGCTTCAACCATGTCGGTATACCCCGCACAGTTTCCACAATGTATTGTTATTTACCTATGAATGTTTTCCAAATCCGGGTAGAGGATTTCAAGCCCAAACAAGAGAACCAAATGTAAAGCAATCAAAGCAAACAATATAATCATGCAAAGGGTGATCTAAGCCCTAAGGTTACTCCACTTTTAAATTTCTCCCCAACAGAGTCGCCAGTTCTGTGATACGGTGGGAGAACTGACTTGGGATTTTGCGTTTGTGTTTGCAAATGTTTCGGTTTAGCAAGAGTCGCCACCGACTTTTTATTTTATCCTAAGGAAAGGTCAAAAAGCACAGGAAAGACCTTTGAGATGTTTTCTTGGGTTCGGGGAGTAGATTATAGAAAGGGAAGGTATTAGCATCCTTTCTATCCATGGTTATCCATGGGCTCTTAGTTACTTTCTTAGATCACTTGCTTTGTTTTTCAATTGTTTGAAATGGTGCTCTTCAATTGTTTGAAATTGTGCTTTGTGTGTGATTTTGAAAGATGTTTTGAAAAGAGGCCATTGTTGTGGCAACCTTTGTAATGATTCTTGTTTGAATGTATACAAAGGTGTTTTTGTCTTTTGAAAAGTTTTCAATGTTTGAAAGTAGGGTTTTAAAATTGTGTTATGAAGTGTGTTTTGAATATAGCAAGGATGTTTTTTTGCAAGCTTTGATCAAGTAACTAAGAGTTGTCTACCCTATTTTACTCAAAGATCTTTCTTATGTTTTTAACCCTTTTAACAGTGTTGTTTCACCATTGTATTTGGTGAACAACCTTGTGTTAGGATGTTAACGGGACAGGCGCGGGTCATCGTATAGACCATGATAGCAATAGTGTCAAGTATTTTTGGAAATTTTCTTGAGGGACTTGATCATTTTGTTTAGGCAACTTCAGATAGTGTCATCGAGGGACTATGATCTTTTGTTTTATTTTTGTTTTGCCAAAGTACTTGACATGCATACCATGGACCATTTTTGAAGGCAACAAGTGGATTGTAACCCTAGGGGTGCAAGTGTGCATTGTGTTTGTTTTCATGCATTTTTGTCTTTGATTAGGTCAAACTATTTGTTAATTTGATTTTTGCATACAGAATCCTAAGTCTAATCATGGCATAATTGAAAGCTTAAAGGTGCGAGAATTTAAATTCTACACTATTACAACAAGATATATGGAGGGGGGTACAAATTTGAATTGGGGATTATTTTGCAAGAAATTAAATCCAAAATTATTACAACCATATTGAATGGGTAAGGCATAATATTAAATACACAATATTTAAATAAATACAACAAATAAATATTAAATAAAGTGTATTATGCAAAAAATGTTTTTCATGTATGAAAAAGTATTTTTAATGTGAAATGTAAATAAATAAAAAGTTAATTTCAATTATTTTGTTTTTTAGGGCAAAACCCTAATTTCTTAAATAAATAGTATTATTTATTATTTACATACAATAATGTATTAATTTGTACAAAAATATAAGTATATTGAAAAAATGGTATTTTTAGTATAAAATATTAATAAAAATAAAATTTTATTATTTTTGTGTTTTTTGTGCTAAATATATATACATATATATATATATACATATATATATACATATATATATAGATATATATATATATATATATATATATATATATATATATATATATATATATATATATATATATATATATATATATATATATATATATATATATATATATATATATACATATATATATATATATATATATATATATATATATATATATATATATATATATATACATATATATATACATATATATATATATATATACATATATATATATACATATATATATATACATATATATATATATATATATATATATATATATATATATATATATATATATATATATATATATATATATATATATATATATATATATATATATATATATATATATATATATATATATATATATATATATATATATATATATATATATATATATATATATATTAAATATATTAAGTGTGTATAAAAATAAAACAAATTATTTACAAAAGGTATATTTTTCAAGAAAATATTTTCAAATGTGTATAAAATAATAAATGAAAATAAACATATTTTTTACATTATTTTTAAGTTTTAATAAAAAGAATATAAAGTATTTAAACAATTTTATACTAGTAAAAAATAAAAATAAATACCAAATAAATGTAAAAATAATATAAAAATAATTTTTGGCATTTTTTATATTTGGACATAAAATAATAAAGTCAGAATAAAAAATAAAAATGTAAAAATGACAAATATATAAGAAATGGGCCAGGGGGTGTAAAAAGAAAAGAGGGGGGTGCCAAAAGCAAGCCTGTACAGGCCCAGCCCAGAAACAACTTCATCTTCTTCCTTTGAACTGAAATACGCGCATTCTGTACACAAGATGTTATCTCCTGATTCCTTGCTTTTTTGACAAAACTCATAACATGAAACTTGTAGAGCATCAAACAACGAATCTAAATATAAAAAACTTAAGCTAACTCTCAAAGACCAGAGAGAATTTCTCTGGCCCTAATTCTTAACCTAGTTTTTTCAGAAAGTTCATGAACAAAATTCTCCTAGCACGATTAATATAAATGAAAACTAAGCACATGTATGGTTTCAGGGCTATGAATACAACATCTTTCATTCACAAACCTAAATCTAACTATTCCTAAATAGAGAGATAGAAGTTCATGAAATACCTGTTTCAGTTGACTTCGAACTGGACAATACAGCAACTTCTAAGGGTGCTTGAGTTTCTTTTGAGCTTTCCTGAGGTCCAATGAAGCTTTCCCAATGCTTAGTTTGTTTTGAAGTAGCCTGAATCGTGCTACAGAACTCAACCTGCAAAGCTTTGAAACGAAAATGGAAATGTGTGTTAATGGTGTTACAGCTAGCAATAGAGGTCTGGGATAGTTCAGGTGAGTTGAATGGAAGATATTGGAACAATTTTGAGGCAAAACGCACGAGGGAAAGTGGAGATGGAGGTGGTTCTGCAGGGCTTGCCCTGTTTTGCAGAAAAATGGTGATTTTGTGTACAAGGAGGTTTGAGGGGTTAAGGGCTCGTGCTTCTGACTTGTGAGGATATGCAAAACTTGTTTTACAACTTTGTTCTTGTTGGTTTTATCAGATATGAGAGATACAAGCTTTTGGCCCTTTGACTTGTTTTGAAAGTAAAGTTGGAAGTGAAGTGAGATAGGCTTGTACAGGCTATCTCTAAGCATGCACCAACTTCTTGTACTATGCCTGAGATTGTGGAGCTTGTTTGCTGCAAAGGAAGAAAGTCCAAGGCTCAAGAAAAAGCAATTTGACATAAAGTGCCCTTTATGAAAATGGAAGTGTGGCCTTTATGCTTAAAATGGCAATGTTCATTGTGCAAAGCTCTCTTGATCAGAACAATGCCAATATCCAATGTATTTGCATTAAATTTTGGTGTGTAAATTGTTTTAGAGGCCTGTAATCATGTATTGATCTATCTTGGTCAGATTTGCAACTTGGTATGAACATGTATTGGCCATGGATCAAAGTGAGTTTTTGCCAACTTCAAGCATTCGATTCTCCCTAACCACAAGGGTGTTTGAGGAGTTCTTAGACAATTTGGAAAGCTTGCAACATGTACTATAAACCATATTTGAAATGCAACTTGAAACTCCAAGTGGAACTATGTGAAAAATGGCCAAGAAGATGGGTTAAAATCCAGCCTAAACTAGGGCAAAATTTCTCTAAGTTAAAAGTTTTAGGTACCCTTGTTCCAAAACTCATAACTTGATATACAAGCTTCTTTTGAGAAAACTTTGTGAATAAAAGTTGTAGAATTTGTGATGGAATACAACTTTAATGTTTCAAGTTTTGTTTGAATCCATTTGCATCTTGGTGAAAAAATGGGACAAAGTTAGGAAAAAATAAGAAAATTTGATAACTTAGAAAAATTCCAAGTTATGAAATTTTTCCATTTTAAACCCTAATTTGCATTTTTGGGTTTCTTGATGAAAAATTTTCATAATTTGATATGTCTTGATGAAAAATGACCTTTGACACTTGATTTTGACCAAAAAATTAAAGTTTGACTTTTCAGTATACAGTTAAATTTTGATCAGTTGACTAAAAAATTCATCTGTCCATCATATGCATTTGAGATCTTTTGAACTTGTTGAATGGGTCAAGACAATGTCATTAAGTCCTTGAGTCCATGGTTGATCTTGATTTTCCATTGGCTAGGTCAAACAGTCAAAAATTGCCTTTGTACAGTCAAAACCCTAAAAATGACCATTTTGCCCTTTTGGTGATCTGATCAAATTTCTTATGGAATTATGATCCAAACTTGATCAAATGGTTCATATGAGTTCATAATGTTGATGTGGGTCAAAATTCATGAGGTTTGACTTTTAATTGGCCACAGTTGACTTTTTCTCCAATACAGCTGATTTCTAGGTCAACTGTCCAATTGACTGGGAAAAATTTTGAATCAAGGCTTGAAACTTGGTATGGACAAACTTGTGAGTCCAATATGAAGTATGAAAGTCAATTTGGGTATTGTAGGTCAAAACATCACTATGCAAACTCAAACCCTAATTTAGGTCAACAGTGCAAGGAGGTGTCTTGAGCAGAGCAAACCCTAGCTTGATCCTGAGTTCCAAGAGTCTTGTGATGAGAAATGTTGATGAAATGAGAGGGCAAATTTTTGGGTACAACAATAACCATTTGAGGTAAGGCTCAAGAGGGATGGAAGTTTTATGCCCCAAAGTCTTGCTATCTACCTTGTTTAACATCTTCCAAGCTCGGATAAATCTCCGACAAAGACCTTGATCGTCGTTGTCATAGTCAAATACCAAACCTTGAATCAGCATCTTGTGCGGGCTATCCCTTTGGGCGTAACTAAAATGTCTTAAGGCTAAGCAAGGGTTGTAGGTGATACCTCCCCTAATGCCAAGTAAAGGGACATTAGGAAATTCTCCACAACGGTCGACAATAGTAACATTCTCTATGGATCGGGAGCACCAATGAATGTCTGAATGTTTGAGCGTCATCAACCTTTGTGACCACCTTGAACCTTACTCATTCTTTAATACAGATTGGGGAAGATGCGAAATAAACCATCTTTCCAAGAGAGGAGTGCAACACATAAGGACACCTCTTTTCCTCATTGTGCGAGTGTGAAAAGAGTGTAGGATATCCCCTAGTAATGTAGGCACTGGGTTGCAGGATATGAAGATTTTGACGGTGTTCACATATATGAGTTGATCAGGATTTGGAAACAACACCATCCCATAGATGAGGAGAGCCACAATTTCCTCAAAGGCTATCAGATCCAAGGAATTCCAACAACTTTGGGCTTTCTCAAACAGGAACTTTGCTAGGAAACCCTTGACACCACTCCTTGTTTCCCAATAAGTTGTGACATCAGATGAGTGCAAGTGTAGATCTTGAGCAATCTCTTCTGGCTTTGGATCTCTTTTCGTACCATTGAAAGGTAGTTGGTTGAGAATGGGAATCCTCAAGAGTCGGGAGAATTCTTCCAAAGTAGGAACAAGTTGATAGTCGGGAAATTTGAAGCAATGGTGTAAAGGATCAAAGAACTGAAAGAGCACCTTCATCATGTCCTCATTTGTGTTGGAGGTGACCAAGTTGATTATGCGACCATTTCTCTCGGTGAATGGAGAGTTTTCAGGAATCCTTGAAGCTAGCTCCCTGAGTTGTGGAGGGATCCTTACAAGATTGACTTGAATAGTTTTCCTGCAAAGTGAATCCATATCCTACAAAACAAGAACAAAGATAAATCCCAAAATCCTTGAAATGGTTAGTGGTTGTATATGATGTTCATGATGTTATGTACAAGTATGTATATACAAACAAAACAAACAAATCCTTAGGTTTAGGCTTGCATGGAGTTTTATAGGTAAGTACCCTCTTGAAGTTTAGTTGGCTTAAACCTGTCCTAGTAATAGTAACTGGGTTCTAAGGAGCTCAATATCCCTTGCTTGTTTCCTTGGTCATTGTTTCAGCACAAGCCTCTTTAATGGCGACCGAAATATCCCAAGAAACCAAACCTCAATGAGTGTAGTATCTAGTATCTACCAACTTCGGACTGCACCAAATCCGGTCATCTCACTACATCCTAAAGGCCAAGTTGGTCAAGTAAAGGCTCTAAAAGTTCATTAGTGCTTCATGACATCACTCAGCGGCCCCATATTCTCTTTGATTAACTCAAAGGCTATCGGTACCCACAAATATGTCGCACAAATGTAGCTATTGCTTAGACCATGTCGGTATACCCCGCACAGTTTCCACAACGTATTGCTACTTACCTATAATGTATCCCAAATCTGGGTAGAGGATTCAAACCCAAACAAAGAACCATAATGTAAAGCATATAAGTCAAACAATGTAAGCAAGTAAATGTGATCTAACCCTAAGGTAACCCCACTTTTAGAATTTTCCCCAGCAGAGTCGCCAGTTCTGTGATACGGTGGGAGAATTGACTTGAAGGTTTTGCGTTTGATCGCAAATGTTATGGTTAGCAAGAGTCGCCACCGACTTTTTTTATCCAAAAGGAAAGGTGAAAAAAGCACAGGAAAGACCTTTGAGATTATTTCTTGAGTTCGGGGGGTAGATTATGAAAAGGGAAGGTATTAGCACCCTTTTCGTCCATGGTTTTCCATGGGCTCTTAGTTACTTGCTAGATTACTTGCTTTTTTGTTTGAAATTGTGCTTTGTGTGGTTTTTTGAAAGTATTTTGTAAAGAGGCCATTGTTTAGGCAATCTTTGTAATGATTCTCGTTCATAAGAATGTATACAAAGATGTTTGATCTTTTGAAAATGTTTTCAATTTTGTAAGATGTTTGAAAGTATATGTGATTGTTTAGAAAATAGCAAGGATGTTTGTTTTAAAATGGAGCAAGTAATTAGGAGCATTCTACCTACTCAAAAGTCTTTCTTGTACATTTCCTTTTCCTTTGACATTGTTATCTTACCATTGATTTGGTAAGTAACCCTATCTTTGGATGTAAACGGGACGGGCGTGGGTCATCGTATAACCATGATTAGCAATCTTGCAAGGCATCTTAGCATTCTCTTTTAGGGACTAAGATCATTTGTAAGGCAACTTAGATAGCGTCATTGAGGGACTACGATCTTGTATTCGTTTGTTTTTGCTAAGATACCTCACATGCGTAATATGGCCATTTTATAAGGAAACCAAGTGGATTTTACCCTAGGGGTGCTTGTGTGCAAGTGTATTATTTTTATACTTGTTTTTGTCTTGAATTAGGGTTTTCTATTTGATTGATTTTATTCTTTCCATACAAACCCTAATTACTAGCATGTGAATATGAAACATTTAAATTGCGGAAGATAAAAATACTAAGTTATTACATGATTTGTGGGAAGGGGGTGTACAAAGTATAAATGGGGATTGCAAGAAATTAAGCCTTAATTAATCTATTACAACCATATTGAATTGAATAAATAAATGTACAAAATATGAAAAGGAATAATGTATAAAGTAATGAATAAAAAAGAATGGATTTTTTTTAGTTTTTCCTTGTTAAATTTTTTATTTATTTCTTAACCTAATGAACTAAAAAAAATGCTTAATAAAAAAAATAAACTAATTTAATTTAAAAGAGAAAATATTTTTAAGTTTTATGAAGAAGATTTTAACATTAAACTAAATAGTATGAAAATTAATTAAATTAGGAAAAGTATAAATTCTATGTTTATTTTAAGAAAATAAAATAAGCCTAAATCTATTTAATTAAAAAAAGTTAAGTTTGTAACAAAAATATTTTTGATGTTTTAGTCTAGAAAATAAAATAAATGTATATAGTATAAATAAAAATATATCTTTTTAATCTTTTTTTTGTCAATAAAATAAATATTAATATTAATATTAATAAATAAAAATAAAAATAAAATAAAATAAATAAAAATTAAGGGGGGTTCATTAGTAAACAAAAGAGTATTCATGAGCAAAAATAAACTAAGTCCAATGAAGAGCCCAAATGCTGCCAAAAAAGAACAAAAAAAAGTGTCAAAAAATATAAACATAACAAAATGGTCACGCTTGGGCTTGAACCCAGGATCCTGGGGTGAACAGGTGCACGCTTTGCCACTGGGGTGGCTATACATCTGTTTACTTGTATGAAATTATAAATATATAACACAAGACACGCCCTGACTGTACTTCATCTTTAACCTCCAGCCAAAGGATCTGTAACTTGCTCATTTCTCAGCCATTTGCAAAAATGTAAACATGAAAATTGCTCCATTTTGTCACACGAATCCAACCATATAAATATCATAAACTATAAATCAAAGATGAATGAGAATTTTTAAAAGTACCAAATTCTGACCTAAACATTTCAGAAAGTTCAAACTCAAAATTCTCCTAGCTCAATCAAAACAAATGAAATCTATGGACATGTACAACTTCAGGGAAATGATGTCTACATTTTATCTTCATAAATGCAAGCCTAACAATGCCTAAGTAATGAGATAGAAGTTCAAGAAAAATACCTCAAAACTGGAAATCATGAAATGGATTTGAGCTTGTTTCAGGCAGTGCTGATGATCAGGTTAGCTTTCTTGGACCTCTAGGAAGCTAATGCAATGACTGGCTTGAGTTGAGGGTGGCTGGATTGGTATGGAGAAGTCCAACTATGATTTTCTATTTTTTGTTATGGAAGACAGGGAAAATGGTGTTACAAAAGTGAAACATGTACAGGGATGAGTTACCTTTGATGCAAGGAAGCTTTAGAAACTAAAAGGCCAAGAAACGCACGAGGGAAATGTGAGTTTGAGGTTCAAGGTCAAAAACTGTGCAACAATGGAGTTTTTGGGCAATTTCTGATTTGAGAGAGTTTTGGTGTATTTCATGGTGCTCAAGCTCATGTCCTAGCTCACAAATAGTGACTCTATTTATAAGCAACAAGTTTGGAATGATCTAGTTGATCAGAATTCAAATTTGCATCCTTAAGCTAAACATGTGATTTTTTTGACAAAACAAGTTTCAAAGTCTTTTGTAATTGCTAAGATAGAGTGGTTATGCTTTAAACAAGCTTGCTTCTTAATTTGTGGATGGAGTGTAATCAGAGGGAACAAGTTAGAGGCTCAATGTGAACTTTATGCAAAAAGCTTGCTTTACAAGAATGGCAACGTTACTTTGTGCCATTAATGGAAATGCAACTTGGATAATAGCTCAAATGCTTGGATCAAAGCTCTAACAGCTGTGTAAACATTTAATTATGGAGTGACAAACAAGTTTGAGGCCTGTAAAGCAAGGATTATGCAGCCTAGCATGGATTTGGTTCATGTGTTCATCAAAAATGACTTGTAATTCAAGTGACAAAACCCTAACTTCATCTCTTCGATTCTCCCTACTCAAGAATGATCTCAAGGAGTTCTTGGACATTTTGGAATGATTGCATTGTTCTCTACAACCCATCTTTGAATTGCTTTTGAAGATCCCCCTTGGAACTATATGAAAAAGTGCCATGAACTTGTATGATGAAAAGTTGTAGATTTCATGGATATCTAAAACTTTCATGTTGGGAGTTTCTCTTGAATCATCTTGTATCATGATGAAAATTTGGCTCAAAGTTATGAAAAAACATGAATTTTCAACACTTGGAAAAATTTCTAAGTTTAGAAATTTTGACTTTTCAAAATGAAATCTTGACTTTTTGATTTCTTGATGAATAAGTTTCATATTTTGACATGTTTTGATGAATTATGATCTTTGGCATTTGAATTTAACCAAAAAGTCAAAGTTTGACTTTTCAGTATATAGTTAACTTTTATTCAATTGACTGCAAAATTCATTTGTCAATCCAATGAACTTGCAATGTTTGAAACCATGTCCTTAGGGAAAAATGATGAAATTGGAATCTTGAGATCATGTCTTAAACCAATTGACCATTTTCTAGGTCAAAAACCAGAAATTTCCCTTTCCCAGTCAAAACCCTAATTTTGACCATTTTTCCCTTTTGGGGATTTGATCAAATCTCTTGAGGAGTTGTGGTACAAACTTGATCAAATGATACATATGAGTCTAAAATGTTGATTTGGATAAAAAATTATGAAGTTTGACTGTAAATCGGCCATGGTTTACTTTTTCCCCAATACAACTGATTTTTAGGTCAACTATTCAATTGACTGAGCAAAAATGTGATCTAAGGCTTGAAACTTGGCATGAGTAATCTTGGGGGTTCATAATGACCCATTAAAGTCATATGAGACATTGAAAGTTCAAATGTCCTTGTGAAAACTCAAACCCTAATTTTGGTCATCAGTGCATAAGGAGGTATCTTGAGCTGACCAAACCCTAATGTAGTCTTGAGCCCAAGGAGATCATGTGAGCAAATTCTTGATAAGTGAGAGGGAAAATTTTGGGGTACAAAAGTGTTGTAGTAGTTTATTATGAGGCATGGTTACCAGATCTGATAATCCCAAGGAGACACTTCCTACCACCTTCTCATAGTACACACCATGTAGAGTATCCATGAACATATCGACCAATTCTTTCTCCATGAGCGATGGTTGTACACGGGATGCCTTTTCTCTCCATCGTTGAGCATACTCTTTGAAGTACTCATCTTTCTTTTGAGATAAGTTCTAGAGTTGCATAAATTTAGGAGACATATCCAAGTTATACTTATATTGTCTTAAGAAAGTGTTGGCAAGATCTTTCCATGTCTAGATGTGGACTCACTCCAATTGCATATACCAATATAGAGATGCTCAACTTAAACTGTCTTAGAAACAATGGATCATCAACTTTTGATCTTGAGCATAGGCATGCATTTTCTGACAATACATGTGTAGATGGTTCCTTGGGCACGTGAGTCCCTTATATTTTCCAATGTCAGATACTTTGAATTTTGGAGGGATCACTACATCTGGAACTAGACCCATTTCGAGAGCCTCGACATTGAAATTTTCGTAGCCCTCCATATCCTTCAACCTTTCTTCAAGAGCTTTAAACTAATTGAGATCCATAGGATTTTCAGTAGCGTGGGTATGGACACTCCTTTGAGGCACTTGGTTGATGCCTTCCAAGTCATGATTTCCATACTGTAGGTCAATGTAGTTGTCCATGTTGCATGGATTATTGACTAAAATCTGTAAAGTATGAGATGCCCCTACCTTCAGAGAAAATGGGACAAAGCCTTCAGTATCAGCTTGCTTGACATCTTTCTTAGCCATAGTTGATTTTAGAGGACCTGATTCTCGCTCTTGTCTTAGTTGGTGACCGCTCGATGCACCATTAGTCTGGGCTTCTTATTCAAAGGCTACCTTAGGAATATGATCTTGCCTTTCAATGATGTTCTTCAGGGCTAGAAGAACTTGACTCATGTCTCCTTTCGTTGATTTGATGTTACCCTTTACTTGTTCTAAATCTTCTTTGAAGGTGGCATGATTCTCTTTGATATGTTCCATCACTTTATTTTGATGAGCTCTGGTTTTGTATGGAGGTCATAAAGGCGATGCTTTTTTACCAATGGTTTAACTGGAGATGATTTTGAAAATGATGAGTTTTTTTTGTAAGAAATTTGAAATGCGATGTTTGTGAATGCATGAATGCATATGAATATGCTAAGAGTTTATTTTGAAGTCTTATTCACTTGTGTTTCTTTTTATTGTATATTTTTTCTTAAAAATCTTGTGAATAAGACAATAAAAATGCAAAAAAAAAATGAATATTTTGAAATGCAATGTTGTATGTATGCATAGTGATGTAACATGGTGGTGGTATTTTGTGAAAGGTATCCTCAGTTGGTAGCTTCCTAGCTTTGTCCTACGGATATTCTATCCTCCCGAAAGGTGGTTTCCTTAAGGGTATCATGGATAATACCAAATGATAAAGGCACAAGGGCCTCTCTTAGGCGGAGCATCATTGTAGACCGAAACTTTCATCTCTTAGGTCGTACAAGGTCTCACCATGAGATTTTGTTTTGAGTTATACAAAGAGTCATAGGTTTCTTTCCAAATTCCTACCCCCCAAAGAGTCTATTCCCTTGAGAGATATTTCTTTTTAGGAATTCCACCGACTCTAGGCGAAGTTGTCGCAAAAACTCATAGGGATGTTAAACCCCCTTAGCCAATTAATAGTCCTTCTTTCTAAGGTTTGATACTTTTTTTTAAAATTAAAACACACCACAATAAAATAATATGATAACAAAATATAAATAAACAAAATATAAATAATAAAAATAAACAAAATATAAATAATAAAAATAAACAAATATAGAAAAAAAACACAAAAAATAGAAAGAAAACCTAGCCAAAACCCTATTCCTAAAAGAGGAGAAAATATAAACCCTAGGGTTGATTCCCCAGCAGAGTCGTCGGTTGTCGTAACCAGCAAATATAAGAGTCGCCATCACTACTTTTTGTCCTAACGACAGGAGAATAATGAAGAACCCTAATTTGCATAGATTCTAAGTTCGTGAGTCATTTTTAGACGAATGGAAGGTGTTTGGCACCCTTCATCTACCTTGTTCTCAAGGGGATCCATTTTTAGGTCTAAGGGTGAGATGGGAATTTAAAGGGGTGCAAAGAGTAAGGGCCCAAGTTCTGAAATTGAACTTGGGCCAAATATGCAGAGGGGCATGTTTTCCAGTTAGGTAGTAAATCTGGGAGGTGCAAATATCAAGGGGTGAGACCCAGGTTTACTTTAGAGTCCACAAGGCAAGGGGGTGTGAGCTGTAGTTCAAAAGAGTAAAAAAAGTGGGGGGTGTTAATAACGATGGGCTTAGGCCCAAGAAAATATTATGAAATCCGTTTGATCTCATATGCATGCGCTCTCAGACTTATTATGGACTAGCATTATTACCATCGTATGATTGTGATCATGTGACCCTCTGAGATTAACTCAGGGGCGTTGCTCAAGAGTAAGCGTGATGGATGGTCGTAATAGGATATTGGATTATAGTGCACGATGAAACTTATCACACGGAGACACTGTATAGTGATCCATCACGCGGCCACCATTGGCGACGTGTGAAGCAACCGGCTGAAAATCATCAAACAATGAAGTCACCATCGAACGTATTTTATCCCACATGAAGGGAAAGGTGAACATTGAGAAAACCTGAGAAGGGAGAAGTCGCGGTCTTACGACCAAGAGATTGGTTAAGGGAGTCTGTTATGCGAGGGGAAGGTATTAGCACCCGACACGCCCGTAGTACTCTACGGTATCCATTCTTGTTATCTATCTTATGTGTGTGTCTAATCTTTGTTTAATGCTTACTACTAAGGAATAATGCATGCAAAATAAATGCGAGGAAAAGAAGGAAGTATTTACGAATTTTGCTTGGTTAGGCCCCACGACATGTTGCCTACATATCCCTTTCGAGGAATCAGGGCGTCGTAGTTCGACTCACATGTTTCTGTTTATTTTGTGTTTTTTATGGGTGACGAATCCTTGTGAAAACGGTTTTGAGTTACTCTCTCAACGCAAGATGCCACATTTGATTGGTTTGTATTTTGTTACCTTGAAAAAGGGTTTAAGTGTGATTAGCATGTTTTATGATTTGTTAAGAAAAAGAAAGTTTTAGTTTTAAATGCAAATGCAAAAAGGGAAGGAAAATGCTAAGAGGGAAATGTCTACTTATGTTAGCATACCAAATCCTAGGGGCAAGGATAACTATCCTATAGGGAACATGCAAAGATCAAAGTCGTTATCTCAATTCTAATTGAGTGACATTAACGATCATTAACAAAGGAAAACAATAAATCCCTAAGGGAGCATGCAAATATCGAAGTATTTATCTCAATTCTAATTGAGTGACATCATCGACCATCAATCAAAGAAAGCAATGAAATCCTATGGGGAGCATGCAAAGGCCAAAGTCGTTATCTCAATACTAATTGAGTGACATCATCAACCATCAAAAGGTGAAAGCAAACACAAGCACAATTACCAAACAAGTGTCGAATTACTGCTACAGGACTTTTAAACAGCGATTTTGAGCGCACGTTATTTATTTCCTACTTCTCATGATATCTATAAAGCGGTAAAGAAATGCGATATAGTGTGGAAAGATGTAAAAGCAGTAGCGGCGACTACCAAAAGCAAGTGGGTCATTAAAAGCGGACGAAAGCAATGGAGAAGCAAGGAGTACGCGTCGAGCAAGCTTCACCAAGAAACAAACAAAGTTAGAAACGATATCCAACTAAGATAAAAACACATGCGTGTTGCAAATACCATGCGTAATCATATGTTGTTGCACAAAGTATCACAAAATATCACACGCATCCAAACAAGATATAATATAATATGAATTTCTCATGACGATGAGAAATGAGACATGTCACATCGAAAGCGAACATAAGTCATATGCTTCGATCACATAATGGCTTGTTATCTTACATGATCAAAAGCACCAAAATGTACTTTGCACAATAAACAAAAGTGTAAAAAATAACAAGGAAAAATAGTGTAAAATATGAACAAAAACTAAAAGAAAAATTATTTTTTATTTGTTTTAATGTGAGGGAAATTCTATAAAAAAACTAAATAATTAACTCCTAAAATCAACTAAGAAGATATAACAAGTTTTATTGATTTTGTAATGTTGTCATAGGAAAAATTAACAAAGAAAAAGTCCTAAATCTAACCAGGAAATAGTAAGCTCAGGGGGGGTGCAAGGATGGATAAGAGGTGTAGTGCATTAAGCTGGCGTTAGGCACATTCTGCAAATTCCAACAAGCTTTTTTTGTAACAATATTCTTGTACTCCAAAAAATGGTGCTTGATGGGCCTAATGCCATGCAGTTTGGTCCGAAAAACCTTTTGATCCAACCACAAATTTGCAGCTATTCTAGGTTCAAACATTATCCACCTTTTATTAGAAATAAAGTAAAAAAATTTTAAAAATACAACCATATGGAAGAGGACGTGTTTAGGTCTTGTGATTTCTTAACTTCCTCTTCTCAAATATGATAGCCGCTCACTCCTCTCACTTCACAGCGGTGTCGTTCGACGCTCAACCTTCTTCTTCTTCATCACATCGAACACGCCTTCGCTGACATCTCCCACACTTCACCGGTCCCCTTTCACTTTCATTGTTAACCTTCTTTTCCTCAAACACTGACTCCGCGACACTCCTTCTCTCATCTTCTTCTCAAAAACGGAAACCTCAAACTCCCTCGTCTATTCCGATCTGGTTTCACCTTAGCCTCAATATCATTAATTTCAACGAAGGATAACATACATGCCACAAATTTACACACAGAAGTTCGGAAACTGTAAAAGCTTACCTACCGGAGCATTCCGGTGGTTCTTTATGGTGGCAACAAGCAAGACGACCAGAGAAGATATCTTCGTGTATGATTCTTCTCCGATTCTGTGATTCCTTCTTCTGTTGTTCTTGTGCATTTTTGGTCTTCTATGTTGATTGTGTTGTTGTCGTGTTTTGTGATACAGTGATGTGCGATTTGATGTTGATGGTGTTTGTCGTTTTATTCGGTAAACAACCATTGATATTCCAAAAAGGGTAATTGTTTGGTTACTCGTAGGATCGATCAGTTTGATCCTAATACATATTCTAATTATTGGCGTTGTTTGGACATAAATGCTAATATAAATAAAGAACACACGTTCGACTGAGAAATGTTGAGGTTTAAAATGAGTTTGAGTGTAGAAAGTAAATAGAAAAGGGGTTGAGAAGAGTTTAAGTGCAGGAATCTGATAAAAAGTGCAAGTAAAATGCAAGGGAAAATAGATGTTTGCAAGCAAGATAAAAAGGAAAGGAATGTAAAGAGAAATGTAAAAGACTTTGATTATAAAATGTGGTGTTTCAAACGTACATTTTCAGTATTCTTTCTCATGCAGCGGGTACTCGAATAGTATTGAATGACTTGTACAGTTAGTTGAACACACGGAAATCTACATAAACTTCCTATATTTATACTAAAAACTAGGTAACCATCGAGGAGTTGATTTGCTCTAGGATGAGGACAAGTGTCTTCTGCATATGCTTCGATCTCTATCTTCATGCCAAGTTACTTTCCTCAACTGCTAAGCGAACTGTTTTTCCCTCCTTTCTTCAGATTCAAAATCACCTGTTGCTGATACGAGGTTTCCTTTTAGTCGAAAGCCCTGGAGCCCTTTAAGTCGAAGACTGCAAGAACCTTCTGGCCAAAGATTAATTTTAACTCAGAAATTTCTCTAAGTATTTTTCCAATTTGTCGAAGTATTTCCAGCTTAGATTTAATCAATCTATTTTTGGCCCATAAGGCCAATTTGTTGTGGATGTCGAATTTAGGAGCTAACAAATTTCCCCCCATGAATGTCAATTTCGACGCAAGAAGAAATGATCATTCTTTGAGATTCCCATTCGACACTTGTCTTCTTTTTTACCACAGAAGTCAATCGTGCGCTTTTCGCCTTCTACCAACCACTGTTGGTATTCAGAGTCATCATTACCTTTTTCCCAATATGTTGCTGTCAAACAGCCGTTACTACGCTGCCATGATGGCCATTATCCCTACAACCTAGGAAATTATGGCAAACATATCCGTTACCTGTACGATAACTGCCTCAACATTCGCCATGTGCCCCACTAACTCTGCAGCATTAAATGGTCTTGAGGGAAAACACTCTTCCCTGAACACTATAAATAGCCACGACTCCTTTTCTTTGGAATTTTTTACAAATCCTAATACTCTTTATTTCCTTGCAAAGAAAAGTCTTAAGAACTTCATCTTCTTCGTTCTTTCACTACCTTCAACCATGGCTTTCCTTTCAAACGCACCAAACAATCCCAAAACTAAGAATGTTTCTGACTTACAACGACAACCAGAGATCTTTTCCACTAGCCTTGTTCCTGTTTCGACTTGACCATTAGCTTGTGTATAGTAAGGCGTAGATGTTAATAGTTTGAACCCCACTTCTGTAGCAAACTCTTACATTTTTCGACCAATAAAGACTGACCCTTGATCAGTTGTTATTGTCTTAGGCATTCCAAACCTATATATAATGTGCTTTTGAATGAATTCAATGACATTTTCCTGGTCTACATTGACTAAAGGAATTGCTTCAATCCATTTAGTAAAATAATCAGTGCCCACCAATATGTATTTCTGGCTTTTAGATGATGTTGGTCGAATCTCTCCAATAAGATCCAAAGCCCATCCCCTGAAAGGCCAAGGTTTCACAATTGAGTGAAGTTTGCTTGCAGGTACGTGCTGGATACCTGTATGTACTTGACATTCCTGACATCCTTTTGCAAACTCAACACAATCTTTCAACATAGTGGGCTAATATAGTCCTTTTCTAAACAATAACCATTTCATTTTATGGCCTACTTGATGTGCTCCATATGCTTCAGCATGTGTAGTTGAAAGGGCTATGTATGCCTCTGTTTCACTTAGGCATTTTAATAACACCCCTTTAGGCGTCTTTTTAAATAACTTGTTTCCCATTAGAGTATAACTTAGCTCAGTATACTTTATTTTTTGTTATGTCGAAGCCACTGGATTTTGCAAATAATCCACTATAAGCTTTCTCCAATCTTGTTCTGTTAGATTATCTATGAACGAAATTTCAAAGTTTTCTTGGTCAGCATACCCCAGTTTTGTTGTTTTCAAATATGTTGGAGACAACTTAGTTAATGTTACTCTTCCTCTAACTTTGATTACATGTTGTAATTTATCTTTCGAAACTTTATACCCAGATGCAGTCTGTGCTAAGTCATTAGCCACTTGATTTTCCAGTCTTGGTATATGTCGAATGTTGATCTTTTCAAATTTTTTTAACAAACGATTGACTATTACAAAATGCATGATAAGATTTTCTCTTATGCATTTTTATTATTTTGTAACTTGCTTTATAACTAACTCTGAGTCTCCCATTATTTCGACTCGAGTTTCCCCCCAATTCCAACAAGATTTCAAGGCCTACGATTAGAGCTTCGTACTCAGCCTCATTGTTCGAACAAGAACCTTTGATCTTGTACTTGAATGTTGTTGGAATTTGATTTGGATAAATAATCAGAACTCCTACTCCAGTTCCATCTTTATGACTAGAATCGTCGAAGTATAACTTCCAGGGTTCGATCTCCAGGTAGTTGATTGATTCTTCATTTATTGAGTGGTCAACTATAAAGTCTGCTACCACTTGACCTTTTACAGCCTTAAGAGGCATAAAGGTTAATGAATACTCAGTTAATGCAAGTGCCCATTTTCCAATTCAACTGTGATAGATGGGTTTCGACAACATATATTTGAAAACATCAAAATGAGACGAAACGTAAACATCAACTGGTTTAATATATTGCTGGAGTTTTGTACACGAGAAGTAAAGACATAAACATAGTTTTTCAATTTTGCTATATCTAGTTTATACATCGTTTAAAACTCTACTAAGGTAATAGATGGGTCTTTCGACACCATTCTCATCCTCTTGAGCTAACATGCTTCCTAAAGTTTTATTAGATGCAGCTATGTACAATCTCATACTCCTATTTCTACAAGGAGGTACCATAATAGGTGGCTTGGTAAGGTATTCTTTGATCTTGTCGAAAGCCTCTTGTTGTTCTTGCCCCCACTCGAATCCTCCTTTGTTGAGTCGAAGTAGTGGTGAGAAGGCTTGCGTTTTTCCACTTAAGTTGGATATAAATCTCCTCAGGAAATTTATCTTGCCAAGTAGAGATTGCAACTCCTTCTTGCTAGTTGGAGCTTTCGCTTCCAAAATGGCTTTGGTCTTGTTCTGGTTTACTTTAATTCCCTTCTTGTGGACCACAAAGCCTAAGAATTCCCCTGCTCTTACGTCGAAAGCGCATTTTAGGGGATTCATTTTCAGACCATAGCGTCTCATCCTTTTGAAGGATTATCGAAGATGGTCTATATGATTCTTCCTTGAAACATATTTGACTACAATATCATCAATATAAATCTGCATAAAAGTTTCAATAAAATCATGGAAGATAGAATTCATTGCTCTTTGATATGTTTCCCCTGTGTTTTTTAGGCCAAAAGGCATCACTACCCATTTGTAAGTGCCTAAAGCCCCAGGGCATCAAAATGTTATTTTCGACACATCCTCTTCAGCAATGAAAATTTGATTATACCCTGAGTATACATTAAGAATACTCATGTATTCGAAGCCAATGGCAGAATCGACAAGCATTTCCGCCACATGCATTGGATATTCATCTTTGGGTGTTGCAACATTTAAATCTCTAAAATCGATGCACACCCTTAAGGTACCATTTTTATTTATAACATGTACTATATTTGCAATCCATTTGACATACCTGGTTGTTCGGATGAACTTGCATCTCAGCAGTCTTTCAACTTCCATCTTGATCTTCAACAAGATCTCTGGTGCAAAACGCCTTGGAGTTTGCTTGACAAGCTTTTTTCCAGGCTTTATTGGTAGTTGAAGCTCTACCACTTCTCTGTCGAGACCAGGTATTTCATCATAATCCCATGCAAAGCAGTCTTTGAACTCCTTCAACAATTGGATTATTTCGATCCTGCGCTCTGGATCTATCTTCGCACTAATGTATGGTCTTTTCACCAAACCTTCGCCCAGGTCTATTTCTTCCAAAGGATCTTGCGCTAGCATTTTAACACTGTTTTCCAAAGGATCCTTTTCAAAACCCAAAGGCTCATCATCATAGATGGCATCTAGCCTCTGGTTTTGCATTTCTTCCTCTTTTGAGTCAGGTGGTTCCGGTTCAAAGTCTTTCCCAGGACCTTCTGGAAGAAATACTTGCTCATTTGATTCAAGAGCCATGTACTTGACTTCAGCCTCTAAGGCCGCTATCATTCTACTTTCAGCTACATATGCCGAAATCTTTTGTAAAGCTTGTGATTCAGTCATCATCACCAAATTCACTTCCCCGACCTGTTGGTCGTATGTCATCAACTCCTCCAGAGTTAATGTTTGATAAATATTCTCTATCCCACTGGAAACCATGGTCGGAATGCAGGTAGAGGGAGCAAAAGGAATTTGGTGTTGGTTCCAAATTGAAGTCAGGAGGATTACATGGCCCTATGTGAGCCAAGTTTCTGTCGAGGCTATTTTTTCCAACATTGTTAACTTCACCCAAGTAATAACTTTGTTCGGCTTCGATATTCTCCATGATGCCATCAGGGCTCCAAATTGTAACCCATTGATGCATCAAAGATGCCACTGCACTTATGCCATGTATCCATTCTCTACCTAAGATTAGATTATAGTTGGGCTTCGCTGAAATGACCATGAACATAGTTGGTCGAAGTATTGTTCCCACCTTGAGGTCTAATTGTATCACCCCTATAGTAGTTCCAATACCTCCCTCATAGTTCGATAGAACCATGTTGTGGGGTTTGATATCTTCATCACCCTTGCCCATTATCCTCATCATAGATTGGGGAATTATATTTATTGTAGCCCCACAATCAACCAGAATCTTGTTGATGGTTATTTCCCCTATCTTTGCCCTTATGAACAAGGGTTTGAGGTGATTTTTCATCGCCTCAATTGGTGGCTCGAAGAAAGCATTTTTCTCTTCGATGCAACCATTGTTCATCATATAATAACACATTGGCCTATGTTTGGTCATTTCCTATTCGACCTTTCAGTCAGTCTCTTCGACTTCGACTTGGCGGTCATACTCCCTGAATAGTACTGATACTACATTCACCATAATATCTAAAGTAGCATCAGATTCAGAATTACCTTCTTCATATGATTCACCTTGTTCTGGCTACACCAATCTTCTAACAATTGGTTTCCTTTCCAAAGGATTTCTTTGTTTTCCTTTGTCCATTCTTTGTGGTACATTGGTGCTTGATTCTGGTTGAGGCTCCTTTGTAGCCTCTCTCTCGGTTTTTCGTCGTCTTTGATATCTTCTCCACTGAGAGAGAGACATAGGTTTTTCCCCTTGTAGTTGCTCGACACATGAGCCACTTTGTTTGTTGTTGTAGTTTGGAACTCCTTCCTATATGCCAAGGATGATCCTCTTGGTACATCGAATGTTTGCCATTTCTCCTCACTTGGCCTTTTCCTGTTTGCTGTTTTTAGCCAAGTGTCCACGGGGATATTTGTTGGGGGCCTGAAAGTTGATGACCTCTTCGCCTGGTTCATTAGAACAATCTCTCCAATTGATTCCAATTATGGATCTAATTAGTTGGGAGGGTGGTAAACCAAGTAAAAGCGTTTTTAGTTAGAGAACTTAGGAATTACTTAATCCTAAGGCTCTCGTTATTTGATATTTCCCCAGCTTCTATCAAATATCTCGCTACATGTTCGATAGTGAACTCCGTTGTATCCCCTGAAAACTTAGTCTACTTTGGAACTTCCCACCTAGGGGGTAAACCTGTTTGCAAGATATACTCCGACAATGGGGATGTAAAGTTTGGCCTATGAAAGCCAATGTTCATTCCATTTTGTATCATGATTCTTACGATCATGGCTGTCAGATTATTATATGTTCCATAATTATGGTGTCGAACCTGTTGTATCAGTTCGTCATCATTTTGGTTTCTATTTACCACCATTACACCTTGATCGCCATCTCTAGGGATCTGTGTGGGAAGTCTGGGTATTTCGACCCTAGGTTGTTCGATTTCCACTCTGTGGTTCCTCCTATCTAGTTGTGGGTTTTGGTTAATAGTTACATCTTCTTCTAAGACTATACCTTGATCTCTTATTGGTGCTTTTTAGGGTTGTCGAATAGGTTGGGGAACCCCAAAAAATTCAGCCATGCGCGTCATTTGCGCTGACATTTGTTGGTTCGACTGGGTGGTATTTTGTATTAGAGGGTTTAACATTGTACTCAGAGTTTTGGCCAACATTTGTACCATATCATGGTTGCTTTCATCCATTTGTTGCCTCAAAATTGCTGTGGAAGCATTTGTGAGGCTTGGTATTGCATGGGATGCCCCTCCTGAGAGTTGGTTTCTACCCAAATTCGCCATACCAGTTCCAGATCCCTGTAATGGTGAAGACGCACTTACCAAAGGTTCTAAAAATATAGACTCAACATTCATAAGACTAGCCATTTCAGTAGTTGGCATGCCATAAGGCTGGTCTCGACCTATCCAGGCTGTCGAAAATCCTGGGGGAATGTATGGTCGAGATCCTGGATTCACCCTTGGTGGGGGTGTTCCTAATGGACCTCTGGGACCTGCATACGAAAGTATTGGTTCTGTTTGAGTTGTTGTTAATGCTAGTGCTGAACCAACGGTTGACGAGATAGTTTCACTAAAGGTTGGTATAACTGATGTTCCTGTAGTAATTGGTGGAGGTATTTCTCCATTATTTGGTTGATTATCCTTTTCACTTTCACTCTTTCTCCTTCTAGTTGTACACTCGTTGGTGGTTAATTTACCACTTCTTAATAGAATACAAGACTTTGTAAAAGAAAGGAAATTATGCAAAGCATTTATGTTAATATAAACAAGCAAAACAAAAAATAAAAATTAGCAAGGTCCCACCAGGTGTGCCAATTTGTTTGCCGTGTTATTCGGTAAACAATCGTTGATCTTCCAAAAAGGGTAATTTTTTAGTTACACACAAGATCGATCAATTTGATCCTAAGACATATGCTAATTATTGGCATTGTTTGGACATTAATGCTAATATAAATAAAGAACACACGTTCGACTGAGAAAGGTTGAGGTTTGAAATGAGTTTGAGTTTAGAAAGTAAATAGAAAAGGGGTTGAGAAGAGTTTAAGTGCATGAATCTGATAAAAAGTGCAAGTAAAGTGCAAGGGAAAATAGATGTTTGAAAGCAAGATAAAAAGGCAAGGAATGTAAAGAGAAATGTAAAAGACTTTGATTATAAAATGTGGTGTTTCAAATGTACATTTTCAGTATTCTTTCTTATGCAGCAGGTACTCGAATAGTATTGAATGACTTGTACAGTTAGTTGAACACACGAAAATCTACATAAACTTCCTATATTTATACTAAAAACTAGGTAACCGTCGAGGAGTTACTTTGCTCTAGGATGAGGATAAGTGTCTTCTGCATATGCTTCGACCTTTATCTTCATGCCATGTTACTTTCCTCAACTGCTAAGAGAACTGCTTTTCCCTCCTTTCTTTAGATTCAAAATCACTTGTTGATGATACGAGGTTTCCTTTTAGTCGAAGGCCTCAAGAACCTTCTGGTCGAAGATTAACTTTAACTCAAAAATTTCTCTAAGTATTTTTCCAATCTGTTGAAGTATTTCCAACTTAGATTTGTTCAATCTATTTTTGGCCCATAAGGCCAATTTGTTGTGGGTGTCGAATTTAGGAGCTAACAGATGGATATTGGTGTATGATGAAAGGTCTTGACTCGCGGATGAAGATGATGATGAATGAAAATTTGAAGAGAAGGATTGAAGTGTTGGAGATGAAGATTCAGAGGGAAAGTGCATAAACGGAAGATACGGTTTTTTATTTCTTTGGTGAATGGTGAAGAAATGTGAAAAATAAGGAGAAATCAATTATATGGTTCTCAGGAGTTTGTTATAGGTTTGTTATTCTCAGCATTTAGATTAAAAGTTTGTTAAGAGATTGGACGGTGATATTTTTGAGTCGGTTATTTGGTTATGATTCGGTTAGAGAATTCATGATGAGCTGGCGAATGAGATTGGATTTCCTGTTTTTGAACATTTCGCTCACCATGTGTTTTATGATTCATGCCTCTGCATTTTTATTCATGCTTTTTTCTAAACTGCAACTTAGATTCAGGCTTTAATGAGTTGGCAATTACACATGTGTTTCAATGTATCGCCTGCCTTCCTAATTCAACGGTTTCCATCTGTTTCTTCTACTGTTTCTTCTAATTTTGATGCAAGCATGCAAACCATTGATGTCGTTACCAGAGCATATTTCGGGCATGGCTTTGAAGTTGTAGTAGGAGCTGACGTCAAGCAAAAGATAGTATTCAACTTTTGTGCAAGATCTGCAAGGTATATGTCAGTTGTAACCGGTTTTGGTTCATCTTTGGCATATTATTTTAACCAATTTTATGAACTAGCTTTAATTTCATAATTTTCTTGTTGTTAATATGCAGGGTGTGGTTGATTTCAAGTTTTGTAGCAAGTTTTTATTTAGCAAAAAGTCTGGTTTTGGAAGCATGGCAACTTTCAAGAATTGGGGTGGAGTAATTTGGCTTGAACCGGTTTGCAACAGGGCAGTTGACATGTTCAGGAACCAAGGGCCATTTAGAATATATTTTGGAGTGTGTATATGTATTTGGTGGGATGATTTGTATGCTATGGATTTTGTAGACAATATGTATGTGTAACAAGCGTATGAATGTAATTAATGAGTTTTTGTTTGGTATGTAATTGAATCTTGTAGTAAAAATGAAGGAACATGTAATGTGATGACCTTTTGATGGAATTCTCAACTTGTAATGGTGAAGTAAATAGTAAATTCTCACTCATTATTTGGAAAGAACATGAACAAAATTGGTTGACTTTTGCGGAAGCTCGAAATTTTCTTGAATCATGGACGTTGTTGATAGAACTTGAATGACAGAATTAATTAGTTTCATGATGAATGCCTTTGTAACTTGTATTATAAGTTATCCGTGTGAATTTTCCTCCAACCTTGTGCACACTCAAGCAACTTTGATACATTTGCCTAATTTGAACACGAATTTGAATTCATGACATTAGGGAATTCATAACATTAGGTAGTCCCTTGAGTAAATACTTCCCAACAGTGAATCTCAAATCAATCTTCACTTCTTAAATAAACCCCAATCTCAATTCAATCCTCCGACTTGCACTAAAATAATAAACAATTGAGAATAAAATTGCCTTGATCATAATGAATCCATAAATGATATATTGTAACATGTCTTGACTTGATGAGCAACAAAATGGAAATGCCTCGATTCCTTTGATGCAAGTAAGACTTGAAGCATATAAGAGCACCTTGACATGAAGCCCAATGAACCTTAGTTGAAACATTTCCATGCATGGACACGAGGGATTGGTAACCTTTTTACTTTGATGAGTATTGATGAAGCCATGATCTTGCGCGTTAAGAAGATTAAAAACCCTAGTCTTAATTCGTGCTCAACAAAAATACCAGTTGAATCAAGCTCTCTTTATATGCAAACTTTACACCATGTAGAAACCCCGGTCTCAATAATCCTTGATCCCGTGGAGAATTTATTGATCAATGATGCATGATGCCTCAAATGACCTACTGGAAGGGTAATGCATATGAGGAGTGCAAGATGCCTAAGCCAGATAAGGTTAGGATAAATTTGGGGTATGACAACGTGTAGTGAGCAAGAACATACGCGGAGGGAGTATATATTTTCATTCTTCATTTTTCCATTCATTTTTTCCATCACTCATGTATCTTCTTCTCTCGTTCTCTCTTCTTCTCTCTGACCTAACAACAATAACAACACCCAAACCCATAAAACCCAGCAACCCAAAACCCTAAACAGCAGCGGCCAGAAGCGGCGAAAAACTCAAATACCCCCAACCCCCTAAACCAAATTTCAAAACCACAACAATCAAAACAATCAAAAAAAAAACTAAGCGAAGTATTTTAAGGGTTACCATCCGTGCAGTGAATCTTGTTGTACTAATTTCTAGTTCTGTGTCCGCCTTCTAATCTCTCTATTCTCATTTGCAGGTACTTTGAACAACGACGATGGAGGCGCACAAAAGGACTTAGGGTTTTATTTGTAAAACCCAAGTCCTTTTCTGATTGAAAGCTTCTGAAGCTAGATCGGAATTCGTCTGCCAAGAGTGCGAGGATCTTCGTCTCCAAATTCTTTTCTTCTCTTCTTCTTTCCAGTTTCGGTCCCCCCTTTCAACATTCTTAGGGTTTGCTTTTATAGGCCTTAGATTAGATGAATTAGGAAAATCTTATGTAATTTCTGTTATAATTGTAGATTGATTGAAGATTTAGGGATTTGATTATATTTCATATTTGATTGTAATTTACATTTTAGGGTTTGTTGATTCTATAATTTAAATTCGAACATTTGATTTTGTGTAATTTTTGGATTTTATTTGATTTAGTTACTAGGCTTGGGTTGCGTTACTTAGCGAAGAAGATGAAGATTTGGCCGTCGTGGTGCATTAGGGTTTCCATCCCTAGCTTGACTTGGTCAACAAATTAAAATAATAATAAATAAAATTAAAATAAAATAATAATAATAATGATAATGATAATAATGAAATAATTGAATAAATGATAAAAATTAATAAATAAACTATAATAATAATAAAAGGTAATAATAAGTGATAATAAAAATAGCAATTTTAATAATAATATAAATAATAATTATTATTATTATTATTATTATTATTATTATTATAATAAGTAAATAATTTAACTGAATGTTGACTTCAGTCAACAATTTTCCAAAACCTATCATGACGGGCTCAGAACCTTAATGGGTCGGTCTGCGCAAAAATCAAGCAATGCACTCTTATGACAAAATTACACCCCCTTTTTTAAATTAACCCCCAAACCTTCTTATAAGAATACACCCCGACTTTGGAAATATAAACCTCAAAATGTCTTAGCCAATTTTAAAAAAGACAACCTAATGCAATACACATTTATTTTATAATATAGTAATGCTAAGACAAAAAAAAGATAAATTGGTTAGTAGTATCAATAGGTCAATTTTGTGGTATGACACAGGCACCCTGTTCTGTCTATCGGGTGAGCTCCAGAGAGGCTATTTTATGGTACTATGGATAAATAAAGAGGATAAAACAACATACCACCTCTGTTATATGGTTCCAATTATGATTGTGGAAAGTTAGAATGGTGGATTTTTTGAAGTCCATGGACAACAAGGCTTGGAAGGCTGTTTTGAAAGGGTGGAAACATCGTGTTAATACAGACAAAGATGGAAATGTGTCTTTGAAGCCAGAGGAAAATTAGAATAATGAGGATGATAAATTAGATATTGGAAATTCCAAAGCTTTGAATGCTTTATCCAATAGAGTAGACAAGAATGTGTCCAGATTTATTAATACATCTACTTTAGCCAATGATGCTTGGGAAATTCTCAAAACAACTCGTGAAGGTACATCCAAAATTAAAATGTCAATATTTCAGCTTCTCACTAAAAAATTTGAGAACCTAAATATGAATGATAATGAGACCATTCAGGAATATCATATGAAGGTTCTTGAAATAGCAAATACATCTAGTGCATTAGGAGAAAAGATGTCAGAACAAAAGCTTGTTAGAAAGATTCTTAGGTATTTAGCTAGGAAATTTGACATGAAGGAAACTACTATTGAAGAATCTCAAGACATCAATACCATGATAGTTGATGAATTTTTATGGTCCCTTCAAACTTTTGAATTGGCTATTAGTGACAACTCTGAGAAAAAGAACACGAGCATAGCTTTTGTTTCTAATTCTGAAGATGAAGAGAGTAAATCTGATCTAGACACATATGAAGGTCTTTCCAATATCATTGTGTTACTTGGAAAGCAATTCAACAGAATTCTAAAAAGGATGGACAGAAGAGGAAGACCAAATGTCAAGAACATCTCATTTGACATCAATAATGATGATGATTTTCAGAACAATACCAGACTTGAAGAAAAGTCCAATCAAATCATAGGAATTCAATGTTATGAGTGTGAAGGTTTTGGTCATATTAAACCAGAATGTCCCACTTTTCTCAAGAGGCGGAAAAAAGGCTTTAATGTGTCTTGGTCTAATGATGATGAGTCAGAAGATGAGGCTAACAATGAAACTGTAAAACTTGTGACGGCTCTTTCGGGCAGCTTGGTAGATGTAGTGGAAGCTTATGATGAAAGTGTTCTCTATGAAGACCTTGATGTATTCCATAAGGATACATGTGATAGGTGTGAAGAAAGTCTTAAGGAAATAGAAGAACGGGGGAGGATAATAGTTGAGTTGGAGAATAAAAAGAAGAAGTTTTTATGTTCTATTTCACATCTTCAAGGTGATGTATCTCTCTTAAATTCCAAGTTTAATAACATGTTAGACTCTTTGAAGGAGATGAATAGTAGAGCTGGTATGGTGAAAGAGAATGGAGATACTGAAGTTGATTATCAGTCTAATAATACAAAAAATAATATCTAAGAATAAGTCTTTTTCTTTTGAAAGGAAAATAATGATCAACACGTTTAACAACATGTTACAACATTCTGGAAGACATGATAAAAATTTATCCAGATTTTAATCATCCACTTGGATATGTCATTATTATGGTGAGCATGGCCATATTAAGTCTTTCTGTTATAAACTGCATGGAGATCGAAAATATTCAGTTCATTCTAAGGTTAGTGCATTGAGAAAAAAGAGAAGTATTAAAAATAGGGATATTAACTTTATTGTTCATACTTACGTAAGAGACTTAAATGGAGAAGACTGGTATTTTGACAGTGGGTGCTATAGGCTCATGACATGAGTTCAGAAGTTATTGGTGAATATTAGACCTTATCCAACAGTTCTGTAAGATTTGGTGATGGTTTTAAAGGTGAAATTAAAAGAGTTAGAAAGTTGATGTGTGCTGGTTATTCTCCTAGTTTGGAAGATGTTCTTTATGTGAAAGCATTAGCTGATAATCTTATTAGCATTAGTAAATTGTGTGACCAAGGTCTGCTAGTCTACTTCTCAAAGTCCGAGTGTATGGTCAAAGATAAAAGGGATGATATCCTAATAAAGGGAATTATATATAAAGACAAATGTTATCTATGGGAATCTCAGATAAATTATTATTCTTCCACATGTCTAATAACTCATAAAGAAGAAGTAAAGTTTTGGCCCTAAAAGTTTGGACACCTTAATATAAAAAGAATGATGGAGATTATATCTGAAGGAGGTATCAAGGGAATTCCATATATCAAAATTGGATAAGTTAAAGTTTGTGGTGAGTGTGAAATTAGAAAGAAATTCATGATGTCACACCCGATGTTACAATATCATACTACTTCCAAAATGTTGGAACTTCTTCATATGGATATAATGGGACCTATGCAGATAGATGACCTGGGAGGAAAAAGGTATGTCTTTTGGTTGTTGATGACTTTTCTGGGTAAACTCGGATGAACTTTCTTAGATAAAAATCATATGCTTTTGAAGTATTAAAAAATCTATGTTAAAGAATTCAAGAGGAGACCAAGAGTGTGATTGTCAAGATCAGAAGTGAACATGACAAGGAATTTATGAATGCAAAATTCTATGAATTTTTTGATTATGAAGATATTAGTTATGATTTTTATCATTCCATCACTTCTCTACAAAATGGAATTATTGAGCCAAATACTAGGGCTATACAGGAATCAGCTAGAGTTATGCTCTCCACCAAGCAATTACCATTGGAGTTTTGGGATGAAGCTATGAGTATTGTTTGCTATATTCATAATAGGGTCACTTTGAGAGGAGATAATTAAATTACTCTCTATGAGATATGGACTTGAATAAAGCCTACAGTCAAGCATTTTCATTACTTTGGAATTAAATGCTATGTCTTAGTGAACAAAGATAAAAAAAAGTTAAGGAAAATATCATAAGTAATGAATGAATATTTTTGGCTTACTCTTCAAACAGAGAGCTTATATAGTGTTTAACTCCAGAACTAAAGATGTTATGAAATCCACAAGTATGATAATTGATGATTCTTTCCCTGAAAAGGAAAAGGATGCTAACGACAATGTTGGAGCATCTTTTGTGCAGACTGAGGGGACATAAAGAGAAGTTATCTATGAGTCCACAAATGTTTATCCAGATAACTCTAAATTTAGAGTTCAGACAAATCATCTCAAGGAGATGAATAAAATACACTCAAATGAAGCAGACATTGTTAATGCATATCTTGTTTCTAAACTTGAACCAATGATGTGTTCTATTATTCAAGAAATAAGAATCTTAAATTGCATCAGTGGGTCATAGTGGGTCAGTAGGTATTTGTATCTAAGAAATAGTTTGATTTATGCCTCTGAAAATACTATTGTATATGAGTATGGTGGAATAAGGATAGCTTATTCTCAACTAATATGGATTGACCAGATGTTGAAGGATCATAATGTCAAACATGATATCATGACATTATTCAGTGAAGATTTGAACGGTATCAGATATGTTACTCAACATGGCTGGAATAAGAACCTTGATAGTCATAAGCAACTTATTAAAAATCTTGCTGAAGAAAAGTCTATTACTCTAGAGCATATGGAAAACAAGGAACAACTTATTATTGTAAGCATTGGGATTGGAACTAGTATTATTAAGGAGTTATAGCAATTATAATTATGAAGAAGTGCAACTAATAATGCATCTTTTCTCTATGTTCTGATGCTTAGGAAGCCTAACAAGTTACTATTGGATGGGACAAAGGCTTTCTACAAGGGGTTGGTGACAGCACCAAGGAGGGCAGGAGGATCTTTGACAGGGGAAACAGGTGGATGACAACCTGAAGTTGGTGAAGTTTGGTTCCATCAGCTTATGTGTGTTTCCATCAGCTATTTTGTACTTCCATGCGTGTTTATTGCTTGTGTGCAATGTGTGTGTTTCCATTTTGTTTACATTTACTCTATTTTTGGCTATTTTTGGCTAGAAATGAGGAGTAAAGTGTTAGTGTTTTTTGTGTGTATTGATGTTATGGAACATGTTTTGACATGTTAAGTAGCATGCTAATAGGACTGTCCTACTGCTAAGGAGAGACTAATGATTATGGTTGCTTGCTAGATGAAACTATTTAGAGGGGCATGATAGTCTGTCATGATAGACCTAAATAGTAAGCATTCACATTGAAGAAATTGTGTGTTCAACATAAGGTTTAGGGTTTTGGGAGTCTTTTAGGTTTTTAGTGTTTGTGTTCTTTGTGTGTCACTCATGTATCTTTTATGCATTGAGTTGAGTATTGTTATTAGTTGAAGCTTTTAAGTAAAATTAATTATTGTTTATTTGAAGTGTAATCTTCTATTGGGTTTTAAGTCTATTCACAAGGTTTATGGTTGTAGGTATATCACTGTGGTGATTAGAAGTGAGAGGGGGATCTCATATCTAGTGGTTTCTAGGTATAATTTTCATAAGGTAGTGATTATGCGAGAAGTTGTAAACTAGGGTTGGTTTAGCTTTGAACTAATATTATCATAGTGAATTTCCTTCCTGGCTTGGTAGCGCCCAGAGTAGGTAACGTTACACCAAACTGGGTTAACAATTGATTTTGTTATTTAAATTCATGCAATTTACTTTTTTGCACAATCAATAGTTTCAGCAGGTTTTCTGCCAATAGAAGTCATAACATTTGTCCCGACATCGTGTTTTTGTGTTAAGACACCAGTTTTGTCCTTTGTATTGCAAGTGCCAGAATTTCAAACATAAACTATTTTAAATCAAAGAGTTTTTATAAATCGATTTTTAGGAAATCCAAATATCACAATTCACCCCCCCCCCCCTCTTGTGTTAGGAGTCACTTGGTCAATGAGTATGGTGACTTCAAATATTTCTTTTAATAAGAGGATTTTTACGAACAAACTCTCATTGTTTGATGGTGAAAGGTTTACCATATATAAAGCAGGAATTAAAAAAATAGATGTTATAAATTTTCATTTTTGTGATGATGTTCAAAATGATCCATTTCTCCCTACTCATTTACTAATAATGAAGTGGTGAATAAATCGAGAAACTTATGAACCATAGAAGAAGAAAAAAGTGAAAGAAAGTTTTAAACCAAAGTCTTTGACGATAAGTGCATTAATCACTAGACAATACAATTATGTTAGCAATGCTAAAGAAGAGTGGAACACCCTTGAAAATATCTATAAAGTTTTGATTGATATAAAAAGGAAAAGTATGAACACGCTAGATCATGAATTTGAGACACAAAATGAAAATGAAGATACTGTTCAAAGATGATTTTTTGTTATTAAAGCCCTTAGCTATGATTTCAAAAATTATATTTCTAACAAGTATTAAATATTCATTAACTGGTATTGGAAGCCTAATCAATTACTAGGACTTGGAGATACAAATATTATTAATGGTTTACATGGTAAGTCAAATAAGCCAAAGATCATCAAGAAACTCAAAGAGTTAATATAATTACTTCAAGATGAATAAAACATCAAAGAGGAAAAATTAGATGTATATGAAGCATCATATGAAGAATCATTTGAAATATCATCAGAAGAACCATATGGAGAATTATAAAAAAAAATCATTTAAAGTATCATTATAATAATTAGATGGAGATTTATCTGAAGATTCACCTGAAGCATCACCTAAAGAATCATCAAAAGCATCATTTAAAGAATTATTTGAAGCATCAACTAAAGGATCATCTAAAGCATCATTTGAATAATCATATGAAGAATCATTTAAATAATTGTCTAAAGATTCACCTGAAGAATCATCTAAAGCATCATAAGAAATATCATCTGGAGAACCAGATGAAGAGGTAAAAGTTTTATTTAAAACTACTTGTGAAGATGATGATGAGGTAACCACTATTTCTTATAAAAAAAAGTATGACTTAAGTATAAAAATGTACAAATAAAATGATTAGCTAGAAAAATGCTTTGGTACTTATAAGAACCATGTGAAATCTCTTGAAGACAAAAAATTTAAGATTAGTGATGAAAGAATATCAGTAAGGAAGGAATGGATTCTAAAACTTCCTCTCGTATCAAATGATTTAGATAAATGCAAAAGAAAGAGAATTGATTTTGGTTCCGGATAGAACCAAGGAGAAGTAGTCATATAATGCTTATCTATTTGTTTGGTAAATAAGGTAAGTTATTTTGTAGAGAATAAACTCATAAAACTCCAATTTTTCTTCTAATAAGTGCTAATTTTTTTCTTTCATTATATTTATTTTTCTACTAATCATTTTCTACCAATGAAGTTTTGACACAAGTTATTAAATGAGATTGCATCTCTTCATAAATATCTATTAAGTAAAGGTCAAAGATATCATTTGCACCAAAGCATAAAAGGTGTATTCTAGAATTGTTAGTACCATGGTTTTGGGATTGACAACTTTTGCCTAAAATATGATTCTGACCAAATATCGAACATGATGTTATGACATCGTATTCTGTTATGTAGCAGTCAAGGTTATGGTGTTTTTTAAATCTTGATAGATCAGATTTGATTTTGTTATATTTCCTTTGGATATATATCAGAGATTTGCACAAATCAAGAAGATTTTTTTGGAATAGGTTTCATATCTCCATTTGCACAGAAGATACTAATTTGGGCCTTGATACAAATTAGGAAACTATGTATTGGTGGTTCCAAGATTGAAGGAGATTTATTACACATTTTGTGCAATACTCAGCTTGTGGATCAAGAAACTTCAAGACTCATAATATCGAAGCTCGTGGATTGCAGAGTTGTATTTAAAGGAGAATTCTAACCTAATGTAATTTAAGTTTTCAAAAATTGTAAAATTAGGGAAACCATGAGTGTTAGGTTTTGAGAGTCTCTTGTGTAGTTTTGTAAGTCACCCATGTATCTTTTGATACTATATGATCGAGTGATTGTTGCTTGACTGTTAGTCAAGTTATTGTTCTCACTCAAAAGCCTTTAGGCAATGAGTTGAGTATTTTTCTCACTCGATGCTTTTAAGAAAGAGTTTGAGTTTTTGTAATGGAAGAACGATCTTCTAAATTGAGTTGTAATTAGTGCAGTTCTTGTGATTGTGGTGATTGGAAGTGGGATTTAGATTTCTCAGACCTAGGGAGAGCTTAGATAGAAGTAGCATTGGGTAGGGATTAGGCGAGAAGTTGTAAACTTGAGACTAGTTTAGCTTTGAACTAATACTGCTTATAGTGAACTTCCTTTCTGGCTTGGTAGCCCCCAGAGTAGGTAACTTTATAACGAACTGGGTTAACTTTGTTGTGTTATTTATCTTTCTGCAGTTTATTTTCTATATCATATTCAACTTGATTGATCTGGTTTGTTACCAGATGTTGTAACATATGTCTCGACATCTTCTACTGTTAAGACAATTTTGTTTGTTATTGTTTCCTATACCAAAATTTCAAGAATGATCAGGATGTTCTATACAAATCTCAAACTCAATAAAGGGATAATCAAATTAGAGGTTCCAAGAATTCATATTTCTCTCTCACTACTGTGGAATTTGGGAATCTTTTTAATTTACCAGTTATTGACAACCTATAATCCATTGATGCTTCATCGGGTGTTGGAAATTTAAATCTTTTCTTCACTGCTCAATCACTCACTTCTGATCCAAAGGCATATCAGAGATTTCCTATTGATACATGGTACATGAAAGAATTTAATTGTTTCATTCTCTATTTGGTATCTCATGTACTATTTCTAAAAAAATTAAACCATGATGAATTATTGAGGAATGGTGTTGTGATCACTTTGCTAATGACCTAAAATATTAAAAATAAATGGTGAAATTTGGTTCCTCATGGGACATATTTCAAGTGCGATGTGTAGACAATTGGTTTGACAAGTTAAACTAGAAACTCCATGATGATCACACTTTAACTTATACAACATAATGGAGCAGAAAAGTAGTAAATAACATGATAATTTATAACCCAACCCTGTGAGACCACACCGACGTATGGAGGGTTGAGTTCACAATCCAAGAAAGGAAATTCACTATTAATAGCTTAGTACAATTAGTCTTATAAGCAACAACAAAACCTATGTTGTTCAATACCTCTTCCTAACACTACCCAATGACTTTCAATTTAGAGCTCTCCCTAAATATGAGAATATACTCATTTACTTTCTCAATCACAGAACCCGTGATTGGAAATTACAACTCAATAAGCAATATTGAAAACTACCACTCAACTCTAGAAAAAACTAATATGTCAAGGGTCGCACTATAGTGAAATGTAGCGGTAAAAGTTTGAGACTAAGTGTGGCGGTAGAAATGTTGAGACTAAGTCATTGGATTGACTTAACTTGTACAGATCAAATAAAAATCGCCATCTCGCCTTATTGTTTCTATAGGAATGAGAAAAGAGCAAATAACCCAAAAAAGAGGGGAAGAGAATCTAGGTACAAGGGTTGGTTATACAAAGGGAAGGTATTAGCACCCTAAACATCTATGGTACTTCGTATGAACCTATTTGAAAATTTGTGTATTTTAGCTATAAATATTGTATACAAAAATAGATGGTGGAGGAGAGAAAAGAAGTATTTTTTTTTACAATGTTTTCACCTGCCGCGGTTGTGAATATTTAGTGCCAACATACCACCTTCTGTGCAATAGGGGATTAGAGTACTCGTAGTTCACCTTTAAAAATTTTAAAACACAAGTGTGTTGGTTGATTTTAAGATAAGAGACATCATCGTCATATCTGAGTGGAGAAAATACTTACTACCCACGATTATGAGAAAGGAGAATTTGCGTCATCTCAAAGTGGAGGATATAGCTAGGATTTTAAAATCAACAAAGCCTCACTCGACACCCAAGTGGAAAATATATCACTTCACTATATATCGTAGAAGTATAGTAGCTCACATCACTACAAGGATTGACAAGAGTCTAAACTTTTGAGAAAATTTTAAAGTAAAAAGCCAAAGTGGCAAAAATGATTTGAATGAGGTTGATTGACTTTTAGTCTTATCACAAAAATGTCACAATATGATTAAGTTGGTTAAAGTTTAATTAAAAAAATATTTTTGAAAATACATGGACCTAAGTCCAAGTTTACTATGAAAGCGATTCAAGTTAGAAAACCATAGGAGTTTTGAAAATGAGGGAGAAGAATTTTGAAATTAAAGAAGATGGGAGGAGATGAAGGGAATATCCTAAAGCATAAGGTAAAAGCTAAGGAATAGAACGATTAAACCAATAAGAAGCCAACACTTGACATAAATAGTCAATGTAGAATTCTTATCCTTTGAATTGAAACCAAGCAAGCAAATATACTAAAACTCTTAAGAATACCAAGCTTCATATGCATTAAGTCTTCACAAAAAATAGGCAGAGTAACGGTTGTATACAGAGGAACTCTCAATCATAGACAAAGCATATAATCAGAATAACCTGCAGACAAAGAAAATCAACCCAATGTCTTGGGGTAAACCCCAAGAGCTCCAGAAAAAATAACAACAGTGTCGAAAGGTCCCAAAGGTAATCAAGGCTTCTAATCCTAAGTCCAAGAGGTCCACAACTCCATTATGCCAAGGATAGTAATCAAATAGTCTAAGTAGCCTTAAAGTTTTTAATGTTTAACTTGATTACTAAGTGTCTTCAAAAAGAAATGAAAGCCCAAGTGAGCAAAGATGAAAATGACATAAAGATAAATGCTCAAATGAGAAAAGATAAAATGACATAAAGATAAATTCTCAAGTGAGCAAAGATAAAAATAGCATAGAACGTAAATGCTAAAATAAATGGTACATAAAAGTAAAGGCATAAAATAAAAGGGTATAAAGTAAAAGCATAAAGTAAAAGTCAATTGTTAGTGAATTAGAAGTTAAAGGTTAGTTGAATGGCCATCTTGAAACTTGCATTTGAAGACTTATTAGAAGATTGATAAAATCAAAGCTTCTCAATAACAAGTCTCATTTTCTTTTTGCAAAGTATATCATTCATTTCAAATGCTCAAGGCAACCACATATGACCAACAATGTTTAAATGATTCACTAAGACCAAAGTTCATGAAGGTTCATTATAAGATTGATAAGATCAACGCCTCCTAACAATGAACTTTAAGGTTATTGGATCAAAGGTTTCAAATTAAACATACTTGGGCTTGCAAACATATGTTTGGGCCACGAATGATCATTTTTTGAATCGGGACCAATTTAGTGTTATGTTAAGCAATCGTAAGTGAACTTATGTAGAAGTCATACCTATTTTGAGGCTGGTCAATAGAAATCTATGTACCACATGTTAGAGAAATGATATGTAGATCACTCTCTAATAACATGTAGCATAAGTAAAAAAGGGGATAAGATGAAGATGGAGGGGATGTATCAGATGAAATTGGGGTTTCAAATATCATCAACATCATTCATCTATTTTGGTGGATTTAGTTTTTCAAACCTATCAACACCCAAAACCCAATGAGGTTGAGGAGTTTGTCCCAAAATAACACCCAAGTCAGGACCAAACAAATAATAAAATAATCTTTAATAAAACAATATTTAAATGGTTAATAAAAGGAAAATAATTGGTAAAATACACAAAGTATATTAAAACACCAAATAAAAATCCCAAAAAATAGTCAGAAGTCAAACATAAGTTAATAAATGTTGACAAATTTTTTTGGAATTTTTTAAAGTCAGAAACTATTTTTAAAATTTAAAGAAATATGCAACATAGACCAAAAAATTGTGAAAAATATTAATATCAGAAATGAAAATAAAGTGAGGTCACTAATATTTGTCAAGAGGTTATTGGATCCTTCCGGAATTTTTCCATAATTTTAAAATCAAGAAAAGTATTTTTAATCAATTAAAAGAAGTCAAATAAAGTGAAAAAATCATTAAAAAAATATCAAATCTTAAAATAAAATTATGAAAAAATAAGAATCAGAAAGAGAAAAATCAAAAGTATTTTTGAGAATTTTTTCAGAATTTTAAAAGTTGAAATGAATTTTTGAAGTTAAAAACAATTAAATCAAAAAAATCAAAAAATCAAAATAATGTCAAAATAATGTGGACCATCTGATCATAGTCAAAATATGTGAGTAAACAGATCCAATGGATCCGACGCGATGTTCTTAATATGGACCCTTTTGAAAATTATACAGGATCAATATTTATAAAATAAAAAGCAACTTTAAATGTGGCGCGTTGGATGGAGTCTGACTTACTTAAGTAATCAGATCCAATGGCTCATGAAACGCGCGCATGGTAAAGCGAAACATCAAATCTATTTCAAAAAAATAACTTGGCTAAATATCATTGGTTGAAGACGGACATGTCATCGTCTTCAACCTCCAGCCAACCCCAAATCGTGAACTTCAAAACTGTAAAATTAGCAAGCCAGACCAGTACCATTCGAAGCGTCTTACTGAGACGAACTCAACCATGGCCTCGTGAAAAATTTATATAAACTATATAATGTTTATTTTGCAAATAACAAAAAAATAGCGAGCACTGAGTTTTCAAGATTACATGGTCAATTCTCAACAAAAACGAAAACTGTAAAAAGTGTGAGATTCAGAGACGTGAGGAGAGTACGTTAGAAACTTATTTTAGGAAAAATGAATGAGTAATCTTCCTGAACAAAGTATGAGAAAATTGCTCTGAAACTAGACTTCTACAGCATGATTTAGGACTTCTCAAGGCTTGATTACTATTGTGTTAGGTTCAAGGAAGTTCAAGGATTGAGAATGAATAAAGAAATTGGATTGAGAAGTGGAGAAAAGATGAATTCGAAAACTAAAAAAAAGTTACGGAGAGATTTTAGCAGGATAATTCTTGATGTCCAAGCTTGAGGAAATGAATGCAATATGTCCCACTATTTATAGGGAAGTGAATGTGATAGAGAGTGGGGGTGAATGATGCAATTCAAGTTAAATTCGCACACACCCTGATCATGACAAAAGTGTGACTTGCAAGTTGTCAAAACTCAGCTAACTCTTGTGTTTTAATGCTCTAATCATACTTTAGAACTTTGTTAAACATGTTTAAATAAAAAACGCGTAGCAAAATGGTCATTATAAGCCACAACATGGAAATTGCAAACTGACTGCAAGCAAAAACTCAGTTTCATGATGCCAACTTTAAATCCATGGTGCACACAGCTCAAGGGGCTTTATGATCTCATTCTTTTTGCAATGGAAATATCTCACCAGAAATTTCACAATGTGCCAAGAAAGGTAGAATTTGGATGTTTGAGAAAAAAGTTATGATCAATTGAATTCCAAGTTTTTAGTTCAAAGGTGACTCATAATCTCTTGTCTTCAAACATGGTCTTCCACTTAAAATCAGGTTTTGGTCAATGAAGATGACATAAATTAGACTTCTTAAAGACAATTTTGAAACTTGAATCCTCTAAAAACTCTAAAAATTGAGAGGGTTGTGACCTTATGAAGTTGATGAAAATCCATGAAATTACCTATAATCTTTTGAGCTCTTATGGCATCTTCTAAACATTTTCAAGATCTGCACATTAAAGAAGAGTTGAAATTCACACTCTTAAGATCGTTATGAAAAAAATGGGCTCAAAGTGATAAAAATTGACCAATTTATGATTATTTGAAGTCAAGCCCTAAGAATTCAAAAGCCTTTCAAAGGGACTTGTAATCTTTCTCAATCATTAATGATCTTCCATTCAAAATAGCCTTAGATTTCTAAATATATCTTGTTAAGGACCCTTTAAAGAGAATCATGGCTTTAGAGTCACTTAAAAATCTCAAAAAACGAACAAGATATGGTCCTTGTAAGTCAGCAAACCCTAGCTCAGAGAGTGTCAAAATGACTTGAAACCTCTTTCAACTTTTGATGATTTTTCTTGCACAATTGGATCTTGTCATGTGAAGATTGGTTGTTATTCATGATGATAATAATCCATAGCAAAAATAACTAACTAAAAATGTTGAAAATTGAGAGAGTTATGCACTTGTGATCACTGAATCAAGCATTTGCTCAATTAGGTCAAACTTATTGAACCAACCTTGAATATTTTGATCTTTCTTGGAAAGATAAAGCATGATGAATAATAATATGTCTTGAAATGGTATTATCTTGAAGCACACTCAAATATGAAGCTTAATTCTCGATGAAGCTTGTTGAAGAAGGCATGAAAATAAACACATGAACCTATCTCTTTGATGAATGTCAACACCAACTTTGAGGAAAGTTTGACCTAAATAAGGTAAGAGAATTCTTTGTACCATAAATCTTTGATATCATGGACATAGCCTTGAAACTTGAGCTCTTGCAATCTATTAAAGAGTCATTTGATTGAGAACCAACCCTCAAACTCTAGGTTAGATGGTGAGATGAATGCAATTGTATCACCACCTATAATATGAACATTCAAAGAAACATGCATACATATCTTGATGTTAGTTTAAAGAACACATGTACAAGATACATGCTTCAAGGTTCTTGGTGATCCCTCAAGAGCAAACTTAAATATAGGATGAAGATAGATAGAACCAACCCTAATGTGTGATTTTGTTGTATTGATAAAAGTGAGATAATGAGAAATATTAGGGGCAAAATTTGGGGTATAACACTAAGCCATTAATTAACTTAACTAAATATCAGCGAAAGTCGCCACTGCACTTTATTGTTTCCAAAGGAAAAATGAAAAAAGAGTGAATAAAACCCAAAATGAAATAAAAGATCAGAGATCAAGGTACGATGGTCAGTTATGCAGAGGGAAGCTATTAACACCCTAAGCATCTACGGTACTCCGTATGATCCACTTTGTTTGTTTTAATCAGAGAGTGTGTTATCTAAAGGTTTGCTTGCTAAAAGGAATGAATGAATGAAAGATTTATTAAAGAAACAAAAGAAATGTTTTTTATTATTGCGCCTGTCGCGGTTTCAAACTTTTGTGTCTACGTACCCCTGTCGTGCAATAAAGGATCAGGGCACTCGTAGTTCTTCTAAAAAAGAATAAAAACTATGTGATGGTTTTTTTTAAATGAAGAGACAAGTCGTCATTTTTAGGAGAGAAATCTCAACTAGTCTCCTACAAGGTGTGAGAAAGATGGACCGTACGTCAACATGAGGAGGATTTGGAAATGCCTATGACACTCAAATGGGAAAGTTAACACCTTTATAACTATGGGAATAGGAGGATGATATCTCGACTATAAATGAATCATGTCTAATCTTGAAAAAAGTTTTAAAAGAGAAAAGGTGCATGAGGGCACAAAAATGTTTGAATGAGGTTGAATGTTTTTATTTGGATAAATAGAAAATGGATCCCACTCGAAGGACACTTACTACTTATCCGCTTATTTGTGAAAAATATTTGTGAATTGAATTGTAATAAAGTTCGAAAATGGAAGAAAGAACAAGGTTCAATCTGTACTGCCTCATCCTACCCCAAAAGATTCAACTGCATTTGATTCACATCTTTATTTATTAAGTGTTTTAAGTTTGGTTAAGAAAAATAAAGTTTGATAAAGGAACTCGACAAAGTCAAGGTTTATTAAGAAAGTCTTTAAAATTTGAAAAAAAAGTTTTGAAAAAGATGAGAAAGTTTTGAAAAATTGAAGAAGAATGGGAGGAGATGAAGAGAGCATCCTATGTACATGAAGGTAAAAGATAAGGGTAAGGAACAGTCTAACCAAATAAGAAGCCAATACTTGACATAAAGAAGTCAATACAATGTTCTCATCCCTTTGGATTAAAGCCACAAGTAAATCAATAAGTAAAGAGTATATCAAACCTTAGGTGAAAATAAATCACAAGCACACAGTGTCAGAGAAACCCAAGGCGTCAGATAATACTCACAGCAATGGATAAAGCGTATCAGGTGAAAATAAATCACAAGTCAGGAAAGTGCACTGGGTAATCTAAAAGTGTCACATAAGAATCCATGTATCAGATGAAGTTCCCAACAAACAGACAAACCAGAATAGCATAGAAAAAAAATTTGAACATCTCATGTGAAATAAAGAATCAAGTCTGAGTAGATTAGGAACCTATATCCAAACTAAATGAAACAAATGAAATATGGAATAGATGCTTAATTAATTAACTTAAAAATTGATTAAGTTAATTAATTAAGTTAAGAAAAATTAATTAGCTATAATTAATTAATTTTTAATAACGAAATTAAATAACTAAATCGACTTTTAGTTAATTAACTAAAACAACAAAGTAGTGTTAAGATGAAATGAAAATTTAATCGATTAATCAAGAGTAGATTAACTTAATTAATCGAGTTAAGAAAAATAGATTAGTAAACTAATCTATTTTTAATAACAAAATTAAGTAAATAAATCAAAGCTTGAAAAACGAATAAAGGGTGGGAAGAGCAAGTATTGTCTTGATCCGTTTTGAGAAACTTGCACAAACCATAAACAAGTTAGTAATCATAAGGTATAAAATCGAAATGAAACTTGTATATGCACATGAATAATTCAAGAACCAAGTAATTGATTATTCAAGGAAAAATAACAATAAGATAAAAACCAATGAAAGAATTAAAATAACAATAAGATAAAAACCAATGAAAGAATTAAAATAATAATAAGATCTAAACTTAAATTATTTAAAAAATAACAATAAAAACCAATGAAAGAATTAAAATTGTCTAAAAGAAGAAAAAAAAGACAAAAAATTTGAATAAAAATTTTAAATCAAAATAACGAAAACAAATGCGCGAAAAAATGTTGAGATATGCGTGAAAATTAAATATGATATAAAGCGAGCGAGAGCACTCAAGGTAAAATTTGAGGTGCAACACCAAGTTACTGAAACATAGTGGTGTACATAAAACAAGGACTCTTTTGAACCCTAAACAATATTTATTTTCAATGTATGCTTCGTGTCTTCAAAGCTAGGAAAGAGCTCCTTATATATCATAATTATTATGGGCTTTTCTTCATCGATATTTGATTTGATTTCATCTAGAATTAATGCAGAATTTGTTGGATATTGTTTGTTCCTTAAATCTCTCCAACAAGATATGTTTTGTTTCAATTCATATTCAATTTTAAATCACCATTTAAATATGAATTAATCTTCATTCATCTGTCAAAAAAATCACCTAATCATATTGTTAAATTAATAACAATAAAATCTTTAACAAATCTTTTGCAGAACATTCTCCAAAATCCAGCATTTTGGCCTTTTGAGCAAAAGCCCGAATGTCGTACCACATGTTGTGACATCATGCCCAACATGTGTTCATTATACAGTTCCATATAGCTTAAGCAAGCTAGATCAACTTGAAAACTTTGAACACTTCTCCATGTTGTTGTTTTATAAAAATGCAGTCAGTCCTAAGGATTATTTCACAAAGAACTTCAATCTCTCTCTTTGAAAAATTATGGAAAAACAACTCATCAAGATATAGCACTTTGTTCAAATATTTAAGATATAACACTTAGTTTAAATAAGAACAAGTGGCAACTAGTAAAATTATTGGACTTCATCAACCAGAAGAATAACTAGTCTTCATTAGAGCATTTAGTCAACAACAACAACAACATTCTTCCAATTTATCAAAGTTAAGCACAGTAGCAGCAACAGGCAGTAGCATCAAGTGTGATCATTTATATTGAAATTATGGAACTTGCAATATAGATGTAAAGAATGATGTCCCAACACCACACAATGTCAACACATATGTTAGAATATTTATTGACAGAACACCTGCTAAATCTGAAGATTGTGCAGAAAAATAAATTGTAGAAAATTAAAAACCACAATCAATTGTTAACCTAGTTTGGTGCAATATCACCTACTCTGGAGGCTACCAAGCCGGAAATAAAATTCACTATGACAGTATTAGTTCAAAGCCTAAAAAATTTGCGTTTACAATTTCTCACCTAATCACTACATTGTGAAACTTCTACCTAGACACCACTAGATATGAGATCCTGCTCTCACTTCCAATCACCTCAGTGATACTTACAGTCATAACATGTGACTAGACCAAAAGAACCAAATAGAAGATTACACTTCAAATAAACAATACTTAGTTTTTCTTAAAAGTTTCAAATAATAATAATACTCAACTCTTTACTTAAGAGCTCATGAGTGAGAACAATCAATCAACCTCAATGTATCAAAAGATACATAAGTGACATACAAAGAACAAAAACAAAAAGAACTTAAAAGACTCCTAAAACCCTAATCCTTATGTTGCACCCACAGTTTCTTCAATGGAAATGCTTTCTAATTTAGGTTTAGCAAGTCCTTATTTATAGACTCTTGCAGTATAGGCTTGGACTCTTCAAATCAAATTCAATCTTTTGTTTTAAATCAGCTGCAAGATCTTCACACAAAAATAGAAACACGTCTTTTAAAGTTTCTGAAAAAGTCTCCAAGATCCTTTTTAACGAAACCAAATAAAATATGCACTTGTTACTGATAAATCTCCTTGACCTGTGCAAAATAATTAGATATATCCAAAAGTATTTCTCAAAAACAAATAAAATTTGTGAAAAGATATAACAACACCGCATGCTGCATAATTGGCCAAGATGTCAAGACATTTGGCTTAACATTTGTCTGATACATATGACAGCAAAACCTGTCATGGCAGTTGGTCAAGATGTTGTGACATCTTTCTCAACATAAGTCTAGAACCATGTCATTGTACCTTAATTTTTAACCTAATATCCCACATCATATGCATCATCATATAAGTCATATGGCTTCAATAAATCATACATATAATTTAACTCATTTGTATATCTCACACAAGTTGGCCTTCAAATGTGACATTATCATTAATCATAAGAGAGTTTGAATCACATATTGACTATGCTTTGAGTTTTCCTCATTTATAGGGATCATCATCTTCATCACCATCTCATCACATTAGCGTTTCATCATGGATTCATCAAGTGCTTGAAGAGAATTAGGGTTTTTGCACCCTTAGTTGAAAAATCAAGAATTAGGGTTTTAAAAGTTGAGCTCCAATATACATCACTCAAGAGGTACTCAATATCATCATATCATGGTCCTCAATATGTCTCAGTGTATTGAATTTTGTGTTATGATCACAAGATTTCATTGAAATTGGAAGATTTGAATTCATCTGGAAATGTCAACTGCTCAAAGTCAAACTTTGACTTTTATCATTTTTAGTCAAACATGGACTTCTCGAGATAAATTTCATGAAAATATGGTTGATAGTTGAATTTGATCAAGTGAAATCACAAAAATTGAGATAACATGCAAAAAGGGCAAAGATGAAGAAATTTGAAAATTTTCTAAGTCCTAAAGATCATGTTCAAGTAGCCAACTTTCCAAGCTTGTAACTTCCAGTCCAAGCAATAATTTTTCATGCCCAAGGGATGTAATTAAAGATGGAAGTTCCTACTTCATTATTGTATAAGGAATTGACTCAAAAACTCATAAGTATTGAAATATATGAAGTGTTGAAGTTGAGGTCTCAAAATTGTGGAAGCACTAAATACTTAGAAATTTTTCTAAGTGTTTTTCAGCTTGAAAGTCCAATTTGTCGGCCAGTTTTCTTATTTATTCAAGAAAAGTGATCAACATGGAAGTTATATAGGATGGGATCATATTTCCAATGACTCCAAGAGCACGAATTTATCTTGCTTGAGCATCAAGGTTTGAAGAAGAGAAGTAGCCATGGGGAAGTTGTTTTACAAATCAGATTGAAGGTTCAAATTCATATCCAAATTTATGCCATACCTTGAGATCTTTGTTATAAGTCCTTGATTTCTTCTAAATCTCAACAAAATATGAGTTTTTCACAAATTATTGATGCATTCTCCAATTGTTAGAGGCATTGTTCAAGGATTCATTCCATTTTTGGCATAAAGATCACACTTCCATTTTGAGAAAGCTTACTTTAATCACAAAGTCAATGCATTTAGCTTTGTGCTTAATTCCTATGATCACTCAATATAAAAACTCAAAAGTAACACCCTAAGACCTCCCTATTGTCTCATAAACCACTCAAGTTATGCATTAAAACCATACCATTCATGAAACTTCAACTTGCATTTCAACCAAACCATAACTTCCAAACTTCAAATCTGATCAGCTCTCATTCTCTCAACATTCTATATAAATAGAGAGCCATCCCTCAATGAAAAACACACATTGACACCCTGAAGCTCCCTCAAACACTCACAAACTCAGAAGAGGTTTTGGAAAACTCCATTAAACCTCCAAAAATCAATTCTTCAAAATTCTCAAATATCTCAAGTTCTTTGAAAACTATTCATACAAATACCATCCATGCACCATTTGTAAGATTTTGTATGCATTAAAAGTCCACTAAAACACTCAAACCATTCCACCCAAGTCACATGAATTCACCACTACAACTTGAGTTGGTCAGAGAGTTTGAGGCAGTTTGAAAGCAAGCCAAGGATTGTATTAGCTTCCTTGAGGTTCAGGCAAGTTAGAAGGATCATTTTTCACCATTGAAAGAGCTTGAGAAAAGGCATTAGAACTTGCTCTAATAGGTAACTTTCCTTGACTTAGAACTTTATCATACAAGCATAATTTTAATCATTTCTTGATACTATTTTGTTTGTTTGAATGCCATAAACTGAAGCCCCGTGAAAATGGGCATTGGTTGATCACGTATACCATTTAATTGACCTTTGAAATAATTAGGGTTTTCTGGTATTTGCAAAAATTCCTGAGTTACAGTTTGAATAAATAAAAGTTATAGCCGTATTTGAAATCCTTGTGAAATTCTGAGTGAAACTGTATATTTACTTTTTTTTATTTGGTTCCAAAATAAGAAAACATGATTTCACCATTGATGGTGGTCGAGAGGTTGAAGATGAAGCTTCCTGGGGTGAAAATTTGAATTTAAATGTTGTCTTATTATATATTTCATTGTTTATGTTTTTTTTTTGAATTGGCATTCCGCCTCAGTGGTTAACACGTTGGTTTTATGTAAAGCGAGTATAAGGGCCTAAGTTCGATCCCCCCGTGGCACCTTTTGTTTTGTTCATTTTTTGCATTATTCACTTAGAACCTTTCTTAGTCTTTTATTAAGTGGTTGTGTTATATCAACACCATGTAGCGCATGGTTTAGTGGCTTATGTTTTGGGCTGTGAACCTCAAGGTCATGGGTTCAACACCCCTTGACCACCATCCTTCTTTTTTTTACCACTTGTTTTCTTTATTTCTTTTTCTTTTTGTCTCCTTTTATTTTAGTTGATTTTTTTATTTTCTCTTTTTTATTTTTATTTATCAAGTTAATACTAAAAAAACACTAAAATATTTTCTTTATTTAATCATGCTTTGATTTTATTTTTTCTTTAATATGTTAATTAATTAAAAATAACCAAAAATAGTTTCTTTATTTTAATTTGATTAACTCTTGACGTTTCTTTTACTAGACCTTTGTGAATTGGTTTTTTAAATGATTCTATTGATGCCATGATGCCTTGATATGTTTACTTGAGCATGATTTATTTTGAACACTTATACCATGATTAATTGTTACTCCTTTGGAAATGTCTTGTTTAAGTGATTGTTATCTCAAAAAATTTCCTCCCATCTTTGAGACAAATTGATTCAAGACACATCCATATGCTCATAGGAGTCTTAAGTACTCAAGATTACTCAAGGGTTGACCAGACAAACCCTCATCCTAAGCAATTGACCTACAACTAGGGTTTTGCTTATCTCAAAGGAAATTGAGTTTCTAATGACTCAAGTGGACTTCATGGTTTCTCATATGTCTCAAAGTACCCTTATTCCAAATTTCAAGCCTTACATCACAAGTTTGCTCAATCAATTAGCCAGATGATTGAAAATCAATTGTATTGAACAAAAAGTCAACATAGATAATTTGATAGTCAAACTTCATCATCTTGGTCAACATCAATATTTTGAAGTAACATTCATCATTTGATCAAGTTTTGGTCATGATTCATCAAGAAAACTCAAGATTCATCAAAAGTCAAAAGTTACTAAATTAGGGTTTTCTTAAGGAGAAGTCAACTGAACTTTGACCAAGCACAACTTTTGCATACTTCATCATAAATTCCTCAACCAAAGCTCATTTTAAATGAAATTAAATTCTATACAACTTTGCTTCTCTAAGCTTAAGGCTAAAAATGCTTCATTTGAGAGATATGAGCCAAAAAATTACAGGTCATTTTAAAAGTTAACAAAAAGACATTTTTTGTCAAAGCAATTTACATGAAGATCAAGGCTTTAAATGAAAAAAATGGTCAACATGAAAGTTGTAGGGGAAATTTTGAGCTTTCCAAAGAATCAAAGATCACCTTCATATGACAAAAATTGAGAAAGTTATGAGTTGTGCTTGTCGAGTAATTTTTAAGAAAATGTATGAAGTCCAAATTGAGCAAACTTGAAATTTTGGACTATTGGACCTATCTTTTAAGGTCTAAATATGTTCATGACCTTATAAAGAACCCCTAAATCCACTCACATATTTTTTATGATTTTTATTTCTTTTATTTGGATTTTGTTCATTTAAATGCAAATTAAATCAAATCAAATATGAAAGCGTTGGACTTAGGCATGTGGACTTTTGTTTTGATCAAATTGGAGGCCTAAAAAGCTCATGACAACTTGCCAAAACCGTGTGAGGCTGATTGGCTCAAGATTGAGCTTAAAAAAGAAAATTTTCATGCAAATTCTAAATCAAATATTACACTATGAATTACAAAGATTTTGTCCACTTTTGTTGATCTAATTCTTCTCATATAAATACACAATACCTTCAGCCATTCAAAAACATGCATGCTGCAGCTATAGACAAACCCTAAAGTTCACAAATTTTCTCAAAACTAGGGCACAATCAAACCATTATCTCCAGCCATTCGCAATCGATTTCAAGTATCAAATCACCCTCCTGAGACCTTCGGGAGTCGTTCCATGTCCTTACTCAAGCTTGAAGCACGCCAGAACATCACATCTCAACTGCACCGGTTTGGTAACCTTCTTTAATTTCATACTTTTAATATACGCATTGTTGAATTATTTGATGCATACATTCATGTTCATATTGATGTTTGGAACAATTTTTACGCATTATTTGTGAGGTTTGATGCAGGAACGAAGATCTTCCATTGTTAGGGCAGTTTGAAATATTTTCATCTAATCTCACGCTACATGCATTTTCAGGTCCAACCAATGCTGCCATTGAATTCGCAAGGGTCAAATTAGGGGGATAAGGTCCCTGTTATGATATAACTCACGCGTTTTTGCAGGATTTCAAAACCCCTTCATCGGAGAAGATGAAGTTGACCACCCTCCACGGTGGTTTGACTCTCCTGAATCAGGTGACCTAGGCGTGTCACCATGCCATTGGCTCATTCAAAATTTCTAGGCCCCACCTCCTACGAGCGTTTTGTGTTTTATTTGATTTCTGATTTTAATACCTATGTTTACTATATAATGTTTATTTATCATGTTATGAACGCGTAACAATTGAAGGACGAGTGGTAAGTGTGATGTGCGTTAACCATAGAGGCGTGGGTTCGATCCCTCCTCTTGTCAAATAATTTTGCTTTTTTTAAGATAACACGCAGGTTTATAATAAATTGATTGGTTCATATTCCATATCACAAACAACAACATGACACAGTGGATAAAAGGGCATACCTTTGGAATCAAGGGGGTGGGTTCAACTCCCACCCCATGCATTTTGTTTTTTCTTATTTTACTAACCCTAGTTTTCACTCTATTTTACTAATTACTTTTTAATATCCATTAATAAACCTTAAACTTTTTTTCAAAACCATAACAAATTAGGATTAGGTTTTTTTAATTAGTAATTACATTTTTGACATATTTTTATTTATTAATTAATTGGTTAATTGACCTTTTCTTAATATTAAAATTAATTAGAATTAGGTTTTAATTACTATTATTATTTTCTACAAAAAAACACCAAAAATATATTTTTCTAACATATAGAATTTTTAGGGTATTTAACATTTTTCTAACATTCTTTTTCTCATCTTTTGCTATTTAAAGTCATGGATCAAATATATAGATCGCATTCTCAAATGTAATAGTGAGATTTATTTTTTCGCATTTTTTTCCTATTATGTATCTGCTCTGAGGATGTAATGGCGTAGATTTACTTTTCCGCAAATTTATATACTTATGTATCTCTCCCAAAGCCATGCAATAGCGTAGGTGTCATATCCCAAATTTGTCCGCCTTAGTGTTACTGTCAAATTTATTTTCGAACTTGGATTTTACAGAGTATAAAATTTCTCTGATTTAATTATATTAATATTCTGAGGGTTTTTTTAATAAAAATTCACTTTCAAGTCTGTTTGAAAATATAATAATTATTTATATTTTTAAATAACAAATAATCGTTCGCCTTCATATACATTTATTTGACTTTTTACTTTCGAATAAATAACATAGCAAAGTTGATAAGGGATATATTTTTGTTGTTTATTGTTACTAACTTTATTTTTCATTTCTCTAACCACAAAAATCATATTTTTTTATTATTAAATTATTATTTTCGTTTTTATTTATTTGTTATATTATAAAAATATTATTTTTTATTAAAATATTTATTTTATTTAAAAAAGAGTCAAAATACTTTATAAATAAATTTGGACTTTGGGTATTGAATAATTTCCCTTTTTGAGGTGTCTTTAAACTAATTTCCACTCTATAAGTAGATATCCTCATGGTCCTAATTTTTCATCCGAAAATATCCAGAAAATCGACAATCATTCACAAACACATAATTCTAGGATTGTTGACTATATCAGACAACAGTCTAAAAACAATCTCTCACAACTTGCAATTTTACAAACACTTACAATTTTTCAACCTTATTTTCAAAACATCTTTTCAAAAATTAATTTGACCGATGATTCATTACGAGGCTTCCTCCCTAATATTTTTAACTCTTTTTATTTTCAATTTATTAACTGTTATTTGTCTGTCATTACTTATTTTCAAAGACCAATTTTATTCACCGTAAACCTCTCACAAAACTCTAGTCACGTACAACATTATTTTTACACAATCCCCACGAATTCACACTAGCTTTTATCCACTGATTGCACATAATTCACAAGCACATTTTCTTTTTTTCACTTACAAACCTTTTTCTCTCATTTGCACTGTAAATCTCTAAAGTGACTTACAAATGCTATTTCTTTGGTCAAACACAGGACCATATTTTTACCTCTGCTTTCACGTAAAATCAACTTCACTACCATGTACATACTTTTGTTTCACATTAACATAACCTTGTTATACCCTGCATAATTCATAGTTTCATATTTTTCAAACCTGCAATACCATCAATGAGTCTTCCATTCATTCAAAAACACAATCAACATCTAACCTGACTACGCTTCATGAATACAACAAGCTATAACTAACAACATCACACATATATAATTCACAATCTCACATGAATATTTGTTTTTTATCACTATTTTTTTCGGCACATTGATAACAGGTTTCAAGCTCAGTAAAGCAACAGTTAACAGCAACAAACAAATTTCAGTATTAAAAGAAGATGAAAGCATAGAGATAAATCATTCTACAACCGACAATGCCCCGAAGACCCACACTTCAGACCGTACCCCCCGACAACCGGATGTCATCGCGGACTCCGCATGCCTCCTCCAAATCACAGCAGATTCGCTCCACCAACCATCGCTCGCCGTCGAATTCTCAGTTCTTCACACCTTCGACCTCCGACCTGCACACCAATAGCAACCCCCGATATCATAATCTTGTTAGCCCTACTATATTATGCTGTGTGTTTTTGTTTTGCAGAAGGAAAATAAAAGAAGAACAACAACAGCAACCCAACGTCCAGAACCGAGATCGACGATAACGCCTTCAGCTTCCAAACCCACGCACATCCATAGTAAGGCGACCGCGCTGCTCCAATCTTGCCACCTCCAATCTCCTCCTCGCGCGCACACCCCCAAAAATCTTACGCACACGGACCACCGGCTCGCACTCCTTCCGCTTGCCACCGTAGATCCGACTGCAGTGGATCTGCAACCTTCGTCGACCGCACAGCTACAGAGTCCAACCATCGCATTGTTCACCCATTCATCGCGAAACCGCGCATCACTCCAACATCGCCGCCATGCAATATGTTTCCTTCTCTACTTTTAACCGATTTTGATTTGTTTTGTTATCACAGGTTTTTTTGGGTTTTTGAAGTTTGAAGATTAAAGAGAAGGAGATGAGAGTATTGGGGTTACGGTGGAGGAAAGGAAAAAGAGATTTGCAACTTGAGTCTTTATTATTTTGTTTCTTTGTTCTTTTATTTTTGCAAATAAAGATTGCCACGTGTCAGTGTGTGAGTGGAGGGAGGCATAAGTTTGAAAATTCAACTCCCTTATCTTTCTTCAATCGGCGCCGTTTACAATCCTTGTGAGTTTTTTTTCCTTTTTTTAATAATTTTCTTGTTATATAAAGTAGGTTTTAGTGGTTTGGGGTTTGGGCCTAAAATTCCACCATTTTTGCTAATTCAGCATTCTTTTACTTATGCACCCTTTCTTTTTAATGTAAATTTAATTATTTCTTTTTACTTGTTTAAATTAGTTAACTTAATTTATCTAATTTGTTAGTCTAGTTTTTATTGTATAAAATACAACAATAATAATAAGGATAAAAAAAATTTCCTTGCATTAATTCGAGTCTCTTTCATAAATTGAATTGATTAATGTTTTATAAAAAAAATCATGCAATTCACCAATAAGCGACACGTGGTCAATATTTGGCCACGTGATGAGGAAGGCTATATCATACTTCCTCTGAATCCTTCATATCAAGCAACACGTGGTCAATATATGGCCCCGTGATGAGAACACGTGAGGAGGAGACTATATCAAACTTCCCCGCTCCACGTCTTAATCAAATCAAATACCAAAATAACTAACCAATTACAAAATATTTTTTCTACTAACATAATCGAAACTCAAGATTATTTTCGAAAAAGGATTAAGGAGAATTATTTTCAAATTAACTGCGAACTGCATCTACGATCACTCAGCTTACAACCCAGACAAAGTTTAAGGATAATTCGAAAGCAATTCTATGCAATATTATAAAAAACACCAACCAAACACTATGAACTAAGAATTGGGACTCTGATTCCTCCTAAGAGGATACGTAGGCATACAACTAAAGTCGTGGTGAGTTTCCCTAATTAAAAAACAAATCCTCTTCCTAAAAAATGTGCTTCTAAATCTCAGTATCCTTGTGAACAATGTAGATGAAAGGTGCCTAACACCTTCCCTTCGTCTAAAACCGAGTCTGAAATCTAGAATCTCTGTAACTTTTAGGGTTATTCCTTTATACTCATTTCCTTAGGATAAAAATTAAGGGTGGCGACTCTGATTAAAAAACCAGTTGCAACAGTAAGAACTTTACATTCCGCACTTTAATTTTCTGTACATATTTAATTTCTAGTAAAGTAGGGTTTGTATGGCAAGACTAAAAGAAAATCTAGAAAATCCTAATTTAAGACTAAATAACTGAAACTAATACACTTTGCAAACTTCACCTCTAGGGTAACCTCTCTTGTTTCCTTACGATACAATTGGTCACGTCCCTCGAAAGTAGGGATACTTTAGAAAAAGACCCTCGATCAAATCATCATGGTCCCTTTCGAATAAAGGTCATAATCCCTCGATGACCCTTCGAGTTGCCTACAAAATGATCTAGTCCATTTGATGACCCTACAAGCAAAATGATGATACTCCCTTTGATACAATTGTTAAAGTATCCTTACACGTTACCTTCGATGACCATATGATGACCCTACGTTTATCCCTTCACATCCAGTAGATAGGATTACCTATCAACTAATGGTATGGATAATACTATCTCCAAAGGAGAAGGAAAATAACAATAAAGACCTTATTAATGGATAAGACTCATAGTTGCTTGCTCACAACATGTTCAGATATCACATTTTCAAACAACAAATATTTTCTAAAACACTTTGTATACATTCTTGAGGACCGACACAAGGATTATTACAAAGTAAGACTTACATTGGTATTTCAAAATATTTTCAAACAAATCACACACACAAAGCAAGTTTTAAAAGTAAGCTAAGAAATTAAGAGCCCGTAGATAACTACAAATGAAAAGGATGCTAACACTTTCCCTTTTCATAACTTATCCCCCAAACTAAAAATCTATCAAAGGTCTTTCCTGTTCTTTTCACCTTTCCTAAATATTGGATAAAAGAAAAGTCAATGGCGACTTTTGCTAACCGCAACATTTGCAATAAAACCAAAAGAGTCAGTTCTCCCACTGTATTACAGAACTGGCGACTTCACTGGGGACTTACTTAAAAAAATAGGGGTTACCTTAAGAGTTAGATCACTTTACTTGCTTTTATTGTATGCTTTGTCTGATTTACTTTAAGGGTTCATGCTTGGTGTGATACGGTGGGAGAACTGACTTGAGGGTTTTGCGTTTGATCGCAAATGTTATGGTTAGCAAGAGTCGCCGCCGACTTTTCTTTTATCCAAAAGGAAAGGTGAAAAAGCACAAGAAAGACCTTTGAGATTATTTCTTGAGTTCGGGGGGTAGATTATGAAAAGGGAAGGTATTAGAACCCTTTTCATCCATGGTTTTCCATGGGCTCTTAGTTACTTGCTAGATCACTTGCTTTTGTTTGAAATTGTGCTTTGTGTGGTTTTTGAAAGTATTTTGTAAAGATGCCATTGTTTAGGCAATCTTTATAATGATTCTTGTTTGTAAGAATGTATACGAAGATGTTTGATCTTTTGAAAATGTTTTCAATGTTTGTAAGATGTTTGAAAATGTGTGTGATTGTTTTTGAGAATAGCAAGGATGTTTGTTTAAGATTGAGCAAGTAATTTGGAGCAATCTACCTACTCAAATGTCTTTCTTGTTTATTTTCTTTTTCTTTGATATTGTTGTCTTACCATTGATTTAGAAAGCAACCCTATCTTTGGATGTAAATGGGAAGGGGGTGGATCATCATATAACCATGATTAGCAATATTGCAAGGTATCTTAACATTCTTTTTTGAGGGACTAAGATCATTTGTAAGGCAACTTAGATAGCGTCATCGAGGGACTATGATCTTGTATTTGTTTATTTTTGCTAAGATACCTTACATGCGTAATATGGCCATTTTGTATAAGGCAACCAAGTAGGATAACCCTAGGGGTGCTTGTGTGCAAGTGTATTATTTTCATGCTTGATTTTGTCTTGAATTAGGGTTTGCTATTTGGTTGGTTTTAATCTTTCCATACAAAACCTAATTACTAGCATTGTATATATGAAAGCGATAAATTGTGAAATTTAAAATTACTACGCTATTACAATACTTGTGGGAGGGGGTATACAATTTATGAATGGGGATTGCAATAATATAAACTTAATTAATCTATTACAACTAAATTGAATATGTACAAATAATTGAAGAAATATATAAAGTACAAATGCAAATGGAAAGAAATGATTTTTGTGTTTGGATTTTTATATGAAAGAGGTTTTAACCTAAACCTAATTAGAGAAAAAATAATTTAATAAAAATTAACTTAAATTAGTTAAAGAAAAGAAATTAATTAAGAAAAGATATTTGAGTAAAACCCTAATTCTATTTAGTGGATTAAAAGAAAATAAGTTTAAAGAAAAAGTTTTTTTTGTATTTTTGTCTTGAAAGTAATATATGATGTTGTAAAATATTTTTGGCCTTTTTTATAATAAAATAAATATATTTAAATAAGTATAAAAGAAAATAAATAATAACCTAGTTTTAATTTAATTTACAAGATAATTAGTAAAGATAAATAAAGTATAATGAATAAAAATAATTTTTTGTGTGAGAAAAATATTTAAATTATGTCAAAACATAAATCTACTATTTTTATATTTTTATAATTTTTTATTATTTTAGAAAATATATTTAAAAGAAAAAATGAAATAAATAAGTAAATAAAAATAAATGGGTCAGAGGGTGTCAAAAGTAGGCAGGGAGGTGAGCTAGCAAATAAATAAAAACAATGCCAGACCCAAAGGGCCTAGCGCCTGCAAAAACAACATGTTAGAAAGTCAAAAAATGTAAAAATGTAAAAATTGGTCACATTGGGGCTCGAACCCAGGACTAAGGAATGAACAAGCGCGCGTTTTACCACTGGGGTGGCTATACATCCGTTTATATAAACAAAACCATAAATATGTAAGGAAAATCAAGTCCTGATGACTTCATCTTCAACCTCCAGCCGGTGTACCTGTAACTTCTTCATTTCTAAAAAAAAATGGAAGATGACAAAATGAAAGTTGTTGCATTCTTTCTTATGAATCTAACCATGTAAATAACTAAAGCTAAAAGTCAAAGATAAATGAGAATTTCTCTGGCCCTAATTTGAACCCTAAAAATTTCAGAAACTTCAACTCTAAAATTCTCTAAGCTCAGGCCATATAAATGTAAACTATGGATATGTACAGCTTCGTGGCAATGAGGTCTACATTTTATTTTCACAAATGCAAGCCTAACAATGCCTAAGTAATGAGATAGAAGTTCCAAAAAAATACCTCAAAACTGGAAATCGTGAAATTTAAATGAGCTTGTTTCAGGTAGTGCTGATGACCAGGTTAGCTTCCTTGGACCTCTAGGAAGCTAATGCAATGGCTGGCTTGAACTGTAGGTGGCTGGAATGGTCTGGAGAAGTCAACTTGCACACTCTGTTTTTTGGTTATGGAGGAAGGTGAAGATGGTGTTACAGTTCCAAAACAAGGACATGGATGGACTATATTTGAGGTATAGAAGCTTTGCAAATGAATTTGAGGAAAAACACACGAGGGAAATGAGAGATACAAGTTCAAGGTTAGAACTATGTATAAATGGTGTTTTTGAGCAGATTTAAGGTTTTTGAGTGTTTGAGATAGTTTCAGGGTATTAGCATTCGTGTGTTATCTTGCAAATAGTGTATGTACTTATAGGCAAGAGGTTTTGAGGCTTGAAACAACTCAGAAATTGAAATCACATGTTATGGTTTGATTACTTGATTTTGAAGCAAAGTTGACAAACATGGTTTCAATGTGAAGTACAAGGATTTGTAGGGTGGTTAGCAGGCTGTAGATATGTTGCTTCTTGCTTTTAAATGTTTTGGAGTCAGAAACAACAATGTATGGGCTCAAGAAGAGTTGACATTGTGATTAAAGTCACTTTTCCAAAATGGAAGTGGTGACTTTCTTCCCAAAATGGAAATGCAACTTGGATAATGGCTCAAATGTTTGGACAATGGCTCTATCAGTTGTGTAAACATTAAATTATTGAGTGATTAGCAAGTTTGAAACCTTCAAAGCAAGATTTGTACAACATGCTTCAAATATTGGATAAAGTGTTCTTCACAAAATGGCTTGTAATTCAAGTTTGAAAACCCTAATTTCTTGCCTTTGATTCTCCTTGCTCAAGAATGATCTCAAGGAGTTCTTGGACATTTTGGAAATATTGCAATATGCTATACAAACCATATTTGAATTGATTTTGAAGATTCCCCTTGGAACTATGTGAAAAAATTCCATAAAGTTAGGTCAAAAATCTGCCTAACTAGGGCAAAATTTCACTAAGTCTTTTTTAGTTCATGAGCATGTATTCACAAAATTATAACTTGAGATCCAAGCACTTTTAGGAGAATTTGTGCGAAGAAAATTTGTATATTTCATGGAGATATACAACTTTCATGTTGGAAATTTCTCTTGAATCATCTTGCATCATAATGAAAAAATTGCTCAAAGTTATGAGAAAATAAGAATTTTTCAACACTTAGAAAAATTTCTAAGTTTAGAAATTTCGACTTTTCAAAATGAAATCTTGATTTCTTGATTTCTTGATGAATAAGTTTCCTATTTTGATATGTTTTGATGAATTGTGATCTTTGGCACTTGAATTTGACCAAAAAGTCAAAGTTTGACTTTTCAGTATACAGTTGACTGCAAAATTCATTTGTCAATCCAAAGGATTTGCAATATTTTAAATCATGTCATTAGATAAAAATGATGCAATTGGACTCTTGAGATCATGACTTAAACCAATTGACCATTTTCTAGGTAAAAAATCAGAAATTGCCCTTTCCCAGTCAAAACCCTAATTTTGACCATTTTGCCCTTTTGGAGATTTGATCAAATTTCTTGAGGAATTGTGGTCCAAACTTGATCAAATGATACATATGAGTCTAAAATGTTGATGTGGGTCAAAAATTATGAAGTTTGACTGTAAATTGGCCATGGTTGACTTTTTCCCTAATACAACTGATTTTTAGGTCAACTGTTCAATTGACTGATCAAAAGTGTGATCCAAGGATTGAAACTTGACATGAATAATATTATGGGTCCATAATGGTCCATGAAAGTCATATGAAGCATTGATAGTTCAAAAATACTTGTGCAAACTCAAACCCTAATTTTTGGTCATCAGTGCATAAGGAGGTGTCTTGAGCTGATCAAACCATAGTGTAGTCATGAGCCCAAAGAGATCTTGTGAGCAAATCCTTGATAAGTGAGAGGGAAAATTTTAGGGTACAACAGCTGCCCCTGTTCAATCTTATTAAGCTTGAAGAGTTATATTGGCGTGTCTTGTCAGTCGTGACTCGAAGGTGGAAGATGATTGGACACTAGAGTGCCCAGAAATTTGCACTTGGTGATGTGATGGTTGAGGGAATGGGCTTAAAGATGCCATTGGGAGAAGTGATAGAAAGCTGTAGGAGATGGGCTTAAAAGATGCCATCCAAAAGTGATTGTTGGTTTTATAATTTGTAAGCTGTAAGAATGAATATCAGAATGGCGTCCGTGTCTGGAGCGTATCTGAAATGTATCTGGGAGCTGATTATCAGAATGGCATCCATGTTTGGAGTGTATCTGAACTGTATCTAAAAGCTAGTTTTGAATGAGTGTCAGAATGGCATCCGTGTCTGGAGCGTATCTGAACTGTATTTGAGAGTCGAAACTGAACGAGTATCAGAATAGCATCCGTGTCTGGAGCGTATCTAAACTGTATCCGAAAGTTGCACTTGAATGAGTATCAAAGTGGCATCCGTGTCTGGAGCGTATCTGAATTGTATCTGAAAGTTGAATCTGAATGAGTATCAGGATGGCATCCGTGTCTGGAGCGTATCTGAACTGTATATGAAAGTTGAATCTGAATGAGTATCATAATGGCATCCGTGTCTGGAGCGTATATGAACTGTATCTGAAAGTTGAATCTGAATGAGTATCAGAATGGAATCCGTGTCTGGAGCATATCTGAACTGTATCTGAGAGTTGAAACTGAATGAGTATCAGAATGGCATCCGTGTCTGGAGCGTATCTGAACTGTATCTAAAAACTTTGAACATTGTTAATGGTAGCTGTTAACCTTATCCTGAAAAGGGTAAAATGTTAGCTAAAATGCAATGTTTATGTTGTATGAAATGCATAGTATAATGCATTTGTTTTACCAATGTTTATGATATATATGGATGCAATGTATGCGTATGTGAGCTAGTTTGCTGCACTGTTGTTGGATTGGGGAAAATAAGTCCCTGACTGCTGCTGAAGATATGGAGTATAAGCCTTCATGTTTGTGAAGTCTAAGTATTGACAAATTTCTGCTTAGAGAAATAAACTCTATTGTAAAAGGAAATGCCGTATACTGCTTGTAAAATTCCATTGTGAAATCTTGAGAAAATGAACGACTTCTACCGGGGATTGATAATTGGAAGCTCGTTCCGCTGGGAATTAAACTGCAAATTATGGGGGATTTTATGGAATAGCTCAAATATATTGCCCTATCTCTTAACGCCATCAGTGATTGTCTTTTTACTTTGTTTATTTGTAAACAGTAATTATGTTCAAATGCATATGTTCAACAATAAATCATTGGACGTTTTTGTAAACAAAACACAAGCGTAAAGAAAACAGATAGTTTTTGCACTTTCAAAGAGGTATCTTTGTATTGACTTTGATTAAGTATTTTGTACAAGGAGACAAACATTCTAGTAAGAGAACACCGTCGTAAAAAATGAAAATTTTGATACAAAGAAAAGATGGCTATGTGTAAAAATCCCATGGGGTTCCCATTTTGCTATAGCCTTTGCATCTCTGAGCATCTTATCTATTTGTTTCCTTGTCCGAAGATGATTTAATTAATCAGAACCTTTGAGTTTGTCAGTTAAAGCAGAAGGTTGTTCGTAAGGTGATCCAATGGGACATAGTCATACGCTTTAATTCCCTAACTTTTTCCTGGACCACCCTTTCGGGTTTTCAGTCCACCGGGAAACCCTTTTTTGCCCAAGTCTCCCTTTTGGGTTTTCAACTTACCGGGTGTACAAATTTTTGTTTTATCCCTAATTTTTGCCCGAACCTTTTTGGTTTTCCAGGATGCCCTTGTTTTTCCTAAGTATGTCAACCTAGCGGGTCTCTTATATGTAGTATATTTTGACTATGTCCGCGTTCGCAGGGTGTGGCAGGTCGTCGCCATCCATGGTGGTCAAGATCATTGCTCCACCATAGAAAATGTTTTTGATTACAAATGGTCCTTCGTATGTAGGAGTCCATTTGCCCCTGGGATCACCTTGTGGCAGTATGATGCGTTTGATTACCAGATCCCTAACTTGATACACTTGGCATCTGACCTTTTTGTTGAAAGCCTTGATCATCCGTTTTTGATACATTTGACCATGGAAAACAGCAGTAAGTCTCTTCTCATCAATCAAGTTCAACTGATCAAGTTGAGTCTGGATCCAATCTTCTTCATTCAGCCCTGTATCCTTCATAATTCTTAGAGAGGGGATCTGAACCTCCATAGGAAAGACGACTTCCATGTCGTATACCAAATAATAGGGTGTTTCCCTGATTGATGTGCGAGCTGTGGTACGATACCCGTGGAGAGCGAATGGTAACATCTCATGTCAGTCTTTGTATGTGACTGTCATTTTCTGTATGATCTTTTTAATGTTTTTATTTGCAGCTTCGACAACACCATTCATCTTTGGCCGGTAAGGGGAAGAATTGTGATGTTGGATCTTGAATTGCTCGCATAAAGCGATGATCATAGTGTTGTTGAGATTCGTACCATTGTCAGTGATGATCCTTTCTGGGATACCGTACCGGAAAATGAGATTTTTCTTGATGAAACGGGCAACAACATTCTTGGTAACGGAAGCGGAGGAAGCTTCCTCCACCCACTTTGTAAAATAATCAATGGCCAATAAGATTAAGCGGTGTCCATTGGAGGCCGTCAGTTTAATTTCCCCAATCATATCAATTCTCCATATAGCAAAGGGCTAAGGAGCTGTCAAGACATTCAGAGGAACCGAAGGTACGTGCACATTGTCAGCATAAATCTGGCATTTATGGAAGGTTCGAGAGTGTTGATAGCAATATGCTTCCATGGTAGACCAGTAATAGCCTGCCCGTAAGATTTTCTTTGCCATCGTATGCCCACTAGAATGGGTGCCAAAATTACCTTCATGCAATTCAGCCATGATCCTTTCAGTTTCAACCTTATCTACGCACCGAAGTAACACATAGTCATGATTGCGTTTGTACAGGATGCCATTACTAAGGAAAAATTTAGCAGAGATTCTCCTTAAGAACTTCTTATCATTGATTGAAGCTCCTTCTGGATATTCTTGAGCCTCGAGATACTTCTTGACTTCGTGAAAACATGTCTGGTCCACTACTTTTTCAATATTAATCTTGTGACAGTGCGCTGGTTCCTCCATTAGCTCGATGGTGATCTGGGGAGCCTCGTTATCCCAATTAAGTTTAAACATAGATGACATTGTGGCTAGAGCGTCTGCTAGATGATTTTCTTCTCGCGGTAAATGCTCGAAGGTAACCTTCTCAAAATGTGGTAGCAATGTCAAAACATGTTCTTTATAAGGGATAAGGTTTGGGTGTTTAGTGTCCCATTCCCCTTTGATCTGGATGATAACAAAAGCTGAATCTCTGAATACATCCAAGGATTCGATCCCCAAGTCTATGGCAGCTCTGAGACCAAAGATGCATGCTTCGTATTCCGCCATGTTATTTGTACAATTGAAGCGGAGTCTTGCGGTAAAGGGAGTATGACACCCTTCCAGAGATATGAGTACAACACCGATACCATTGCCAAGTGCGTTAGATTCCCCATCAAAGTACAGGGTCCATTGGGATCCTTGTTCAGGTTCGTCATATGGCCTGAATTTTTTACAGTTGTTTACTATCATGATGTCTTCATCTGGAAATTCGAACTTCATGGATTGGTAGTATTCTACATCTTGGTGAGCAAAGTGATCAGCTAATACACTGCCCTTTATTGCATTCTGGGTAGTATACTGTATGTCATATTCTGTCAGGATCATCTGCCATCTCGCTATTTTCCCGGAGAGAGTAGGTTTCTCGAAGATGTATTTTATCAGATCCATTTTAGATATCAACAAAGTAGTATGAGTCAGCATATACTGCCTTAGCCAGCGAGCAGCCCATGCCAGAGCGCAACAAGTTTTCTCGAGCAGTGAATATCTTGTTTCACAGTCGATAAACTTTTTGCTCAGGTACTAAATAGCGTGCTCTTTTCGGCCAGACTCATCATGCTTCCCCAATACACACCCCATTGAGTTTTCTAAAACATTCAGATACATGATCAATGGTCTTCCCTTGACTGGTGGCATCAACACAAGAGGCTCTTGTAAGTGTTCTTTGATTTTGTCAAAATCAACTTGACACTCGTCATTCCATTTGACTACTTGATCCTTTTTTAATAATTTAAAGATTGGTTCACAAGTAGCTGTCAGGTGAGAGATGAATCTGGCAATGTAGTTCAAACGTCCCAAGAACCTTATGGCTTCCTTCTCAGTACGAGGAGCAGGTATTTCTTGTATTGCTTTTACCTTGGCAGGATCTACTTCAATACCTTTGTTGTTGACGATAAAGCCTAGGAGTTTACCAGACCGTGCCCCGAATGTGCATTTGTTTGGATTCAACCTCAGTTTATACTTGTTCAGTCTCTCAAACAGTTTTTGTAAGTGATCAAGATGCTCTTCTTCTGTTTGAGATCTGGCTATCATATCGTCCTTATAGACCTCTATTTCGTGGTGTATCATGCCGTGAAATAAAGCTACCATGGCACATTGATAGGTTGCCCCAGCATTCTTCAGTCTGAATGGCATCACCTTATAGCAGAATGTGCCCCACTGTGTGACAAATCTTGTTTTCTCCATGTCCTCAGGTGCCGTTTTGATTTGGTTGTAACCTGAGAATCCGTCCAAGAAGGAAAACACTTTGTGCTGTACCGTATTGTCAACTAGAATATCAATATGGGGGAGTGGAAAATCATCCTTAGGGCTTGCCCTATTCAAGTCTCTGTAGTCCATACACATTCGCACTTTGCCGTCCTTTTTGGGCACAGGAACAACATTGGCAACCTATTGGGGATAAGAGGTGACAGCCAATAATCCAACATTGAATTGTTTCATGACTTCCGCTTTAATCTTTTCTGACATATCAGGCCTCATGCGACGAACCTTTTGTTTTGCTGGCGGACAATCCTCTCTTGTAGGCCGACGATGTACCACAATATATGCATCAAGTCCTGGCATGTCTTCATATGACCAGGCAAAGACTTTGACATAATCGTGCAACAACTGAATCAGACGCTCCTTGATAGTGGGTTCCAGATTGGCACCCACCTTGACCTCTTTTTTGTCTTCTTCGGTACCTAGGTTGATTGTATCCACGGGTTCCTCGTGAGGTTGAATGGTTCTCTCTTCTTGTTGTAGTAGTCTGGCAAGTTCTCCCGGTACTTCACAATCTTCCTCACATTCGTCTTCGGCTTGGTAGATTATATTCTCAGAGTCACAAAAGGCCATAGCAGTATCGTTACCTATGGGATCCCGAATGGATGTATACCTGCATTGTGAGTGTGTGTAAGGGAATAACTATCCTTGAAAGAAATAAAAATGTAAAAAGAAAAATAATGAGCACAAAAGTTTGTATGAGAAAACGTCCATGATTCATTGATGTCATATGAAAATGAGATAATAACCCTTGCAAATGGACCATTGTGCCTCGGGTAAGACATAAGGTTTTAAGAGTGCGAATTGTTTTAATATTACAGATCCAACAAAATGTAAAGACAAATTATTGTGGGATAAAAGTGATCGGGACAAAATATCTAGCCTCCCAGTTGCTGAGCCTTCCATTGACAGTTGGAAATATCCAGTCTTCCAAGTCACAACTATCTTCATCATCTTCTACGGCGTTGACCTCACGGTTGCTGATCTTCATGGGCGGTCCTCCGGCGCGGGCGCGGCGTACAACCTTCTGAGCACTTGAAGTGAAACCCAGGCCAAACTTGTCAGACTTATATGGGATATTTGGGAGTTATCCCCAGATAGTGCACACACCATCTTCTACCACTGCTTTGGCATCCTTCAGAGATGACATCCAGAGCGGAGGCCTTGTAATCTTGGGAACAACCTTGGTTACTGCCACATCTTGCAGGACCTCTTCAAAGTGTTGAAATGGAGTTTCAATAAATTCACCATCTAATTCCATATATCTGAAGGAATTGAGATGGATGATCATATACTCTTATTCTCCATGAACGGTGATAATCTTCCCTTGAATCAGATATTTCAGCATTTGGTGCAACGTAGAAGTGACAGCGCCAGCATTATGAATCCATGGTTAGCCTAGCAAGCAGGAATATAAGAGACGGATATCCATTACATAAAAAGTTGAATCAAAAGTTTGTGTTCCAACTTTTATGGGAATGTCTACCTCCCCATGCACCATTCTTTTCGAGTCGTCAAAAGCCCTTACTACTATGTTACTTGGCTTCAATGTCAATCCCTCACAGTCAAGCCAATCAAGAGCTTTTTTAGGCAAAACATTCAGAGATGAGCCAGTGTCCACCAAAACATGAGCCAAGGTTGTACCCCTACATTCAACTGAGACATGCAATGCCTCATTATGCTTCCTTCCCCTTGGCATTAAACCAGCATCTGAAAAACCTAGACCATTATCTGCAGTTAGGCTGGCTACGTAGTCTTGAAACTGATTGGCAGATGTCTCTTGGGGTACATGGGCAGTTTTAAGGAATTTTACCAAGGCTTTTGCATGCGCCTCGGAACATAGTAGAAATGCCAGCATGGAAATTTTAGAGGGAGTCTTCCCCAGTTGTTCAACTAAATCGTAGTCGCTTCTTTTTATGATCTTCAGAATTTCCTCCATCTCTTTCCGGGAGGTCTCAGGGATAGCCAATGACTGAGCCTTCGTCCAGACAGGCTCAATCAGAATATTTTTACCTCGAGTCTCGGTTAACTCGGCAGCAGGAGTGTCAGTAGGAATGATAACAGGGGTCGTAACAGCCTTGTCAGTTGGAGTATTGGCTGAGATGATTGTAGGACCGGGAACAACTTTTGGGGGAGCAACACAGGAATGATTACGGGTCCAGAAAATGCTTTTGGGGGAGCAATTTCTAGAGAGAAGATCCTACCACTTCGGGTAATCTTGCTAGTTCCTGCAATATTACTGATGTCGGAATTGACTTTCTCAGAGCTTGAATCTTCGGTGGCTGGCCAGTCCTGCTTGATACCATGGTAGTAGACATCCCCTCCATAATTCCATGGTATGGTTTTGTCTGACGAATATGGGACTGGTCCAGGCATTGTGATTATTAAAGGACTTGCTTTCGGAACTGATGTAATTCTAACGGGTCTTTTGGTGGAGACCCTAGAAGAATTGGCAGAAATGGTAATGATAGAAACATATTCAAAAGGAATAGGTGGAACAGAAGTCTTTTCAAAAAAAATTTCTTTGTTATCTATTAGGCACTGAACGCCTACTTTCAACAAAGGACAGTTGGTTGGTGAGGACAAACAAAAATGGAAAACTTCATCACAGCCCGGGAACACACGACATTCCACAAGTTCATTTTAATAGTCAGAAGTGGGGTCATAAGTTCATTAACTGAAGTAACAAACAATCCTTCTTCAATGGCATTGGTATTATGGCCATGTATGGGCATATGGGTAGAAATGACATTTGGCTTTTCGGGCGCATCGAATTCAATCTCTTATGCTTCAATGAGGTCTTGTATTCTATTCTTTAGAGCCCAACAGTTATTAGTGTCATGGCCGAGACTATTCAGAGTGGTATGCACAACGGGCATTGGGATGATAGTGAGGAGATGTTGTGTTGGGGTTTTTCGGAGATTCTTTCAAGGTCACTGTTGTACCCCAAAATTTGCCCTCCCATATTCTCCAAGAAATTGCCAAGTCAAGCTTCAAAATTCCCCAAGGGCTACACAGTGCAAAGGCCTCCTAAGCAGTCAAAACTAGGGTTTGTGTTCTGATCAAGAAAATGAAGTTTTCAAAGGTCCAATAAAGTCTCACATGCCTATAAACATGGTCAAGCATCCTCATATCAAGTTTCAAAACATTCAGCTCAAAATTGCACAGTCAAAACCCTAAATTGCACTACAGTCAACTGTAGGGGCAAAATGGTCATTTGACAGTCAAAAGTTCAAATTTTTGGTCAACATATCATTTTGAAGCCACAAACATCATTTGATCAATGCTTGATCATGATTCTCAAAATTTGGCTCAGAAATCATCAAGATGCAAAAGTTTCTTTATTTGGACAGCTGAAAAAGTCAACTGAAATTGACCAGGGCATAACTTTCACATGGGTTATCAGAAAAATTCCATCCAAAGCTCATTTTGAAGAGAAAGACATTTCCTACAACTCATCTTCATACTTCAAGTCCAAGAAATGCTCTCACAAAAAGTTATCAATTTCAACATTATAGGTCATTTTCAAAAGTCAACAAAAAGGGACTTTAAGTCAAAGGCCATAACTTGAGATTGGTAAATCAAAATGACATGGGACCAAAGACATTGGTTAGAGGACTCAAAGACCTTTCCAAAATGTCCAAGAACAGGAGAAAAGCTTATAAATTGAGCAAGTTATGCCTTGTGGAAGTTGGGAAATTTTTGGATATTTTGAAAAGTCAACATTACTTCAAATGACCTAAAATTGCTAATGGGCCCATTTTTCTTCCACAATTCATCATCCCAAGCATGTGCACGACCACTTGGCCCAAAGGGAAGTATTTTCTCATTTTTTATTTATTTATTTGAATTTTTATTTATATTAATTCATTTAAATCATTTAAATATATGAAAAATATTTAACTTAACCTAACAAATCTTTTTGTACATGTTTTAGCCTCAAGATTTCGTGCTTGCACCAATATGGAAAGATTTGGGTTGATTGGCTTGATTTTGAACCAAAAACACATGGAAAAAGATATGAAAAAATCTTAAGAAATCAAATTTCCAAAATCAATGAATGCAATGGATTTGATTGATTCTTTGTGACCTAATTTACTACTACATATGCCAGGATCACAACCCTAATGCAAATACACGCACAGCTGCTCAAGAAGGCCATTCACAAACTTGAAAAAATTGTCAAAAAAGTCAATTCTGAAATCATCTTTACAGGTTGATTCAAAGCACAATTCTTGTTCCATTAGCTTCCTTGGAAATCACTGATCATATTCCAATCAAAAACCTTCATCAAAGCTCAAGGAATTGGTAACAAGAACCGCCCCTGTACAGAGAAAAAATCATGATCATATTTTGACATTTAGGCGTTCTTAGGGCATTTTAATTATTGATTTGCATTCCTTATGCCATTCTAATGCTAACCATATGATTCAATTATGTTTTTATGCTGTATACACGATTTCACCATTGCCAAGTTTTAGGGTTTTGCAAGCTTCAGATTAGGGCTTTTGAAACGAGGAAAAATTAGCCCTCGAGACCACCACCATTCAACTCAGCGCTTTTGGACGATCTCAAATATACCCTCGCGCCTAATTTATGATTGCCCTAGTGCTAATCGTTATTTTTTGTAAAGATACCTTCTGCAACGGTGTGAAAACCGTTGCTTATGTTGTTTATGTTTCAGGGATAGTGAAGAAGACGATGTGTTGGCAAACGGTGATAGGTGGATTCAAAAAATTCGCGCGCTGGTGGCCCCTGATCATTATTTCTTTTATCATGTTTATTTACTATTATATATTAAACGCATATGCAGTGGCTCAGTGGCGAACAAAGTTATTGGTAAAGTGAATGACCTGGGTTCGATCCCAGGTCTCCACCCTTTCCATTTGTTTTTTCCCAATTTACGTTCATATGCAGGCATGATAGTGTGGTCCATGATGCGTCCCTCTATCCAGCCATACACGCGTCCTGGAACCTCAGATCAAAGGCATAGAGTGGATGAACACCCTAAACCCTCGTCAACGCGTATGTACGTATCATGCCAAAAAGTCAAAAGGGCCATACTAAATGGGCCAGAATTCCTAAAATATACCTCCTATCTGGGGACTGATACCCCCAAGGTTTGGCCAAATTTTGTTATTTTTTTAATCTTTTTATTATTTATTATCTTCCTTTAATTATTATTCTTTTTGTCAATTTAATATTTTCATAAATATAAAAAAATACCTAAAAAATCAGAAAAGAGAAAAAATATATAATAAATATTTTGTTTTAATATTTTTGTAATTAAGTTGTATATAATTTAAGCTTAGTTAAAATTAGGTTGCAAATTTAATTCTTTTAATAATAAATCTAAAAAAAAATAGAGTTAGGTTTAATCAATAATTTTTAATCTTTTTATTTTTCTTTCATAAATATATCAAATAATTAAATATTTATTTTCATAAATTAAATTGCATACAAAAATTAGGTTTAATTTAGGTTAAATTCTAATGTTTTTCTTAATAAATTAAAAATAAAATAGAATTAGGGTTTGCATCTCATATTAATTTTAATTATTTCTTTTTCTATTAAATCTTAAAATACTAAAAAACACCAAAAAAACAAGTTCTTTCTCTTTTAATTAATTAACTCCGTTATTAATTCAGTTTTTTGCAAAAGGGTCCAACGCCCTCGTTCGTAATTTCTTATTTGTTCGCATATTTATTTTATTTTGCTTAAATAATTATGTACCTCTCCCAAGGCCTTGTAACATTTTAATTACTTCTCGCACTTTTAATTTCTTTATTTTTCTGTCAAATCGGGTCCTGGTTAATTTTGGCGATGTGGACCCGCGCCATTTGTAATAGCTTAGAATTTACTTTTCCCGCAAATATCTTAACTGTTAAACAAAAGCATGCAAGAATGTATGGATGAAATAAAATCAAGCGTAGAACACCAATAACATGACAAGACAAATACAAATGAATCTGACACACAAATCACACACCACCCCTAGGGTACGCCTCACTGTTGCCTTGCCTCTCGAAAGGTGATCGTCGAGTAGAGGATGTCTTAGTAAGTCCTCATGATCCGGGAACCTGGCATGAGGGTAGCTTCTAAGGTGTCTTCCTATTGCTCTGGTGATCACCATGTTCCGAACCTTCGAATTGACCCGAACACCTCCAACGGTGGTGCTACCTACCTCTCAATGGTGGGATGGCACTACTTTAAAGGACATCTACACAGACGAATTCCTTAGGGTAGGTAGACGACTCTAGATACTTGCTCTAAATTCAAAAACAAATCAAAAATACTTTTCACACCAACACATTTTCAAAAGCTTTCGAAAGCAAATTTTCAAACACTCTTGAGGACTGATACAAGAGTCGAACTGAAATTTTCAAAGAAACTTTTTAAAACCCACAATTGAAAAGCAAACAAACCATTTTTGAAAACACAATGAGCAAGTATCTGAGAGCCCATGGATAACCATGGATAGAAAGGGTGCTAACACCTTCCCTTTCTATAACCTACCTCCCGAACCGAGAGCAATCTCTATAAGGAATTTTTCTGTGCTTTTGTCCTTTCCATTTGGAGAAAATAAAAGACGGTGGCGACTCTTGCTTCCGCGACATTTCGCGAACCAGCGTTAAACAGTCAGTTCCAGATCCACCGATCACAGAACTGGCGACTCTGCTGGGGACTTAATTATAAAAGTGAGGTGTACCTTAGGACTAAGATCACTTGTATTTTCAATTTTCTGAATTGTTTGATTCATTATTGTGGGTACTGTCTTGGGAGTTCTATAGATCCTAACCCGGATCTGGGGATACCCTGTTAGGTAGCATAAACTGTGAGGGACTTGTCCGACGTAGACCGACATGGGTGAAGCAGTGGTTACGTTGGTGTGGCACCTTGGTCTGTACCGATATCCCTTGTGTTGCAACAAGGAGAATATGGGTCTTTTGAGGAGTCATTAAGCACCAACCGACCTTAGAACCTTAAATGACCCAACTTGGCCAATAGAACAGTAGCAGTATGCTACGCCCATTGAGGCTAAACTCTCGTGATGGTTCTGACCGCAAGAAAAGATTGCGATGCTGGAGTTATGACCGATTGAGGGTAGTCAGTGATATTGGGATCCTCTAGAACCCGGTTACTTCTGATAGGACAGGTCTTAACCAACAAACTGAAAGAGGGTAATACCTAGACCCCATGCTGGCCTAAACTCTAAGGGCTTCTCTTGTGTGACTTGTGTGCCTTCCAACTTGACTATTTGCATGCTTGTTATCTGACACTTGAGTTTCTTGCAGGTTTTGTTTACAGTCCTTAATTGGGACTCATAATAGGATTTTCCTACATTACCCCATGCATAGCATAACATCATACCATTGTATACATCCCGCATAAGGACTAATCCGTTTCAAGGATCTCAAGGGCTTATGATGCAGGTCATGATGAATCAGAATGTCTAGCAAGGGGCAAAGGGGATTTATTTTCCTCTAGCCAGGTTGATGATCTGAGTCAGAGGTTATGACCCACTTGACATGGTGAGCCTTGACTCTTGAAGAAGGTTCCCCTAACCAAGGTTGTTTGGAAATCAAAACCAGACATGATGACTAAAGTCAGGGGCTATGACCCACTAGATATTGTGAGCCTTGACCCTTGAAGAAGGACTCTCAACAACATGAAGTTTCTTCAATCAAGCTACCGGATTCAAATTCTAACAATTTTTCTTGTCTACCCCGCGAGATCCTTGAAAACATTGCACGCATATCATACATATTGTTGCATTACAGGTACTCTTTTTGACAGGTCATTTACCTTCTTCGCTGTTTATTTCAGCAATGGCTTCCCAACAATATAACCAGGGTCTTCATGCTCAAGAGACTCAGTTCAGGGAGATCTTTCTAAGCCTATCCAAGGGGCAGGAAGAGTTAAGGACGCTCCTCATGGGGAATCTGGCCAAGAAAAGTCCCGAGGATGACAAGGACGAACGACTGAAACGTCTACAAACTGAGGTAGATACAATGAAAACCCAGATGCTAGGGCAAAGGGCTCTCATCCAAGGTTTAGCTCGGGAGCAAGAAGAGTTGAGGACCATGATCAGTCAACTCCACCAAGACAGATCCAATATGAAGCAACCAGTCCGAGTCAGGGACCAGGTCTTTGATCAGCTTCCAAGAGGACAAGAGTCTGGTATGGTGAAGAACAGACCCCTTCAAGTTACTACCACTTCACAAGCCCAACATCAACCTCGCCCAGAGCAACAGGTGGATCAGAGTAAGCCAAGCAGGTCCAAGAGGCAATTTACCCAGCTTAACATGCCGCTGTTTCAAGCCTTGCAACACCTGTTGAGGTTGAATCTGATTACACTAAGGGCTCCTCCTCGGAACCCCAACATCTCTGCTCCTAACTATCATCCAGACAGAAGATGTGCATACCACTCTGATAGTTCTGGACATGACACTGCTGACTGCTGGGCTCTGAAGAACAAAGTCCAGGATCTGATTAATGAAGGAGCAGTGAATTTCACCCAAGTGGGTCAGGCTGAATGTTTCTACCATCCCTCCCGGATTCACCATTTGAAGTAGCAAGCCCTGAGATGAGAAGACTTTTGTTTATTAGAATTTTCAAGTTGTAACTTTCTTTTGACTGTTCAAACATTTATTCATGTTAAACGTTGTTATTTCATTAATGCATCGCATATGTCTGTTTTGAAGCAATATATTCGCATTCGCTATATTCAAACTGATTTCATATTTTTTGATGATCAACTCTTGATTAAGAAATTCTAAGCCTCTTGAGGGAGGATGACGAAAACGATACCACGATCCTTACAGTATGCTTTTGAACAGACCCTGCTGATGAGGTACATGCATTGTTTCAATCCCTAAACACTGGAGTTATAAGGAAGATAATCCCTCGTCAACCCCTCTGAGCCAAAGAAGTAGGAGTTTTTCTTTTCGAAAATTAAAACCCTTTATCATAACCTGGGGCAGGGTAGTTCTCTCAGTTGATCCAAGTGCATAACAAATGGAACCAAAGAGGTCCTTACAAAAAAAAATGAAGACAGTGATGATTCCGAATAATCATAAGGATAGGCAGTCATTATATCTCCAAAATAAAAACCCAATAAGTCAAAACCTATGAAGGAGACTTACAAAACTGGGGCATCCCGCTGACTGTAATCACAAAAGAAACAGTTCAGGCAAAATATAGGGATAGCGAAATCAAAAAGAAAGAGGTCATACAAACCCTCAACAAAAACAAAAAATGACTGCCTATTCAGAATAAATCATCAATATCTGAACCATCACTGGAATATCAAAGCAAAGACTCAACAATGTCTAACGCACGATTAGCTGAGTTTAGGATTGAAGAACATCACGAAGAACGGGTGGGTACAAATAAAGTTTGAGCCTTTATCCTTTGTTTCTTAAACCGTGAACCAGGCCACGTTATAACCCTTAAAAAGTCCTAGCTGAAGCATGGGTTAGTTCGAAAGCATACTGTTACAAAAGGTATCCTGACTCCTTAAGGCTTGCGGTAAAATAACGAGTTGACATCGCAGTTTACAAAATTCACTTGTTTTTACTAAAAAATGCATTTTCAAAAAACTTCAAGGCAGACATAAGCTTTGCATTTCTAATATAACATTGCTTGCATATGACTAGTTGTTTGAACAGTAGAGAAATTCGCATGACGAAAGTCTAATGAACAAGAGTATCTCCAATCAAGGGGCACGGCATGATCATGGTCTACCATCTGGGGCAGTTAAGTCAAGATCCAGAGAATCTCTCAACGATGCCAAGCAGCTAGGGGCAACTCTCCATCTGAGACACTTAGGGCATTGGACAGTAATTCCAGCAACAAATCTTGCACGATCAGACATCTTCTAGTAACATGGAAACACAAGCAGCCAGGGGCACCTCCCTGCATTCTAAGAGCGTGGACATAGTCGAAAAAATACTACGCACGATAAAAGACCCGCTAGGTTGACATACCTAGGCAAAAATGAGGGCTTCTCGGCGAACCAAAAGGGTTTGGGAAAAATAAGGGATGAAAATGAAAAATTTGTACACCCGGCAAGTCGAAAACCTGAAAAGGCGGCTTGGGCAAAAATGGGTATCCCGGTGGACTGAAAACCCGAAAGGGCGGTCCAGGCAAAAGTTAAGGATCAAAAGCGTACGACTATGTCCCGGTATCTCGTCACTTGCCTACCAGAAGAAGATTTGTCAATCGGCAGTCATCAAGCACCTCCACAGGTATCTTCTTCCCTCACCTCAGAAACAGGGGCAATAATGAGTGGTCCAGGTGATCCAATTGCTCTGTCAACCAAAGTACCAAGGAAAGATCAATCAAAAGATGATTACCATCTACCTTTACAGCTTCAGATCAACACTGGTAACAAGCCAGGGAAATTCTGTGGACGACTGATCGTGGATTAGTATCCGAAACCAAACAGGACAATTATCTACTTGATCATCATCAGGAAACCTTACACCGGTTCCTTCTCAACTTCAGAGGTGGTTTTACACGGACTCGTCATCAGTAAACCCTACATAGGTTTCCTTCCCAGCTCTAGATACGGTTTTACACGGACTCGTCATCAAGGTAACCCCACATAGGTTCCCCTCCCAAACTCCAGACGTAGTTTTACACGGACTCGTCATCAGTAAATCCTACATAGGTTTCCTCCCTCCAAAGATGCAGTTTTACATGAGCTCATCATCAGGCCTCCACTAGTATCCTCTCCTCTCACATCAGAAACTGGGGCAATAAAGAGTTGTCTAAAGCAATCTAATTGTTCTATCCTCCAAGGTACCGAGGTAGGTTCAGCTAAAGAACATAACCAGTACATCTTAATTCCCCAGAGAATAAGTCAGCAGCCAATACACCCTTCTCCAAGCAGAGCTATCAAATCTCAAGGAAATTGAGTATCCTCCCATAGATCTCAATACTTCCCCAGCAACATATATTCTTAACAAGCATCCCCGGCAGTCTTGGTCTAAAGATTGTTCCCCGGCGGCAGACCAACATTCAAAGGAATCGCTTCCCCAGCATATCAAAACTTCCCCAAGAAAGTCCAATCCAGTTCCCCAGGAAGGTTGGAATCTATCTCCTCAAGCAGTAAGCTTATCCCCAGTAAATTCTGGAAGCTTACCCTCGCAGAGCACGAACGCGTCTCCCGGCTTTATTCAAAGAGTTATTTCCTTAACAGGATATAACTGGGTTATCCTCAGCCAAAAGCCACGGAAAGAGCGTCCTCGACGAAGTCTTCTTACCCCAGCGAAGTCCATCAACACTTCCAACAACAAGGGTATCCCCAGCAAATTGTTATCAACAATTCAGCAAAGCATCTCTTCCCACAGAGTATTGCTTCCCAGCATGGTCGCTAGAGTATCTTTTCTCCCCGCAGAATCTTCCATTTGCCAAGTTTATTCCGCAACGGAGTCATCTTCTCCTACCGGTATTCTCGCAGTTATCATCCCCAGCGGAAGCAAAATCTATTCTTCAACATCAGCCCAGGATATGACTTCCCGGCACCTGTCAAGGATTTACTTTCCTAGACAAAAACATACATTCGTAAAACATCACATACATCATTATAGCATGCATAGACGCATTATATCATACAAATCTCATTTATGTTGAGAACATCATTGCTTGATCCATATCATGCATTGCATATGACTGACCTTTACCTTTCAGGAAGGATGCAGTTGAAATTCTCAATCATATTTCATGACCTAGACCGGTTCAGTTAATCGACTCCAAAGATTTCTTATCCAGTCCCAGGCCTTCTCTAGTCCAGCTAAATCGACTCCCAACAGATTTTTCTGATAAAGACTCAGTAGAAGTCCTTTTCAGATGTTTCCCTCTCCGACGGTGAGTGAGGTGATAGTCTCCTATGGTTCCCTCTCCGACGGTGAGTGAGGTGGTAAGTCCTTTTCAGATGTTTCCCTCTCCGACGGTGAGTGAGGTGATAGTCTCCTATGGTTCCCTCTCCGACGGTGAGTGAGGTGGTAAGTCCTTTTCAGATGTTTCCCTCTCCGACGGTGAGTGAGGTGATAGTCTCCTATGGTTCCCTCTCCGACGGTGAGTGAGGTGGTAAGTCCTTTTCAGATGTTTCCCTCTCCGACAGTGAGTGAGGTGATAGTCTCCTATGGTTCCCTCTCCGACGGTGAGTGAGGTGGTAAGTCCTTTTCAGATGTTTCCCTCTCCGACGGTGAGTGAGGTGATAGTCTCCTATGGTTCCCTCTCCGACGGTGAGTGAGGTGGTAAGTCCTTTTCAGATGTTTCCCTCTCCGACGGTGAGTGAGGTGATAGTCTCCTATGGTTCCCTCTCCGACGATGAGTGAGGTGGTAAGTCCTTTTCAGATGTTTCCCTCTCCGACGGTGAGTGAGGTGATAGTCTCCTATGGTTCCCTCTCCGACGGTGAGTGAGGTAGTAAGTCCTTTTCAGATGTTTCCCTCTCCGACGGTGAGTGAGGTGATAGTCTCCTATGGTTCCCTCTCCGACGGTGAGTGAGGTGGTAAGTCCTTTTCAGATGTTTCCCTCTCCGACGGTGAGTGAGGTGATAGTCTCCTATGGTTCCCTCTCCGACGGTGAGTGAGGTGATAATTCCTTTTCAGATGGTTCCCTCTCCGACGGTGAGTGAGGTGATAATTCCTTTCAGATTATAATTGTCTATGGTTCTCTTCCCGATACTGCGAAGACGGTAATTCCCACTAAGATTATCTCAACGAGCGTTGTTGAAGTTAAAGTCGCCCAAGGTTCTCTTACCACTCATGCTAAGGTAGTAACCATCCCTGGTTCATTCATCATCTTTTGAAGCTCCAGACTCAGCTCCTGTAACCAGTCAGGACACATCTATGCCAAGCATCTGAAAACCAGTTCTTGCAACGTGTCAGGTACTCATTTTTCTTTTGCAGGTATGCAGGTTCTCGCTAAGGAATCTCTTATGCGATCAACATCCAGATGGAATCTATAAGCCCATCACCCTATTCATCAATCCCCAAATGGCATCTATAAGCCCATTCCATCATCACCGCTACTATGTGAGCGCAAATTTCTGGGCACCCTAGTGTTCAATCATCTTCCACCTTCGGATTACGAAAGGCACGTCAGCCAATCTGCATCCTCAGGTCTAAGAAGATTGAACAGGGGCAACTGTTGTACCCCAAAATTTGCCCTCCCATATTCTCCAAGAAATTTCCAAGTCAAGCTTCAAAATTCCCCAAGGGCTACACAGTGCAAAGGCCTCCTAAGCAGTCAAAACTAGGGTTTGTGTTCTGATCAAGAAAATGAAGTTTTAAAAGGTCCAATCAAGTCTCACATGCCTATAAACATGGTCAAGCATCCTCATATCAAGTTTCAAAACATTCAGCTCAAAATTGCACAGTCAAAACCCTAAATTGCACTACAGTCAACTGTAGGGGCAAAATGGTCATTTGACAGTCAAAAGTTCAAATTTTTGGTCAACATATCATTTTGAAGCCACAAACATCATTTGATCAATGCTTGATCATGATTCTCAAAATTTGGCTCAGAAATCATCAAGATGCAAAAGTTTCTTTATTTGGACAGCTGAAAAAGTCAACTGAAATTGACCAGGGCATAACTTTCACATGGATTATCAGAAAAATTCCATCCAAAGCTCATTTTGAAGAGAAAGACATTTCCTACAACTAATCTTCATACTTCAAGTCCAAGAAATGCTCTCACAAAAAGTTATCAATTTCAACATTATAGGTCATTTTCAAAAGTCAACAAAAAGGGACTTTAAGTCAAAGGCCATAACTTGAGATTGGTAAATCAAAATGACATGGGACCAAAGACATTGGTTAGAGGACTCAAAGACCTTTCCAAAATGTCCACGAACAGGAGAAAAGCTTATAAATTGAGCAAGTTATGCCTTGTGGAAGTTGGGAAATTTTTGGATATTTTGAAAAGTCAACATTACTTCAAATGACCTAAAATTGCTAATGGGCCCATTTTTCTTCCACAATTCATCATCCCAAGCATGTGCACGACCACTTGGCCCAAAGGGAAGTATTTTCTCATTTTTTATTTATTTATTTGAATTTTTATTTATATTAATTCATTTAAATCATTTAAATATATGAAAAATATTTAACTTAACCTAACAAATCTTTTTGTACATGTTTTAGCCTCAAGATTTCGTGCTTGTACCAATATGGAAAGATTTGGGTTGATTGGCTTGATTTTGAACCAAAAACACATGGAAAAAGATATGAAAAAATCTTAAGAAATCAAATTTCCAAAATCAATGAATGCAATGGATTTGATTGATTCTTTGTGACCTAATTTACTACTACATATGCCAGGATCACAACCCTAATGCAAATACACGCACAGCTGCTCAAGAAGGCCATTCACAAACTTGAAAAAATTTTCAAAAAAGTCAATTCTGAAATCATCTTTACAGGTTGATTCAAAGCACAATTCTTGTTCCATTAGCTTCCTTGGAAATCACTGATCATATTCCAATCAAAAACCTTCATCAAAGCTCAAGGAATTGGTAACGAGAACCGCCCCTGTACAGAGAAAAAATCATGATCGTATTTTGACATTTAGGCGTTCTTAGGGCATTTTAATTATTGATTTGCATTCCTTATGCCATTCTAATGCTAACCATATGATTCAATTATGTTTTTATGCTGTATACACGATTTCACCATTGCCAAGTTTTAGGGTTTTGCAAGCTTCAGATTAGGGCTTTTGAAACGAGGAAAAATTAGCCCTCGAGACCACCACCATTCAACTCAGCGCTTTTGGACGATCTCAAATATACCCTCGCGCCTAATTTATGATTGCCCTAGTGCTAATCGTTATTTTTTGTAAAGATACCTTCTGCAACGGTGTGAAAACCGTTGCTTATGTTGTTTATGTTTCAGGGATAGTGAAGAAGACGATGTGTTGGCAAACGGTGATAGGTGGATTCAAAAAATTCGCGCGCTGGTGGCCCCTGATCATTATTTCTTTTATCATGTTTATTTACTATTATATATTAAACGCATATGCAGTGGCTCAGTGGCGAACGAAGTTATTGGTAAAGTGAATGACCTGGGTTCGATCCCAGGTCTCCACCCTTTCCATTTGTTTTTTCCCAATTTACGTTCATATGCAGGCATGATAGTGTGGTCCATGATGTGTCCCTCTATCCAGCCATACACGCGTCTTGGAACCTCAGATCAAAGGCATAGAGTGGATGAACACCCTAAACCCTCGTCAACGCGTATGTACGTATCATGCCAAAAAGTCAAAAGGGCCATACTAAATGGGCCAGAATTCCTAAAATATACCTCCTATCTGGGGACTGATACCCCCAAGGTTTGGCCAAATTTTGTTATTTTTTTTATCTTTTTATTATTTATTATCTTCCTTTAATTATTATTCTTTTTGTCAATTTAATATTTTCATAAATATAAAAAAATACCTAAAAAATCAGAAAAGAGAAAAAATATATAATAAATATTTTGTTTTAATATTTTTGTAATTAAGTTGTATATAATTTAAGCTTAGTTAAAATTAGGTTGCAAATTTAATTCTTTTAATAATAAATCTAAAAAAAAATAGAGTTAGGTTTAATCAATAATTTTTAATCTTTTTATTTTTCTTTCATAAATATATCAAATAATTAAATATTTATTTTCATAAATTAAATTGCATACAAAAATTAGGTTTAATTTAGGTTAAATTCTAATGTTTTTCTTAATAAATTAAAAATAAAATAGAATTAGGGTTTGCATCTCATATTAATTTTAATTATTTCTTTTTCTATTAAATCTTAAAATACTAAAAAACACCAAAAAACAAGTTCTTTCTCTTTTAATTAATTAACTCCGTTATTAATTCAGTTTTTTGCAAAAGGGTCCAACGCCCTCGTTCGTAATTTCTTATTTGTTCGTATATTTATTTTATTTTGCTTAAATAATTATGTACCTCTCCCAAGGCCCTGTAACATTTTAATTACTTCTCGCACTTTTAATTTCTTTATTTTTCTGTCAAATCGGGTCCTGGTTAATTTTGGCGATGTGGACCCGCGCCATTTATAATAGCTTAGAATTTACTTTTCCCGCAAATATCTTAACTGTTAAACAAAAGCATGCAAGAATGTATGGATGAAATAAAATCAAGCGTAAAACACCAATAACATGATAAGACAAATACAAATGAATCTGACACACAAATCACACACCACCCCTAGGGTACGCCTCACTGTTGCCTTGCCTCTCGAAAGGTGATCGTCGAGTAGAGGATGTCTTAGTAAGTCCTCATGATCCGGGAACCTGGCATGAGGGTAGCTTCTAAGGTGTCTTCCTATTGCTCTGGTGATCACCATGTCCCGAACCTTCGAATTGACCCGAACACCTCCAACGGTGGTGCTACCTACCTCTCAATGGTGGGATGGCACTACTTTAAAGGACATCTACACAGACGAATTCCTTAGGGTAGGTAGACGACTCTAGATACTTGCTCTAAATTCAAAAACAAATCAAAAATACTTTTCACACCAACACATTTTCAAAAGCTTTCGAAAGCAAATTTTCAAACACTCTTGAGGACTGATACAAGAGTCGAACTGAAATTTTCAAAGAAACTTTTTAAAACCCACAATTGAAAAGCAAACAAACCATTTTTGAAAACACAATGAGCAAGTATCTGAGAGCCCATGGATAACCATGGATAGAAAGGGTGCTAACACCTTCCCTTTCTATAACCTACCTCCCGAACCGAGAGCAATCTCTATAAGGAATTTTTCTGTGCTTTTGTCCTTTCCATTTGGAGAAAATAAAAGACGGTGGCGACTCTTGCTTCCGCGACATTTCGTGAACCAGCGTTAAACAGTCAGTTCCAGATCCACCGATCACAGTCACCAAATTGGATCTTAGTAGATGCGGTAATACCTGAGACGGGGTCATGTTAATTCTGGTGAACTGCCTGATTGGCCTTTCCATCCTTTGTTGATTATTTCTTTGCTGATCAGATGTAGGCTTAGGAATCATAACAGCCCCCACCATTGGTCGGCGTTCGACCCTATCTTGGTTTCTTTGCGGATATATAGCAACCACCTCTTTCTTTCCGATGAAAGGCTTCCTTACAACTGTAGAAGAAGATGTATCTTTATGAATCTTTCCACTCTTTATACCGGCTTCTACCCTTTCTCCAGTCAATATTAGTTCAGTAAAACCTGCAGATGAACTTACGATTAAATGATTGAATAAGGGACCAGAAAAAGTGCCCAAGAACATGTCTACCAATTCTCTCTCAGATAGAGGGGGTTAAACTCTTCCAGCCAAGTCTCTCCATTTTTGTGCATAGTCTTTGAAACCTTCATTGGAAACCATGGCCATACTCTGGAGTTGAGTACGGGTAGGCGCAAGATCAACATTGTATTGGTATTGTTTGTAGAAGGCTGCAGCAAGATCTTCCAAATTGTGAACGTTGGATCTTTCTAGTTGGTAAAACCAGTCAAGTTGAGTTCCAGACAGACTGTCTTGGAAGAAATGTACCCATAAGTCTTTGTCAGCCGTATGGGGCTGGATTTTCCTTACATATGACCGGAGATGCCTTTTAGGGCATGAGACTCCGTCATACTTGGCAAACACAGGTGCTTTGAATTTTAGAGGAATGACAATCCCCGATACTAACCCCAATTCCTCAAAGTCCAAACCAGGCACTTTTTGGATTTCCATCGCACTTAACCTCTCTTCGAGATGTTTATACTTGTCATCAGCTGGAGGGTATTGTTCTTCAGAATAGTCTTCTTCTTCCTCTTCCTCTTCTGATTCTGACGGGACAACTGTTTCATTGCCTTTCCCATCTTGGTTGTCTCTTTCACCGGATGTCGTTGCAAAGTCTAAGGTCCTTCTTGTCTTCCCATGAAATCTTCTTCCCATGTTTAGGACTCCGGTTACCTTTTTTGTTTTCTTTTTCCTCTCCTCAGCTAGCAAAGTCTTCAACTCTTCTTGTCCCTTGGCTAGGGTCAAGAGCAACTGTTGAAACTGTGTATTCTGAGCTTGGAGGTCCTTCACTGTTTGCTCTAGATCCATCTTACTGAAATAAACAGTAGAGAGATGAGGAGACTTGTTGCAAAATACCTGCTTATGTTATAATGAATGGTATACGCATATGTAATGATTTCAAGGATTTTAAGATTCAAATTTGTTTTAGACAAAAAGGAAACACATGTTATATTAATAAATTAAAGATTGAGTACATCAATGCCCCTTGGGCAAAATAATACAAAAAACTCTAAGATAGAAAGGTAGTACGCATCCTCTTTAGTGCAATGTAGGCATTGAGAGTCTGCTCCTCATGAAGTAGCCTAGTGAGTTCCAAAACCTTCTTCTCGCTTGCGTAGAATTGGGCTTTGAAAGTATCTCGCTCCCCCTTGAGTTGTATCTAATCTCTTTGTAGATCTTCAAGAGAGGTGGGCATATCAAGATGTAGGATAGTGTATGGAACATCTCCTTCCATGGTAGGCTCAATGATTACCGGGAGAATGGGGGGGGGGGGGAGGTAAGGCATCATAAGACTCTGAGCACGAGTTCGTACCCATTTGAGGTAAGGCTCAAGAGGAATAAAATTTTTATGCCCCAAAGTCTTGCTATCCACCTTGTTTAACATCCTCCAAGCTCGGATAAATCTCTGGCGAAGACCTTGATCGTCGTTGTCGTAGTCAAATACCAAACCTTGAATCAACATCTCGTGCGGGCCATCCCTTTGGGCATAAGCAAACTGTCTTAAGGATAAGCATGGGTTGTAGGTGATACCTCCCCTAATTCCAAGTAAAGGGACATTAGGGAACTCTCCACAATGGTCGACAATGATAACATTCTCTTTGGATCGGGAGCACCAATGAATGTCCGAATGTTTGAGCGTCATCAACCTTTGTGGCCACCTTGAACCTTGCTCACTCTTTAATACAAATTCGGGAAGATGATAAATAAACCACCTTGCCAAGAGAGGAGTGCAACACATAAGGACACCTCTTTTCCTCATTGTGCGAGTGTGAAAAGACTGTAGGATATCCCCTAGCAATGTAGGTATCGGGTTGCGGGATATGAAGATTTTGACGGTGCTGACATCTATGAGTTGGTCAGAATTTGGAAACAAAATCATCCCATAGATGAGGAGAGCCACAATTTCCTCAAAGGCTTGCAAGTCCAAGGAATTCCAAAAGCTTTGGGATTTCACAAACAAGAACTTTTCTAAGAAACCTTTGACACCACTCCTTATTTCCCAATGAGTTATGATATCAGATGAGTGCAAGTGTAGAGCTTGAGCAATCTCTTCTGGCTTTGGATCTCTTTCCGTACCGTTGAAAGGTATTTGATTGAGAATTGGAATCCTCAAGAGTTGTGAGAATTCTTCCAAAGTAGGCATAAGTTGATAGTCGGGAAATGTGAAGCAATGGTGTAAAGGATCAAAGAACTGAAAGAGCACCTTCATCATGTCCTCATCTATGTTAGAGGTGACCAAGTTAAGTAGGCGACTATGTCTCTCGGTGAATGGAGAGTTTTCAGGAATCCTTGAATCTAGCTCCTTAAAGTATGGAGGGATCCTTACAAGATTGACTTGAATGGTTTTCCTGCGAATAAAATCCATATCCTACAAAACAAGAACAAAGATGAATCCAAAAATCCTTGAAATGGTTAGTAGATGTATATGATGTTCATGATGTTCATGATGTTATGTACAAGTATGCATATACAAAAAAAACAAATCCTTAGGTTTAAGCTTGCATGGAGTTTTATAGGTAAGTACCCTCTTGAAGTTTAGTTGGCTCAAACATGTCCTAGTAATAGTAACCGGGTTCTAAGGAGCTCAATGTCACTAGTTTGTTTCTTTGGTCATTGTTTCAGCACAAGCATCTTTAATGGCGACCGGAATATCCCAAGAAACCAAACCTCAATGAGTGTAGTATCGAGTATCTAACAACTTCGGACTGTACCAAAGCCGGTCATCTCACTACATCCTAAAGGCCAAGTTGGTCAAGTAAATATTCTAAAAGTTCATTAGTGCTTCATGACATCAGTCAGCGGCCCCGTATTCTCTTTGATTAACTCAAAGGCTACCGGCACCCTAAAAATGTCGCACTAACGTAGCTATTGCTTAGACCATGTCGGTATACCCCGCACAGTTTCCACAACATATTGCTACTTACCTATAATGTATCCCAAATCCGGATAAAGGATTCAAACCCAAACAAAGAACCATAATGTAAAACATACAAGTCAAACAATATAAGCAAATAAATGTGATATATCCCTAAGGTAACCCCACTTTTAGAATTTTCCCCAGCAGAGTCGCCAGTTCTGTGATACGGTGGGAGAACTGACTTAAGGGTTTTGCATTTGATTGCAAATGTTGCGGTTAGCAAGAGTCGCCACCGACTTTTCTTTTATCCAAAAGGAAAGGTGAAAAAGCACAGGAAAGACCTTTGAGATTATTTCTTGAGTTTGGGGGGTAGATTATGAAAAGGGAAGGTATTAGCACCCTTTTCATCCATGGTTTTCCATGGGCTCTTAGTTACTTTCTAGATCACTTGCTTTTGTTTGAAATTGTGCTTTGTGTGGTTTTTGAAAGTATTTTGTAAAGAGGCCATTGTTTAGGAATCTTTGTAATGATTCTTGTTTGTAAGAATGTATACAAAGATGTTTGATCTTTTGAAAATGTTTGTAAGATGTTTGAAAATGTGTGTGATTGTTTTTAAAAATAGCAAGGATGTTTGTTTGAAATTGAGCAGGTAATTAGGAGCAATCTACCTACTCGAATGTCTTTCTTGTTTATTTTATTTTCCTTTGACATTGTTGTATTACCATTGATTTGGAAAGCAACCCTATCATTGGATATAAACGGGACGGGCGTGGGTCATCGTATAACCATGATTAGCAATATTGCAAGGTATGTTAGCATTCTTTTTTGAGGAACTAAGATCATTTGTAAGGTAACTTAGATAGCGTCATCGAGGGACTATGATCTTGTATTTGTTTGTTTTTTGCTAAGATACCTTACATGCGTAATATGACCATTTTGTATAAGGCAACCAAGTGGGATAATCCTAGGGGTGCTTGTGTGCAAGTGTATTATTTTCATGCTTGATTTTGTATTGAATTAGGGTTTGCTATTTGGTTGGTTTTAATCTTTCCATACAAAACCTAATTACTAGCATTGTATATATGAAAGCGATAAATTGCGAAATTTAAAATTACTACGCTATAACAATACTTGTGGGAGGGGATTGCAATAATATAAACCTAATTAATCTATTACAACCAAATTGAATATGTACAAATAATAGAAGAAATATATAAAGTACAAATGCAAATGGAAAGAAATGATTTTTGTGTTTGGATTTTTATATGAAAGAGGTTTTAACCTAAACCTAATTAGAGAAAAATAATTTAATCAAAAATAACTTAAATTAGTTAAGAAAATAAATTAATTAAGAAAAGATTTTTGAGTAAAACTCTAATTCTATTTAGTGGATTAAAAGAAAATAAGTTTAAAGAAAAAGTATTTTTTTGTATTTTTGTCTTGAAAGTAATATATGATGTTGTAAAATATTTTTGGCCTTTTTTATATTAAAATAAATATATTTAAATAAGTATAAAAGAAAATAAATAATAACCTAGTTTTAATTTAATTTACAAGATAATTAGTAAAGATAAATAAAGTATAATGAATAAAAATAATTTTTTGTGTGAGAAAAATATTTAAATTATGTCAAAACATAAATCTACTATTTTTATATTTTTTTATGATTTTTTATTATTTTAGAAAATATATTTAAAATAAAAAATGAAATAAATAAGTAAATAAAAATAAATGGGCCAGGAGGTGTCAAAAGTAGGCAGGGAGGTGAGCTAGCAAATAAAAAAACAATGCCAGGCCCAAAGGGCCCAGCGCCTGCAAAAACAACATGTTAGAAAGTCAAAAAATGTAAAAATGTAAAAAATGGTCACGCTGGGGCTCGAACCCAGGACCAAGGGGTGAACAGGCGCGCGCTTTACCACTCGGGTGGCTATACATCCATTTATATACACAAAACCATAAATATGTAAGGCAAATCAAGTCCTGATGACTTCATCTTCAAGCTCCAGTCGGTGTACCTGTAACTTCTTCATTTCTAAAAAAAAAAGGAAGATGACAAAATGAAAGTTGTTGCATTCTTCCTTACGAATCTAACCATGTAAATAACTAAAGCTAAAAGTCAAAGATAAATGAGAATTTCTCTGGCCTTAATTTGAACCCTAAAAATTTCAGAAACTTCAACTCTCAAATTCTCTAAGCTCAGGCCATATAAATGCAAACTATGGATATGTACAGTGTTGTACCCCAAAATTTGCCCTCCCATATTCTTCAAGATTTGCCAAGATCATGGTTCAAAATCTCTCAAGGGTTGCACAGTCCAATTGCCTCCTAACACAATCAAAATTAGGGTTTTGGTTCTGGCAAAGAAAATAAGGTTTCCAAGGGTCCAAACAAGTCCCACATGCCTATACACATTGTCAAGCATCCATATGTCAAGTTTCAAGACTCACAACATCAAATTGCCCAGTCAAAAACCCTAATTGCTCCACAGTCAACTGCAGGGGCAAAATGGTCATTTGACAGTCAAAAGTCAAAATTTTTGGTCAACATCTTATTTTAAAGCCACAATCATCATTTGATCAATTCTTGATCATGATTCTCAAAGCATGGCTCAAAAAGTCTCAAGATGCAAAAGTTTCTATTTTTGGACAGCTGAAAAGTCAACTGCAAATTGACCAAGGCATAACTTCTTCATGGTTTATCAGAAAAATTCCATCCAATTCTCATTTTGAAGGGGATGACATTTCCTACAACTCATCTTCACACTCCAAGTCCAAGAAATGCTCTCACAAAAAGTTATCAATTTCAACATTATAAGTCATTTTCAAAAGTCAACAAAAAGGCACTTTAAGTCAAAGACCATAACTTGAGATTGGTAAATCAAAATGACATGGGACCAAATGCATTGGTTAGAGGACTTCAAGATCTTTCCAAAATGTCCAAGAACATGTTCATAGCTTCAATATTGAGCAAGATATGCATTGGAGAAGTTGGGAAATTTTTGGGAATTTTCAAAAGTCAACTTTGCCTAAAACACTTCAAATTTGCTAATGGGCCTCAAATTCTTCCTTGAATCATTACCCAAAGCCTATGCACGACCCATTGAGCTTAAAAGGATTTATTTTCTTATTTTTAATTAATTAATTGAATTTTTATTCATATTAATTCATTTAATTAGATTTAATTATGAGAAAATATCAAATAATGCATTTTCAAATCTTTTTGTGCAACAAATATGTTCATTATGTGCTAAAGATTTCGTGCATCAATCAACAAGGCAATATCTTCCACAATTGGCAAGGGTTTCATGAAAAAAAGATTGAAAAAGATATGATTAAAATCAAATATTCAAAACATCAATTCATGGACTTATGGGCTTGTTTCTTGACCTAAATTCGTTCACATACAAAGGCTGAGTGAAACCTAATTCATGGACACACGAAAAAGCTGCTAAAGCCATAGAACAAAGTTGCAACTTTTCATCAAAAATTTGGAAACTGATTTCGTATTTTCAGGGCGATTCAAGACCTAAAAGCTTTTCCATTGCATTACTGACGTTGCTAGGAGTCTATTGAAATCCAGAACAAGTCCCCATACTCCAAGAATCGGTAGAACAAAATCACCTTTTTCATAAATATGTCCATAATCGAATTTCAATTTCTATGCATCATTCATGTGTTTTGATCATTGATTTGCATTACTAACATCTCCCTGAAACTTTTGGTATGGTTTAATTGTATTAAAACTGTTTGGAACGAAATCTGCCATTGATGAAACCTAGGGTTTCAGAAGCTTCAAAATAGGGCTTTTCACATATGGAAAAATTGGACTTCCAAACTTATATGGACAGAATCAGAAGCTCAAGACGAAGCAAGTAGAAACCTTGCGCCCTTTTTATATTTCCTCCTCTTCTAATCGCTATTTTTACAGGTTTCAGTTTGTGGGGGTTTAAAACCCCCGCTACTTGTTTTGTATTTTATAGGAAGATGAAGAAGAAGGCTAGCGTGTCATCACATGGTTGGATAATTCAAATCTTGGCGCGGTTTTTCAACGTTCCAGCATATTTGGCACGTTACATATATTATGTTTCTTTATCATTGTATATACAAACGCGCACAACAGCTCACTTGGCATGGGACACGCTTGGTAAACGCTGGGACCTGGGTTCGATTCCCAGGTCCCCCACATATTTCATAATTTTTCTCCTAACGTGTTTCCATGCAGCGTTCACCAAAAGGCCTACCATGCATCCTCACACACTAGCCTGCCACGCGCTCAGGATCACTCATCTAATGGCCACAAAAGGAGGTCTATCATGTACCTCAGTCAACCAAGGCGCACTCAAGCTGAAAAGTCAACAAGGCCTTTGGCTGATGGGCCTGAATTACTCTCAATTAACCTCCCATTTGGGCCTGATATCCCCTTGGTTTGCATTTTTTCAATTTTATTTTCTTTTCTAATGATAATTCTTTTTAATTCTTTTTAATTGTTTTATCAATTCACAAATAATTAATTTTCCATAATAAAAACAGAAAAATCAAAAAAATGTAAAATATATTTAATTATTATTAATTTATCACTAAAATATTTTTGTAAATAAATTCTAATAATTAACTTAGTTAATTTAGGTTTTAAACTTTAACCTTTTCTTAATAAATAAAAAATATGTAGAATTAGGTTTTTGACATCTTATCTTTTTCATAATTAATTTTTCATCATTATTTATTATTATTAATATTTTTGTAAATAAACATGTACATTAATTAATTGTTAAATTAGGTCAACTTTAATATTTTCATTAATAATTAAAATACATAGAATTAGGGTTTCTTCTTGATTTTAATTTTCTTTATTTTCATAAATACCAAAAAACACAAAAAAGACTTTCCTTTCTTTAATTAAATAATTAGGTTTTAATTTCATTTAATTTCAAGCAAAGGGTCAAAACCCTCGGACGTTCAATTTTAATTTCTTTTCGCGCATTATTTTCTTTTGAATATTATGTAACTGCTCAAGGATTGTAATAGTAATTATGTTTATCGCTTTTCTTTTACTTTCCGCATTTTTATTAAAACGGGTCTTTGTACTTTGGCGATGTATAGACCCGCGCCTTGTAATAGCGTAGCCTTTATTTTCCTATATTTTTCTTTCCGCACTTTTAAATTCTAAATTGCATGAAAGAATGTATGGTTAATTAAAAACAAGCGTAGCTCACAATGCCATGATCAAAGATAACTGTTAAACTGAAAACAACACACAAATTCACACACCACTCCTAGGGTACGCCTCACATGTTGCCTTCGAAACGTGGTCGTCAAGTATAAGACGTTTTAGTAAGTCCTTATGTCCATGATCCGGTTGCCTCGGAACAAGTTGCCTCAAATCAGTTGCCTCGAAATAGTTGCCTCGAAATGGTTGCCTCGGAATAAAAAAAGGATCAAGGACATAAGGGTAGCTTCTAAGGTGTCCTACTGTTGCTTCGGTGACCACGCCGTCCCTACACTCGAATTGACCCGAACACCTCCAACGGTGGTGCTACCTACCTCTCAATGGTGGGATGGCACTACCTTAAGGACTTCTACACAGCTTAATTCCTTAGGGTAGGTAGATGACTCATGGATACTTGCTCTAAAAAACAAATCAAAACTCTTTTCACACTGACACTTTCAAAAAAAGATTTCAAAACAATTTTTCAAACACTCTTGAGGACTGATACAAGAGTTATTCAGAAATCTTTCAAAGAAACTTTTGTAAAACCCACTCACACTTGAAAAGCAAACATTTTGAAAACATAGTGAGCAAGTATCTAAGAGCCCATGGATAACCATGGATAGAAAGGGTGCTAACACCTTCCCTTTCTATAAATCTACCTCCCGAACCGAGAAACTATCTCATAAGGAATTTTGCTGTGCTTTTGTCCTGTCCATGTTGGAGAAAATAAAAGACGGTGTCGACTCTTGCTTCCGCGACATTTCGCGAACCAGCGTTAAACAGTCAGTTCTAAATCCACCGATCACAAAACTGGCGACTCTGCTGGGGATTCTATTGTAAAGTGAGGTGTACCTTAGGATTAGATCATACTTATGTTTTCAATTGATTGCTTTGATTGCTTTTATATTTGTGGGCATTGCATCGGAGTTTCATAGATCCTAACCCGGATATGGGGAATACCTTTTTAGGTAGCATAAGCTGTGAGGGACCTGTCCGGCGTAGACCGACACGGGTGAAGCAGTGGCTACGTTGGTGTGACACCTTGGTTTGTACCGATATCCCTTGTGTTGCAACGAGGAGAATATGGGTCTCCTGAGGAGTCATTAAGCACCAACCGACCTTAGAACCCTAAATTGACCCGACTTGGCCATAGAACAGTAGCAGTATGCTACACTCATTGAGGCTAAACTCTCGCGATGGTTCTGGCCGCAAGAAAAGATTGCGATGCTGGAGTTATGACCGATTGAGGGTAGTCAGTGATATTGAGATCCTCTAGAACCCGGTTACTATTTTCTAGGACAGGTCTTAACCAACGAAACTGAAAGAGGGTAGTACCTAAACTTCATGCTGGCCTAAACTCTAAGGGCTTTCTGGTGTGACTTGTGTGCCTTAAAACTTGACTACTTGCATACTTGTTATCTGACACACGAGTTTCTTGCAGGTTTTGTTTACAGTCCTTGATCGGGACTTATAACAGGGTTTACTTGCATCACCCCACGCATAGCATAACATCATACCATAGCATTTTCCTAATCCATTTCAAGGATCTCAAGGGTCTGTGATGCATGTCATGATGAACCAACTGTCTAGTAAGGGGTAAAAGGGATTTATTTTCCTCTAGCCAAGGTTGATGACTTGAGTCAGGGGCTATGACCCACTCGATATGGTGAGCCTTGACTCTTGAAGAAGGACTCTCAGCAACACGAAGTTCCTTCAATCAAGATACTAGATTCAAATTCTGACAAGTTTCTTTGTTTACCCTGCGAGATCCTTGAAAACATTGCATGCATACATACACATCATTGCATAACAGGTACCCCTTTTGACAGGTCACTTATCTTCTTCGCTGTTTATTTCAGCAATCATCATGAATCCTGAATCATCCAATGAACAAGCTATCAAGGCCCTCCAGGCCCAGTTCCAAGAGTTGGTTATGAGCCTAGCCCAGGGTCAACAGGACTTGAAAACTCTGATTCTGAAAGAGAGGAAGAAGAAGAAGAGGACTGTGTTGTTCAACCCTAGACGCAGATCTGGGAATGGACTACGGAATGAGGCTGAGCTGACTACCTCATATGTGGGCAAAGACAGTCCCCAAGAGAGAATGGTTCCTAGTCCCGTGGTCTCCGACAACGAGACGAATTACAATGATGAACAGTATCCTCCTGCTGAGGATAAGTACAAACAGCTCGAAGACCGGCTAAGTGCTATGGAGATACAGAAAGTGCCCGGCCTGGACTTCGAAGATCTAGGTCTATCCTCTGGGGTGGTGATCCCACACAAGTTCAAGGCACCTGCCTTTGCGAAGTACGACGGGGCTTCCTGTCCTAAGCTGCATCTCAGATCATACGTAAGGAAGATCCAGCCGTATACTGTGGACAAGAACTTATGGATCCATTTCTTCCAGGAGAGTCTTTCAGGGACTCATCTCGAATGGTTCTATCAGCTGGATGGAACCAAGGTTCGTAACTGGGAGGAATTGGCTACTGCTTTTTACAAGCAGTATCAGTATAATGCCGACCTCGCTCCTACACGTACCCAACTCCAGGGTATGTCGCTAGGATCGGGAGAAGGTTTTAAAGAGTATGCGCAGAAGTGGAGGGACCTGGCTGGCAGGGTGCAACCACCATTAACCGACCGTGAACTAGTGGACATGTTCTTGGGGACCCTATCTAGGCCGTTCTTCAATCATCTCATTGGCAATTCGTCTGCAGGGTTCACAAACCTCATTCTGACTGGGGAAAGGATAGAGGCTGGTTTGAAATCAGGGAAGATACAGAAAGGTGCGTCCTCAAGTTCTAAGAAGAAGCCTTTCAAGAAGGAAGCCGATGCTGTGTATGGGCCTAGAAGGCAAAACAAACCAGAACGCCGCCAAGCTGTCAACGCGGTGGTGATTGCAAAGCCTACTGCCGCTCCTCGGCAACCTAACCAACCAAGGGGTGAGAGACCCAGAAGAGAATATACTCGGCTTAGTATGACCTTGTCACAGATCTTGCCGCAACTGCTATCGACCAACTTGGTAACCGTCAGAGAAGCTCCGAAGGTGGTAAACACAACCTCTCCGAAGTATAATCCCAATGCCCGTTGTGCTTATCACTCTGATAGCCCGGGGCATTCTACTGATGATTGTTGGGCCCTAAGAAATAAGGTTCAAGACCTTATTGATGCTAAGGAGGTTTAGTTCGAGGCGCCCGAGAAGCCTAATGTGGTGACAGCTCCTCTACCTGATCCTGGGGTGAATGCTATCAGGGATGGTGATGAAGTGGAAGAATCTGAGTTCAACAGCTGGATCTACCCAACGGCCGACAGTGGACCTAGCAATTGGACTGCAAAAGACTACATACCTGTTACTTTTGTTACGCAGTAATGAATTCCTTTGTTTCTTTAATTTGTAATGAACAATAAATTGAAACTTTATAGCCCGGTGTCTTACCCGGGGCACCGTGGCTTCATTTGTGAGGGCTTATTACTTGTCATTTCCATACATCATGAATAAAGACATTGGACGTTTTTCGCATCTCAAATCTTGTGCTCCCTTTCTTGCTTTCTTTCTTTATATATTGCAAAATAGCTATATTTACACACACTCACCTATACAGGTTTCAATCCACTCTGGATCTCACTGGTAACGACTCTGCTACTGCCAGTTATGACTTCGAAAATCCGATCAACTTAGCCGAAGACGAAGGTGAAGATGATTGCGAAGTGCCTGGTGAGCTTGCAAGACTGTTACTCCAGGAAGAGAGGGCCATTCAGCCACATGAAGAGCCAGTGGAAACAGTAAATCTGGGTACTGAGACAGAAAGAAAGGAAGTCAAGATTGGTGCCAATCTGGAGCTCAGCGTGAAACAATGGTTGATTCAGATGTTGCATGATTATGTGGAAATCTTTGCCTGGTCTTACGAAGACATGCCTGGGTTGGATACTGACATTGTGGTCCATCACTTTCCTACCAAGGAAGACTGCCCTCCGGTTAAACAAAAGGTCCGTCGTATGCGTCCAGAGATGTCCGAGAAGATCAAAGCTGAGGTTATGAAGCAATTTGACGCCGGTTTTCTAGCAGTGACTTCTTACCCTCAGTGGGTTGCCAACATGGTTCCGGTGCCGAAGAAAGATGGTAAGGTCAGAATGTGTGTCGATTACAGGGATCTGAACAGGGCCAGCCCCAAGGATGACTTCCCCTACCTCACATTGACGTTCTGGTTGACAATACTGCTCAGCACAAGGTGTTCTCCTTCATGGATGGCTTTTTAGGTTATAATCAGATCAAGATGGCTCCTGAAGATATGGAAAAGACTACCTTCGTTACTCAGTGGAGCACCTTTTGCTACAAGGTCATGCCTTTTGGACTGAAAAATGCTGGGGCAACCTACCAACGTGCCATGGTTGCTTTGTTTCATGATATGATCCATCATGAGATTGAAGTGTATGTCGATGATATGATTGCAAGGTCCCAAACTGAGGAGGAACACCTTGACCATCTACAGAAGTTGTTTGACCGTCTGAAGTTGTACAAGCTGAGGTTGAACCCGAACAAGTGCACCTTCGGGGTAAGATCTGGAAAGTTGCTAGGCTTCGTCGTAAGTGACAAGGGTATTCAAGTGGACCCTGCCAAAGTTAAAGCCATACAAGAGATGCCAGTTCCTAAGACAGAGGAAGAAGTCAGAGGCTTTCTAGGACGTCTGAATTACATTGCCCGGTTCATCTTGCACCTAACTGCTACTTGTGAACCAATCTTCAAGTTGCTGAAGAAAGATCAGGTAGTACGTTGGAATAATGAATGTCAGGCCGCTTTCGACAGAATCAAAGAGTATCTCCAAGAACCACCCATCCTTATGCCACCGGTTGAAGGGAGACCTCTGATACTATACTTGACAGTACTTGACAGCTCAATGGGGTGTGTGCTGGGGCAGCATGACGAGTCTGGCCGAAAAGAGCACGCTATTTATTACCTTAGCAAAAAGTTTACCGACTGTGAGACCCGATATTCACTGCTCGAGAAAACTTGCTGCGCTTTGGTATGGGCTGCTCGCCGGCTGAGACAGTATATGCTGACTCACACTACTCTGTTGATTTCAAAGATGGATCCAATAAAGTACATATTCGAAAAGCCTGCTCTGTCTGGAAGAATAGCAAGATGGCAGATGATCTTGAAAGAATACGACATCCAGTACACGACTCAGAAAGCCATCAAAGGAAGTGTATTGGCAGACCATTTGGCACACCAGGCAGTGGACGACTACCAGTCAATGAACTTTGAATTTCCAGACGAGAACATCATGGTAGTGACTGATTGTGAAATACCTGGACCGGATGAAGGACCCGAGGAAGGATCCCGATGGTCTATGCACTTTGACGGAGCCTCCAACGCTTTGGGTAACGGTATCGGCGCTGTGATCATATCCCCTCAAGGCACTCATACTCCGCTTACTGCCCGGCTATGTTTCAACTGCACCAACAACATGGCAGAGTATGAGGCATGCATCATGGGTCTGCAAGCTGCAATTGACTTAAGGATCAAGTTTCTGAGTGTCTTCGGAGATTCCGCTCTCGTGATCAATCAGATCAAAGGCGAGTGGGATACGAAACACCCAAACCTTATTCCTTACAAAGAGTGTGTGTTGACATTGATCCCCCATTTCACAGAGATAACTTTTGAACACTTCCCAAGAGAGGAGAATCAGTTGGCGGACGCGTTAGCTACGATGTCTTCTATGTTCAAAGTCAAATGGGATAATGAGGCTCCCCGGATCATTATCTGGAAATTGGACGAACCGACATATTGTTGTGATCTTGAGGATGAGATGGTAACTGAAAAACCCTGGTATCATGAGGTGAAGAGGTACTTGGAAGCTAAAGAATACCCCGAGGGTGCATCTGTCAACGACAAAAAGTTTCTGAGAAGGTTCGCAGCGAAGTTCTTCCTCAGCAATGGCATTCTATACAAGCGAAACCATGATTCGACCTTACTGCGTTGTGTGGATAAGACTGAAGCAGAAAAGATCATGGCAGAGCTGCATGAAGGTACCTTCGGAATACATTCCAGTGGACACACCATGTCAAAGAAAATTCTTCGGGCAGGATATTTCTGATCCACAATGGAAGCCGACTGTTACCAACATTCTCGGACATGTCATAAGTGCCAGATTTTTGCAGATAAGGTGCACGTTCCTCCAGTACCCCTGAATATCTTGACTGCACCTTGGCCTTTTGCAATGTGGGGCATTGATATGATCGGTGATATTAAAACTACGGCATCCAACGGGCATCGCTTCATCTTGGTAGCGATTGATTACTTTACGAAGTGGGTTGAAGCAGCTTCCTACGCTACAGTAACCAAGAACGTTGTGGCACGGTTCATTCGGCATAACCTGATCTGTCGATACGGCGTCCCGGAAAGGATCATTACGGACAATGGTACCAATCTTAATAACAAGATGATCACTGAGCTCTGCGAGTAATTCAATATACAGCACCACAACTCTTCTCCCTACCGGCCGAAGATGAATGGGGCTGTCGAAGCAGCTAATAAGAATATCAAGAAGATTGTGCAGAAGATGACAATGACCTATAAAGATTGGCACGAGATGCTACCGTTCGCTCTTCATGGGTACCGTACCTCAGCAAGGACGTCAACCGGGGCAACTCCCTTTTCTTTGGTCTATGGCATGGGGGCAGTCTTGCCGATTGAAGTCCAGATACCCTCTCTCCGGATAATGAAGGATGCAGGTTTGAGCGAAGACGACTGGATCCAGACGCGACTTGATCAATTAAATCTAATTGACGAAAAGAGACTCACTGCTATTTGTCACGGTCAAACGTATCAAAAACGAATGATCAGGGCATTTAACAAGAAAGTCAGACCACAAGAGTATCAAGTTGGGGACCTGGTAATCAAACGCATCATTCTTCCTCAAACTGATCCCAGCGGCAAATGGACCCCTACATATGAAGGGCCATTTGTGGTTAAACATGTGTTCTCAGGAGGAGCCATGATTCTAACCACCATGGATGGTGACGACCTTCCTCACCCCGCTAATGCAGACATAGTAAAAAGATACTACACATGATAAATGACCTGCTAGGTTGACATACCTAGGCAAAAATAAGGGCTTCCCGGCGAACCAAAAGGGTTCGGGCAAAATGAGGGATGAAATAAAAAAATCTGTACACCCGGCAAGTCGAAAACCTGAAAAGGCGGCTTGGGCAAAAATGGGTATCCCGGTGGACTGAAAACCCGAAAGGGCGGTCCAGGCAAAAGTTAGGGATTAAAGCGTAATACTATGTCTCATTGGATCACCTTGCATCCAGAATCTGGTATCAACTATCAGGTTCAGACGGCATCGATCAGTCAGCTTCATCTTCAACTGAGCAGCCAAGTGATGAGACGCTCGAAGATATAAAGGCGATAGCAGAGTTGGAACCCAGTGGGATTACTCTTTTCACACAGCTGTTTTGTTTCCTTTGTACAAATTGTATAAACTCTGTTTTGTTCGGCGGCGTTCTCTTACTAGGACGTCAGCCTCTTGTACATAAAACGCCTATTTACAGGCAAATTCAAAATCAATACAAATTCACTTTTCAGACCGATTGTTTTTCCTTTTCTGTTTTTTTTTGCGAAGAACGTCTAGTGTTCAATTTGTGATATATGCATTTGACACTAATTGCTAACTCATAAATATTTGCATACGAAACAAAGGATTAATTACAGGTGACATCAGAAACAAGGGCAATAATGAGTTGTCTAAGCGATCTGGTTGCTCTATCCACCAAGGTACCAAGGTAAGTTCGGCTGAAGAATGTAACCAAGATGCCTTAATTCCCCAAAGAGTGAGCCAAGATTCAACAATTCTCCCCAAGCAGTTGGTCTCCTATCAGCCCTAAACAGACACAATATCTCCAGCAAGTCAGTAACGCTCTCCCCGAGCAGAGTTACACTCCATCAGCCTTAAGGAAGTTAGATCATCCCCGAAGATCTCAACATTCCCCAACGAAGCATACAAACATTCATAACAAGCATCCCCGACAATCTTGATCTAAGATTGTTCCCCGGCGGAATACCAGACATCCAGTGGAGCCATTCCCCAGTACAGTTCAAAATTTTCCCCAGGAAAGTTGAACCTATCTCCCCAGTAGGAAGCTTATCCCCAGTAGATTCTGGAAGCTTATCTCCTACAGAGTACGAACGCCTCTTCCCGGCTTTATTCAGAAGGTTATTCCTCACCAGAACTTATAACTGGGTTATTCTCAGCAATTACAACGGAAAGATCGTCCTCAGCGAAGTTCTTCCTATCCCCCAGCGGAGTTCATCAGATCTTCCAACAGAGCTTATCAATGGAATCCCCAGCAGAGTTCTCATTAAAACCTCAGCGAAGCATTTCTTCCCACAGAGTAATTCCCCACAGAGTAATCTCTTCAACAAAGTTTATCCCTCAACGGAGTCATCTTCTCCTACCGGTATTCTTGCAACCATCATCCCCAGCGGAAACGAAGCTCTACTCTTCCACATCAGCCTAGGATTTAACTTCCCGACACTCGTCAAGGATTTATTTTCCTAGACGAAAATACGTTCATAAACATCACATTTTCATACATTATAGCATGCATATACGCATCATGAACATACAATCTCATTTATTCTGAGAACGTCACGCATGTCATACATCATGACATCGCATACAACTAACGTTTTGTCTTTTCAGGACAAAGGTCAATACAAAGATAATTGCTATCAACGGTCGTGATTCCAGATCCGATTCCTGTATCTTGCCAGGGTGTATCTGTTGACGACTAATTCCAGACTCGATTCCTGTATCCTGCCAGGGCACGTCTGAAGAGTTTGAAGATCCGATTCCTGTATCTTGCCAGGGTGTATCTGTTGACGACTATTTTCCAGACTCGATTCCTGTATCCTTCCAGGGCACGTCTGAAGAGTTCAAAGATCCGACTCCTGTATCTTGCCAGGGTGTATCTGTTGACGACTATTCTCCGCACTCGATTCCTGTATCTTGCCAGGGCACGTCTGAAGAGTTTAAAGATTCGATACCTGTATCCAGCCAGGGCACATCTACACAAAGAGTTTGAAGATCAACCCCTGTAACAGGCCAGGTAATTATTTTTCTTTCTCAGGTACGCAATGTCTCGCTAAGGAATCTCTTACGCGATCGACACCTAGATGGCATCTGTAAGCCCATCCACATACCAACAGTCTCCAAATGGCATCTATAAGCCCATTCCCGACAAGACTCTGTCACAACACCAGATGGCATATATAAGCCTATCCTCCTATCCATCAGTCTCCAAATGGCATCTATAAGCCCATTCCCTACATCACACTGCTGACACTCTACTGTGTGAGTGCAAATTTCTGGGCACTCTAGTGTTCAATCATCTTCCACCTTCGGATTACGAAAGGCACGCCAAACAATCTAGATCCTCAGGTTTAAGAAGATTGAACAGGGGCAACTGTTGTACCCCAAAATCTGCCCTCCCATATTCTTCAAGATTTGCCAAGATCATGGTTCAAAATCTCTCAAGGGTTGCACAATCCAATTGCCTCCTAACACAGTCAAAATTAGGGTTTTGGTTATGGCAAAGAAAATAAGGTTTCCAAGGGTCCAAACAAGTCCCACATGCCTATACACATTGTCAAGCATCCATATGTCAAGTTTCAAGACTCACAACATCAAATTGCCCAGTCAAAAACCCTAATTGCTCCACAGTCAACTGCAGGGGCAAAATGGTCATTTGACAGTCAAAAGTCAAAATTTTTGGTCAACATCTTATTTTGAAGCCACAATCATCATTTGATCAATTCTTGATCATGATTCTCAAAGCATGGCTCAAAAAGTCTCAAGATGCAAAAGTTTCTATTTTTGGACAGTTAAAAAGTCAACTGCAAATTGACCAAGGCAAAACTTCTTCATGGTTTATCAGAAAAATTCCATCCAATGCTCATTTTGAAGGGGATAACATTTCCTACAACTCATCTTCACACTCCAAGTCCAATAAATTCTCTCACAAAAGTTATCAATTTCAACATTATAGGTCATTTTCAAAAGTCAACAAAAAGGCACTTTAAGTCAAAGACCATAACTTGAGATTGGTAAATAAAAATGACATGGGACCAAATGCATTGGTTAGAGGACTTCAAGATCTTTCCAAAATGTCCAAGAACATGTTCATAGCTTCAATATTGAGCAAGATATGCATTGGAGAAGTTGGGAAATTTTTGGGAATTTTCAAAAGTCAACTTTGCCTAAAACACTTCAAATTTGCTAATGGGCCTCAAATTCTTCCTTGAATCATTACCCAAAGCCTATGCACGACCCATTGAGCTTAAAAGGATTTATTTTCTTATTTTTAATTAATTAATTGAATTTTTATTCATATTAATTCATTTAATTAGATTTAATTATGAGAAAATATCAAATAATGCATTTTCAAATCTTTTTGTGCAACAAATATGTTCATTATGTGCTAAAGATTTCGTGCATCAATCAACAAGGCAATATCTTCCACAATTGGCAAGGGTTTCATGAAAAAAAGATTGAAAAAGATATGATTAAAATCAAATATTCAAAACATCAATTCATGGACTTATGGGCTTGTTTCTTGATCTAAATTCGTTCACATACAAAGGCTGAGTGAAACCTAATTCATGGACACACGAAAAAGCTGCTAAAGCCATAGAACAAAGTTGCAACTTTTCATCAAAAATTTGGAAACTGATTTCGTATTTGCAGGGCGATTCAAGACCTAAAAGCTTTTCCATTGCATTACTGACGTTGCTAGGAGTCTATTGAAATCCAGAACAAGTCCCCATACTCCAAGAATCGGTAGAACAGAATCACCTTTTTCATAAATATGTCCATAATCGAATTTCAATTTCTATGCATCATTCATGTGTTTTGATCATTGATTTGCATTACTAACATCTCCCTGAAACTTTTGGTATGGTTTAATTGTATTAAAACAATTTGGAACAAAATCTGCCATTGATGAAACCTAGGGTTTCAGAAGCTTCAAAATAGGGCTTTTCACATATGGAAAAATTGGACTTCCAAACTTATATGGACAGAATCAGAAGCTCAAGACGAAGCAAGTGGAAACCTCGCGCCCTTTTTATATTTCCTCCTCTTCTAATCGCTATTTTTACAGGTTTCAGTTTGTGGGGGTTTAAAACCCCCGCTACTTGTTTTGTATTTTACAGGAAGATGAAGAAGAAGGCTAGCGTGTCATCACATGGTTGGATAATTCAAATCTTGGCGCGGTTTTTCAACGTTCCAGCATATTTGGCACGTTACATATATTATGTTTCTTTATCATTGTATATACAAACGCGCACAACAGCTCACTTGGCAAGGGACACGCTTGGTAAACGCTGGGATCTGGGTTCGATTCCCAGGTCCCCCACATATTTCATAATTTTTCTCCTAACGTGTTTCCATGCAGCGTTCACCAAAAGGCCTACCATGCATCCTCACACACTAGCCTGCCACGCGCTCAGGATCACTCATCCAATGGCCACAAAAGGAGGTCTATCATGTACCTCAGTCAACCAAGGCGCACTCAAGCTGAAAAGTCAACAAGGCCTTTGGCTGATGGGCCTGAATTACTCTCAATTAACCTCCCATTTGGGCCTGATACCCCCTTGGTTTGCATCTTTTCAATTTTATTTTCTTTTCTAATGATAATTCTTTTTAATTGTTTTATCAATTCACAAATAATTAATTTTCCATAATAAAAACAGAAAAATCAAAAAAATGTAAAATATATTTAATTATTATTAATTTATCACTAAAATATTTTTGTAAATAAATTCTAATAATTAACTTAGTTAATTTAGGTTTTAAACTTTAACCTTTTCTTAATAAATAAAAAATATGTAGAATTAGGTTTTTGACATCTTATCTTTTTCATAATTAATTTTTCATCATTATTTATTATTATTAATATTTTTGTAAATAAACATGTACATTAATTAATTGTTAAATTAGGTCAACTTTAATATTTTCATTAATAATTAAAATACATAGAATTAGGGTTTCATCTTGATTTTAATTTTCTTTATTTTCATAAATACCAAAAAACACAAAAAAGACTTTCCTTTATTTAATTAAATAATTAGGTTTTAATTTCATTTAATTTCAAGCAAAGGGTCAAAACCCTCGGACGTTCAATTTTAATTTCTTTTCGCGCATTATTTTCTTTTGAATATTATGTAACTGCTCAAGGATTGTAATAGTAATTAGGTTTATCGCTTTTCTTTTACTTTCCGCATTTTTATTAAAACGGGTCTTTGTACTTTGGCGATGTATAGACCCGCGCCTTGTAATAGCGTAGCCTTTATTTTCCTATATTTTTCTTTCCGCACTTTTAAATTCTAAATTGCATGAAAGAATGTATGGTTAATTAAAAACAAGCGTAGCTCACAATGCCATGATCAAAGATAACTGTTAAACTAAAAACAACACACAAATTCACACACCACTCCTAGGGTACGCCTCACATGTTGCCTTCGAAACGTGGTCGTCAAGTATAGGACGTTTTAGTAAGTCCTTATGTCCATGATCCAGTTGCCTCAGAACAAGTTGCCTCGAATCAGTTGCCTCGAAATAGTTGCCTTGAAATGGTTGCCTCGGAATAAAAAAAGGATCAAGGACATAAGGGTAGCTTCTAAGGTGTCCTACTGTTGCTTCGGTGACCACGCCGTCCCTACACTCGAATTGACCCGAACACCTCCAACGGTGGTGCTACCTACCTCTCAATGGTGGGATGGCACTACCTTAAGGACTTCTACACAGCTTAATTCCTTAGGGTAGGTAGATGACTCATGGATACTTGCTCTAAAAAACAAATCAAAACTCTTTTCACACCGACACTTTCAAAAAAAGCTTTCAAAACAATTTTTCAAACACTCTTGAGGACTGATACAAGAGTTATTCAGAAATCTTTCAAAGAAACTTTTGCAAAACCCACTCACACTTGAAAAACAAACATTTTGAAAACATAGTGAGCAAGTATCTAAGAGCCCATGGATAACCATGGATAGAAAGGGTGCTAACACCTTCCCTTTCTATAAATCTACCTCCCGAACCGAGAAACTATCTCATAAGGAATTTTGCTGTGCTTTTGTCCTGTCCATGTTGGAGAAAATAAAAGACGGTGGCGACTCTTGCTTCCGCGAGATTTCGCGAACCAGCATTAAACAGTCAGTTCTAAATCCACCAATCACATACAGCTTCGTGGCAATGAGGTCTACATTTTATTTTCACAAATGCAAGCCTAACAATGCCTAAGTAATGAGATAGAAGTTCCAAAAAATACCTCAAAACTGGAAATCGTGAAATGTAAATGAGCTTGTTTCAGGTAGTGCTGATGATCAAGTTAGCTTCCTTGGACCTCTAGGAAGCTAATGCCATGGCTGGCTTGAACTGTAGGTGGCTGGAATGGTCTGGAGAAGTCAACTTGCAGACTCTATTTTTTGGTTATGGAGGAAGGTGAAGATGGTATTACAGTTCCAAAACAAGGACAGAGATGGACTATATTTGAGGTATAGAAGCTTCGCAAATGAATTGGATGGAAAACGCACGAGGGAAATGAGAGATACAAGTTCAAGGTCAAAACTGTGTATCAATGGTGTTTTTGAGCAGATTTATGGTTTTTGAGTGTTTGAGATAGTTTCAGGGAATTAGCATTCGTGTGTTATCTTGAAAATAGTGTATGTACTTATAGGCAAGAGGTTTTGAGGCTTGAAATAACTCAAATTAAAATCACATGTTATGGCTTGGTTACTTGATTTTGAAGCAAAGTTGACAAACATGGTTTCAATGTGAAGTACAAGGATTTGTAGGGTGGTTAGCAGGCTGTAGATATGTTGCTTCTTGGTTTTAAATGTTTTGTAGTCAGAAACAACAATGTATGGGCTCAAGAAGAGTTGACATTGTGATTAAAGTCACTTTTCCAAAATGGAAGTGATGGCTTTCTTCCCAAAATGGAAATGCAACTTGGATAATGGCTCAAATGTTTGAACAATGGCTCTATCAGTTGTGTAAACATTAAATTATTGAGTGATTAGCAAGTTTGAAACCTGCAAAGCAAGATTTGTACAACATGCTTTGAAGATTGGATCAAGTGTTCTTCACAAAATGGCTTGTAATTCAAGTTTGAAAACCCTAACTTCTTACCTTCGATTCTCCTTGCTCAAGAATGATCTCAAGGAGTTATTGGACATTTTGGAAAGCTTGCAATATGCTATACAACCCATATTTGAAATTCTTTTGAATATTACCCTTGGAACTATGTGAAAAATTGCCATGAAGTTAGGTCAAAAATCTTCCTAACTAGGGCAAAATTTCACTGTCTTTTTTAGTTCATGAACATGTTTTCACAAAATTATAACTTGAGATCCCAGAACTTTTAGGAGAAGTTGTATGAAGCAAAGTTGTATATTTTATGGAGATCTACAACTTTCATGTTGGAAATTTCTCTTGAATCATCTTGCATCATAATGAAAAAATTGCTCAAAGTTATGAGAAAATAAGAAATTTTCAACACTTAGAAAAATTTCTAAGTTTAGAAAATTTGACTTTTCAAAATGAAATCTTGATTTCTTGATGAATAAGTTTCCTATTTTGACATGTTTTGATGAATTGTGATCTTTGGCACTTGAATTTTGACCAAAAAGTCAAAGTTTGACTTTTCAGTATACAATTGACTTTTGATCAGTTGACTGCAAAATTCATCTGTCAATCCAAAGGATTTGAAATGTTTTGAATCATATTATTAGATCAAAATGATGCAATTGGACTCTTGAGAGAATTCCTTAAACCAATTGACCATTTTCTAGGTCAAAAATCAGAAATTGCCCTTTCCCAGTCAAAACCCTAATTTTGACCATTTTGTCCTTTTGGAGATTTGATCAAATTTCTTGAGGGATTATGGTCCAAACTTGATCAAATGATACATATGAGTCTAAAATGTTTATATGGATAAAAAATTATGAATTTTGACTGTAAATTGGCCATGGTTGACTTTTCCCCCAATACAACTGATTTTTAGGTCAACTGTTCAATTGACTGATCAAAAGTGTGATCCAAGGCTTGAAACTTGACATGAATAATCTTAGGGGTCCATAATGGTCCATGAAAGTCATATTAAGAATTTATAGTTCAAAAATACTTGTGAAAAATCAAACCCTAATTTTTGGTCATCAGTGCATAAGGAGGTATCTTGAGCTGATCAAACCCTAGTGCAGTCTTGAGCCAAAGGAGATCTTGTAAGAAAATCCTTGATAAGTGAGAGGGAAAACTTTGGGGTACAACACTTGGGTATTATTACCTGTGTGAAAGATCCTACACCTGAATCTAGTGATTCCCTAGGTAAGTAGTAATAGATCATAAAGACGGTACAACGTATACCGATATGGTTAACATGATAGCTACAACTAGTGTGAAAATTTGGTTTGTACTGATGTTCCTTGAGTCAGTCGAGGATGACATTAGGATTCCGTGTGGTCTCGTGAACACTAACTTACTTTTAGAAACTTAATTGACCCATCTTGGTCATTAGAAAGTAGTGAGATAGCCGAATTTGGTGCAGTCCAAAGTTGGTTGATACTCAAGGCTACGCTCATTGAGATTCGACTTTTAGGATGTTTTGGTGGCAAGCCAGTTGCCGTGCTAAAATAAAGCTTGTAAGAAAGATCTGTGATATGAGGTTCTTAGGACCCGGTTACTATTTTAGGATTGGTTGAGCCAACTTAACTTCAGTAGGGAAGGGTATTTACCTATGGACTTCATACAAGCCTTTAAACCTAAGGCTCTTGTATGACTTTTTTGTGTTTGACACTTATTTAACATGAACATAACATCATAACATCATATCATCATAACATAACATTTTCACTAACCATTTCAAGGACATAGGTATTTATCTCCGTTCCTTGTTGCAGGTTATAGCCTCTGCTCACAAAAATACTATCCGAATCAACTTTTTAAGGGTACCTTCCAAGCTTAAGGAGTTAGTCTCAAAGGCTCCCAAAAACTCTCAATTCACCAAGAGGAATGGTTATCTACTCAATTTGGTTACCTCAGGTTTTGAAGAAGACATGATGAGTGTTCTGTTCTAGTTCTTTGATCCTAAGCATCACTATTTTACCTTCCCAGATTATCATTTGGTACCTACAATGGAAGAGTTTTCTAAGCTACTTGGAGTACCTATTCTTGATTATACACCCTTCACCGGTTTAGATAAAGTTCCAAAACTTGAAGTTATTACAGCAACCTTACATCTGAAGCGGTCAGACATTGTGTCAAATTGGGAAACAAGAAGTGGAGTTAAAGGTTTTCTTGCTAAATTTCTGATAGAGAAGGCTCAGTTGTTTCTAGATGATATGAGTTTTCATGCTTTTGAGGAGATCTTGGCTCTGTTGATCTATGGTTTGGTACTATTCTCTAATCCATACCAACTCATAGATGTGAACGCCATCAAAATATTTCTTACTCATAATCATGTGCCTACTTTGCTTAGAGATATTTTGAACTCTCTTCACACTCATACTATGAGAGAGCGAAGGAATCTCATGTGTTGCATACCTTCACTATCCAGGTGGTTTATTTCACACCTTCCCCGATTAGTGATGAAGAATGAAAAAGGTTTAAAGTGGTCTCAAAGGATGATGTCACTCTCTCATTTAGATATCTATTGGTGTTCCTGATCTTGGGAGGACATCACTATTATTGACCGTTATGGGGAATTCCCTAATGTGCCACTCCTTGGCATAAGGGGAGGTATTACTTACAACCATTCCCTAGCTCTAAGTTAATTCGGTTATGCTCGAAGAAACGGTCCTCATGATATGCTTATCAAGGTATTATATTTTATTATGAGAATGATCCTCAAGGTTACCGTCAAAAGTTTATACATGCTTTTAGGATAGAAAAACTCCATCCCATTGAAGCCCTACCTCAGACGGGTGTGATCTTGTGCTCAAAATCTTATAATGCCATATCCAACTGTCCTACCAGTAACTGTGGAGCCTGTTGTTGAAGGAGATAGTCCTTATACCACTTTTCATCCAGATATGCCTACTGACCTTGAAGAGCTACATAAGTCTTGGATTCAATTGAAAGAATAAAAGGACACCTTTGAGACTCAGTTTTATGCTAGTGAGAAGAAAGTGTTGGAGATGACAAAATGACTTCACACCGAGCAAAGCCTTAATGCATATGTTAACAAAAATAGGAAGTTTCCATGGGAGACTTGAGTCTTAGGAGTTAATAATTTGTTTCCTTGTAACCCTTTTTGTTTTCATTGTAAGCCTAAGAGGCAGTTGTAATTTAAACTTACTAATAAGAGTCTTTGTTTCTGTTCCCTTTTAATTAACAAATTTAAATCCCACGAGGTCCTTGAAAACATTGGATATGCATCTACATGCCATACATATCATTGCAAAATAGGTTTCTAAGACAGGTTTCTCATCTTCTTGCTGTTTATTTAAGCAAAAATGGCTCTCGAATAGACAGTCAAAGATCTCCAGGCTTAGAATGCTCAATTCCAAGAGATGTTCCTAAGCTTAGCCAAGGGGAAAGAAGAACTGAAGACGCTCATCGCTAACGAGAAGAATAAAAAGACAAAGAAGCCAATCGGCATCCTTAACATGGGGAGAAAGTTCAGAGGTTCATTCAAGTGAGCTCAAGATCTTGATAACCCATTGGACGAAGATGACGAATGGGACGAAGATGGTAAGAGTGTTAAAACTGAAAAAAGCAATCATGGTTCTGAAAAATGTTCTGATGAAGAGGAAGAGGGTTATTTGGATGAACAATATCCCCCTGCTGGTGAGAAGTATAAGTTGTTAGAAGAGTGTCTGAAAGTTATGGAGATCCAGAAGGTGCCTAGCTTGAACTTTGAAGAATTGGGTTTAGTCTCAGGAGTCGTCATTCCTTCTATGTTCAAAACTCCTACCTTTGCTAAGTATGATGGCATTTCTTTCTCGAAGCTACATTTGAGATCATATGTTCGGAAAATTCAACCATACACTGCTGACAAGAAATTATGGTTGCATTTCTTTCAAGAAAGTCTGTCTAAAACACAATTAGAATGGTATTATAAACTCGAAGGTACCAATATCCATACCTGGGAAGATTTGGCTACAACTTTATATAAACATTATCAGTATAATTATGATTTGGCACCAACCTGCATGCAACTACAGAGTATGTCCATGGGTTCTGAGGAAGGCTTTAAAGAGTACGCACAAAAATGGAGAGATCTTGCAAGCAGAGTTCAACCTCCTTTGGCTGATATGTAATTGGTTGACATGTTCATGAGTACGCTAACAAGTCCTTTTTATAATCACCTACTTGGAAGTTCTTCAATCGGTTTCACTGAACTGATATTGACATGGAAACATGTTGAGAATGGAATCAGAAGTGGTAAAATTCAGGTGGCTACATCTTCGAATACTACAAAGAAATCATACAAAGGTAAGAAATAATCCAATGTTGTATACGGCTAGAAGGGTCGTAGTAAAGGTGACCGTCACCAATCTATGGGGGCAGTTCTGATCTCTAAACATGCGCCAGTACAACAACAATAACAACATAATAATTTGCATAGGTAAGTCGCACCCAGGAGACAGTTCATAAAAATCAAAATGTCGTTGTCTCAAGCATTGCAACACATGTTAAAGGAATAGTTGATTACATTGAAGGTCCTCCTCAGAATTCCAATACTTCTTCTCCCAGTTACAATCCCAATGCAATGTGTGCATATCACTCCAACTGTCCTGGACGTGACACTAATGGTTGTTGAGCTCTGAAAGATAAGATTCAAGATATGATTGACTCTAAGGAGATTGAATTTGATCCTCATGAGGCTCCTAATATGATCACTACACCTATGCCTAATCATAACAAAGGCGTTAATTCTATTGATGATGTTTCTTATGTTTCTACTGTGAGTGACTTGACTACTCCTTTGATGATTGTTAAGAAGAAGTTGTTGCAAGCCGGTTTATTTCCTGGTTGTGTTAAAAATTTATACTATTGTGCGTCCCAATCCAATGGTTGTGTACTACTGAAAGAAGGTATTCAGCGTTTGATGGATGACCGTGTAATTCTATTTGAGAAGACTCCTTCTGTGAAGATCTTATGTAAAAGTATGTCTCAAGGCCTGAAGCTTGAAGACGTGTTTGTGATTACAATTTTTGGTAATCCTATAAGGATCACTTCTAAGGGTCCTGTGAATATTATTGTCGAGCCTAGGGTTGCTCCTCTGATCATTACCTCACCTGGGACAATTCCATATTCCTCTTACAAGGCTATCCCTTGGAATTATGGAGTTGATGTCTACTACTATGGCATCAAGCAAGAACCATTGGCCGTCGAAGATGAAAATAATAAAGTTAATGATCCAAATGTTGGCAATATTGTTGAGATTAGTAAGGTTACCAGAAGTGGAAGGGTTTTCTCTCCCGAGATCTCTTCAAAGGTTGTTACTACACCATTTCGTATCACTGCTACTGAATCAACTATTGAGACTCGAGGAAAACAACAAATGAATGAGCATGCCTAGACTAAGGCACCGAAAGTGGTTACTGTTAAAGATACCTCCAAGCAAGAGATGGAGGAGGTACTGAAAATTATTCGAAAGAGTGACTATAAGATTGTTGAACAATTGGGGCAGACCCACTCCAAAATATCTATGATATCTCTGTTGTTGTGTTCTAAAGCCCATGCTCAGGCTTTGGTAATGTTTTTGAAATTTGCTCATGTACCGTAGGAAATCTCTGTTGATCAGTTCAAAAATTTTGTTGGTAGTCTGACAATTGATAATGGGATAGGCTTTTATGGCGTTGGTTTAACTCTCGTAGGAAGGAGCCATAATAAGGTCCTGCATGTCTTTATTGAGTGTAGGGGCACTACCTTATATCATGTGTTGGTGGACACAGGTTCCTCATTGAATGAATTGCTAAAAGGTGTTTTAGACAAACTTGACTATGAAGGGGTTGTTCTAAAACCCAGTGATGTTATGGTGAGAGCTTTTGATGGTTCAAAGAGAATGGTTCATGGAGAGGTTGATTTTCCAATCAAAGTGGGTTCCCAGGTCTTCGACTCTACTTTCTATGTAATGGAAATTCATCCAGCCTATTCCTGTTTGCTTTGACGCCCTTGGATTCATGGGGCAGGCATTGTTACTTCTACTTTACACCAAAAGTTGAAGTATCCCGTGAAAGGAAAAATCATTATAGTTTGTGGCGAAGAAGAATACATGGTGAGCCATTTGAACTCCTTCAAGTATGTTGAGATGGATGGTGAATTCCTCGAGACTCCTTGCCAGACCTTTGATGTTATTCCTCAAACAACCCATGTTGCTAAAGTTGCTCCTACTATTCCTAAGGTTACCAGGATTCCACCAAGAATGGCTTCTCTAAAAGACGCTAAGGTTGTGGTAGAAGAAGGTGGTGGCACTATTTGGGGCCAGCTTCCCGACATTCCTTACAAGTCTAACAAATTTGGTTTGGGTTTCACCTTAGAGGCTCATAGGTTTGTCCGATGTGCTCGTGCTAATTCTGGGAGACCTCCATTCCGCATCAACAATAATAGAGTTCACAAAAATCAAGTCAACACTGTGGAAGACGCTAATAGCGATTGTGAAATAGACAGTTGGATTTTCCCTACTATCGACAGTGGGCTCAACAATTGGAAGGCTGAAGACTTTATACCAATCTCCTTTAGTTAGGAGTAAATGCTATTTTCTGTTTTCTTTCTCTCCAGTTTTTGGTTTTGTAATTTGAACAATAACTTTAAGCCTTGTTCCTTACTCGGGGGACAATGGTCCATTTGTTAGGGTTTCCATTTTTCATCCACATATTTTCGTTTAATAAATCATTGGATGCTTGCATTCAAATTTTGCGCTCTTTATCTTTCTTTTACTTTATTTATTTCAAAATAGCTATGTTTTCTTACACACACCCACATAACAAATTGCAGATCCACATCCACCCTGGGTCCCATTTATAACAATTCTATTATTGCTGATTATGACTTTGAAAATCTAATCTACCAAGTCGAGGACGAAGGTGAGGAATATTGTGAAGTGCCTGGAGAGCTTGCTATACTGTTAGAGCGGGAAGAAAGGGCCATACAACTGCATGAAAAGCCAGTCGAGGTTGTGAACTTGGGTACTGAAGAGGACAAGAAAGAAATCAAGGTAGGTGCCAACCTAGAAGACAATGTCAAAAAGAGATTAATCCAGATGTTACGTGACTATGTTGAGATCTTTGCTTGGTCTTATGAAGACATGTCAGGGCTTGATACTGACATTGTGGTTCACCGTTTACCAATGAAGGAAGGTCGTCCTCCTATAAAGTAAAAGGTTCGTCGTATGCATTCCGAGATGTCTGAAAATTTCAAAGCTGAGGTCATGAAGCAGTTCAATGCAGGTTTCTTAGTTGTTACGTCCTATCCTCAGTGGGTTTCAAATGTGGTGTTGATACCTAAGAAGGACGGTAAGGTGTGTATATGTATAAACTACATGGATTTGAATAGGGCAAGCCCCAAAGATGATATTTTGCTTCTGCATATTGATGTTCTAGTTGACAACACTGCTCATCACAAAGTATTTTCCTTCATGGATGGTTTCTCTGGTTATAATCAAATCAAGATGGCACCTGAAGACATGGAGTAGACTACTTTTGTCACACAGTGGGGCACTTTCTGTTACAAAGTTATGCCTTTTCGTTTGAAGAACGTCGATGTAACATATCAGCATGCTATGGTAGCTTTTTTCCATGATATGATCCATCATGATATAGAGGTTTACATTGATGACATGATAGCCAGGTCTCATACTGAAGAAGAACATCTCGACCACCTGCACAAGCTATTTGAGAGATTGAAGAAGTACAAGTTGAGGTTGAATCCAAACAAGTGCACCTTTAGGGTAAGATCCAGTAAACTCCTAGGTTTCATTGTCAGTGGTGATGGTATTAAAGTTGATCCTGCAAAGGTTAAAGCCATTCAAGAAATGCCAACTCCCTGTACTGAGAAGGAAGTCAAAGGTTTCTTGGGACGAGTGAACTACATTGCCAGATTTATTTCCCATTTGACCGCTACTTGTGAGCCAATATTTAAGTTACTGAAGAAAGATCAAGTAGTGAAGTGCAACGATGATTCTCAGATAGCCTTCGACAAAATCAAGGAGTACCTCCAGGAACCTCCAATTCTGATGCTACCGATTGAAGGAAGACCTCTGATCATGTACTTCATAGTGTTAGAGAACTCAATGGGTGTGTATTGGGGTAACATGACGAGTCTGGTCGAAAAAAGCATGCAATATACTACCTTAGAAAAAAGTTTATTGACTGTGAAACAAGATACTCATAGCTCGAGAAAACTTGTTGCACTTTGGCATGGGCTGCTCGTCGACTAAGACAATATATGTTGACTCATACTACTTTTTTGATCTCTAAGATGGATCCAATAAAATACATATTCGAGAAACCCGCTCTCTCCGGAAGAATAGCAAGATGGGAAATAGTCTTGACAGAATACAATATTCTGTACACTACTTAGAAGGAAATCAAAGGAAGTGTACTGGAAGATCATTTGGCTCATCAAGCTATAGATGACTATTGGTCTATGAATTTTGAGTTCCCAAATGAGGATATCATATTAGTTATTGATTATGAAGAACCTAGACCATATGAAGGACCTGAACCGGGATCCCAATGGACTATGGTTTTTGATGGAGCTTCCAATGCGCTTGGTAATGGAATTGGTGTTGTGATTGTCTCTCCCAAGGGTTGCCATACGCCCTTCACCTCCAGATTGTGTTTTGACTGTACCAACAATATGGTCGAGTACAAACCATGCATCATGGGTATCAAAGCCTTCATTGATATGAGAATTAAATTCTTGAATGTATATGGGGACTCAGCCCTAGTGATCAGTCAGATTAAGGGAGAATGGGACACGAAGCATCCAAATCTCATTCCTTATCGAGAGCATGTGTTGACATTAATTTCATACTTCTAAGAAATCACTTTTGAACATATTCCATGAGAAGAGAATCAATTAGAAGATGCACTAGCTACCATGTCATCTATGTTCAAAGTTAGATGGGATAATGAAACTCCTTGGATTACTATTGAGAGACTAGACGAACCGACACATTGCTACAAAGTTTTTAATGATGGAGTAAAGGAAAATACTTGGTACCACGAAGTAAAAAGATACCTCGAAACTCAAGAATATCTTGAAGGGCCTTATATCAATGATAAGAAAATTCTAAGGAGGTTCTCTGCCAATTTCTATCTGAGTAACGAAATCTTGTACAAGCGCAACCACGATTCGACTTTGCTTTGTTTCATAGACAAGAAGGAAGCTGAGAAAATTATGGAAGATATGCACGAAGGTGTATTTGGTACTCACTCCAGTGGACATACAATGGCTAAGAAGATTCTGAGAGGAGGTTATTATTGGTCTACCATGTAAACTGATTGTCATCATCATTCCAGAACTTGCCACAAATGCCAGATTTATGTTGACAAAGTATATGTTCCTTAGGTTCCTTTGAATGTCTTGACTGCTCCTTGGTTGTTTGCAATGTGGGGCATTGATATGATTAGAGATATTAAGCCTACTGCTTGCAATGGGCATCGTTTCATCTTTGTCGCTATCGATTACTTCACGAAGTGGGTAGAAGCAGCCTCGTTTGCTTCCGTTACCAATAATGTTGTAACTCAATTCATTAAGTATAACCTTATCTGTCGGTATTGCATCCATGAAAGGATCATCACGGACAATGGAACCAATCTTAACAATACTATGATCACGGAACTCTGCACGTAGTTCAAGATTAAGCATCACAATTCTTCTCCGTACGGACCAAAGATGAATGGCACAGTGGTGTTTACAGTGATTTCTAGTAAACAACCGCTAGTCTTCCAATTTATTGATTATTATTGGTTACTTGCAGGATTGACTAGATTGATCCTAGAACACATGTGTCATAACTCATTTCTATGTTCATACCCATTATCTTGATAGACTTATATTGTATGTTAAGTTCGAATGTGAGATTCTTAAGTAATATCTCTAAAATTGTCTATAGGAATAAACTGACTGAATGTAGAAAGGAAAGGCTTCGAATTAAACTTAGGATTTAATGCTTGAATGTAAAGGTAAGGAATTTCTGAGAATATAACAGTTTCTGGAAATTTGAAATGTTTGAATAGAAGGATAAAGTAAAAATGAAGTTTCTAAGGAAATAAATGTGTTTAAAGATAAGTAGAACAAGGAAATGCAAGGAAATCGAAGGATTTAAGGGCAGAAATACTGTAATAGCGAACTAAATATAAAAAGAGTTGTATTGAAATTGTAAAGAATGATGATGTTCAATACGTACATTGTGTCTTCTGACTCGTTTCCATTAATTCACGGTAATTTGAGTGTTTTGAGATCTTTTAGTACATGAAAATGAACATCCCAAATCTAACATAAGAACACCTATTTATAGTGTCTTGACCCTAACGGTCCTACTCTAAAATCACGCCATGTTCGAAGCATGCAGGTTTCCTATATTTACTGACTTCCACGCGTCTTCTAAGAATGGCGCTCCTATTTGAAATTCGAAATTTGTACCAATCGAAGCATCTTACTAATTTTTCTTTGTTTTCGAAATAACCCAATTACCTGGACTATTTCCAATTCTGGCACCCTTGCATAAAGGAGCTCTTTATATTTTGAACACTAAAAAATCCAAATTGAAATCCATCATCTATCACTGGAAATCGAATAATCCTTCAGCACAATGACTCCATATTTCCCACCAATATCCAACATTGATATCAATCTCCCTAGGTACTTATTTGAAATATTATTTTGATAGTGGTTTCCTCTTTATTCGAAATAGCCAGCTAACAAATTGCCCCTCAAGAACATGTATTTCGATAGATATAAAGAAATACTTATTTTTGACTCATCCAGGCTATTTCGAGAGTATCAAAAACTCATGATGACCATACTGCACACGATGGTAGAGTAAGTGTCCAACTTTATGCAAAACGTCCAATTACCATACCAAAACGTGCAATCACAGCAGTTATAGCTAATAATTAGCAACAAAACGTCACTTCCCTAGGAAGTTCAAAAAATCCACCTTTTCTCTTTCCAATGAGGGAGTTACACGTATCCCACCTTTTTCCAAAGGTAAAAAACTATTAAACTGTTGAGGAAGGCTATAAAAATACTTCATCTTCTTCATTCCAACTTTTCCAAACTTGCCCATTCTTCAAACAACCAGATTTCTCTGTTTTCAGATATCAAAATTTTTATTTTCACAATGTCTTCAGCGCTACCTTCCTCATCCAAGAAGTCTGGAAAGTCCAAGCAAACTTCTCCTTCCATCCTCAAACCAGCAAGCAAGATTATCAATCTTGATAATCAGGAGTTCATCTCAACCCCTAAACTCACTCAAGAACAAAAAGCCATCTATGCTTCTCAGGTAATCATTCCTACTACTATTCTTGATAAAACCCTAGGAGTTATGGGTCCTCTAATCTCGACGGATCGTTTAGAAAAAACGAAGGGATTCTTTCCCGCGTATTCAAAAACCAAACCCATTGTTAATAAATCCATCCTCTTAACACTTAAAGAAGATGAATCAATTGTTAGGCTGTCCAAAACCTTAAAAGAGAAAACATATGACACAGAAACGTCAAAACCCACGAGGGACGCTTTTTGCATGGACTATGTTACTGGGAATTTCAAACCCTTTCGCTCATGTCCCTCATCAGATCAATTATACCAAGACTGGCTTTCAAAAGTTGAACATAAGAAATCCCAGGAATGGGAAAGTATAGGCATCCTAAACCTGATTCGAATGTCAAAATTAGGTTTCAGTTACAACCAACCTTTTTTGCTAGCCTCTTTATACTTTTGGGATAGCACCTATAATACTTTCCATCTCCCTTGTGGAATGCTGACACCTACGTTCTTTGATATTGCTGCCATCACTGGACTCTCCCCTATTGGGGAGACTTTCAATCCAAATGAATATGCGGATAACCTTATTGACTTCGATGTCAAGAACGCCAGCTTTTCAAAATACATCAATCTCTATCACTCTGTTGAGGAAGAGGTTTCTGATGTTAAACATATAGCTTTTCTGGCGCTATGGTTATCAAAATATGTCTTTTGCAGCAAGTCTCTACAAGTTGCTAACAGGTTCATTACCCTTGCAAATCAACTTCATCATGGTCGAAGGGTGTGTATCAGTGAGTTACTGCTAACAAGCTTATATGAAAGCATAGGTGCTGCAGTTTCGAAACTGAAAACTTACGAATCTGGCACTAACCTGCTTCTCGCTGGCCCCTTTTGGCTATTGCAGCTTTGGTTAAATGCAAATTTCGAACCATCTATATCAACTTTTGGGGTTATTAACAAAGAACATCCTAACATTGTAAATCGCAGCATCGAAGGCATCAGGTTGTTAAAACTAACCCCAAACGATGAAAGAGAAAATTTCAAGATCTACTTTGTTAAATACACAATGATTTTCTCCAAAAGACATATGTTTGACCCTTCAATGGCCCCTTTTTCCAATCGAAACTGTGGTCCAACTTGGTTCACCATGCCCCTTGAACAAGCCATTGAAGAAGAGATAATTAGGGACATTTGGTGTGCCTTTTTAAACCCTAGGCTTATTATTTATAGGATCATGCATGTGAAGAGCCAAGTGTGTATCCTTGCTTATCAACCTAATTTCGTGGCTCGTCAATTCGGATTATGCCAGATTCTACCTGAGCCTCTTTTCAACAAGAAAAGGGAGATATGTTTAGCAGGGGTGCCTTACTCCTTCAAGGAAGTCGAAACTCGACAAAAGAAATATGCTAGCTTTGCTGACTTTTCACTAGTCTTCTTTAATCCTTCCTTTTACATGACAAAAGATTTTTATACTTGGTGGACGGCTTATTATTCGAAGAATATGTTCAGCACCATCCAAATTCAAAAACAACTGACGACAGCTTTTTCCTTTGTACAGGAGCATGTCAAAAAAGGTAGATTTACTCATGTCAAGGAAATTCGAGCCTTTCAAAAATATTTCGAAATTGTCTATAATCCTATGGAAATACATCGAACTGTCTGCGAAGCAGCAAGAATTTTGAAAGAAAAATTTGAAAAACAACTTTCAAAAATTCAATTTCCTCCTTATGTAAAACCTGAAGATAGGTATTGGTGGGCTTTCAAACATCAAACACCAAAATTTCCAAAACTACCTACTTCAGAGCTGGATTTAGCCTTTTTTCCTCCGTATCCCTGGTGGTTTGTTTGTGGGAACATTTTTCATTTGTGTGAAAATGATGCCAAAAAACCTGCCCAAAGGGTAACGTGGGCTAAACGTGATTTAGACAATTTCAGGGGGCACCTTCGCTATGACTTGTCAGCCATGTCTATCACGTCTCAAAACGGAGAAGGTGCGGAACTGAAGAAATTCGAAGCTCCCTTATTCTTTCTAAACCTTGTTTTAAACTTGACCATTTCATATTCCTTTCAGCTGTTGATCTAAAATCTTTGAAAAAGGATAAAGTTGTACCCAAGGCAGGTTCAACTTCTTCTTTGAAAGTGCCAATAACCAATACTGAAAATCCTCCTTCTGACCAAGAAGATGACTCCTCAAAAAAGAAAAAGGTAATACTTCGCTCACTCCTTTCTTATTGTTGAAATTACTTTTTAAATTGACTAATTATTCAAACCTATTTCTCCAGGAAAGTGGATTACCTCCCAAGTCTCCTAAGAAACGAAAACACGATAGTGTCCATTCTGAAAATGAATAAGAAAAAGATGAAGACATTTCTCCTCTTAAACGAAAAAAGAAAAAGAAAATCAACAAATCTGGCGAAGGTTCTCAACTTGCCAATCCTTCAAAAAGCAAAGTGGATGTGACTGCTCCCAAGCTCAAATCCAAAGGATATTCGAAGTCTCAGTCTTCGAAGAATGTAATTTCAGAACGCATTGGTAGCAATGCAACTTATGATGAACAAAAGGTAAATCTTACTCAATGCCTTTTTAAATTGATTATGGAATCTTCTTTATGCTAACCCTTTGTTTCTGTGCAGAGCGTTCCTTTTGTTCTTTCTGATCCTCCGGCCATTCAAGGTCAAGCTTCCAAACTTGCAGCCTCTCCTCAACCAGAAGGTTTCAACGAAGCTGTTTTAAATAAAGGTTCATCCACTGCTGCTACTCCTGCAGGGACCGTCGAAGTCTTGGATCAACAAGCAACCTCGCCTCCATTGGTCGAAGCTTTAGACCAACAAGCAACTTCGCCTCCCTTGACAGAGGGCCATGTAGCTGGCGAACCATACACAGTGCTCGAAACTCTCATCAATGACAATCCTAGTGACTTTTCTCCCAGAAGGGTACATTTTGCTGACCAATCTGAAGAGGAAAGCGACACACATACTGTGAGTCGTTACTTCGCAGATGGTGACGAAGATGAGATGGTGCAAGAGGAGGTGGAAGTTCCCGTACCTACTGGGACTATTTTTACTAAAAACCCAGACCCTCCAATCTTGACTGGGGAACAGAAGGAAAAGCTGAAACGGAGTAATCCCCTGAAATATATCAAGCTAATTCTAGCTCAACGGGATTCTTCTTCTAGCAAAAATCAATCTGAAGATTCTAGCCAAACAAAGGATAATGCCCCTCTTACTTCTCTTGATCAACTTCTTTAATAATTCAACAAAACTATTCTTGAGGCTGACATTTTTACCATTCTAAAAGCAGATACTGCAGCCTATTTTTCGATGAAGAAGTTGCTTTCTCAAATAGATCTCAGCATCTGTCCACTTGAAGTAAGTGAAACCATATATGATCTGCAAATCTTGCTCAATGAGGTTAGAGTGAATATATCAGGGTTACTGATGCTGAGGCTAAGATTCGAAGCAAACAAGAAGCTTTATCTAAAGCTTATGATCAAACTTCAAAACTTTCTGAAGAACCAGAGAAGTTGGAGCGCGCTAAAATCTAGGCCCAAGACAAGCGTGATGTTTTGGCTCGATCAATCCTGTTTTGGGAATCTCAGATTGACGAACTCAAGAAGAAGATTGAGGGTGCTCGAAATGAGCAGGCAGCCTTGAAGCCTGTTGATGACCAAGAGCTTGAAAATCTTGCCACACAAAGTCTTCAACAGATGGAGGTGGATGAAGGAATAAGTGAAGAAATCAAGGGGCTCGAAAACGTCAGAAATACTACCCAATGAAAAATCAACTTATGCAAGAGCAAGTTTGCTAAGTTGAAATAAAACGCCCCTTTCTGATTTTCGAATGTATTTTGTTAATGCTTTTATTGTTAATGATTGAACACAACCATTTTGGCATTTATATAATACCATTTTGGCTTCATGTTTATATATATTTTATTATCCTGCAGTGATTCTAACTTCTTGCAAGCATGGCTTATACCTTTTTAGATATTTCCCATTTACCCTCAAGATTCTTCTATCTTCTGCTAATTCTTCTATTTCATAAGCATTATTCGAAAATGTTTTCAAAACACGAAAGGGTCCTTCCCAATGGGGTGACCATTTACCTAATAATCTATTCTTTTTATCCATAGGTAATATAACTTTCCATACCAGGTCATTGGTTGAGAACAACTTACTTTTAACTCTTTTGTTGTATGCTCTGGCTACTCTATCTTTCTGTATTCTCATAACTTCTAAAGCATGTAGGCTATCTTCATCTATGTCCACTAATTCATTCATCATCATTTCCCAATATTGATCAGCTGGTATTTCATTTTGTCTTTGGATTCTTACTGACTGTAAGTGTATTTCGATTGGCAACACTGTGTCGTGTCCAAATGTAAGTCGAAACGGAGTAGTATTCGTTGCTTCTTTAGGAGATGTTCGACATGCCCACAAAGCTTAGTCCAAAGTTTTGTGCCAATTCCTTGGCTTTCGTCCTACATGTTTCTTTATCAATCCTATTATGACTTTATTGGCTGCTTCCACTTGTCCATTAGCTTGAGCATAATAAGGAGTTGACTTGAGTAACTTAAATCCCATTTCTTTTGCAAACTCTTGCATTTTTCGCCCTGTGAAAACTGAACCTTGATCTATTGTGATACTTTCTGGTATTCCGAACCTGTAAATTATTTGCCTCTGGACAAATTCCATAATATCCTCTTGATCAACATTTACTAAAGGAATTGCTTCGTCCCATTTTGTGAAATAATCTATACCCACAAGGATATATTTCTGTCCTTTGGATGATGCTGGTCGAATTTCACCAATTAGATCTAATGCCCATCCTCTAAAAGGCCAGGGCTTAATAATTGAATGTAACTCACTTGCAGGAGCATGTTGAATACCTGCATGAACTTGGCATTCCTCGCATCCTTTAGCAAATTCTATGCAGTCTTTGAGCATAGTGGGCCAATACATTCCATATCGAAACAAAAACCATTTCATTTTGTGACCTGCTTGATGTGCCCCACATGCCCCACTGTGTATACTGGACAATGCTAAATATGCTTCATTTTCTCCTAAACATTTGAGTAAGATACCTTCTGGGGTTTTCTTAAAAAGTTCATTCCCTATTAGGACATAAGACAATGCCCTATATTTGATCTTTTTCTCTGTACTTACTAAAGGTTCTTTCATGTAATTTACTATGGGACTTCTCCAATCTGTATCTGCCAAAGCATCAATATTTAGTACTTCAAATTCTTTCTGATCTGCATAACCCAGTTTCTAATTTTCCAAGTCTAATGGTGATAATTTGGTAGCCATTATTCTGCTTCTTGTTTCTATGAGATATTGGAGTTTTTCTCTAGATGTCTTATATCCTGAAGCTATTTGAGCCAAGTCATTTGCCTCCAGATTATCAATTCTGGGAATATGTTTTATATCCACACATTCAAATTTCTTTAGTAATCTGTTAGCAATAACGAAGTACATGATCAAATTTTCCTTGATACATTTGTATTCTTTGGTTATCTGTTTGATGACCAGCTCTGAGTCTCCCCTAATTTCGACTCTGGTTGCCCCCAATTCCAACAAAGCTTCAAGTCCAGCAATCAATGCTTCATACTCAACTTCATTGTTCGAACAAGGAGGGCCTTCTAACTTGTACTTGAATTTTGTTGGAATTCCCTCAGGAGAAATTATAAGGACTCCAACACCACTCCCATGTTTATGTGTTGACCCATCGAAGGATAATTTCCAAGGGTGGATCTCAACATAATCTAACGCGAAGTCCTCACTCACAGAGTGATCCACTATGAAATCTGAAACTACTTGTCCTTTCATAGCTTTTAAAGGCTTGAAGGTCAAATTATACTCAGTGAGCGCTAAAGCCCATTTGCCAATCCTGCTGTGCATGATTGGTTTTGAAAGCATATGTTTAATAACATCAAAGTGAGATGAAACATAAACATCAACTGGTTTAATATAATATTTAAGTTTTTTACAAGAGAAATACAGACAGAGGCATAGTTTTTCAATACTACTATACTTAGTCTCTGCTTTATTTAGGACCCTACTAAGATAGTAGATGGCTCTTTCGACGCCATCATCATTTTCTTGGGCCAACATGCTACCTATAGTTACAATGGAGGCAGAGATATACAACCTTATTGGTTTATCTTTAGAAGGGGGTGAAAGTATAGGAGGATGCATCAAATAAGCTTTGATTTTCTCGAATGCCTCATGATGCTGCGCAGTCCATTCAAAATTCCCTTGGTTGAGACGGAGGAGTGGAGAGAAAGCCTGAGTTCGCCCACTCAGATTAGATATGAATCTCCTTAAAAAGTTAATTTTACCCAATAGAGATTGCAACTCTTTCTTTGTTGAAGGAGGTTTCGTCTCCCTAATAGCCTTCGTCTTGTTCAAGAAAATTTTGATCCCCTTCTTGTGGACCACAAAGCCTAGGAAATCCCCAGCCTGAACAAAGAAAGAACATTTAAGAGGATTCATTTTTAATCCATGTTTTCTCATTCTTTCGAATGATTGGCAAAGGTGAGTCAAATGATCCTCAACAGAAACAGATTTGACTACTATGTCATCTATATAAATCTGCATAAATGACTCAATGAAATCATGAAAAATAGTGTTCATTGCCCTCTGATATGTTGCCCCAACATTTTTTAGTCCAAAGGGCATGACTACCCATTCATAAGTGCCTAAGGCGCCTGGACATCTGAATGCAGTTTTGGGAACATCATCCTCAGCAATAAAAATCTGATTATACCCAGAGTATCCATCTAACATACTCAGGTATTCGAAACCCGCAGCAGAATCAATCAGCATTTCTGCTATAGGCATGGAATATTCATCTTTTGGGGTGGCAGTGTTTAAGTCCCTAAAATCTATGCAAATTCGTAAAGAGCCATTTTTCTTAATAACAGGTACAATATTAGCAAGCCATTCTACGTACCTTGTGGTCCTGATAAATTTGCATCGAAGGAGCCGTTCCACCTCTGCCTTTATTTTTGAGAGGATTTCTGGAGCGAATCGTCTAGGCATCTGCTTGATGGGCTTCTTGCCATCCTTTATTGGAAGCCTATGTTCTACCAGTTCCCTCTTTAAACCAGGCATTTCATCATAGTCCCAGGCGAAGCAATCTCTGTTTTGTTTGAGCATTTCAACCACCTTGCCTTTTATACTGGGACTAAGTTTCACACAGATGTACGTAACCCTTTTTTTGACACCATCCCCAATATCAACTTCCTCCAAAGGATCTTGGGCCAGCATCTTAGCGCTTGATGACTCTGGATCCTTCTCGAACCCCAAGGGCTCTTGATCATAAATGGCATCTAGTCGCTGATCCACCAGTTCAGAAGTTTGTCCATCACATGGTGAGGGTGAATGGTTTCCTTCAGGATTTGCTATTTCTTTTTTGTCTATGGCTTTGACAGCCATGTTTTGTATCTCGGCTTCGAGAGCCGTTCTTCATTTGTTCTCAGCCAGATAGGCCGAAATCTTTTGGTAGTAATTTGACTCAGTCATAATAACCTTCGCTTGCCCAACCAGTTGGCCGTATCGTCGAAGTCTCTCCATCTTTCTCAGTCACCTGCCCATCCCACATGATTTCCCTATCCCATTGGAATCCATTGGGACGCAGGGTTAGGGAATAATAAGCGTTCTCATTGGGCTCGAAATATTCCTCAAGTGGGTGACATGGCCCTATGTTGGCCATATTTTGATCGAAGTTTCTTTTGTCCATATTGTTGATTTCTGCCAAATAGTAACTTTGGTCTGCTTCTATGTTTTCGACAATTCCATCATCTCTCCACAACACCAGCCTTTGATGCATTGAAGAAGGCACTGCGCCAATTCCATGGATCCATTCCCTGCCAAGCAAAAGATTGTAGTTTGCTTTTGCAGTAATGACCATAAACATTGTTGGTCTTGCGAGGGAACCAACTATCAAGTTAACTTATATCACTCCCAAAGTCTTTCCAACCTTTCCTTCATAATTCGAAAGCACCATGTTGTGAGGTCTAACATCTGAATCCTGCATTCCTATCCTTTTTAGCATGAATTGAGGCATCAAATTGACAGCAGCTCCACCATCCACCAGAACCTTGTTCACACCATATTGTTCCACCTTTTCCCTGATGAATAAGGGTTTTAGATGGTTCTTCATTCCTTCGTCTGGTTTTTCGAAGAAAGCGTTCTGCTCTTCGACCGCTCCATTGTTCATTACATAATAGCACACTGGCCTATGTCTGGCCATTTCGTCCTCATCAGTCTCCTCACCAGCATAAACCTCTGTATCCTGATTGTACTCACAAGGCAGCACCGAAACTACATTGCAATTTGCATTAAAGAAGGATTCCCCTTCCGATTCGAAGTCATTAGTCATCAAGTCCTCTTCGTTTGCAGCCTCCTTCTGAGTCTTATTTTCTTCAGTGTCTTTCTGTGGTGAAAAAAGTTTCCTGGACACTGGGGGTTTGCCCCCAGTCTGGTTCACTGATGTTGGGTTATTGGTACTAGATTCTCCTATTCCCACAGGCTTCGAATCCCTAGCAGCTTTTTGGTTTCTCTGGTGTCTGCGCCATTGAGAGCGAGACATTGGGTTTCTGCCTTTATAATTCTCCAATCTTATTTCTTCCCTCCTATTTGAATTGAATTTCCTCCTGTAAGCCATCGCAGTCCTGCCTCCTCGGTCGAAGCTGCGCCACTTTCCTTTTCCCTTATCAGCATTCACCTACAGCCATCTGTCAGTGGGGATTTCTGCAGGTAGTTTAAAGGAAACTCTCTTTGCTCCCCTGGGGTAAGGGCTATCTGGCCTCCTTGGCATACTTCTTCCAGTGCTAACAAGATTCGAAGGCATTCCACCTTGGTGCCCCCAGCCTGATGCAAACGGAATTCTCTCGAACGCTTCAGCCATCTCCTTATCATACACCGCTGCACATCTGGGACATATTAAACACTCTGTTCCAATCTTGTGGCAGCGAACCAGGAATTTGAGCAGACTTTCATCAGCTTTTGGATAGAATCTGTATAACTGGTTGTCTTGCCTCCAATTGACCCCTTTTCGTTCACGCTGGGCCCTTTCGAACTCAGCAGCAATTCTGGGGTTGCAGATGATGCTGCACCTTGGGCATAACAACTTTTCCTGATTTTTCTTATGACAGTGGAAGAGGTATTCACGTAAACCCGCATCTTTTCTAGGTAAGTTCTCTTTTCTTTGCTCTCTTTCCCTCTCTAAACAGCGTTCCACTTCTTCCATTTCAGCGTTAGGCTGTTCGAACTCCACCATATTCACTCCCAGCATTTGATCATCAGAAATTTTGACTTCTTCAAATTTCATCCTAAGACCCTCAGTGGCCTCAACTAATTTTTTGTCACTTAATATCTTTGCTTTGAGCACCTTTGGGAGGCCATCAATAGCCTCTCTTTCGTTTTTGATTAAGATGAAGTCCCCATCCTCTTCGAATTCCACTTTCGATTCAACTTTCCCCTCAACAATTTCTACCACATTGATGTCTAGAGGTTCAGCATAGTTAGTCTCCGCCATCAGCAACGGATCCGTATCAACTTTCATTGGATTCTTCCCTTTGTCTGAGAACTTCAGCCTACCATCTTTGATTGCATTTTGTATCAGATCCCTGAAAAGAAAACACTGTGAGGTTTTATGGCCTAAAAAGTTATGATATTTACAAAAGCCCCTCTTTTTCCTTTGTTCCAACGGAGGAACCTTAAGGTTAGGAGGAATTATTAACTGGCCATCTTTAACAAGCAAATCAAATATCTCATCACATTTAGTTATATCGAAAGTATAGATTTTCTTAGGGAATTTATCATTCCTTTCACTTTCGACAGAATCCTTTCCATTGGAAGGAAGCAGAACTTTGCAAGCATAAGGGGGTGCTTCCTTTAGTTCTGCAAGATCTATTTCGAACTGATCAAAATCATAAGGGTCTTGAGAATCATCTATGTTTTCCCCTTCAGCCTCTATGTAGGCTATTCTCTCTTTCTTATGATTTTTACTAGCCCTGGCTTTTTCAGCTTTTAACCTTTCGACCTGACACACTCTGTCTGCTAGTTGGGCCATATCTCTAAGATACTGTGTATCCAATTTCTTTCGAATGGAATAATCTAGGCCCCCAGCAGCAATTTCGACCAATTCATGTTCAGGGACCACTGTGAAGCATCTAGATTTTAATAAACGGAACCTATTCAAATATTCATCTATTGGTTCTGTGAACTTTCTCTTAATGTTTGCTAATTCCTTGAGACTGATTTTAGACTGACCCATGTAAAATTGTTCATGGAAAAGTCTTTCTAAATAAGGCCATGTGTCCACAGATCCAGGAGGCAAGGTGGTGAACCAAGTGAAAGCGTTCTTTGTTAAAGAACTTTGGAAGTATTTTATCCTAAGATTTTCATTATTTGCTATATCTCATGCTTCGGTTAAATATCTTGCTATATGTTCCACTGTAGATTCACTTGTATCTCCAGCAAATTTTGTGAATTTAGGGACTTTAAAGCCCCTGGGTAATTCTGTTTGCAAAACATAATCTATAATAGGAGATGTATAATTTGGCCTCCTAAATCCTGAATTTAAACCATTCTGGGCCATTATCCTTTCAATCATGGTGGTGAGGTTATTTTCTGCCACCAAATTGTCATTTCTAATTCTATGAACAATTTCGTCTGTATTTTGGTCCCTATTCACCATCATTATAGGTCTAGGCTGTTCATTCTGAACTTCCTGAACTTCCTGGTCTCTTAATCTTACCCCTATATTTCTTTCTTCAACCACTTGTACAGGGGGTCGAATTTGTTCGATTACAGGTTCTTCATTTCGAATCACCACTGGGTTTTGCCTACGCCTTGCAGGAGCATTAGGGCACCAAAAAAATCTGCTATTCTGGGTTGCGTTTTCTTGGTTTATTCTATTTATATTCTGGATTAAGGGATTGAAAATAGCATTCATTTCGCGGGCTAGGATTCCTACCATATCATGATTGCTATCATCCATCTGTTGCCTAAGCGCTGCCTGACTATTAGTTGTAAGAGTAGGAAACTGGGCGAAGTTTCCTATATTCTGGAAATTTGTACCCAAATGGTTCATTCCTGAACCAGACCCTTGGAGTGGGGACGAAGTTGATGCATTATGTAATCCTGCCATAAACGAAGTTGGCATTCCATACTGAGGGTTTCTGGGTCTCAAAGGTTCGAAACCTGGAGGCCTGGGGGGGGTCAAATACTGTTGATTCCCTATGTGTGGCGCAGTTTGCACTGAAGACACGTTTGATGGCATCTCTAATGTACTTACTGGGATCATATTCGAACTGCCAACAGGGATGGCATTGGAGGCATCAATCGAACTTGAAACGATTGTTGCAGCCCCCTGTGGGGGATTTTGTACCCCATCTTGGTTGGTTGTGTTAACCATTGTTTTGGTACGTTATTTTCTGGGTATATGTGGATTATTATTCTTTATTTTGCCGCTTCGAAGGTTCATGTACCGAAACGCGCTCCACGCTCAGAAAATCCTAAAAATTCTTCTAATATATTTGATAAAACTTTTTGTTATGACACTGTCCCACCGGGTGTGCCAATTTGTTTACAGTGATTTCTAGTAAACAACCACTAGTCTTCCAATTTATTGATTATTATTGGTTACTTGCAGGATCGACTAGATTGATCCTAGAACACATGTGTCATAACTCATTTCTATGTTCATACCCATTATCTTGATAGACTTATATTGTATGTTAAGTTCGAATGTGAGATTCTTAAGTAATATCTCTAAAATTGTCTATAGGAATAAACTGACTGAATGTAGAAAGGAAAGGCTTCGAATTAAACTTAGGATTTAATGCTTGAATGTAAAGTAAGGAATTTCTGAGAATATAACAGTTTCTGGAAATTTGAAATGTTTGAATAGAAGGATAAAGTAAAAATGAAGTTTCTAAGGAAATAAATGTGTTTAAAGATAAGTAGAACAAGGAAATGCAAGGAAATCGAAGGATTTAAGGGCAAAAATACTGTAATAGGGAACTAAATATAAAAAGACTTGTATTGAAATTGTAAAGAATGATGATGTTCAATACGTACATTGTGTCTTCTGACTCGTTTCCCTTAATTCACGGTAATTTGAGTGTTTTGAGATCTTTTAGTACATGAAAATGAACATCCCAAATCTAACATAAGAACACCTATTTATAGTGTCTTGACCCTAACGGTCCTACTCTAAAATCACGCCACGTTCGAAGCATGCAGGCTTCCTATGTTTACTGACTTCCACGCGTCTTCTAAGAATGGCGCTCCTATTTGAAATTCGAAATCTGTACCAATCGAAGCATCTTACTAATTTTTCTTCGTTTTCGAAATAACCTAATTACCTGGACCGTTTCCAATTCTGGCACCCTTGCATAAAGGAGCTCTTTATATTTTGAACACTAAAAAATCCAAATCGAAATCCATCATCTATCACTGGAAATCGAATAATCCTTCAGCACAATGACTCCATATTTCCCACCAATATCTAACATTGATATCAATCTCCTTAGGTACTTATTCGAAATATTATTTTAATAGTGGTTTCCTCTTTATTCGAAATAGCCAGCTAACAAGTGGAAGCAGCCAACAAGAATATCAAGAAGATCTTGCAGAAGATGATAGTGACATACAAATATTGGCATGAGATGCTAGCATTTTCTCTTCATGGTTACCGCACTTCAGTACGTACATCAATTGGAGCAACCCTGTTATCTCTAGTCTACAGTATGGAGGTTGTCTTACCTGTTGAAATCCAGATTCCTTCCCTAAGGATTATGAAAGATGCAGTTTTAGATGAAGACGAATGGATTTAGACTCGACTTAACCAGATAAATTTTATTAATGAAAAAGGCTTGCAGTTGTTTGTCATGGTCAGATATATCAGAAACGCATGATCAAGGCTTTTAACAAGAAAGTCAGACATCAGGTGTAGTAGGCTGGTGATTTGGTAATAAAGTGCATCATCCTACCACAAGGTGATCCCAGGGGCAAATGGACTCCCACATACGAAGGGTCATTTGTGATCAAAAAGTTATTTTATGGCGGTGCTATGATACTTACCACCATGGACGGTGAAGATTTTCCGCACCCTGTGAACGTAGACATAGTCAAAAAATACTACGCATAAAAGAGACCCGCTAGGTTGACATGCCTAGATAAAAATAAGGGCATCCCGGTGAACCAAAAGGATTCGGGCAAAAATTAGGGATATATATATATATATATATATATATATATATATATATATACATATATATATATATATATATATATATATATATATATATATATATATATATATATATATATATATATATATATATATATATATATATATAATTGTACATCCGGCAAGTCGAAAACCTGAAAAGGCGGCTTGGGAAAAAAAGGATATCCCGATGGACTGAAAACCCGAAAGGGCGGTCCAAACAAAAGTTAGGGATTAAAGCGTACGACTATATCCCGTTGGATCACCCATCTACTTACAACCAGCTTTATTACTAGCTTCAAGTTCAAACGGTACAGATCAATTCAATCATCTTCTTCCAACAGCAAAAGTCAAACATCCCCACCGGAGTGTTCTCAAATAGAAAATGGAAATCCCCAGTAAAGTCGTTCTAAACAAAATTGAAGAATTACTTTCTTCATCCCCAACAACAATCGGGGATTTATTTTCCCCATCTTGACGTTGTTACTCGAAGCTACCATACGCTTCAGCGACATATGTGTCCATACATCATTCACAAAATATCATAACATATGCATACGAAACACATATACTATTATAATTTATTTTGAGAGAATCACTACAAAGTACATTTCACGCATCATGACATTGCATAAAACTAACTTTGTCTTTTAAGGTTAGTTCTCAAACAGATAGATATTGTCAACAGTTTATCATCTTCCAGATACAATCAGACAGTGATTAATTCTGATAAACACATTTTTCAAATACTATCAGTCAAAGATTCACTCTAGATTCTCTTATAGATACACTTCAGATATGATCGAGTTATAGATTCATTCTAATACTCATTCCAGTACATCTTCTAGATATAGTTCAGATACGATCTAGATATAGATTCATTCTGATACTCATTCCAGTACATCTTCTAGATACAGTTCAAATACGATCGAGATATAGATTCATTCTGATACTCATTCCAGTACATCTTCTAGATACAGTTTAGATACGATCTAGATATAGATTCATTCTGACACTCATTCCAGTACATCTTCTAGATACAGTTCAGATACAATCTAGATATAAATTAATTCTGGCACTCATTCTAAATTCTCTTCTAGATATAGTTCTAATACAATCGAGATATAGATTCATTCTAATACTCATTCTAGTACATCTTCTAGATACAATTCAGATACGATCGAGATATAGATTCATTCTGATACTCACTCTAGTACATCATTCAGATACAATCAGGCAAATGTTCATTCTGATCCACTTCTAGATATAGTCGAGCGTAGACTCATTCTAGTACATTTTTCAGATACAGTCAGGAGAAGACTCATTCTGATCCACTTCTGGATACAATCAGGCGTAGACTCATTCTAATACATTGTTCAGATACAGTCGGACAAAGACTCATTCTGATCCATTTCTAGATACATTCGGGCATAAAATCATTCTAATATATTTTTCAGATACAGTCAGGCGAGGACTCATTTTGATCCACATTTAGATATAGTCAGGCATATACTCATTCTAATACTTTTTCAGATACAGTCAGGCATAAACTCATTCTGATACTCCTGTCAATAGTTATCCAAGAACACAATTACTTTGGATGGCATCTATAAGCCCATCTTCAATGGCATCCCATCACCTTTTCCAAATGGCATCTTTAAGCCCATTCTCGGTACAATCGACCCGTAGCGTTTCTTTGTGCATCCGCAAGTGCAAATTTCCGGGCATTTAAAAGTATTCAATCCACTTCCACCTTCAGATCACGAAAGGCAGGCATGCCAATCTAACTCTTCAAGTTTAAGAAGATTGAACAGGGGCAGCCGTTGTACCCCCAAAATTTTCCCTCCTATCTTTGAGACAAATTGATTCAAGACACATTCTCATGCTCATAGGAGTCTCAAGTACTCAAGACTACTTAAGGGTTGACCAGACAAACCCTCATCCTAAGCAATTGACCTACAACTAGGATTTTGCTTCTCTCAAAGGAAATTGAGTTTCTAATGCCTCAAGTGGACTTCATGGTTTCTCATATGTCTCAAAGTACCCTTATTCCAAGTTTCAAGCCTTACATCACAAGTTTGCTCAGTCAATTAGCCAGATGATTGAAAATCAATTGTACTTAACAAAAAGTCAACATAGATCAATTGATAGTCAAACTTCATCATCTTGGTAAACATCAAGATTTTGAAGTCATATTCATTATTTTATCAAGGGTTGATCATGACTCATCAAGAAAACTCAAGATTTATCAAAATTCAAAAGTTACTAAATTAGGATTTTCTTAAGGAGAAGTCAACTGAACTTTGACCAAGCACAACTTTTGCATACTTCATCAGAAATTCCTCAACTAAAGATCTTAAAGGAAATTCAATTCTATACAACTTTGCCTCTCTAAGCTAAAGGTTAAAAATGTTTCATTTGAGAGATATGGGCCAAAACATTACAGGTAATTTTAAAAGTCAACAAAAAGACATTTTTTGTCAAAGCAATTTACATGAAGATAAAGGCTTCAAATGAAAAAATGGTCAACACGAAAGCTGTAGGCGACATCTTGGGCTTTCTAAAGAATCAAAGATCACCTTCATATGACAAAAATTTAGAAAGATATGATTTGTGCAAATTGAGCAATTTTTAAGAAAATGCATGAAGTCCAAATTAAGCAAACTTGAAATTTTGGACTAGTGGACCTATCTTTTTAGGTTTAAATATGTTCATGACCTTATAAATAACCCTTAAATCCATTCACATATTTGTTATGATTTTTATTTATTTTATTTGGATTTTATTCATTTAAATGCAAATTAAATCAAATCAAAAATAAAAGTATTAGACTTAGGCGTGTAGACTTTTGTTTTGATCAAATTGGACGCCCAAAAAGCTCATGACAACTTGCCAAAACTGTGTGAGGCTGATTAGCACAAGATTGAGATTAAAAAAGAAACTTTTCATGCAAATTTCAAATCAAATATTACACTATGAATTACAGAGATTTTGTCCACTTTTGTTGACCTAATTCTTCTCCTATAAACACACAATACCTTCAGCCATTCAAAAGCATGCATGTTGCAGCTATAGACAAACCCTAAAGCTCACAAATTTTCTCAAAACTAGGGAGAGGTCAAACCCTTATCTCCAGCCATTCTCAATTGATTTCAAGTAACAAATCACCCTCCTGAGATCTCCAGGAGTCGTTTCCAGTCCTTACTAAAGCTTGAAGCATGCCAGAACATCACATCTCAACTGCACCAGTTTGGTAACCTTATTTAATTTCAAACTTTTAATATAGGAATTTTTGAATGATTTGATGTATACATTCATGTTTATATTGATGTTTGGAACGATTTTAACGCATTATTTGTGAGGTTTGATGCAGGAATGGAGATTTTCCATTGTTAGGGCAGTTTGAAATATTTTCATTGAATCTCATGCTACAAGCATTTTCAGGTCAAACCAATGCTGCCATTGGATTCATAAGGGTCAAATTAGGGGGATAAGGTCCCTGTTATGATCTAACTCCAGGGTGGTTTGACTCTCCTAACTCAGGTGACCTAGGCATATCACCATGCCATTGGCTCATTCAAAATTTCCAGGCCCCACCTCCTTCGCGCATTTTGTGTTTTATTTCATTTCTGATTTTAATACCTATGTTTACTATATAATATTTAGTTATCATGTTATGAATGCGTAACAACTGATGGACGAGTGGTAAGTGTGATGTGTGTTAACCATAGAAGCGTGGGTTCGATCCCTCCTCTTATCAAATAATTTTTCTTTTTTCAGGATAACACGCAGGTTTATAATAGATTGATCGGTTCCTATTTTATATCACAAATAACACCATGGCACAATGGGTAGAAGGCATACCTTTAAGATCAAGGGGGTGGGTTCAACTCCCACCCCATGCATTTTATTTTTTCTTATTTTACTAACCCTAGTTTTCACTCTATTTTATGAATTACTTTCTAATTAACCGTTAACAAACGTCAAACTTTTTTTTTCAAAACCATAACAAATTAGGATTAGTTTTTTAGTTAGTAATTAAATTTTTGACATATTTTTATTTATTTATTAATTGGTTAATTAGCCTTTTCTTAATATTAAAATTAATTAGAATTAGGTTTTAATTACTATTTATTATTTTCTACAAAAAACACCAAAAATATATTTTTCGAACATATAGAATTTTTAGGACATTTAACATTTCTATGACATTCTTTTTCTCATATTTTTCTATTTAAATTCATAGATCAAGTGTATATATCCCATTCTCAAATGTAATAGCGTAGATTTACTTTCTCGCGTCTTTTTCCTATTATGTTATGCTCTGAGGATGTAATAGCGTAGATTTAATTTCCCGCAAATTTCTATACTTATGTATCTCTCCTAAAGCCATGTAATAGCATGGGAACTGTACACTCTGCATTTTAATTTTTTGTACATATTTAATTGCTAGTAAAATAGGGTTTGTATGGAAAAACTAAAAGAAAATCTAGAAAACCCTAATTCAAGACTAAATAACTGAAACTAATACACTTTTCACACTTCACCTCTAGGGTAACCTCTCTTGTAGCCTTACGATAAAATTGGTCACGTCCCTCAAAAGTAGGGATACTTTAGCAAAAGACCCTCGATCAAATCATCATGGTCCCTTTCAAATAAAGATCACAATCTCTCAATGACCCTTTGAGTTGCCTACAAAATGATCTAGTCTCTTCGATGACCCTACAAGCAAAATGATGATAGTCCCTTTGATACAATTGATAAAGTATCCTTACATGTTGCCTTCGATGACCATATGGTGACCCTACGCATGTCCCCTCATATCCAGTAGATAGGATTACCTACCAACTAATGGTATGGATAATACTATCTCTAAAGGAGAAGGAAAATAAGAAGAAAAACCTTATTAATGGATAAGACTTCTAGTTGCTTGCTCACAACATATTCAGACATCACATTTTCAAACAAGAAATATTTTCTAAAACACTTTGTATACATTCTTGAGGACCGACACAAGGATTATTACAAAGTTAGCCTTACATTGGCATTTCAAAATATTTTCAAACAAATCATACACACATAAAGCAAGTTTTAAAAGTGAGCTAAGCAATTAAGAGCCCGTAGATAACTACGGATGAAAAGGGTTCTAACACCTTCCCTTTTCATAAATTACCCCCCGAACTCAAAATCTATCAAAGGTCTTTCCTGTTCTTTTCACCTTTCCTAAGTATTGAATAAAGAAAAGTCAGTGGAGACTCTGGCTAACAGCAACATTTGCGATAAAGCCAAAAAAATTAGTTCTCCCACCGTATTACAATAAGCTTTAAGTATATTGAAGCATTTGATTAAAAAGAAAGTTTGAAAATTCAAAAAGTCAAGTTTTTTTATATGAAAGTGGTGAAAGTTTAAAAATTGATTTTTTTAGGGTTAAAAGGTTTTTTAGAGTATATGAGAATACATAGGGTGAACATTTACAAAGGGGTTTTATACAAAAAGTAATGCATATGCACATGACTTATAAAGTCAACAAAGTTATCCTTTTTCCTTGGATTTTTGACACAAGTATTAATCATGTGAGGTAATGAACATACACAAACATCATGTTATTAAGCAAGAGTCAAAATCTGGCATGTTAGACAAATTCAAATTGGGAATGATCAAGAAATCAATAAGAAAGTCTTAAAAGAAAGTATAAAAGACATGTTTTTAGATTTTTAATAAAATAAACAAAATAAAACATATTTTTTTATATTTTTTTTAAATTTTTATCAAAGCACACATATAGATCAAGTAGCATGAAAAAAATCAAGTCAAAAGGAGTTAATTTGGTTATTGAAAATCATGTGGGAATTTTTATTAAAAAAAGTGTTAGAGATGAATGGCAAAGAAAATGATTGAAAGAAAATATTTTGGGTAAAAAGTCTCTGGAAACCGGTTTCTAGAAATGAGGAAACCGGTTTCCCTTGCGAAATCTGCTTGACAGGGGCACTGGAAGGCAAAAATTAACTAATGAAACTGGTTTCCCCATTTCAGGAAACCAGTTTCTACTGTGAAAAAACCAGAAACACAAACAAAATTTAGTCTTGGAAATCGATTACCCTATTTTGGAAAACCAATTTCTGCTTCAAAAAATCATTTTTTTAAGTTTTTCAGCAACACAAACCTCAAGCTCAAACTTCTAAAAAAGGTAACTCTTTCATTTCTCAACCAAATGTAAAAGTGTAAAGATCAAAATTGCTCAGTTTTTTTACAAGGATTTCAAAGAATGTAGACATTATAAACTAATTTCAAGAATGAACGCAAATGATATCTTAAACTATGAGTTCAAAGTTAAGAAAATTTACAAAACAAAGTGAGTCTGTTTCCCCTTTAAATGATGTTCCAGCAGCAATATGATGATCCTGCTAGCTTTCTTAGACCCCAATGAGGCTGATAATGTGTTTACTTTACTTTGAAACAAACTCAAACTTTTTAACCAATTTAAGATGAAAACTCAAACAGTGAGAAATGGAGGCATGGATTGGGTGGTCACAGAAGCAAACTTAAGGTTATAGTAGCTTCTATATGATGTATAGAAGGTGTTTAAATGGTTTGTTTGCAAAGAACTTTCAAGGATTGAGAATTTTGTGTTTGAGGTTGAAGGATGCAACAATGGTGGTTTTTGTTTGCAAACTTAGTGTGTTAACAATGAGGCTTAAGGCTCTACTTATAGTGATTGCAATGAGCTTAGGGAGAGGCTTTGGACTAGTACAAACAATGGAGAGCTTGATTTAGTTCAAATTCAAACAAAAGTGTCAATAAATGCATTGTAACTTATGTGTAAAAGAACAAAAATGGTATGGCTTTCTTGGATGCTATTTTATGGAGTGCTGTAGATGTTTTAGATGGAGTATGAGCTGATACAAATTCAATTTGCAAGGCTCCATATTACAAAGCAAGATTTTTGGAGATTTTGACAAAATTCACTTTATGCTTTTGGGCCATTTATGGTGTAGAACTTGGACAATGCATGGACTCCTTTAATAATGTAGTGCCAAAGTAATCAAAACATCAAAAAATTTGATGTTTGGAGGTCTCAATGTAAGGTTTTGTGGATAATGAGGATGGGCACAAAATTGTGCATGAAATTGAGCATAAAATTGAGCTTCCAAATCTCTCCTCCATGGCTACTTTGTGGCTTCGAAATTCTTAGCTCAAACATAATATTTTCATGATCCTGGACTTTTTGGAAAGCTTGGAACATTATGTACAACTTTCATGCTGAGCACTTGAACTGAATCAATTTGGATCATGGAGATAAATGGCCATAAAGTCAGCTACTTGACATTTTCTCTAAGAGTTGGTTAATGAAGTCATGACTTTATGAGCTAATATCTTCCTATCCATGAATTTTTTGGAGATCAACCCTCATTGACAAAGTTATAGTATGAAATATCATCTTTATTTTGAGCATCAGAGTAAGAAAAATGTTTGCTTGATGGAGAAGTTATAAGCTTGCAAAGTAGTGCAGTTGAACATGATAATTTAGGGACTTAGTGAAATTTTCACTATTCTTCAACTTTACCCATTTTGCAAGTAATTTAAAATATCTTTATTTCTCTTGATCAAATTCACATATCCACCACATTTTCATGAAATTTAACTCAGGGAGTCCAAATTTAACCAAAAATCTCAAAAGTCAAAGTTTGACTTTGGGTAGTTGACTTTTCTTTATTCTTGATGCACAAGTTTGATAATTTTGAATGTTTTGATGATCCTTGATCCTTGAAGTCCAAAGTTGATTAAAAAGTCAAAGTTTGACTTTGGTGCGACAATTGACAATTCATCAGTTAATTCCAATTCCTTCACCATCAGTCAATTGTATCTTTGAGAATGTTTTGAGCCATGTAATTAGGTCAATATGTTGCATTTAATTTCTTTGAATCATGCTTCAAGCCATTAGGTCATGCACTGATCCAAAAGTTAATGATCCACTTTCTTCATTCAAAACCCTAATTTGGTTAAGACTTGCCATGATGAAATTATCTTGATTCAAAACCCTGTTTGATACAAAGAGCAAATACAAGCTATTTTTGTATTTTGTTAGAGATGCAATGATGCATATGAAGTGTGATATTTGGTCAATAATTAGGGTACAACAGATCCTTTATTGGTACATAGGTATAAGACTTCGTGTCTTTCTAAACTCCAAAATCAATAAAAAAACAATTTCTTTTCTCATCTCCACACTCTTCTGCAAACAAACCATTTTAACCAGAAAAAACAAATATTATAAGAGGTTTCTATAGAGTACTATAAATACATATGGTGCTAATAAATTCCCTTTGTATAACTAATCCTTGTACCTTAGATCACTCTTTATTGCTTTGCTTGTTGCTTTACTTATAGTCTTGCTTCTTGCCTTGCATATTTATTATGGGTTTTGTTTGATCTTTTCCCCTTTCCCTTGGACATAATAAAGTTTGGTGGTGAACTCTTATTTTTGCGAGTCAAGTTTCTTAATAGCTTAATCTCTGATTTTTCACCATGACACATATTTTAGCAAAATTTATGCCAAACCTAAAACCATGTATTTAACAATCTCCCCTTTGGCTAATTTTGGCTAAAACAACCATTTCACAATAACCCCCGAGAAAGGAATAAAACCACAACACAAGCTACATGCAAACATGTAAACTTTGTACAAACTACATCAGAAACATATATCAGAGAATGCATGCAGTTACAGATCACCATCTTCGATACTCTAGAAGACACATATCCAGACATGAGGTCTGACATCATAGACAGAACCAAACTCCCCATGTCACACATGATCAAAACTTCCCTTTAAAGGGAAACCCTAAATCACCATAAAATCCAAAATACCAAATATGAACTACCCAAGTTCACACATCAGAGGTGATAATAGCAGTAGAAGATAAAATAGCCTCACATCAGGATTTTCACACAGCTCCAACAGGCACGATGTTAAAACATCTGGTAAGACATCATGCACACAATCACATCAGCAGTAGCAGCAACAGAAGCTTCATACAAGCATGACAGACAATAATGCTCCCTCTAAATAGTTGCATCTATAAAGAAACCATAATCACTACTTTCCCCTTAGCAGTAACACAATCTTATCAGCATGCTAATCAACATGTCAAGACATGTTTCATAATATCAGGAGACACAAAATACACTAACACTTTACTCCCCCTTTTTAATGAAAAATTAACCAAAAAAAGTAAATGTAAAACAAAATTGGAAGCACACAATGCACACAAGCACAAAACACAGATGGAAGCACACACTCCAAAAACTCATATGGAAACAAACAATAGCATATGGAAACACACACTTCAACAACTTCAGGTGGTCATCCATATCTTGCACCTACCAAAGATCCTTATGCACTCCTTGGTGTTGTCACCAGTCCTTCTATTCTACAAAGACCCTTTGTTCCATTTAATTGCAACTTGCTTAGGCTTCCCAAGCATGAAAACATAGAGGAAAGATGTAGTATCAGTTGCACTCATCCATATATGTAATAACTATAACTCTTCAATAGTGCAAGTTCCAATCCCTCTACTTATACTCTCAATCTGATCTTTAAACATAACAATAATTCATTCCTTGTTGTCCATATACTTCAAAGTAATAAACTTTCCTTCAGCAAGATTATTGATAAGTTGATTAGGACTATCAAGGTTCTTGTTCCAACCATGTTGAATGAGATATCTGATATCATTCAGATCTTCACAAGTAATGTCATGACATCATGTTTGATATTATGATCCTTCAACATCTACCCAATCCATACCAATTGAGAACAACCTCTCCTTGTTTCACCATACACAGATTCAGTAGTATTTCCAGAGGCACAAATTTGCTTCATATTGGAATAGGAAATCATAATGTTTCTTAGATACAAATACTTACTGACCCACTTTGACCCAATGATGCAGTTCAAGATCCTTCTTTCTTGAAAAGTAGAACACAACCTTGGTTCAAGCTTAGAAACAAGACATGAATTTGATATTTCTTTATTGAATTTTGTAATATCTGCTTCATTAGAGTGTCTTGTATTGATCTCCATGAGTTGTTCTGTCTGAAATCTAACTTCAGAGTTATCTCGATCAACACTTGTGGACTCACATATTGCTTATTTTCCTGTCTCCTCGGTCTACAAATAGGATGTATGAAATTTCTCTAGTACAGGAAACACATAGAAATATAAAGATTCCAACATCAGAACATTGTCAAGACATATGTTGCAACATCTGATCTGACATCCTGAATAGATTTATAACAGAAACTTAAACCGCAGAAAGATAAAAGAAAACACAATGATATGTTAACCCATTTTGGTGATAACTCAATATTGTGGAGCCTACCAAGCCAGGAAGGAAGTCCACTATTAGCAGTATTAGTTCAAAGCTAAACTAGTCCCAAGTTTACAACTTCTCGCCTAAGTCATACCCAGTGCTACTTCTACATAGATCCTCCCTATATATGAGAAATCGTCATCACACTTCCAATCACCGCAATGATAAAAGACCTATTGTTGTACCCCAAAATTTCTGTCCCATTTTTCAAAAAAAAATTAATTCAAGATACTTCCTCGTGCATATGAAGGTCCTAAACACTCAAGACTACTCAAGAGTTAACAAGACAAACCCTCCTCCTAAGCATTGACCTACAATTAGGGTTTTGTTTTTCTCAAGGAAAATTGGACTTCTAATGCCTCAAGTGGATTTCATGGTTTCTCATATGTCTCAAAGAAACCTCATACCAAGTTTTAAGCCTTGCAACACAAACTTGCTCAATCAATCAGCTAGATGATTGAAAATAACTATATTGGTTAAAAAGTCAACTTTGACCATTTTATAGTCAAACTTCAAGATATTTGGTCAACATCAAGATTTTGAAGTCAAATTCATCATTTGATCAAGGGTTGATCACGATTCATCAAGAAAACTCAAGATTCATCAAAAGTCAAAAGTTACTAAATTAGGGTTTTCTTTAAGAGAAGTCAATTGAACTTTAACCAAGCATAACTTTCACATACTTCATCAGAAATTTCTAAACCAAAGTCTATATTGAAGGAAATTCAATTCTCTACAACTTTGCCTCTCTAAGCTCAAGGCCATAAAATTCTTCATTTGATAGATATGGGCCAAAACATTAGAGATCATTTTAATAGTCAACAAAAAGACACTTTTTATCAAAACACTTTACATCAAGATAAAGGCTTCAAACGAAATAATTACCAACATATAGGTTGTAGGGGATATCTTGAGCTTTCCAAAGAGTCCAAGATCATATTCATATGATAAAAATTGAGAGAGTTATGATTGGTGCAAGTTGGGTAATTTTGAGAAAATGCATGAAGTTCAAATTGAGCAAATTTAAATTTTTGGGCTAATGAGCTTATCTTTTAAGGTCCAAACGTGTTCCTGACCTCATAATGGACCTTTAAATCCATTCATACATAATTTTAATTTTTATTTCATTTATTTTGATTTTTGTTCATTTAAATTCAAAATTAAATTTAATAAATGTATAAGGCATAAAAGGCTCGTGATCTGAATCTTTTGGAGGCCCAAGGTCATGCTGCAAACCGTGTAGACTTATTTGTGAATCAAATATTCATTGGTTTTGTAATATTTCAACTTAATTTCAAACAAAATCAAAGATATGGTTTCATATGATGTCCAAGCCCACCATTTAACCTAATCTTTTCTCCTATAAGTACACTACATGTTCAGGCCAAAAGAAACAGGCGAGGCTGCCCAAGAAACAAGGATTTTGAGATTGGAAATTTGCAAGGAAAGGGTTGACCTCAAATTCCAGCTTTCATCCATCCTCAAGGCTAGGTAACCATTAAAATCAATCCTTGAGGTATCGTAGAGTAAGTTCCAATCATTCTTGATGATCAAATGTGCCTAAAACATGCATTCAAAACATCATCAGTTTTGCATATATTATGAAATTCATAATTCAATAGTTATGATGCTTGATTTAAACTAATAGCTTCAACATATTCCTGAGATAAAATAGCACAGGTTTTATCCCCTGCATGAGGCCAGAATATTCAATCATCATTATTGCACCATGTTGCTTTATTTTGATCATATCTCACTGTACAGGTTGAATTAGCCAAGAAGAATTACACCATTGGATTCACAAGGGTCGGATTAGGGGGATATGCCCCCTCTTAATCACTAACTCGTATTATTTTTGCAGGTTGGTATTTGACCTCACTGGAGAAGACAACCGGAGCTAGGGCTCCGGCGCTTCCCTGGTTCCCTTGTTTATTATTTATTTATTGGTTTGTGTTTTATAACAGAGTTGAAGTGCAATGCAGTTGGTTAAGATGGAGGCATGTAATGTGAAGGGAGTGGGTTCAATCCATGTGTCTTGCAATATTTTTTGTTATTTTTCAAACTAACGCGCAAGCTTATTCTATATTGATCAATTCCTATTTTATATCACAATCAACACACTGGCTCAGTGGCAAGGAAGCGTGCATGTGACTTTAGGGGCGTGGGTTCAACACCCACCCCATTTAAAATATTTTACCCTATTTTTTCTAACCTAATTTCCTTTCTTTTTCTTTTCTAACCCTCATTATTTTTAATTAATCAATCATTAACTAACCTAATCTTTTTTTTATTAATACTAATAAATTAGGATTGGGGTTTTAGTTAGTAATTAAATTTTTCTTATATATTTTTATTTACTAAATTAATTAATTAATCAACCTTTTTCTTAAATATTAAAATCAATTAGAATTTAGGTTTTTATTAATTATTGTCACTTAAATTATTTTCTATAAAATACCAAAAATATTAATACTTAGAACTTTAGGTCTTTTAAACATTTTTTTAAAACATTTTCTTATTTCTTTTTGCTATTTAAATTCATAGATCAAGTGTATAGGTCACGTTCTTAATTGTAATAGCGTAGATTTATCTTTTCTCGCCTTTTTTCTCTCTTCATATTATGTAACTGCTCACACGATGTAATAGCTTAGATTTAATTTCCGCACTTTACATTTCACACTTTATTTTCTACACATATTGAACTGCTAGTACCTAGGGCTTGTATGGAAAGACTAATAACTGAACTTAGAAAACCCTAATCTTCAAGATAATATAACTGAAACTAATATACTTCTCACACTTGCACCTCTAGGGTAACCTCTCTTGTTGCCTTATGAATGTTGGTCACGTCCCTCGAAAGTGGGGATACTTTAGTAAAAGACCCTCGATCAAATCATCATGTCCCTTTCAAATAAAGATCATAGTCCCTCGATGACCCTTTTAATTGTCCTACAAAATGATCTAGTCCTTACGAGTAAATGATGATAGTCCCTTCGCTACAATTGCTAAAGTATCCTTACATGTTGCCTTCGATGACCATATAACGACCCTACGCTTGTCCCTTCACATCCAATAGATACGTGTTGTACCCCTAAAATTTTCCCTCTCATTTTTCAATGCCTTTCTCACAAGAATTCTCAAGGTTCAAGTTTGCACAAGTACATTGAGGTTTTCCAGTACCAAGATTAAAAGGAAACTGTCAAAAAGGGAGAAAACAGATAAAAATAATATTTTGACAAATTTGGAGAAAAAACAAGTCTTCTTCGATTCAGCTCCTTCGATTGGCCTTTTGGCCTCTTTCGATGCAAGCTTGGCTTGCATATTTTGACTAGGCGTGGGCCTCTGGCACGTTGGTTTGGATTCACAAGGCACAAAGCCTCTTGTAGTCTCCTTCGATTCCAGGGCAAAAGGCTCCCTTTTAGCATCCTTCGATTTGCACTTTTTTGCCTCCTATATGCCTCTTTCGAATTTGGACATTTTGGCCTCCTACATGCACCTTTCATTTGGGCATGTGGTTCCTTCAGTAAAAGCTACTGGTCACACCTTTCGTTTGAACATAGATATTTTACATGTTGGCATAAAGTCATAAGGCAGGGACCCCCTATGTACACTCTTTCATTTGGAAAAATGTGACCCCTGGCAGACAAGCTTTCGATTGGACAAGAGCCACCTACATACAAAGTTTCGATTGGAGTTTTGATTCCCTTTGAATCAGCATCTTTCGAACCCAACTCTGGATCCTTCGAAGCAAGTTTGAGCAAATCTCATGGCCTTACCCTAATTGTCAGGCTATGTTGCTTCCAAATCTTTACATAATCAGAAGCTTGTACAAAGATTTGAAGGTTTATCCACTGGATAATATCATTCTTGGATGAAATGGCAAAAGACTACGTACCCTTTCTTCATAAAGAGTACTTTAATCACAAAATCATCTCTCAACCTGATTTTTGTCTGAGCACAAGCAATGCCAAAAGGAATAAGTCAAATCTTCTGTACCCAACTAACATCAGGCCCCCACTTGTACTTTTTTGTTTTCATATTTTATTATTTTTTGCAAAGCTGACTACTTCAACATCTCCGAAGCATTTCCTCTATAAATAGAGGAACCATGAACAAAGAAAGAGGTCCAGATTTTGTAGTGTGGAAAGAATCTTCAAAAATCATAAAGCTCTCAAACACTTAAATACTTGTGAAAACAAAAACCTAGAATCTAATATTTACCTCTTTCGATTCTGAAAAGTCCCACACACTTTTCTTCCCCCTCGAATCCAACAAGAAAGAACACCACACCTGTTCTTCTCCTTCAAACCCAGAATCCTAAACACTTGTCTCCTTCGAATCTGAAGCCTCCTTACATCTTGTTACTCTTTGAATCCAGCAAGAAAAACATTTCATTTGTTTTTCTCTTTTGAATCCAGCAGTAGAGAAGCTAGCTTCGCTCCTTCCCTTCGAATCCAGGGACATTCCAGGCAACCACCTAAAGGCCCAACACACATTCCAGCCTCCAGCAAGGTAATTTGTTCCAAACCTTGAGCTTTTTGTTTCTTGTATAACATGTAAATAAGCTTTTCTTTTGTTTCAAGCATGTACATACCGTTGTTATTTTCGTTTCCACCCTTTTAATATGTTTTCAGAGCTAACCCCTTTCGTTTTGCTTCTTATTTACCTAAACATGCATTAAGTATTAAACTGGTTGTAAGGCAATGCTAGCATGGCCTTAGGCCATGTTGCTATTTAAGAGTTCAAACGAAAGAAACAGGAAACAAGAAGTAGGAAATGAAGCTCCAGGCTTCTACCTCATTTTCCAGGTAAAACGAAAGAGGCAACCAGAAGGCACACTGTGATACGGTGGGAGAATTGACTTGAGGTTTTGCATTTTGTATTCGCAAATGTTGCGGTTTAGCAAGAGTCGTCACCGACTTTTCTTTTATCCAATAAGGAAAGACCTTTTAGAGATGTTTTTGAGTTTGGGGGGTAGATTATGAAAAGGGAAGGAATTAGAACCCTTTTCATCCATGGTTTTCCATGGGCTCTTAGTTACTTGCAAGATCACTTGCTTTTGTTTGAAAATGTGCTTAGTGTGGTTTTTGAAAGTATTTTGAAAAGGTGTCATCGTTTAGGCAAACTTTGCAATGATTCCCGTTCGTAAGAATGTATGCAAAGTGTTGAGCGTTTGAAAATATTTCAAGGTTTGGAAAATGTTTTGAAGTTGTGTTTGAAAGTGTATGTGATTATTTTTGAAAATAGCAAGGATGTTTATTTTGAAATTGAGCAAGTAACTAAAAGTAATTTACCTACTCAAAAGGTCTTAGATGTGCTTTTCCTCCTCCTTTAGACGTTGCTACCTTACCATTGATTTGGAAAGAAGCCCCATCGTTGGATGTGAAGGGACGGGCGTTGGGTCATCGTATGATTATGATAGAAATGTTGTGAGATGTCTTAGCATTTTTCCTTAGGGACAAAGATCATTTCGAAAGGCAACTTTGATAGCGTCATCGAGGGACTATGATCTTGTATTTTTCGATTTGTTTGTGCTAAGACATCCCACATGCATAACATGGCCATTTTTGTAAGGCAACAAGTGAGATTATCCTAAGGGTGCATATGTGCAAGTGTGTTTGATTTGCATGCATTTAGTCTTGATTAAGGTTGTCTATTTTGTTGTTTTTATCTTTCCATACACGCCTAATTACTAGCATTTACATTTGAAAGCGATAAATTGCAGAAATGTAAAGTCTTACGCTATTACAATATTTAGGAGATGGGGGTACAAATTTATGAATGGGGGTTACAAGTAAAAATAATTCCTAAATTACTATTACAACCATATTGAAATGCATAAGAATGTACAAGAAAATGTGAAACGATCTTGTCTTGTTTTAAGAAACTATTTTTGGTCTTTCGTTTTAAGAAATAAAATAAAGTGTGAAGGAAATCCTTTTGATGTTTGCTGATTAATAGAATGAAGAGTGATAGCAAAAATAATAAAAAAAGGAAAAAAGAATCAGCGTGTTGCTGATAAAATGAAGTCAGAGGTTCTGACCCTGGCACGCTGCAAAAAAGAAACCTGTTAGTGAAAATGTATAAGGTCAGAGGCTCTGAACCCACTAGGAACACAGTAGTTTTCAGAAGTTCTGATACCATTGGCAACAAAACATGCTTCAGAAGTTCTGATACCATTGGAAACTAAATAGACTTCAGAAGTTCTGAGACCACTGACAGAACTTGGTCTCTCTGTCTCTATGCTAGTCAGAACATCTGCAACTTGGTAATTTCTCCACAAAACAGAAAGATGTGCATATAACAGTTATAACAGGTGTCATAGCGTTTCAGAAATAGGAAATATCAGAACTACAAATCAGAGGCACGTATGAATTTGCTAATCCTAATTCTGAGTTCTAATTCCTTCAAGAGATTCTGAACTGATTTATTCCCTACTTAGGCAGACAGAATGCATGAAATCTCAGAATATGTATGACACCAAAAACATGATATCTACATTGTATCTGAGCATGTAAATCTGGTAATGCTTTAAGTAACGTGATAAGAGTCAACAAAAGCTTACCTTGCAGCTGAGAAGATTCTATGGAATAGAGGTTGGTCCTGAATTCTGATGAGGTTCTGAGCAACTTCTTCACGTACTCGGCAGGATGGAGGTTCTCAACTTCTGGTACAACAAAAAAGGTGATGTTATGATTTATTTGAGCAGATGGATGGAGAATGTAAGGTAGTATGAAGACAGGAGTTAAGGCAGATTCTATTATGTGAATCAAAAACTGCGTGGATGGTTTTAGTCAGGAAATATTTGAGAACAAGTGGAGTCTTGAATGCAAGGAATCAAAAGTTAATAAGGTTTTATGTGTTGTGTTTACAGTTCTTGGAACTCTTAGAATTTTGGCAGGGATTCAAGGCTTTTCTTTCTCAAAATTTTGACCTCTTTCCTAAATTTTTTCTGGACCCCTTCTCAGTGACCAATGGTGTTCTATTTATAGGCAAAGTTTTGTGGGTTTGAAATGTCAAGTAGCGCCAACATCATACGCTAGATACTGACTTGCTCTTGAAGCAAGTTCAAAAAGGTGTGATAGTTGACAGTTTTTAGCCTTGGCTAGATTAGCAAGCATGGATTAAGGAAAAGTGAACCCACAAGCAAAAAGTAGCGCATGGACCCTTACCTAATTCTATACAAAAGTATTTCTACACTACACGTGGAGAGATCCTTTGGACAAAGACTCAAAAGAGATTGTGAGCATTAATGAGGACTAAATGATGATGAGATTTGTCAAAATCAGAAATCCTATAATGTGAGATTTTGCATCATTGCTTAAATCTGATTCAGAAGTTCCATTTCAGCGTAGTCTAGAACAAAACACCCCACTTCTGATTTTAGTATCCTGTTGCCTCAGCATACTCTGAAGGATTCCCCAGGCTTTCCAGTGACCTTCTTTGATTTACCTTTGGAAACTCTGGATTAGAAGTTCTGCTTCAACGTAGCATCCAATCTTCGGATCCTCTTACCTTCTGGCTCCACCATGTTTTGAAGGAACTTTTGGGCTTCGTATTACGCTTTATTACCTTCTTTTCATTACCCTAGCAAACTCTGACTGAACTTGCGTAGATGCTGAAGAGCCATGTTCTGATTGAAGACTATGTGCTGAACCATGTTTACAACTTCTGACTGCACCTGCCTGGAGGCTGGCTCAGAAGTTCTGAAGTGTCATTTTTTCTTAAATACTTAGAAAAAATCCCACGTATTTAGAAATTTGGCTTTTCCATAGTAAATTTGACTTTTGAATTTTTTGATGATACAAACTTCATATTCCAACATGTCTTGATGAAATATGATTTCAGAGATTTGATTCTGATCAGAAAGTCAAAGTTTGACCTTTTGACGTGCCAAATGATCATCTTGCCCTTGTGAGTGATTTTCTTGGAAAAAATGATAATTCAAGGCTTGGAATTGGATGGAAGCGAACTTGAGGACATAGAGTGATTACTTGAGAAAAGAGAGGGCAAAGTTTGGGGTACAACAACTGCCCCTATTCAATCTTCTTAAACCTGAAGAGTCAGATTGACGAGTCTGCCATTCGTGACTTGAAGGTGAAAGATTATTGAACATTAGAGTGCCCAGAAATTTGCACTCGAAGATGAATCGTGAATGGGCTTATAGATGCCATTTGGAGGAATGGTGATAAACGTTGGAAAAAGTATCAACACAAATCTTCTTGTCGATTTATACTAAAACTTGATGTTTTACCTGGGAGAAAAGGGGTTAGTAAAATGCAGATGCTTGCATGATGTTCACCAGATATGGTATCATGCTAAATGCATTTGTATGTACATGTTATGATGTATGAATGTGAAATATGTATTTTCGTTCTGGAAAATAAATCCCTGACTACTGCTGAGGAAATCTTTGGAGGTCGAATCCCTGATTGCCTATTGGAGATGAAGAATATGCATATCTTCAAATTTTGTTGAAAGGATGCTTTTGCTGGGGAAGATTACTCCAATGTTAGCTGTTATCTGGTCGGATCCAGGCTTCACAGTTGCTGAGGATGAAGTAGTCGACTGTTATCTGGTCGGGTCCAGGTTTCACAATCACTTACTGGAGGATGAGACGAATTAATTGTTACCTGGTCGAATCCCATGCTTTACAGAAAATTCCTTGAAATTGAATAGTTATCTGGTCGGATCCAGGCTTCACCACAACTTGCTTGGGATATGGAAGTTAACTGTTATCTGGTCAGATCCAGGCTTCATAGTAACTTGGAATGGGAACTACTATCTGGTCGGATCCAGGCTTCATAATAAACTGTTTGAAAACTGTTATCTGGTCGGGTCCAGGTTTCACAGATTTTTGAGGTTGATAAGGTTAATTGTTATCTGGTCGGGTCCAGGTTTCACAATAAACTACTTGGGGATTTAGTTGTTATCTGGTCGATTTCCAGGTTTCACAATGAATCTCTGAGGATGATTTCTATCTGGTCAGATCCAGGCTTCGTAACGGCTTTCTTGAAAGTACGGAAATGAGGATTGATATCCGGTCGGGTTAAGGTTTCTCAGCCATTTGTTGGGGATAGAGAGACAAATCTAATGGGAAAAGAAGTTAAACCTTGGTCAGATTGAGTTTAGGTTCTTCTATATATTTGAAGAGTTAGGCTATTATCTGGCCGGGTCCAGGCTTCAGTAACTCAAACTGTTATCTGGTCGGGTCCAGGTTTCAGTAATTGAAGAAGTTAAACTGTTATCTGGTCGGGTCCAGGCTTCAGTAACAACTTGATAATTGTACTAATATCTGGTCGGATCCAGGCTTCAAAGCATCTTGGAAATAATATAGGCTTTGTTGAAGGCTTTATTGGGGGTCAGGGGTTGTGGCCCTGTGATTTGCAGTCATTTGAAAGGGAAATTCAACCTGGAGAGTATAGACTCAGTCGGGTAAGATAGACTCAGTTTGGGGAGGATACATCCAACTAGGGATGACGGGCTTAGCCGGGGATGATGGGCTCATCTGGGGATAAAAGACCTTGGTTGGAAGATATACTCCACTGGGGATGAAAACCTCAGTTGGAGAAGATATACTCAATTGGGGATGATGGGCTCAGCCGGGAAATTTGGACTCGCTGGGGAGTATATACTTAGCTGGGGAAATAACTCTGTTGGGAAAATAAACCCTGTTGAGGAGGTGAATTCCCTTTAGGAAGAGATCTCCTAGGCTTTAGCTGGGGAGAAAGTTGCCAAGAGGTTGAGACTCTGGCCGAGGATTATCCCGTGTAAGGAGATTTTGTGGGCAACTCTGTTGGGGAAAGGTCTATTGTTACCGCCCTGGTGGGGATAATGATGATGACATAAATCTGTGGGGCTATTTCACATACATTAAAAGAGATGCTTACTGCTGTTGTGCGCTGATGCTTTGTTGATGCTGTTGCTTGGCAGGACACATGTGCCAAATAGATTTAATTATGTTCATATGCATATGTTCATTCAATTTTAGTCATTGGATAATTTGTATTCAAAACAGAGATAGATAATTTTGTAATTCGAAGTATATTTGTATTGATATTTTGCCCATGAGTAGGCGTTTTTGTACATAGAGACAAAAATCCCAGTAAGAGGAAATCGCCAAAAAGGAAAACAAAATTGAGAAATGAAAACGAATAGCCATGTGAAATGATCTCATTGCCTTCCATCTCTACTATTGCCCCAATGTCTTCGAACATCCTTTGCCATTGATTGAAATTGATTGGATTGATCCTGGACCATTTGAACTTGGACCTTGGTGATCGAATTTGACCGTGTTAATTTCACGGGACATAGTCGTACGCTTTTAATCCTTAACTTTTGCCTGGATTGCCCTTTCGGGTTTTCAGCCCAACAGGATACCCCTTTTTGCCCAAGTCTCCCTTTCAGGTTTTCAACTTGCCGGGTGTACAATTTTTTTCACATATCCCTAAATTTTTCCCAAACCTTTTGGTTTGCCGGGATGCCCTTATTTTGCTTAGGCGTGTCAACCTAACGGGTCTCTTCTGCGTAGTATTTTTTGACTATGTCCGCGTTTACCGGATGCGGGAAATCTTCGCCATCCATGGTAGTCAGTATCATGGCACCTCCAGAGAAAACTCTCTTGACAACAAATGGTCCTTCATAAGTAGGAGTCCACTTGCCCCTGGGGTCGCCTTGTGGTAGAATGATGCGTTTTATCACCAAGTCACCAGCTTGATATACCCTGGGCTTAAACTTTTTGTTGAATGCCTTGATCATACGTTTTTGATACGCTTGACCATGACAGACAGCAATCAGTCTTTTCTCGTCAATCAAATTCAATTGATCCAACCTCGTTTGAATCCACTCGTTTTCGCCTAAGTCGGTCTCAATCATAATCCTCAACGAGGGAATCTGAACTTCCCTTGGCAGAACAACTTCCATGCTATAAACCAGAGAGAAAGGAGTTGCCCCGGTTGATGTTCGAGCCGAAGTGCGGTAGCCGTGGAGGGAAAACGGTAACATCTCATGCCAGTCTTTGTATGTTACCACCATCTTTTGCACAATCTTCTTGATATTTTTGTTGGAAGCTTCCACTGCACCGTTCATCTTGGGTCTATACAGCGAAGAATTGTGATGCTTGATTTTGAATTGAGTGCAAAGCTCAGTAATCATAGCATTGTTGAGGTTAGTCCCATTATATGTAATGATCCTTTCAGGAATACCGTAACGGCATATGAGGTTATGTTTGATAAACCTGGCTACCACATTCTTGGTTACTGAGGCATATGAGGCAGCTTCGACCCATTTGGTAAAATAGTCGATGGCGACAAGGATGAAACGGTGTCCGTTGGAAGCAGTAGGTTTAACTCTCCAATCATGTCAATGCCCCACATTGCTAATGGCCACAGAGCAGTCATGACATGGAGAGGAATAGGAGGTACATGGACCTTGTCAGCGTAGATTTGGCATTTGTGACAAGTCCTAGAGTGTTGATGGAAATCGGTTTCCAAGGTTGACCAATAATAACCAGCTCTTAGGATTTTCTTGGCCATAGTATGTCCACTGGAATGTGTTCCAAAGAGGCCATTATGCATATCTTCCATAATTTCCTCTGACTCCTTCTTGTCCACACATCGGAGTAGAGTAAAATCGTGGTTGTGTTTATATAGAATTTTGTTGCTTAGAAAGAATTTATCCGAAAATCTTTGCAAGAACTTTTTATCATTGATGGAAGCCCCCTCGAGATATTCTTGTACCTCAAGATACCTCCTCACCTCATGATACCATGGTTTTTCTTCGTCGGTGTCGAGCTCATTGCAATGCACAGGTTCATCAAATCTCTCAATCATAATCATGGGAGCTTCGTTGTCCCACCTGATTTTGAACATAGAAGACATAATGGCCAAAGCATCAGCCAATTGATTCTCTTCTCTAGGAAAATGCTCAAAAGTGATCTCTTCGAAGTATGATATCAGAGTCAACACAAGCTCCTTGTAAGGAATGAGGTTAGGATGCTTAGTGTCCCATTCCCCCTTTACCTGGCTAATCACTAAGGCAGAGTCTTCAAAAACACTCAGGTGTTTAATTCTCAAATCAATGGCGGCTTTCAATCCCAGGATGCATGCTTCGTATTCCGCCATGTTATATATACAATCAAAGCATAATCTGGATGTGAAGGGAGTATGGCAACCCTCAGGAGAGATAATTACAGCGCCTATTCCATTTCCCAGAGTGTTGGAAGCCCCGTCAAAAACCATGGTCCATCGGGATCTCGGTTTAGGTCTGTCATACGGTCCCGGTTTTGCACAGTCGGTCACCAACATAATGTCTTCATCCGAGAAGTCAAAATTTAGAGATTGATAATCATCAACAACTTGGTGAGCCAAATGGTCTGCCAATGTGTGTGTGTGTGCACATGTAAGATACATGGCTATTAAAAAAAGTAATAAAGAAAATAAAAGACAATGAACATAAAATTTGAATGCAAAGAGGTCCAATGGTTTATATTAAATGATCATATGATAGATGAAACATGAGAAAAACCCTTAACAAATGGACCAAAGTTCCCTAGGCAAGGCACATGGCTTAGAAGTCGTTGTTTGGAAATAATATTACAGACATAGAGTTCTTGAATTGACAGAAAAAGTAAACAGTAATTACTCCTCAGTGAAAGAAACAGGGATGAAATCCTTTTCATGCCAATTATTGAGCTTCTTTTTTGTTGTTGGGTAGATCCAGTCTTCAAAAGCACACTCATCATCAGAGTCTTCTACAACGTTCACTTTAAGATTTTTGAGGTGGAGAGGCGGCTTTCCAGCACGAGCACTTCTTACTTCTTTCTGAGCTTGGGAGGTGAAACCTAACCCAAACTTGTCTGCCTTGAACGGGATGTCGAGGAGTTGACCCCACATCACATTGTTTCCTTCTTCTACCACAGCACGGACATCCTTAAGAGAAACCATCTTGGGAATAACTTTATCAGCTCTTGGAGTGTCGGAGGAGATTTTGGTGGCGGCCACAACTTCAAACGTCTGGAAAGGAGTTTTTATGAATTTGCCATCCATTTCTACGTATTTGAAAGAATTGAGATGGCTTACCATAAATTCTTCCTCGCCGCAAATAGTGACAACCTTCCCTTGAACTGGATATTTTAACTTCTGGTGGAGAGTAGAAGTGACCGCACCTTCCCCATGGATCCATGGGCGCTCAAGCAAGCAAAAATACGCAGGTCGTATGTCCATTATATATAATGTGGAGTTTAAAATCTGTGAACCAACCTTAATTGGGAGATCCACCTCTCCATGAACCATCCTTCTCGACCCATCAAATGCCCTCACAATAATATTACTTGGTTTCAAAACCAAACCTTCACAGTCTAGCCGATCTAAAGCGCCTTTAGGTAACACATTTAAAGATGAGCCGGTATCCACCAAGACATGAGCCAAAGTTGTCCCTTTACATTCAACAGAAACATGCAAGGATTTTTTGTGATTCTTTCCCATGGGAGTTAAATCTGCGTCGGAGAACCCCATACCATTGTCAGCTTTCAGACTTGCTACGCAGTTCTTAAATTGATCGGTTGTGGTTTCTTGAGGCACATGAGCCTTCTTCAAAAACTTAATCAAAGCTTGTGCATGGGCGTCGGAACATAGCAATAAGGACAACATTGATATTTTAGAAGGGGTTTTCCCCAACTGCTCCACTATTTTGAAGTCTCTTTTCTTGATGATCTTCAGAATCTCCTCCATCTCTTGAGTGGATGGTTCTTCCATAACAAACTTTTTAGTAGGTTCCTCTTCCCTAGAAGGGTCACCTTCTTTCCCTTTCCCTTTAGTATTGGCATTAGAATTGCCATTGGTTATGCAGACTGGAACTGTGGTAGTGGTTGGTGGTGAGATAATAGGGGAAAAGATCCTTCATGTTCTTGTGACCTTACTAGAACTAGTAATATTAGTAACACCAGTTTCATTATCGTCAAGCCAAGAATCTTGTTTTACCCCATGGTAATAAACCTCGACACCGTAATTCCATGGCACTGCTTTATCAGAGGCGTATGGAACAGGTCCGGCAGCAGTGATTATGAGAGGAGCAATGATTGGTTCGTTCGAAATCCTGATAGGACCTTTGGACGAGATCCTAAGAGGTTTGTTTGAAATTATTATGATGGCCAAATCTTCAGCTTTGTCGATTGAATTTTTTATGGTGGGAATATTTTCGAATAGAATCTCGCGGCTATTTATCAGGCGTTGCACACCTTTCTTTAGTATCTCGCATCCATTTTCTTGTTGATCACAACAGGCACAATCTTTGGAACATCCAGGAAATACACCTGCTTTTAGCAAATTAGCTTTCACAATGGTCAAAGGAGTTATTAAATCTTCAACAGAAGCGATAAAAGTAACATCATCAATAATTAACCCCTTTGCCATGTTTTGGAATCGACGCAGTTATCACGTTTGGAGTAGCGGGTGGATCAAACTCAATTGTCTTATTATCTATTAGATATTGAATTTTGTTTTTCAATGCCCAGCACTGATTGGTCTCATGGCTGGGGCTGTTGGAATGGTATGCGCATTTCGCATTCGGTTTGTAATTAGGTGAGGAAACATCAGGGTTGGGTGGTGAATTACGCAGAGTCACCAAATTGGCCTTTAGCAGATGTTGTAAGGCTTGTGATAATGACATGCTTATTCTTGTAAATTGTCGCCGGGGAACTTCAGGTCTCTGATTGTTAGAGGGTTGCCTTTGAGTAGGTTGAGGGTTGGGAATTAATATAGCATTTACATATGAATGATGGTTCTTCTTGGTATGGGCTCTTGCCCCATACACAACATTTGCTTCCTTTTTTCCAGTGAAGGGCCTTCTGACGGAGCTGGATGTGGAACCAGATGCCATAGGAATTTTGCCGCTTCTAATACCGCTTTCAATCCTTTCACCAGTTAAAATCAACTTGGTGAATTCGGATGAAGAACTTCTAATTAACAGGTCAAAGAATAGACCATTTAACGTACCCATAAACATATCAACTAGTTCTCTTTCGGTCAAAGGTGGCTAGACCCTACTGGCAAGGTCCCTCCATTTTTGGGCATATACTTTAAACCCTTCATCACTTCCCATGGTCATATTCTGAAGCTGAACTCTCGTTGGTGCCAAGTCGGTGTTGTATTGATACTGGTGATAAAAGGAAGTGGCCAAATCCTCCCACGTATGGATGCGGGAACCTTCTAATTGATAAAACCACTCTAACTGAGTTCCAACTAGACTCTCCTGGAAAAAGTGAATCCACAATTTTCTGTCAGCAGTGTGTGGTTGTATTTTGCATACATAAGATCTTAGATGTAGTTTGGGACAGGAGACCCCATCATACTTGGCGAATACTGGTGTTTTGAACTTATAAGGAATGAAGACCCCAGGAACTAGGCCCAAATCACTAAAATCCAAGCCATGCACAGCTTGAATTTCAACTGCCTTTAGCCTATCCTCCAACTCTTTGCACTTTTCCTCACCAGCAGGTGGGTACTGTTCGTCAAAGTGATCCTCATCTTCAGAAGCTTGATCATTCACACCTTCAGCATGGGTGTTTCTTGCCTCTTCTGCTTGGTTCTCATCCTCCTCAGAGGAGTCTTCGACTACTTGCACTTGGCGAATCTGTTCTTTGAATCTCTTCCCCATGTTGATGAGGGCCTTCTTTTTATTATTTTTGGTTGTTAATACTATCATTAGCTCTTATTTCCCTTTGGACAAGGTCATCAGGGTGACTTGGAACTGAACATTCTGAGCTTGCAAGTCCTTCACTGTCTGTTCAAGATCCATCCTTACTGAAATAAACAGTAGAAAGATGAGGAAACCTGTTGTGAAAATCTTGCTTATGATATGATGCATGAATATGTATATGCGAATGATTTCAAGGATTTAAAGAATTTAAATTTGTATAGACAAAGAGTGAACAAACATTAACTTGCATTAAAGAGTTATGATTTGAAATACAAACACGCCTCTTGGGCTTACAACAACAGAAATAATCATAAAGTAAACTCCTAAGACAGAAAAGTTGTGCGCATCCTCTTTGGTGCAATGTAGGTGTTTAAACTCCTTTCTTCATGAAGCTCCCTTGTAAGCTCTAATATCTTCTTCTAGATCTCATAGAACTTATCTTCAAAGGTGTCTCACTCTCCTTTTAACTGAATCCAAGCGTTTTGAAAATCTTTAAGAGAAGTAGGCATATCAGGATAGAGGATAGTATGTGGAACGTCTCCCTCAACTACTGGCTCCATGATAACAGGTAAAACGGCTTCATAAGGCATCTTAAGAATTTGAGCGCGAGCCCGCACCCATTTAAGATAAGGTTCCAAAGGAATGGAATTCTTACGCCCCAGCGTCTTGCTATCATTTTTGTTAACCATACTCAAAGATCGTATAAATCTTTGACGGTAACCTTGGGTATCGCTTTCGTAGTCAAACGCAATTCCTTGGATGAGTACCTCATGAGGGCCATCTCTCCTAGCGTATCCAAATTGTCGCAAAGCTAAACAAGGGTTGTAAGTAATGCCTCCCCTAATTCCAAGTAGAGGGACATTAAGGAACTCCCCACGGTGATCAATGATGGTAATGTCTTCCAAAGGGCGATAATACCAACGGATATCAGCATGTGAAAGTGACATCAATCTTTTAGACCACCTCATACCTTGTTCATTCTTCAAAACGGATCGAGGTAGGTGCGAAATAAACCACCTAGCCAAAAGAGGAGTGCAACACATCAAAGTCCCTCTTTTCTTCAAAGTACGAGAGTGAAGAGAATGCAAGATGTCTCCAAGCAGTGTAGGCACCGGATTACGAGATATGAAAACTTTGATTGCATTTATATCTATGAGTTGGTCAGGATTGGGAAATAGTACCAACCCATATACGAGAAGAGCCAAAATATCCTCAAAGGCTTATAGATCCAAAGTACTCCAACACTCTTGAGCCTTCTCCAACAAAAACTTCGCTAGGAACCCTTTGACACCACTCCTTGTTACCCAATTTGCTACTATGTCTGATGGTTGCAAATGTAGAGCTCGAGCAATTTCCTCAGGTTTAGGGTCTCTTTCAATACCGTTGAAAGGTAATTGATCAGGAATAGGGGTCCCCATGAGTTGAGAAAATTCTTCCAAAGTGGGCACAAGTTGGTAATCGAGAAAAGTGAAGCAATGATGCAAAGGGTCGAAGAATTGGACAAGCACCTTTACCATATCTTCTTCAATTCTTGAGGTGACAAAACTAAGGAGTCGACCATGCCTTTTGGTAAATGGAGAATCTTCAGGGATCCTTGATACTAAATCCTTGAGTTGTGTAGGTATCCTCACGAGACTGACTTGGATAGTGTTCCTACGAGTGAAATCCATGTCCTACAAAACAGAACAAAGATGAATTCCAAAAATCCTTGAAATGGTTAGTGAGAATGCTTACGATGTTCATGATGTTTATGTATAAATATATATACAAACAAAGCAAGCAAGTCCTTAGGTTTAGGCTTGCATGGAGTCTCATAGGTAAGTACCCTCTTGAAGTTTAGTTGGCTCAAACCTGTCCTAGTAATAGTAACCAGGTTCTAAGGAACTTAATATCACTGGTTTGTTTTCTCGGGCATTATTTCAGCGCAAGCCTCTTTAATGGCGACCGAAATATCCCCAAAAAATAAACCTCAATGAGTGTAGTATCGAGTATCTACCAACTTCGGACTGCACCAAAGCCGGTCATCTCACTACGTCCTAATGGCCAAGTTGATCAAGTAAAGGTTCTAAAAGTCAGTTAGTGCTTCATGACATCACTCAGCGGCCCCGTATTCTCCTTGACTACTCAAGGGCTACCGGTACCCACAAATATGTCACACTAACGTAGCTATTGCTTAGACCGTGTCGGTATACCCCGCACAGTTTCCACAACGTATTGCTACTTACCTATAAGGTATCCCAAATTTGGGTGGAGGATTCAAACCCAAACAAAGAACCAAAAATGTAAAGCATACAAGTCAAACAGAGAAAGCAAATAAATGTGATCTAACCCTAAGGTAACCCCGCTTTTAGAAACTAACTATTCCCCAGCAGAGTCTCCAGTTCTATGATACGGTGGGAGAACTGACTTGAGGTTTTACGTTTTGTGTTTGCAAATGTTGCGGTTTAGCAAGAGTCGCCATCGACTTTTATTTTATCCAATAAGGAAAGGTGAAAAAAGCAAAAGAAATACCTTTTAGAGATGTTTTTGAGTTCGGGGGGTAGATTATGAAAAGGGAAGGTATTAGCACCCTTTTCATCCATGGTTTTCCACGGGCTCTTAGTTACTTGCTAGATCACTTGCTTTTGTTTGAAAATGTGCTTAGTGTGGTTTTTGAAAGCATTTTGAAAAGGTGCCATCGCTTAGGCAAACTTTGAAATGATTCCCGTTCGTAAGAATGTATGCAAAGTGTTGAGCGTTTGAAAATATTTCAAGGTTTGGAAAATGTTTTGAAGTTGTGTTTGAAAGTGTATGTGATTGTTTTTGAAAATAGCAAGGATGTTTATTTTGAAATTGAGCAAGTAACTAAAAGTAATTTACCTACTCAAAAGGTCTTAGATGTGCTTTTCCTCCTCCTTTAGATGTTGCTACCTTACCATTGATTTGGCAAGAAGCCCAATCGTTGGGAGTGAAGGGACAGGCGTTGGGTCATTGTATGATCATGATAGCAATGTTGCGAGATGTCTTAGCATTTTTCCTTAGGGACTAAGATCATTTTGAAAGGCAACTTTGATAGCGTCACCGAGGGACTATGATCTTGTATTTTTCGATTTGTTTGTGCTAAGACATCCCACATGCATAACATGGTCATTTTTGTAAGGTAACAAGTGAGATTACCTTAAGGGTGCATGTGTGCAAGTGTGTTTGATTTGCATGCATTTAGTCTTGATTAGGGTTGTCTATTTTGTTGTTTTTATCTTTCCATACACGCCTAATAAATAGCATTTACATTTGAAAGCAATAAATTACTGAAATGTAAAGTCCTACGCTATTACAATATTTAGGGGATGGGGGTACAAATTTATGAATGGGGGTTGCAAGTAAAAATAATTCCTAAATTACTATTACAACCATATTGAAATGCATAAGAATGTACAAGAAAATGTGAAATGATCTTGTCTTGTTTTAAGAAACTATTTTTGGTCTTTCGTTTTAAGAAATAAAATAAAGTGTGAAGGAAATACTTTTGATGTTTACTGATTAATGGAATGAAGAGTGATAGCAAAAATAATGAAAAAAGGAAAAAAGAATCAGCGTGTTGATGATAAAATGAAGTCAGAGGTTCTAACCCTGGCACGCTGCAAAATAGAAACCTGTTAGTGAAAATGTATAAGGTCAGAGGCTCTGAACCCAGTAGGAACACAGTAGTTTTCAGAAGTTCTGATACCACTGGCAACAAAACAGGCTTCAGAAGTTCTGATACCACTGGAAACTAAACAGACTTCAAAAGTTCTGAGACCACTGGCAGAACTTGGTCTCTCTCTCTCTCTATGCTAGTCAGAACATCTGCAACTTGGTAATTTCTCCACAAAACAGAAAGATGTGCATAGAACAGTTATAGCAGGTGTCATAGCGTTTAAGAAATAGGAAATATCAGAACTACAAATCAGAGGCATGTATGAATTTTCTAATCCTAATTCTGAGTTCTAATTCCTTCAAGAGATTCTGAACTGATTTATTCCCTACTTAGGCAGACAGAATGCATGAAATCTCAGAATATGTATGACACCAAAAACATGATATCTACATTGTATCTGAGCATGTAAATTTGGTAATGCTTTAAGTAACGTGATAAGAGTTTACAGAAGCTTACCTTGCAGCTGAGAAGATTCTATGGAATAGAGGTTGGTCCTGAATTCTGATGAGGTTCTGAGCAACTTCTTCACGTACTCAGCAGGATGGAGGTTCTCAACTTCTGGTACAGCAAAAAAGGTGATGTTATGATTTCTTTGAGCAGATGGATAGAGAATGTGAGGTAGTATGAAGACAAGAGTTAAGGCAGTTTCTATTATGTGAATCAGAAACTGTGTGGATGGTTTTAGTCAGGAAATATTTGAGAACAAGTGGAGTCTTGAATGCAAGGAATCAAAAGTTAACAAGGTTTTATGTGTTGTGTTTACAGTTCTTGGAACTCTTAGAATTTTGGCAGGGATTCAAGGCTTTTCTTTCTCAAAATTTTGACCTCTTTCCCAAATTTTTTCTGGACCCCTTCTCAGTGACCAATGGTGTTCTATTTATAGGCAAATTTTTGTGGGTTTGAAATGTCAAGTAGCGCCAACATCATACGCTAAATGCTGACTTGCTCTTGAAGCAAGTTCAAAAAGGTGTGATTGTTGACAGTTTTTAGCCTTGGCTGGATTAGCAAGCAGGGATTAAGGAAAAGTGAACCCACAAGCAAAAAGTAGCACATGGACCCTTACCTAATTATGTACAAAAGTATTTCTACACTACACGTGGAGAGATCCTTTGGACAAAGACTCAAAAGCGGCTGTGAGCATTAATGAGGACTAAATGATGATGAGATTTGTCAAAATCAGAAATCCTGTAATGTGAGATTTTGCATCATTGCTTAAATCTGATTTAGAAGTTCCATTTCAGCGTAGTCTAGAACAAAACACCCCACTTCTGATCTTAGTATCCTGTTACCTCAGCATACTCTGAAGGATTCCCCAGGCTTTCCAGTGACCTTCTTTGATTTACCTTTAGAAACTCTGGATTAGAAGTTCTGCTTCAGCGTAGCATCTAATCTTCTGATCCTCTTACCTTCTGGCTCCAGCATGTTCTGAAGGAGCTTTCAGGCTTCGTATTACGCTTTATTACCTTCTTTGCATTACCCTAGAAAACTCTGACTGAACTTGCGTAGATGCTGAAGAGCCATGTTCTGACTGAAGACTATGTGTTGATTTTATTTTATTTTTTCCATTTTATATTTTCATGCACTTCAATATGGTTGTAATAGTGTAGGATTCTATCTTTCTGCATTTTATTACTTTTGTATGCTTGCTAGTAAAATAGGGAATGTATGGCAAGATAAAAACAGCAAGTAGACAACCCCTAATCAAAGACTAAATGCATGCAAATCAAACACACTATTCACACATGCACCCCTAGGGTTAACTCCACTTGTTTCCTAAAAATGGTCATGTTATGCATGTGAGACATCTTAGAAAAAACAATCAAAATACAAGATCATAGTCCCTGGATGACGCTTCAAATGTTGCCTTACAAATGATCTTAGTCCCTCAAGAGAAATGCTAAGACATCTCACAACATTGCTATTATGACTATACAAACGTTCCACGCCCGTCCCTTCACATCCAATGATGGGGCTTCTTACCAAATCAATGGTAAGATAGAAACATCTAAAGGAGGAGGAAAAGAACATTTAAGACCTTTTGAGTAGGTAGGTTGCTCCTAGTTGCTCGCTTGCTCACAACTAAAACATTTTATACACCAACACTTTCATTTTGAAATATTTTCAAAAGACAACACTTTGTATGCGTTCTTATAGAGACGAGAATCATTACGAAGACACCTTTTCAAAATCAGTTTAAAAAACAAACACTTCTTTGAACTATTTTCCAAACAACACTTTGTATGCGTTCTTATAGAAACAAGAATCATTACAAAGGCATGTTTTCAAAATACTTTCAAAACCACACCACAAAGCACACTTTCAAACAAAATCAAGTGATCTAGCCAGCAACTAAGAGCCCATAGATAACTATGGATGAAAAGGGTGCTAACAACTTCCCTTTTCATAACCTACCCCTCGAACTCTAGAAATAATCTCAAAAGTTCTTTCTTGTTCTTTTCATCCTTTCCTTATTGGATAAAAGAAAAGTCAGTGGTGACTATTGCTATCCGCAACAATTTCGATCAAATGCAAAACATCCAAGTCAGTTCTCCTACCGCGTTACAATAGGACTACCTACCAACTAATGGTATGGATAACACTATCTCTAAAGGAGAAGGAAAAGAATAAGAAAGACTTTAGTGGGTAAGAAACTCCTAATTTCTTGCTCACAAACTTTTCTCACAAACAATACACTTTTAAACAAATATTTTCAAAAATACTTTGTACACATTCTTGAGGACTGATACAAGAATTATTACAAAGTTATCCTTAAATTGGTATTTAAGATATTTTCAAACAAATTAGACACATACAAAGAAAGTTTTCAAAGTGAGCTAAGCGATTAAGAGCCCGTAGATGACCACGGATGAAAAGGGTGCTAACACGTTCCCTTTTCATAACTTACCCCCCCCGAACTCAAAATCTATCAAAGGTATTTCCTATTCTTTTCACCGTTCTTAAATATTGGATAAAAGAAAAATCAGTGGCGACTCTTGATATCCACACATTTAGATAAAACCAAAAAATCCAGTTCTCCCACCGTATTACACCTATCCTAATCACGGGGTAGTCTCAAGAAACCAAAACAGGAAGAAAACACTTCAAAATTACAAATACTTAGTCTTTCTTAAAAGCTTCGACCAAGAATAATACTCGGAGTTTCTTAGAAGCTTCCTCTAATAAAAATACTCACTCTTGCTTCACAACTTCGAGGAGAACAATAATTCTACCACATGTATTGAAAGATACAAGGGTGACAAACACCTACACAATACACAAGAGACTCTCAAAACCTAAGACTATTTTCTTCCCCTAATTTTACAATTTTTGAAAGATAAAAGTTGGCACTTTAGGTTTAGGTCTTCTCTTTAAATACACTTCTTTAATCCATGGGCTTCGATATTCTTTTTTGATCCACAAGTTGAGAGTTGTATCTATTGTGCAGCAAAATCTCCTTAAATCTTAGAACAACCAATACAAAGTTTCCTAAATTGTCTAAAGGATCCAATTTAGTAACTAATGTACAACTAAAGATATAAAAACTTGTTCCAGATAAAATCTTCTTGACCTACGAAATTAAGTGAAACATGTCCAATAGAAATATTTCAGAATCAAATCAAATCTGTCAAGATTTAAAACAACAGTGCCTGCTATATTTCAGAACCAGATCAAGATATCATGACATCTATCTAAAAACACACAACAGAAAAACTGTTATGATAGTTGATAAAGATACTTCAACATCTTATTCAACAACAACATAGAACAATGTTCAGAAACATGCCTAGCCAAAATTTAGCCAACCATGAAAACATATAACTAACAATCTCCCCCCTTTGACAAATTTTGTCTCAAACAACCAAAACCCAAAAACAAAACTAGAGAGAGGAACAAAACTACAAACACAAATTGCACATAAATGTATGAGAGATGCATCAGTTACACAACATCAATTACATGTTGATCATGTAAACTATGTACATGAGGAAGATGATGGATATTACTCCCCCTCAAACACATAATTAATTCTTGACACTGAGAGATAAATCTCCCCCTCAAGAACACAACACATGCAGCAGCTGTAGCCATACATAACTCAGAGCATAAGACACAATAATGCTCATAACTCAGACCACATAACCCAAGAGACAGGATGTTACAACATCCTATAGGACATCCTGCAGAAGCTACAATAGAAGTAGCAGCAACAGCATAAACAAGACAAACTGACACCCCTAAAGTGTTGCATAAAGCAAACAACACTTGAATAGACTCAATAACACCCTTTCTCCCCCTTTTTAGCCAAAACTTGACAAAAAGCATAGTGAAAAATCTGACAAACTAAGAATCAATAGAAGTATAAATTGATTCAAGGTAAACAAGGAAAGACTCAAGAGAAACTGACTCAATAACCTGACACTATGCTTGATACAAGAACAATTGTATCAAACTGGCTCAAAAGGAAGGAAAGAGAAAAAAAATAAAGACTTACCCAAAGAGAATCAAGCTAAGGTTAAAAGAAACTAAAAAAAAGACTCCAAAAGACTGACTCAATAAAATAGGAAACAAACACATCTTTTTTTGTTTTTATGTTATTATTTTTTTCCCGATGGCAACAGAATATAATAGCTATCCCACACACTCAATATTTATTAGCCACTGAGTCCGAATCATGTAAGATCACATGGTTCTTATTGAGGGACTTCACCTTGATAAGGTGTTTCCCTGTCCTGGATGTTTCAGTAGATGTTACAACATTTGTTAGAGTGTTAAACACTACTTTCAAAAACAAGAACCCACTTCCTTCTTGATTAATAGCAGAAAAGTTTTCTTTCACACAAATCATTATAAAAATGCAACTTGTGAGGATGGTGAGAATGTAAGGCTTTTAAATACAAGGAAGGTTACTTAGGTTGTAACGAAATCTTGCTTGTAACAACACTTCTAATTAATGAAAGCTTTTATGAAGAAATATAAACCTTAGTATCAGTGAACCACTCATCAAAGGATAAATACATGTTATTCTTCAGCTTTCTCTTTTCTCAAGCTTTGACTCCTTGAAAAATATTACAACATTTGAAATGACACTTACCATGTCATTCAACATGATTCGTATGAGATTGCACCCTCCAATAGGTAAAAGAATATAGTTGACAGACCGTGCAAACAGTTACTACAATAATTCTTCAGTAGTGCTATTCCAGAATTACCCCTCATATTCTCAATGTAACTTGAACCTCAAGTTATGATGAAAATACTAGCAGATCTTCTAAACTATACCACATATAGGAGTGTCAATATAAACCTATAGCTAGATTACTGACACAAATATGATAGAACCAATGACTTTGTTCTGCATGCAGAATAAAATCCTTGTATGTTGATTGTAGTAGCATGTCACACTACAATGCCATGACATCCGGTTAGACATTGTACTCTTTTAGTAACCAGCCCAATATAGAAAACATAAATCTTCAGAAATGTACCTAATCTTATAGACATATCAGGACTCAATTAATTCTAATCAAAGAGAAGAATATCCTCCAATGATATAGTCTTCTTCAAACTTGGAAAAGAGATTTTTACCCCAAGACTCACAACCATTCAATATTCTATCTCTGAAACCTTAGATGATCACAGACTAAACCAATCTCCAAATAATGAACTCCCTCCTAAATGCTTTATTGAGAGATTTATTATTTAGTAACTTCTGGCCCTTAGAATCTACCATATACCGGAGTAACAAAGAAGTTCCAACATCTTGTTGAACATCATTACCTTTCTCAATGAACACATCACTGATCTTAATCCTGAAGTTACTCATCACTAAAAGTACTTCCTTAATATAGTAACTCAGAAACAAACATTTCTCTCATAAAAGGAGTATATAAGACCTTTGGAGACTTCATAGATAATAGATTCACTTTATTAGAAGAAAATCATTGTTTGCCCACCAGGACATTCACCTTGCATTGAACCATCCAGATCCATAAAATAGATTCTTGAGCTTTTGAAATTGTCTGTTATTACACCTTCTAGTGCAACTTCTAGACTTCTTCTTCCTTTGAACACCAAGTAAGAGAGTAAACAATTGAATACTTGTCAATTTCACAAATAGAAATAGTTCATAAATCCTCAGAGGGACCTCAAACATCTCATAAGAGAAATAACATTCCTCCTTGATGGCGCAACTGAATAATTCATTAAGTAAGACCAATTACCAAAATGCTTAGAGAATCCATCCTGAATTCTTTAGTTATCCAATGTACTTAAACTTCCTTCTTAGCATCATACACAAAGTAACATTTGATCATAATGAGACTTAAACAAACCACCGGGAATACTTTTACTACAGTTAAGTGTCTAGAACAGTTAGTGTCAAGATGCCAATCATCTTAGCCGGATACCTAACAATGGAATGAGAGAAAATGCAACAATAACCTTCTCTGAGTACTAACCACTACTTGGTTAAACAATAATGAACTTGACCTTTGAGAAAATAACCAAAACCTGTTAAAATCAACTTAACACAGAAGAGATCCTTCAGTGCAAGTAAATCCCTTTTAGCATGAGTAAGCAGAATTCCTAGTAAAATGTTATGACATCCTTGACTCAACTTACCTTTTTGATAGAAACCGCATTTTATCACTTTGATATTTCTCTTTTCTAATTAGCTCAGAAGAAAACTTATTCTCTTTAAACTTCCAATAATCTTCCTTCTTAAAGAAATTCTTCTAATTGATCTGGATTATCCTTACAAAACTCGATCAAGACATCAAGATCTAGTATTAAATAGAGTCACTTCACCTTACAAAAACATAGATAGTAGATAATTCTTCATTCTATTAAGACATAAGATCATAAATAAATCACCTTCTATTTCTTCACAGTTGAAAGCTCCCTTCATTCTAGATATAAATCATAGAAACAAACTTCCATCTCATTATGAAATAAATCCCAGTTCGGAAATCTTCTTGAGAAGTTCATCTTTCAGTCAAACCAGATATAGAAAACCCATATAATTGTCCTTGAGATAAGCAGTGCATTCTGCTTCACAAATATCCAAGATCTCCACACCCATGTTAATGCTTTAACATTGATTTACACACCTATTTCATCCTTTCTTTTACCATCACAAACTCGTTGAAGTCAGCACATATGTTATGACATTGGATCACAACACACTGTCAAATCTTCTTTATCTCCTGATTGCATTTCCTTCCAAGGAACACAAAAGTAGTAAGAAACCATTCATAAAAAATTTGAAACAAGTTTCTACAGAGTTGGAAACAAAAGCCATGCTCTTGTTTTTCTTCAATAACGGTAACTTCCATGTCAATTCTCTTGAAATAGAACTAAGTATATTCTTCTTGAATAAGCCCTAGGATGTGCCTTTATGAGTGGACTTGAGAATTTCCCAAGTATCTTTGGCCATCAAAGATAATAGGTATGAAAAAGAAACTTACCAGTTTCATTGATTATAAAATTGAAACCTTCAAAGTTACACCAAAACAACTCATGCTCTACTCTTCAATCTCTTCAGAACTAGAATTCTTCTATCCTGATAATTCTTGCAAAATTGTTGCCCATTGATAATAAGAATCCAATTATTTTAGTCTTCCACAAGGAACAGTAGTACTAGGAAAATTATTCCCTGAATCTCACCCAATGGTCAGGGTGCCTGCTCTAATACCAATTGAAATTTCTCTAGTACAGGCAACACATAAAAGTATAAAAATTACAACATTAGAAAAATGTCAAGACAGATGTTGCAACATCTGATCTAACATCCTGAACATATTTATAATATAAATTTAAACTACATAAAGATAAAAGAAAACACAATAATATGTTAAGCCAGTTTGGTGCTAACTCACCTACTATGGGGGCTACCAAGTGATCATTGGTTTTTACACCTTTATTTACTGTTGCTTTTAGCTATCTTTTATTTTTAATTGTTGAGTGTTTTAATTCATTTTCTACTTTTTATGCGTTGGTTGTGTGTTTTATTATTTTTAGGCTCACAGGAATAAATCAGGACAAATCAGTGCAAAAAAATGCAAAACTCAGAGTTTCAGAGGAAGTATAAAAATCATGCTACAGAAGGCCTGACATGGGTGGCTGTGTGACCTGACACGGGCCATATCTGGAGGAAGACCTGGGACGAGTTGAAAAAAAGTGGAAGTTAGGGGTGCAACACGGGCGGTCGTGTCACTTGACACGGGCGGTCGTGTTTCACATCCCGGGGCTTGGAAAAGAAAATAGAGAAACCAGAAATCCAACATGGGTGGTCGTGTTTCCTAACACGGGCCGTGTTATCCTGTGACACTGATTTCATGACTTTTTCCTATTTTGTCCATATGTTAAGTTACTGGAGCATTTTGGGTACTTCCAACTGATCTAAATGAATGGTGACTATTTAGATGAGTTTTCACAAGGAATTAGGAACCTTGTTTTGCACACGAAGAGTTAAGAGATTGAACCATATGAAATTGTTAGAGAACGGAAGACCTTTTGTGAGCGGAAGCCATTGAAGATCAGAGTTCACCATAAATTGTAATGTCTATCTTTATTGTATTTGAAATTCTTTTGAACAATATGAGTAGTTATATCCCCCAATGGTAGGGAGTGTCTCTGTTTTGCAATTGTAATTATTTAAATTCTTGATTTTAATAAAATAGTTTCTTTTCAATTTAATCGTTTAATGTTCTAATGTTTTCCTATCAGACAAATATGGATTGATTCACGGTGAACAATTAGGGTTGGACCGCCATTGTTAAGGTTTTTGTATGATTAAACTATAGTAGATATTACCTAGGAGTAGGGATACCCTATAGTTACCGGTAAAATCTTGATAAAATAAATGCTTAATTTCATCATAATTCTCTAAGGACCTAGGTATTAGGATGAATGACCAAAGGTTTTCCCACTAAGGACTTAGGGGAAAACATACTAAAGATCTGGTAATTGGAGGTTATGAACTTTTTGAAGAAATCAAGATTCAAGGTTATTACAAGGCAAATTACACACTTTACCCTAGCATGTTGCTCATACTTGTGAAAAAGTCATATTTTACATTCTGCTTATTTTAATTATTGTTAAAGATGAAATTCCAAACCAAACCCAACTTTTTTTTAATTGAATAACAATTTAAATCGATATTTCTATGCAGTCCTTGAGATCGACATTCAGAGAATTTCTCCATTATTACTGCACAGGCAAAATAGTACACTTGTTATTTTACCGATCATGTTTTTGGCGCTATTGCCGGGGACTGCCAAAATATCGAGTTTAATTTGAGTTCAATTAGAATTTTGTTTCTCTGCAACTAAAATTTTATTTTTATGTTATTTTTATATTTTTGTTATTAATAATTTGTGTCTAACCTTTGTATGCGAGGAAAGCCCTCAAATGAATTTCCTTTTGACACATAAATTGAAAGAACTTTAAACGCAAGGCGCAGACGAGATCAGTTGGCTAAACTAGAATCAAAATAAGAAGTTATCTCAGATTATTCAGGTTGAGATTTTGAGAAGGAAGAAGAAACTATGGATGAAAATCCACCAGCACTTGAGAGACTTCATGGGGACTGTGAAGGAGAAAATGCTCCAGCAGGTTGGTTGACTATTGTGAACCAACCGGTAACTGTGGAAATTTTCAGCTACACCCTTCAATAACCCGATAGCTTGAGAACAGATCTTTCACCAGAAAGATAAATGAAGATGCGAATAAGAATTTGCAAAGGTTTCTTACTATCAACACTACTTTGAAGATTGAGGGACACCATGAAGAAGGAAATAAATTAAGAATGTTTCCGTTCACGCTTTCTGAAGATGATGAAGAGTGGTTCTACTCATTAACTGTTGTGAGTACTACTACTTGGGAAGAGATGGAGAAGGCTTTTCTTGATGAATACTTTCCTGCTTCTGTTTACATTCGCAAAAGATATGATATTGTGAAATTTAAGCAGAAAGGAGGAGAGTCACTAGGTGATGCATATAAGAGATTGAAGAGGTTATTGGTAGCTTGTCCCACTCATAATATGAACCAAACTGAACAAATTCATATGTTTGTAAATGGCCTCCAAATGAAGACAAAGCAACTCATTGATACAGCGGCCGATGGCTCATCAAACTTTACAATAGCCACGGGTGTGAAGAAGATCATTGAAGTCATTGATGAAAATGAGCATCTGGATATGTATGATAGGTGTTGTACCCTAAAATTTTCCCTCCCTTTTCTTCAATACATTTCTCACAAAATATCTCAAATGCTCAAGGATTCTCAAAGAGTTGATCAGACAAGCTCACCTCCTAAGCACTGAGACCATACATTAGGGTTTTGGTCTTCTCAAGGATAATTGGACTTCTAATACGTCAAGTGACTTTCATGGTTCATGTTGTACCCCAAAATTTTCCCTCACATTTTACTCAACAAATGTCAATTGAGGTCCCCAAGTTGCTCAAGGAAGCCCAAGAGTTGACCAGACAAACTCTCTCCTAAGGCAGTGCACCTCAAAATTAGGGTTTCTATTTTCATCAAGATGGGTGAGCCACAAAAGCTCCAAATGCTTTCCAAGGTCCTAATATGCTACCAAGATCATCCATGTCAAGTTTCATACCTTGCACAAGAAGGTTGCTCAGTGAACTGCTCAGATGCTTAAGAATCGACTGTATTAGGTCAAAAGTCAACTGTGGCCCACATACAGTCAAACTTCAAGATTTTTGGTAAACATCATCATTTTGAAGTGTTATCCATCATTTGATCAAGGTTTGATCATGATTCCTCAAGGAATGCTCCAAATTCATCAAAACCCAAAAATTGCTAAATTAGGGTTTCTTAGGAAAAGTCAACCCAACTTTGACCAAGCATAACTTCCACATGCTTTATCAGAAAGTTTCCATCCAAAGCTCATTTTCAATAGGATGCAATTCCCTACATTTCATATTCATATCACAAGTTCAAAATATGCACTCATAAAAATATATGAATTTTGACATTATAGGTCCTTTTGAAAAGTCAACAAAAACACCTTTTGGGTCAAAGCTTCATACATGAACATGGAAGACTCAATTGAGATAAGACCAAAAGGATTGCTTACGGGGCATCCTAAGCTTTCTAAAAAGTCCAAGAACACCTCTCTAGGGTTAAAATTGGAGGAGTTATGCCTTGTCAAAGTCGACCTTTTTTGCAAAATTGCCAAAACTCAAATGTGCTCACAAATGCATTTTTTTGCTAAATGGGCCTAACTTTTTATGCTTGCACCTCACTTATAATGTGGTCCACGACCCAAATATTCACCCACACATTGTTTGCTTCATTTTTCAATTTATTTTGATTTTTTATTAATTAAAAAGTGAATTAAATCAAATAATTGATGAATAATAGAAAGGATATGATTTGGTTTGGTTTTTGGATAGGTTGGCAATCAAAATATGCTGAATTATCAAGGCCAAAACGAATCAAGCATAATTGGTACAAGAAAGGGAAGATTTGGCTCAAAAATAACAAGTTTACATAAGCTTGAAAATCAAATCAAATCTCTTATAATTTCAAAGATTCAGTCCAAATTTGTAACCCTAGTTCATTCCTAGATATATAATGGACAATTCCAGATCATAAACATAAGGGTTGAAGGCGTGAACCAGCAAGAACAAAATTCAATTTTTTGGCAAAAAGTGGGGATCGAATTTCCTTCTACAGGGTGATTCAAAGCAGTTCAAGGCCAGCAATACAGTCCTTGGCGTCTCAAGAAGCTATTCCACCCATCCTCAAGCTTCAAAATGCCCAGAATCGTGCCCACTATCCACTACAGTTTGCACTAAGAACTCAAAATCGTTTACCATGTTTTACGTATCATAAACATATTCTAATCATATATTCTTGTTCATCATCTTGTTTGCAAGCTATTGGTACCATTTAATTGCATTTATAGAGCAGGAATTGCAGTATGCCATAGCTAGGGTTTCGAGCTTTGTTTTGGGGTTTCTTAACCTAGGAAAAATTAGGTTTGGTAATTGGTACCATGATGATCAGGGCTTGATGCCCAGTTGATTCATGGTCACCAAATTAATTTATCTTGCCTGTACATAATTTTTGAGATGAACAGGGTTATAGCCATGAACAAACGCCCGTAGGTAAAAGTGTTTTACCTAAAACAACCGTCCTAGGAAGAAGATGATGCGTGTAAAGGTGTGATTAGTCCATTCAAATTTCACGCGTTTTGCTAGCAGGATACTTGATTTGGATTTTGATTTTATTTGTTTACTATGTTTACAACTAACAAATCCAGTGCAGATGGTTGGGAGGCATGCCTTTGATGCACATGTCATGGGTTCGATCCCAGGCGTGTGCATTTTTTATTTTCCTAATAATTTCAGGCCAATCCAATGCAATGCTCCCTCACACGCCTATCATGTACCATCAACGTCCATCCATTGGATGCCCAGCTGGCCAGATCTCACGCTTCTCCCTTGAAGGCCCATGGTACACATGCAAGGCAATGCTACACTAGATCCAAAGGTTGACTGGGCTTAGAGGCTTAATGTTAGAACAATGTTTGAATCTACTACCCTATATTTGAGTTTTGATGATAACAAAGTGAAAAGATATAGTATTTATATGTTTCATGTTTGAACTATATGCTGCCTTAAATTACTATGCTCTGACTTGCAGATACGCTGATTAAAATAAGCAAGATCACTTCTTCAGCATCAGAATTTGATTTCATACACCAGCATCAGAAGTTGCTGAATCAGAACGTCAAGATCAGATGATCAACTCACGTACATGCTGAAGCTTGATGAACAGAACTGCGCGTAAACACTCTGATACAGAAACACAATAGTTCATCAGCAGCGAAGCAGAATCAGAATGAGCCAAGCCAGAACGTGCATTGAAGAAGCAACGGTACTGTGCATTGAACGCTAATTAATTCCAACGGCCTCATTCCAGACAAGATCTGCTCAAAAAGGAAATCTTGTTATTAGCATTGAATCAAGAATATTGCATTCAACGTTCATCTTCTCAAAGTGCTATATAAACAAGGCTTCGAAGATTATAATGGCTAATGCTCTCAAAATCTCTACACGCACAAAGCTGAACCATAATCTTCATCTACCAGTTTTGCTAAACCAACAAACTCTGATACTCCATTACAGTTTAGCAATCTAGTTTCTAAGCTTAATTTGTGTATACATCACAGTTGTGATAAAGTTTTGTAGAAAACATTCACACACATTGTTTTATACCTTTGTAAGAAAGTGTTGCCTTGACAAACCGGATTGTGGTTTGAATCAAGAAGGCTTTAGCAGTTGTTAAAGCAGTCTGTAATATTCAGTTGAATATAGTGAATTAAGACCTCGTTGGAGAGAGGCGAAATCACCTTGACGGGTGGACTGGAGTAGTTTGAGATCAAACGAACCAGGATAAAAATATCTTGTCAATTGCTTTAAGATTTCAGTTTTACAATTCAACCCCCCCCCCTTCTTGTGTTTTTCACCCCTTCAATTGGCATCAGAGCGCCTGGTTCTGAGCTAAAACACTTAACCGTGTCAGTACAAGATCCAGCGTCAGAAAAACACAATGGCAGGAAACAACTCTCACTTCAGCAATGACAACAATGAGGACAGAGACAGATTCAGCGGCAAACCTCCAGTCTTTGATGGAGAAAACTTTGATTACTGGAAAGACAGAATTGAAAGCTTCTTTCTAGCACATGATGCTGATCTGTGGGATATGGTGACAGATGGATACACGCACCCTGTGAATGCAAGTGGTCAGAAGATTGATAGAAAATCAATGACTGATCAACAAAAGCGTGATTTCAAGAATCACCATAAGGCCAGAACCATCCTCCTCAGTGCCATCTCCTATACTGAGTATGAAAAGATCTCCAACAGAGACACGGCTAAGAACATCTTTGATTCTCTCAGAATGACGCATGAGGGCAACGTTCAAGTCAAAGAAACAAAAGCTCTGGCGCTCATTCAGAAGTATGAGGCGTTCAAAATGGAAGAATCTGAATCCATTGAAACTATGTTCTCTAGATTCCAGATTCTGGTAGCTGGTCTCAAAGTTCTGGACAAAGGATACTCTACTGCTGACCATGTCAAGAAGATAATCAGAAGTTTACCCAAGCAGTGGAGGCCTATGGTTACTGCTCTGAAGCTAGCGAAAGATCTCAACAAAATTACTCTGGAGGAACTTATAAGCTCCCTCAGAAGTCATGAGATAGAGCTAGAAGCTGATGAGCCTCAGAAGCAAGGTAAGCCTTTAGCATTAAAATCTAACAAAAAATTTGAGTCTAAAGTTTTGCAGGCAGTTGAAGAAACATCTGATGGATCCTCATCAGAAGAAGACGAACTTTCCCTTCTCTCCAGAAGAGTAAATCAACTGTGGAAGCAAAGACAAAGGAAGTTCAGGAATCCCAGAAGATCTGATCAGAACGAGTCTTCTTCCAGATACAGAAGGACAGATTCTTCCTCTGGATACAGAAGATCTGAAGGCTCCTCCAGTAGCAAGAAGCCAAACACAAAAGACATCATCTGCTACGAGTGCAATGAGCAAGGACACTACAAGAGTGACTGCCCAAAGCTTCAGAGGGAAAAGCCCAAAAAGAAGTTTGGAAGAGAGAAGAAGAAAAGTCTCATGGCCACATGGGATGACTCTGACTCGTCTGAAGCTGACTCAGAATCAGATGATGAAAGGGCAAACATAGCGCTCATGGCTAACATTCCAGATGATAGTGAAGCTTCTGAATCAGACTCAGAATCAGACACAGAAGAGGTATTTCCTAACTTAGCTGTTAATTTTACAAAGGCTGAACTTGCTGAAAGCCTTAATGAAATTCTGGAACGTTATCAGCAGATTAGAGCTAAATTCAGAGACCTGAAAAGGAATCTTGAATCTGACTCTAATAAGTCTGAGAGTCTCAAATTGGAAAACTCTGAGCTGAGAGATAAAATTTCAAAATTAGAAAACTCTTTACAAAACTCTCAGAAGGAACCAATTTCTGAAACTCCCAGCAACGCTGATGAGATCATCAAGGAGTATGATCACAGTTTCCAGAAGTTCCTTGCTAAAAGCATAGATAGAAGCAGAATGGCTTCAATGATCTATGGAGTTAGCAAAAACGGCAGGAAAGGAATAGGATACCTAGGTAAGGTTCCTACACCAAAGAATGTCATGGATTTAACCATTAAACACACTCCTTTAAATTCACATTTTGTGTATGGTCACACACATGACATCAAATATACTAGCAGTAAGCACTCTGTGAAACCAAAATTCAACCAGAGTTTTGGTAAAACTAACAAATCAGGACCCAAGAAGATCTGGGTACCTAAGGATAAAATAATACATGTTGCAGATATCTTTAGCAGCGAGTCAGAAACACCAGTCATGGTACCTGGACTCTGGCTGCTCACGACACATGACGGGAAGAAGGCATATGTTCCAAAGCCTGGAACTTAAGCCTGGAGGCCACGTTGGCTTTGGAGGCAATCAGAGGGGAAAGATAATTGGCTCTGGAACTGTAGGTAATGGAAATCTTCCCTCTATTAATAATGTTCTGCTAGTAGATGGATTGATGCATAATCTGTTATCCATAAGTCAATTAAGTGATAACGGTTATGATATAATCTTCAATCAAAAATCATGTAAAGTTGTTAGTCAGAAAGATGGGACTATCCTGTTTAATGGTAAGAGGAAAAACAACATTTACAAAATCAAACTTTCTGAACTAAAGAGTCAGAATGTAAAATGTCTTCTGTCTGTTAACAACGAGCAGTGGATCTGGCACAGAAGATTGGGGCATGTTAGTATGAGAAGAATATCTCAGATTAACAAACTCAATCTGGTCAGAGGACTTCCTAATCTGAAGTTCAATTCAGATGCTCTGTGTGAAGCATGTCAGAAAGGCAAATTTGCAAAACCTTCTTTCAAATCCAAAAATGTTGTCTCTACCTCTAAGCCATTAGAACTTCTGCACATTGACTTATTTGGACCAGTTAAAACTGCTTCAGTCAGTGGTAAGAAGTATGGGTTAGTAATCGTAGATGACTATAGCAGATGGACATGGGTAAAGTTCTTAAGACACAAGGACGAGTCACACTCTGTGTTTGTTACCTTCTGTAACCAAGTTCAGAATGAAAAAGATCTTAGAATCGTTAAAGTCAGAAGTGATCATGGTGGAGAATTTGAAAATAAAGATTTTGAGTCATTCTTTAATGACAAAGGCATTTTGCATGATTTCTCTTGTCCTAGAACTCCCTAACAAAATGGAGTTGTAGAATGAAAGAACAGAACATTGCAAGAAATGGCCAGAACCATGATCAATGAGACAAACGTTGCTAAGACTTTCTGGGCAGAGGCAATAAACACAACGTGCTACATTCAGAATAGAATCTCAATAAGACCTATTCTGGAAAAGACTCCATATGAATTGTGGAAGAACAGAAAGCCCAACATTTCGTATTTTCATCCATTTGGATGTACTTGCTTTATATTGAATACGAAGAATTATTTGAACAAGTTTGATTCTAAGGCACAGAAGTGTATTATGTTAGGATACTCTGAACGCTCAAGAGGGTACAGAGTATACAATACAGAAACACAGATTGTGGAAGAATCAATCAGTGTTCGTTTTGATGATAAGCTTGACTCTGAAAAGTCAAAGCAGAATGAAACTTTTGCAGGTATAGAAATTGAATTTGCAGGTTCTGAAGACAAGTCATCAGAAGCTCTCAACACAGACATTCCTTCAACGTCTGAAAGAAGCAATGCTAGAAATCCTACAACTGCTGCTGATCAACCTCAGAAGAGATTACCCAGAAGCAGTTTGGATCACCCAGAAGAGACTATCCTAGGAAGAAAGGAAGATCCAATCAGAACAAGAGCAAGCTTCAGAAACTCTGAAGAAACTCTTATGGGACTTGTGTCTCTGATTGAACCTTCGTCTATTGATGAAGCACTTCTGGATAATGACTGGATTCTGGCAATGCAAGAAGAGCTGAATCAATTCACCAGAAACGACGTATGGGATCTCGTTCCCAGACCAAAAGGATTCAACGTCATTGGAACAAGATGGGTGTTCAGAAACAAGCTAAATGAACAAGGTGAAGTCATCAGAAACAAGGCACGACTGGTTGCACAAGGTTATAGTCAGCAAGAGGGGATAGACTATACAGAAACCTTTTCCCCAGTCGCCAGGTTAGAATCTATCAGACTTTTAATTTCATTTGCTGTTAATAGAGGCATCACTCTGTATCAGATGGATGTCAAAAGTGCATTCTTAAATGGTTATATAGAAGAAGAAGTGTATGTTCACCAACCCCCAGGTTTTGAAAATACAAAACATCCAGAACATGTTTTCAAACTAAAGAAGTCACTGTATGGTCTGAAACAAGCTCCCAGAGCTTGGTATGAAAGGCTAAGTAACTTTCTGCTTGAAAATGAATTCACCAGAGGGAAAGTGGACACTACTCTATTCTGTAAAACAGTTAAGAGTGACATTTTAGTCTGTCAAATTTATGTTGATGATATCATTTTTGGTTCTACTAATCCTTCTCTTGGAAGAAAATTTGCTAAGTGTATGCAGGCAGAATTTGAGATGAGCCTCATGGGGGAACTGAAATTCTTTCTAGGAATTCAGATCAATCAAACTCCAGAAGGAACTTACATTCATCAGAGCAAATACATCAGAGATCTTCTGAAGAAATTTGACCTCTCAGAATGTAAGCCATCAAAGATTCCAATGCATCCTACTTGCATTCTGGAAAGAGAAGAGGTAAGCAAAAGTGTAGAACAGAAAGTCTACAGAGGTATGATTGGTTCTCTCCTCTATCTGACTGCTTCAAGACCTGATATCTTATTCAGCGTATGTATTTGTGCTAGATTCCAATCAGATCCTAGAGAATCTCACTTAACAGCTGTTAAGCGAATTTTCAAGTATCTGAAAGGTACTACTAATCTGGGTTTGTTTTATAGAAAATCTAGTGATTACAGCTTAGTAGGCTACTGTGATGCTGATTTTGCTGGAGACAGAGTGGAACGTAAAAGTACTTCTGGAAGCTGCCAGTTTCTGGGAGAAAATCTGATCTCGTGGTCCAGCAAAAGGCAGTCAACAATTGCTCTGTCAACAGCAGAAGCTGAGTACATAGCATCAGCAGGATGTAGCACACAAATGCTCTGGATGAAAAGTCAGCTTGAAGACTTCCAGATTTTTGAGAGTAACATTCCTATACTTTGTGATAATACTTCTGCTATTTGCTTAAGTAAGAATCCTATTTTACATTCTAGAGCTAAGCATATAGAAATAAAACATCACTTCATTAGGGACTATATTCAGAAAGGTATTTTGAACTTAAAATTTATAGATACAGACCATCAATGGGCTGATATCTTTACTAAACCCCTTTCAGAAGATAGGTTTAATTTCATTCTGAAACATCTCAGCATGAAAGTATGCCCAGAGTGAAAATGTTTTAATTCCATATTTTACCTTCAGAATGTAATTATTTTACTGTGAACTTCTGATCAATCTCCTTTCAGAAAGATAGAACATGCAGATTGTATCAGATGCAAGTCTAAAGATCTGAGAGTCTAATCTCAAAGACAGACGTGCTGATCACTACATCAAACAAGTGTCATCCAATCATCAGCAAATCTCTGAAGCAGAACGCGTGCACGCTTCTGAGAAGGCAAAGCGCTGATTGGGTGCATTGAGACACATGTCTGGTAACCGTTTTTAAGTATCTTTCTCAAATCCCCCAAAATCTGCAAGCATTTAATGAAAAGTAATCATGCGTTTAAATGGTAATCATTATTTTTTTCTCTCTCTTAAAAACGTTTAATTTTTCAAAATAATTTTGAAAAACTCTATTTAAGCACATTAATCCTTCATTCTTATTCTTTACGCTTTCTCATAATCACTCAAGCATTTTCTGCATATTTCTGAGTTTATCTCCTACAAACCTTTTTCTCTCAATTCATTCTCAAAGCTTTTTTAGTGTGAACAATGGCATCCTCCATCATTTCTGCAGGCAATCAGAAGAAAGCAACTTCTGAGCAATATCAGGTGCCCCTCAGAACTCTTCTCACACCGGTAAAGAACCTTGAAGTTCTCTCTGAGTTAATCATCGAATTCGAAAGTTTGAAGGAAAATGGATTTGACCTAACTGAAGAAATTAGGGCTCAAAAGTGGGAGAGGTATTTCGATAGGTTGGTTGGACCAACATTCCCAGCGCTTGTCAAGGAATTTTGGATTCACGCCAAGATTTCTAAACATCTAGTCATCTCTTCTGTTATGGGAAAGAAGATCGTGATTTCTGAAGATCTCATTGCTAGGCTAATCGGTCAAAGTGGTGGTGGAGTCCGTTGTGTGGACATGGCTGAAAGATGCCCTGATATAGGTGTGGTAGCCAACAGAATTTTCACTCTTGGAATGCCCAGCAGCAAAATTAAGGATCTGAAGGATCACTGCAGAGTATGGGCTAAGATTGTTCTTGGCTGCTTCAACCATAGGAAACCAACAAGTTCTCCTGATTATATAAACGTGGATCAGCAGTTTCTGATCTACTTTATTGATCAGAGGGTAAAGATCAATCTGGCACACTTCCTGTTCAACCATCTCAAGACCAGTGTCAAAGAAACAAGAGAAGAAGAAAGGACCAAAAGGGACTGGATACCGTTTGGAAGACTCATATCAGATATTCTGACAGAGAATAGGCTGATTGAGCATCTGATTGAAGCTCAGGAGCTGAGCACTATTGAACCAACTATTGGGAAACCGCTGAATGCTAAGAACCTGAAAAAGATGAAGCTGATAGAAAATATTCAGAAGGAACCCAGAGCTACTTCAACTGCTGATATCTCCAGCAGAAGAGTGCCTCTGAGTGATTTTCCAATATTTTCTGAAATGGAATCCAAACCAGAGATGTTTCTCAGGTACCCAGATGCGTACGAGGCAGAAGATACAAGTTCAAAGCTGAAGATCAAAGATCTGAGTCAAACCCAACCAGAAGTGACTCAGAAGAAGACAAAGAAGAGGAAAGCGCCAGCAGAAGGATCATCTCATCAGACTTCAAAGAAAAGAGGTATTTCATCTGCTGCCCCTGTTTTAATTTCATCTACTATTCCAACATCTGCTGCCCCTTCTCAAACCTCTCACAGAATATCAATCCCAATCCCTACCATTGATGAAACCATACCAGAAGACCCTTCTGAGGCCTTACTACTCAGAAGACCCAGAACCAAAATTCCCAAACAACCAACAGTTTCAACAACACCAGCACTTGATCGAGTGCTAGCTGATATTGAGCGTGAACATGCTTCTGCTCAACCACACTCTGAACCACAAAAAGTTCCTCCTCCACAACCAGAACCACAACCTGAACCAGAAATACAACAACAACCAGAACCAGAACCACAATCACAACAACCACTCACAGAAGAACCTCTGATCCCTGAGCAATCAGAGATTCCACCTCCTCAACCAGAAAATAATCCACCTTCTCCTCATAAATCTGACCCTCACTCACCTCAACCATCACCGTTGGCAATCCAGTTGCCATGTGGAACCACTATTGTCATGCCCCAGTTACCATCTTCAGAGGAATCAACACCTCCAAACACTCCCAAACCACCATCCACTCCAATCGAAATATCTGACTCTGATTCTGATACCCTTCCTCCAAAACAAACAACCTCTCAGAAAACCGCTGAAAACCCCAGCAGGACTTTCATTGACTTCACAAGTCTTGAACGTCTTGCTGATCTAAGACACAAAATTGCCATCCCCAAACCAAAGCAACCAGATGTTGGCTCTGGTATTTTGAATTTTGAAACAGGTGTGCTGCAATGGATTGCTTCTTTGAAGCAAGTCTGTCCTGGGATGATTGACCCAGCTGCTTCTGATCAGCTCTGGTCACAGTTCAGACTATGGGTACGTGCTGAAGCCCTCAAGTTGCAGGATGTCAACTATGAGCAGGCTCAACAGAACTTCAGCAAGCTGCTGAAGGAAGTTGGAAGTCAGCTGCCTCAAGAAGTTGTGCTCCCTCTGGACAGTGAATCTTGGTCTGAGAAAGAGCAAGCTGCAAAGGTGCAACCATCAGAAGAAGACAAGACCATTCAGGCTGAAGAAAATCCAGCAGAAGATGTCGCTGAAAGTTCTGAGAAGCTTCCTCCTTCTGATGCTTCTCAAGCTGCCTTGGACAGGCAGACTCTGGAAGAATTAAGGCTGAATGACTTGCGTCTACAGCAGCGGATGGAAGAGAATGATCAGAAGATGAAAGCACGAATGGATGTGCAGGACAGCAAAATTGACACTGGTCAACATGGTTCAGAAGCAGAATGAAACTTCTGAAAAGATTCAAGCAATGCTGGAGAGCCTGTTCTCACGCATGCCCCCTCAACCTTAAATCTTTTTCATGCATAACTTTTTTATGTTTTCTTCATTTTCTGATGTACTGTTTTGATTAAGTTTTTGTAATATTCTCTTGCTCTGATTTTGAACTATCTTAATATGATTAGTTTTTCTGATCAAATTGTTTTAGCACATCACCAACACTTTTTGATTGCTGACAAAAAGGGGGAGAACAAGAATGATATTTAAATCAATAACGGCTAACTAGACAGAAATTCTCAAACATTCTAACTCTATTACTTGAAATGTTTTTTCTGTTTTGTTTTAAGTCTACAGGCACAAGGAAGCTCCTGAACACTATGAAGACTAGAAGCTCTGATCAAAATATAGAAGCTCTGATCAATGTTGCTCTGATCAAATATGAAGTTCTGATCGTCCTGACACTCTGATCCAAAGCAAAGCTCTGACAGGAAAAGCTCTGAAGCTCTGCTCTCTGATAAGTCAAAGACTCTTAATCTGATGTTCAAAGAAAGAAAAAGATCTGATCCTGAAGAACACGTATCATCAAAGGGAAGTAATCAACTCAGGGGGAGTATCTCTTAACTCTGACTTCTCCGTACTTCTTATTCTGATACATATCCAGATACCTTTTCACGTTATTTTTTATTTAAAATATCTAGTTTTTGTCATCATCAAAAAGGGGGAGATTGTTAGAACAATGTTTGAATCTACTACCCTATATTTGAGTTTTGATGATAACAAAGTGAAAAGATATAGTATTTATATGTTTCATGTTTGAACTATATGCTGCCTTAAATTACTATGCTCTGACTTGCAGATACGCTGATTAAAATAAGCAAGATCACTTCTTCAGCATCAGAATTTGATTTCATACACCAGCATCAGAAGTTGCTGAATCAGAACGTCAAGATCAGATGATCAACTCACGTACATGCTGAAGCTTGATGAACAGAACTGCGCGTAAACACTCTGATACAGAAACACAATAGTTCATCAGCAGCGAAGCAGAATCAGAATGAGCCAAGCCAGAACGTGCATTGAAGAAGCAACGGTACTGTGCATTGAACGCTAATTAATTCCAACGGCCTCATTCCAGACAAGATCTGCTCAAAAAGGAAAGCTTGTTATTAGCATTGAATCAAGAATATTGCATTCAACGTTCATCTTCTCAAAGTGCTATATAAACAAGGCTTCGAAGATTATAATGGCTAATGCTCTCAAAATCTCTACACGCACAAAGCTGAACCATAATCTTCATCTACCAGTTTTGCTAAACCAACAAACTCTGATACTCCATTACAGTTTAGCAATCTAGTTTCTAAGCTTAATTTGTGTATACATCACAGTTGTGATAAAGTTTTGTAGAAAACATTCACACACATTGTTTTATACCTTTGTAAGAAAGTGTTGCCTTGACAAACCGGATTGTGGTTTGAATCAAGAAGGCTTTAGCAGTTGTTAAAGCAGTCTGTAATATTCAGTTGAATATAGTGAATTAAGACCTCGTTGGAGAGAGGCGAAATCACCTTGACGGGTGGACTGGAGTAGTTTGAGATCAAACGAACCAGGATAAAAATATCTTGTCAATTGCTTTAAGATTTCAGTTTTACAATTCAACCCCCCCCCCCCCCCCCCCCTTCTTGTATTTTTCACCCCTTCACTTAATGGGCCAAGGAATTCAGATTCATACCCCCCCCCCCCAGAATTGCTAACAGTAGGCCCACTTGGTTATTTTTACTATTTTTTCTTTAATTTCTTTTTTCAATTATTTTGTTTTTTTATTAATACAAAAATTATTTTATTAAATTAACCAATCAAAAATCACAAAAAGATTTATTTTCTTAATAAATATTTTTTAAAATAAATTAGTTTAATTAATTTAGGGTAACTTTAAATTCTTTCATAATTTAAAACAAGTTGAATTAGGGTTTGAGATTTTGCACAATTTAATTAATTTTCTTTAAAAAATACATCAAAAATCATTTTTCTCGTAAATATTTATTTCTTTAATTAATTAGGTTAATTAGAAAATTAGATTAATTTATTTCTTTTCATAATTTAAAAACAATTAGAAATTAGGTTTAATTAATTTATAATTAAATATTTTCTCAGATAAAATCCAAAAATACTTTTTCTCTAAAATTAGGGTTTTAAATTATTCCAATCGTCCTCACACTTAATTTGTCGCGCGCTTGTTATTGTTTTTGCCATTAATTGTAACTGTTTCAAGGTTGTAATAGTTTTAATTAGGGTTTTAAATCCCGCACTTTTATTTCCCGTCAAGGCAATTATGTAACTGTTAAAGCCATGTAATAGCTAGGTTTATTTTCGCTTTTACTTTATGCAAATTATTAACTGTTAGATGTATTAATAGGATTGTATGGCAAGAATGCATGAAAAATTAAAACAGTTAGAAAACCCTAATGTGAAAAGATTAAATAACTGAAACAAATCACTCGCACATGTTCACTCCTAGGGTTTACCTCACTTCGGTTACCTTCGGTAAACAATCATTAAGCATAGGAAATTTTAGTGGTTGTCATCCAGTCTAAAGAGATCAAATTGTCCCATTCAAATGTTACCTCGGAAATGTTGCCTCGAAAATGTTGCCTCGGAAACGTTGCCTCGAAAAGATCTTAAGACTCTCGGGTTACCACTAAGGTTTTCTAACTATTACTTTAGTGATTGTATTTGTCCCTTTCGAATGTCCCTTACAACTCCAACGACGGTGCTACCTACTTCTTAATAGTAGGATAGGGCTGTATAAAGGAAATAGAATGAACAATCCTTTTTCGAGTAGGTAGAATCTTAAGTACTTGCTCAATAAAAACTTTTCACACAAACACCTTTCAAAACAGTTTTCAAAACAAATTCGTCACACTCTTGAGGACTGATACAAGGGTTATCACGAAGTAAAAACATTTTCAAAACAAGCACACACAAAGCAATTTGAAAAATGAGCAAGTACCTAAGAGCCCATGGAAAACCATGGATAAAAAGGGTGCTAACACCTTCCCTTTCTATAATCTACCCCCCGTACTCAGAACATCTCGAAAAAAGGTTTTTTCTGTTCTTTTTCCTTTTCCATGATTGGATGAAATAAAAGCCGGTGGCGACTCTTGCTTACCGCGACATTTTACAAACAAAAAAAACGCAAAACACAAACCAATATTAACAGTCGGTTCTGCTACCGTATCACAAAACTGGAGACTCTGCTGGGGAATAAATATAAAGTGGGGTACACCTTAGGATCTAGGTCATTAAAATTGCTTCTCTTGATTGTCTTGATTGCTTTACTTTAAAGGGTTTGTTTGGGGTTACTATAGATCCTACACCCGGATCTGGGGAGCATTTTTTAGGTAAGTATCAATAAACTATGAGGGAACTATGCTGGGGTATACCGGCACGGTTGAAGCAGTAACTACATTGATGTGGGACTTTGGTTGGTACCGGTAACCCTTGAGTCAATCAGGGAGAGTACGGGGCCGCCGCGTGGTATCGTGAAGCATCAACTGACCTTATAACCTTTAATTGCATAACTTGGCCAGTAGGACGTAGCGAGATGTCCGACTTTGGTGTATGCCCAAGGTCGACAGATACTCGATGCTACACTCATTGAGGTTTGACTCTTGAGTTTTGTTTAGTTGCGAGTCCATCACCTATTGAACGAAGCTGGGAGAAAGATCAGTGATATTGAGATCCCTTTTAGAACCCGGTTACTATTTATAGGACAGGTTGAACCAATCCAACTTCAAGAGGGTATGACCTTAAAACTCATGCAAGCCTTAAACCTAAGGACTTGATGTGACTTGTTTGTTGTTTTATATACCTGTAATTTTCTAACCTAATCATGACATCATAAGCATGGCATATCATGACTAACCATTTCAAGGATTCCCTAGGGCTCATTTTTGCTCTTTTTTGTAGGACATGGCATCTTCCCGTAGGAACACTGTACAGATCAACCTTGTGAAAGTGTCTCTCCAACTAAGGGATCTGGAATTAAGGGTTTTGGAAGGTTCTCATTTCACTAGAAAGCATGGTCAGTTGCTCAATATGGTCACTGCAAAACCTGATGAAGAGTTGTTAAAAGTGTTGTTTCAGTTCTTCGATCCAATGCACCATTGTTTCACCTTCCCGGATTACCAGCTAGTACCTACTATAGAGGAGTTTTCTCAGTTGTTAGGGGTACCTATTCTTGACCAATTGCCTTTCAATGGTACGGAAGAACATCCAAAGCCTGAAGAGATTTTTAGAGCTCCGTCTTTATAACGGTCTGACATAGTGGCAAATTGGGAGACTAGAGGGAGTGTCAAAGGAATTCCGATTAAGTTTCTATTTGAGAAGGCCTATCATTTTTGGGATACCTTAGATTTACAAGCTTTCGAAGAGGTGCTGGAACTTCTCGTTTATGGGACGGTACTTTTCGCTAATGCTGATCAACTCGTAGATGTGAGCACTATCAAGGTTTTCCTGTCTCATAATCCAGTACCTACATTACTCGGGGATATTCTGCACTCTTTGCATGCTCTCACTCTAAAGAGAAGGGGAACCCTCCTATGTTGCACTCCTCTATTGGCTAGGTGATTTATTTCGCACCTACCCAGGTCTGTTTTGAAGAATGAGCAGGGTTTGAAATGGTCTCGCAGGCTGATGTCCCTTAAGAATTCAGACATTCATTGGTGTTCACGGTTCTCGAAAGATGTTACCGTCATCGATCGTTGTGGTGAATTCCCTAATGTCCCCCTCTTAGGCATTAGGGGAGGAATTACTTACAACCCTTGTTTGGCACTGCGTCAGTTTGGTTACGTGAGAAGAGATGGTCCTCATGATACGCTTATCCAAGGAATCGCCTTCAACTATGAGAACGACGTTCAAGGCTATCGTAGAAGGTTCATAAAAGCTTGGGGCATGGTACATAAAATTGATAGCAAGACGCTAGGGCACAAGAATTCCATTCCTCTTGAGCCTTATCTCTGATTGGTACAAGCTCGCACCCAAAGTCTGATGATGCCCTACCCTGCTGTCCTACCAATAATTATGGAACCAGTTGCTGAAGGAGACACTGCTTCTTTTGTTCATCACCCTGACATGCCAACTGATCATGAAGAATTACAAAAGTCTTGGGCTCAACTCAAAGAAGAGTGGGACACATTTGAAGCTCAATTCTATGCCAACAAGAAGAAGGTCCCGGAGCTCACTAGGCTACTTCACGAAGAAAGGAACATAAATGCATACATCACACCAAAGAGGATGCGCTCCTGGGAGACCTAGTTTCTTTTTGTTTGCAGTTTTGTTTTGTTTATTTGTAAGCCTAAAGGGCATTATTTGTAACAATTCAAACTTATCAATGCAATTAACGTGTGTTTCTTTTGGTTAAACGAATCTGAGCCTTTAAGAATCCTTGAAATCATTGCATACGCATATCATCCATGACATTGCATAAACAAGTACTATTACGGGTTTCTCATATTCTTCGCTGTTTATTTCAGCAGAAATGTCTTCTGAACAAAGCATCAAGGACCTTCAAGCACAGAACGCCTAGTTCCAACAAATGTTCATCAGTCTGGCAAAAGGACAGGAGGATCTGAAAGCCCTCATTCTGAAAGAGAAGAAGAAGGTTGTCGGTATTCTGAATATGGGCAGAAGGTTTGGAGAGCGGTTGAAGCGATAAACTAATCTGACCTCTTCATCCAAGGAAGGGGAGAATCAAGAAGAAGAGAAGGACCCTAGTCCTGCAGTCTTTGATAATGATACTGATTATAATGATGAACAGTATCCTCCTGATGAGGATAGATACAAATAGCTAGAAGACTGTCTGAGTGCCATGGAAGTTCAAAGGATACCTGGACTGGATTTCAGAGAATTGGGATTGGTGTCGGGAGTAGTCATCCCACAGAAGTTTAAAGCTCCAATTTTTGAAAAATATGATGGGGTGTCTTGCCCAAAGATCCATCTCCGTTCTTATGTCAGGAAGATCCATCCCCACACAGCTGATCGAAATATGTGGGTTCACTTCTTTCAAGATAGTCTGTCAGGGACTCAACTTGAATGGTTCTACCAGCTAGAGGGAGCAAATATTCGAAACTAGGAAGATCTGGTTGCTGCTTTCTACAAGCAGTATCAGTATAATGCCGACCTTGCTCCAACTCGTACTCAACTCTAGAGTATGTCCATGGGTGCAGGTGAAGGTTTTAAAGATTATGCACAAAAATGGAGAGACTTGGCTGGGAGAGTTCAACCCCTGTTGTCTGATAGGGAGTTGGTTGATATGTTTCTAGGGATGCTATCTGGTCCATTTTTCAATCATTTGATCGGCAGTTCATCAGCTGGTTTCACCGAGATGATCCTAACTGGGGAAAGAGTAGAAGCTGGAATTTGAAGTGGAAAAATACAAAAGGATTCCTCTTCAAGTTCAGTAAAGGAGCCTTTTTCTAGTAAGAAGGAAGCCAGTGCCATCTACAGCCCGAGGGGCCAAATCAGGGCTGAACATCGTCAGACAGTAAGTGTCGTGATAATACCTAGACCTGCAGTTGCTCCATAACGCAACAATCAATAAAGGACGGAAAGACCACAACGACAGTTTACCCGCATCAACATGACGTTGGCTGAAGTTCTACCTCATCTGCTGAGATCTAACTTGGAAACCTTGAGAGAGGCTCCCATGAATCCAAATACCACATCTACTCGATATAATCCGAATGCCCGGTGTGCCTATCATTCTGATAGTCTTGGCCACGATACAAATTACTGCTGGGCTCTGAGAAACAAAATACAAGACTTAATTGAAGCTAAAGAGATAGATTTTGATGCTTCGGAGAAGCCAAATGTCATAACTGCTCCCATGCCTAAACATGGTCGTGGAGTTAATGTTATTGATACTGATTTGTTTGTTACCTCCATCAATGAAGTTTCTACTCCTCTCATGATTGTCAAGAATAATTTGCTGTTGGCCGGTTTATTTCTGGGTTATGGTGAAGGTTGCCACATGTGTTCGCTTCTACCTTCTGGTTGCCGTTTGCTGAAGTTAGGTGTTCAACACCTAATAGATAGCAAAGAGATTCTGTTTGAGAAAATTATGATTCTGGTTGTTCTAATTGAAGACGTTTCCATTATAACCATTTCCGCCAATCCTTCCAAGGTTTCCTCGAGAAGACCTGTTAGGATTACATTTGATCCAAGAATTGTTCCACTGATAATTATTGTTCCTGGTCCTGTCCCGTATGTCTCGGATAAAGCTGTCCCGTGGCATTATGGTACCGATGTGTACTATCATGGCATCAAACAAGACTTGAAAGACGAGGATGTTGATCCTGATATTGGTAACATTGTCGGAACAAGCAAAGTTATCCGAAGTGGAAGGGTTTTCTCTCCTGAGATTTCCCCTAAGACTGTCAACAAGCCTATTATTATTCCATCTGCCATTCCTGCTAGTACATCTGCTACTGTTCATGTTCTTACTCCGGTCGTTACCCATGTCGGAGAATCGTCTGATACCCGCGACAAGGAAATTCTAGGTGAGCTTGCCCGAATGAAGGCGCCTAAGAAAATCGTTGTGGAAGCCTCTAAGCAAGAATTGGAGGAGATACTGAAAATCATTAAGAAGAGCGACTACGACGTGGTCGAGAAGCTAGGGCAGACCCCATCGAAGATATCCACGTTATCTTTACTGTTATGCTCTGAAGCCCATGCGAAGGCTTTGATCGCATTCCTCAAAACTGTGCATGTGCCGCAAGAGACTTCAGCTGATCAGTTCAAAGATTGTGTGGCCAGCCTAACTGCCGATAATGGGTTGGGTTTTTCAGATGCGGATTTGACACCAAAAGGAAGAAAGCATAGTGATGCTCTGCATGTCTCGATTGAATGCAGGGGCACCACTATGGCTCATGTGGTGGTAAATACTGGGTCTTCATTGAATGTTCTGCCGAAGAAGGCATTGGACCGGTTGGATTGCGAGGGTTTAACTCTAAAGCCTAGTAACATTGTGGTAAGGGCTTTTGACAGATCGAAGAGAATGGTGCACGGGGAAGTGGACATCCCTGTCAAAGTAGGTTCTTAGACTTTTGGGTCCACCTTCTATGTGATGGATATCAAGCAATCATATTCTTGTTTGTTGGGTCTTCCTTGGATCCATGAGGTTGGGGCAGTCACCTCCACACTCCACTAAATGCTGAAATATCCGGTGAAAGGAAAGATTGTCACTGTGCGAGGTGAAGAAGAATATATGGTGAGTCACCTCAACTCCTTCCGCTACATAGAGATGGACGGGGAATTCATAGAAACTCCTTGTCAGAATTTTGAAGAGGTTCCTCAGATCTTGGCATCGACTGAAACTACTAGCAACAAACCTCCTTTGAAGATGGCTTCTCTCAAGGACGCCAGGGTCGTGGTTAAAGAAGGTGGGTGTGCCAATTGGGGTCAGCTCCCTGATTTCACTCATAAAACTGATAAATTTGGTTTGGGCTTTACTACAGGGGCTCAAAGGGCTGTTAGACACGCTCGGTCTGGAGGACCTCCCCTACGCATCAACAATCGTGGGATTAACACCATTGAAGACAGTGAAGAGGACTCAGACATTGAAAGCTGGATCTACCCAACTACCAACGGTGGACCGAGTAACTGGACGGCTAGGGACTTTATACTTGTTTCTTTCATTTCACAGTAATTGTATTACCTGTTTTAGATTTGTAACAAACAATTTGAAACTTTATGGCCCAGTGCCTTGCCCGAGGCACCTTGGCTTTACTTGTGAGGGCTATTATTTGTCATTTCATAATCATTAATAAAGCATTGGACGTTTCTGGCATACAAATTTTGCGCTCTCTATTTTTCTTTTCTAGTTTTCACTTTATTAAAATAGCTATTCTCTTACACATACTCACGTATCACAATGCAGATCCATATCCACTCTAGATCCCATTGATAACAACTCTACTATTTCCAGTTATGACTTCAAAAATATGATCAACCAAGCCGAGGACGAAGGTGAGGATGATTGTGAGGTGCCTAGAGAACTTGCTTGGCTATTACAGCAGGAAGAGAGGGTCATACAACCTCATGAAGTGCCGGTTGAGACAGTGAACTTGGGTACTGAGGAAGACAGAAAAGAGGTTAAAATAGGTGCAAATCTGGAGCTTAGCATCAAACAGAGGTTGATACAGATGTTTCACGACTATGTTGAGATCTTTGCTTGGTCCTATGAAGACATGCCTGGTTTGGACACTGATATTGTGGTATATCGCCTGCCGACTAAAGAAGACTGTCCTCTGGTTAAGAAGAAGGTCCGGCGTATGCGTCCTGAAATGTCAGAGAAGATCAAGGCAGAGGTCATGAAACAGTTCGACGCAGGATTCTTAGCTGTCACTTCTTATCCACAATGGGTTGCTAATGTTGTTCCGGTACCTAAGAAGGACGGTAAGGTACGGATGTGTGTTGATTACAGAGATCTGAACAGGGCGAGCCCCAAGGATGACTTCCCACTTCCCCACATCGATGTTCTGGTCGACAACACTGCGCAACATAAAATCTTCTCCTTCATGGATGGTTTCTCGGGCTATAACTAGATCAAGATGGCTCCTGAAGACATGGAGAAGATAACTTTAGTCACACAGTGGGGCATCTTCTGCTACAAGGTGATGCCTTTTGGGTTGAAGAATGTTGGGGCAACATATCAACGCGCTATGGTTTCTTTGTTCCACGACATGATTCACCATGAGATCGAAGTTTATGTTGATGATATGATAGCCAGGTCTTAGACTGAGGAGGAGCATCTTCATCATCTCCAAAAATTGTTTGACAGATTGAAAACATATAAGCTGAGGTTGAATCTGAACAAGTGTACCTTCAGGGTAAGGTCTGACAAGCTTCTGGGTTTTGTCGTCAGTGACAAGGGTATTCAGGTAGACCCTGCGAAGGTAAAAGCCATATAAGAGATGTCAGTTCCCCGCACAAAGAAGGAAGTTAGAGGTTTCCTGGGACGTCTAAATTACATCGCCAGGTTCATTTCACATCTAACTGCTACTTGTGAGCCAATCTTCAAGCTTCTGAAGAAAGATCAAGTGGTAAAGTGGAATGATGAATGCCAGATCACTTTCGAAAGAATCAAAGAATACCTTCAAGAACCGCCAATTCTGATGCCTCCAGTTAAAGGAATACCTTTGATATTATACTTGACAGTGCTAGACAATTCAATGGGGTGTGTGTTGGGGCAGCATGACGAGTCTGGCCGAAAAGAGCACGCCATTTACTACCTTAGCAAAAAGTTTACCGAATGTGAGACCCGATACTCATTGCTCGAGAAAATTGTTGCGCTTTGGCATGGGCTGCTCGCTGGTTGAGATAGTATATGCTGACTCACACAACCTTGTTGATATCAAAGATGGATCCGATCAAGTATATTTTCAAGAAGCCCGCTCTCTCTGGAAGGATAGCAAGGTGGCAAATGATCTTAACCGAATACGACATACAATATACAACCCAAAAATCAATCAAGGGGAGTGTATTGGTTGATCATTTGGCTCATCAGGCCGTGGATGACTACCAGTCCATGAATTTTGAGTTCCCGGATGAGAATATCATGTTGGTGACTGACTACGAAGAGCCTAGACCGAATGAAGGACCTTAAGAGGGATCCCGATGGTCTATGTATTTTGATGGAGCCTCAAACACACTGGGTAACAGCATTGGCGCTGTAATTATATCTCCCGAGGGCTGTCATACTCCGTTCACCGCCCGATTATGTTTCAACTGCACCAACAACATGGCGGAGTATGAAGCATGTATCATAGGTCTTCGAGCTGCTATTAACTTGAGGATTAAGTTCTTAAGTGTATTCGGGGATTCCGCTCTGGTGATAAGTCAGATCAAAGGCGAGTGGGATATGAAGCACCCAAATGTCATTCCTTACAGAGAGTATGTACTGACATTTCTCCCACACTTTGAGGAGGTAACCTTTGAACATTTCCCACGAGAGGAGAACCAGTTAGCGGACGCGCTAGCTACCATGTCTTCTATGTTCAAGGTTAGGTGGGATAATGAAGCTCCCCAGATTACCATTGAGAGGTTGGATGAACCAGCACGCTGCTGCGAGATTGATACCGAAGAAGTGGCAGACAAACCCTGGTTTCACGAAGTCAAAAGGTATCTCGAGGCTCAGGAATATCCCGAAGGGGCTTCTGTCAATGATAAGAATTTTCTGAGAAGGTTCGCTGCGAAGTTCTTCCTCAGTAATGGGATCCTCTATAAATGCAACCATGACTACGCACTACTATGGTGTGTAGACAAGAGCGAAGCAGAGAAGATCATGACAGATTTACATGAAGGCACCTTTGGAACCCATTCTAGTGGACACACCATGGCTAAGAAGATCCTACGGGCAGGATATTACTCGTCCACCATGGAAGCCGATTATTATCAACACTCTCGAACTTGTCATAAATGCCAAATCTATGCTGATAAGGTGCATGTGCCCCCAGTTCCTCTGAACATCCTGGCAGCTCCTTGGCCCTTTGCGATGTGGGGCATCGACATGATCGGCGAGATCAGACCTACTGCGTCTAGCGGGCACCATTTCATCTTAGTAGCCATTGATTACTTCACGAAGTGGGTTGAGGCAGCCTCTTTTGCTACAGTAACCAAGAATGTCGTGGCGCGGTTTATTCGACATAACCTGATCTGCCGATATAGGGTGCCAGAGAGAATTATTACTGACAATGGTACGAATCTCAACAACACAATGATCACCAAGCTCTACAAACAGTTCAAAATACAGCATTATAACTATTCTCCCTACCGACCGAAGATGAATGGCGATGTTGAAGAAACTAACAAGAACATCAATAAGATTGTACAAAATATGACAGTGACATATAAAGACTGGCATGAGATGTTACCATTCGCTCTTCATGGGTACCGTACCTCAGCACGGACGTCGACAGGGGCAACCCCCTACTCTCTGGTATATGACATGGAGGCAGTCCTACCCATAGAAGTCCAAATACCTTCTCTCAGAATTATGAAGGATGCAGGTTTGAACAAAGACGATTGGATCCAAACCCGACTTGATCAATTAAATTTAATCGACAAAAAGAGACTTACTGCTATCTGCCATGGTCAGATGTATCAAAAGCGAATGATTAAAGCTTTTAACAAGAACGTCAAGCGTCAAGAATATCAGGTCAGGGATCTGGTGATCAAGCGCATCACACTACCACAAGGTGATCCCATGGGCAAATGGTATCCCAGGTACGAAGGGCCATTTGTGGTCAAGAACATTTTCTCGGGAGGAGCCATGATTCTAACCAACATGGATGGTGACGACCTTCCTCATCCTGTCAATGCAGACATAGTGAAAAGATACTACGTATAATTAAAGACCCGCTAGGTCGACTGACCTGGGCAAAAATAAGGGCTTCCCGGCGAACCAAAAGGGTTCGGGCAAAAGTAAGGGATGAAAATGAAAAAAATCTGTACACCTGGCAAGTCGAAAACCCGAAAGGGAGGCTTGGCCAAAAAAGGGTATCCCGGTGGATTGAAAACCAAAAAGGGAAATCCAGGCAAAAGTTAGGGATTGAAGCGTATCACTATGTCTCATTGGATCATCTTGTGACCAAACTTCGGTATCATCTATCAAGCTCAGACGGCGCCAACCAATCTGATCAACCTTCGGCCAAGTAGCAAAGTGATGAGACACTTGAAGATATAAAGACAATAGCAGAGTTGGAACCCAATGAGGTTGTTTCACATAGCTGTTTTTCTTTCTTTTGCATAAATTGTAATTTCTTTCAACATCATTCTCTTACTAGAACGTCAGCCTCTTTGTATAAAACGCCTATTACAGGCCAATTTCCAAATCAATACAAGTCATTTTTACAAAATTTCAATTTGGTTCTTTTTCTTTTTATGTTTTGTTTTGCAAGAACGTCCAATGATTTATTTTTTATATATGCATTTGAAAATGATTGCTGCTCACAAATATTTGCATAAGAAACAAAACACAATTACTCGTAATTCCAGAAACAGGGAAAACAAGAAGTGCCAAACCCGACGGTTACTTCGCCCAGTAGGTATCGGGATAGAGTCATGCTTGGGAACATAATTATGGGTATGCACACTCCCCACAGAGTAACAGTATCCAAAGGAATTGATGTCAGCTTTCTCGAAACAAGACATAAATATCCCCAGCCAAGGTTCGTAATCGCAGGAGAATCAACAAATTTCATTCCCCAAGAGGAGTCTATTTCTACAGATGCAGAAGCTCAATCTCCAACAGAGCTCATCACTTCCAGCAACGAAATTTCATCCCCAACTGAGTTTATTCCTCCAGATCAGTAGGTCGACCAAACAGAGCATCTCTTCCCCTAAGTTTGGTCCCCGTTGAGTTTATTCTCAAGCATCTCTTCCCAACAAAATATTTACAACTCTCCAGTAATAATCAAGGATTTATTTTCCCAGACGCGAGCATACCCTGATAGAATTTCATAAACATACATCATGATATACTCATACATGACATATACAACATAATCTCATTTATTTTGAGAACATCATCTCACCCTGCATTTCATGCATCACATATAACTAACCCTGAAATCTTTTCAGGAAAAGAGGATTAGCTTCAACAAATTCAGCAGTTATACAAGTCACATCTACAGACGACTAATGGAAACTCAGTTCCCAAAATCAAACGGGTCACTTAATCTACACCCAGGATGTCATATCGAAGTAACCCTACTATCTAGGTTCCTTCTCACAGCCCTACTATCCAGGCTTTCATATCGAAGTAACCCTACTATCCAGGTTCCTTCTCACAGACCTACTACCCAGGCTTTCATATCGAAGTAACCCTACTATCCAGGTTCCTTCTCACAGCCCTACTATCTAGGCTTTCATATCGAAGTAACCCTACGACCCAGGTTCCTTCTCACAGCCCTACTATCCAGGCTTTTCATATCGAAGTAACCCTACGACCCAGGTTCCTTCTCACAGCCCTACTATCCAGGCTTTTCATATCGAAGTAACCCTACTATCCAGGTTCCTTCTCATAACCTTACTACCCAGGTTCCTTCTCACAACCCTACTATCCAGGCTGTTCATATCGAAGTAACCCTACTATCCAGGTTCCTTCTCATAACCTTACTACCCAGGTTCCTTCTCTCTTATCTCTAGACAACAGTCCTCAACACTATAAGACCTAGACCTAATTGAACACGATTGGTTTCGCATGTCCCCAGTAGAGTACCAGACAACTGAATCTCCTAAAACTCTATTTCTTGAGACCTATACCAATATTCCTCAGCAAATTTCTCCTCAACGACAGGAGCAGGGACTCCCGTCAAAGGAACATCTCAGGAAATCCACATTCTCTAGATGGCATCTTTAAGCCCATCTCCGACAATTTTCCATCGCATCTAGGATGGCATCTTTAAGCCCATCTCCGACAATCTTCTATCATCAACCTCCAAATGGCATCTAAAAGCCTATTCTCGATATCATAAATCAAGTGCCACTTCATGCGAGTGCAAATTTCTGGGCACTCTAGTGTTCAATCATCTTCCACCTTCAGATCACGAAAGGCAGGCTAGCCAATCTACATCCTCAGGTTTAAGAGGATTGAACAGGGGCAGCTGTTGTACCCCAAAATTTTCCCTCCCATTTTACTCAACAAATGTCAACCCCAAGTTGCTCAAGGAAGCCCAAGAGTTGACCAGGTAAACTCTCTCCTAAGGCAATGCACCTCAAAATTAGGGTTTCTATTTTCATCAAGATAGGTGAGCCACAAAAGCCCCAAATTCTTTCCAAGGTCCTAATATGCTCCCAAGATCATCCATGTCAAGTTTCATACCTTGCACAAGAAGGTTGCTCAGTCAACTACTCAGATGCTTGAGAATCGACTGTATTAGGTCAAAAGTCAACTATGGCCCACACACAGTCAAACTTCAATATTTTTGGTCAACATCATCATTTTGAAGTGTTATCCATAATTTGATCAAGGGTTGATCATGATTCCTCAAGGAATGCTCCAAATTCATCAAAACCCAAAATTGCTAAATTAGGGTTTCTTAGGAAAAGTTAACCCAACTTTGACCAAGCATAACTTCCACATGCTTTATCAGAAATTTTCCATCCAAAGCTAATTTTGAAGAGGATGCAACTCCCTACAGTTCATCTTTAGCTCACAAGTTCAAAATATGCACTCATAAAAAGATATGAATTTTGACATTATAGGTCCTTTTGAAAAGTCAACAAAAACACCTTTTGGGTCAAAGCTTCATACATGAACATGGAAGACTCAATTGAGATGAGAACAAAAGGGTTGCTTAGGGGGCATCCTAATATTTCTAAAAAGTCCAAGAACACCTCTCTAGGGTTAAAATTGGAGGAGTTATGCCTTGTCAAAGTTGACATTTTTTGCAAAATTGCCAAAAGTCAAATATGCTCACAAATGCATTTTTTGCTAAATGGGTCTAACTTTTTATGCTTGCACCTCACTTATAATGTGGTCCACGACCCAAATATTCACCCACACATTATTTGCTTCATTTTTTAATTTATTTTGATTTTTTATTAATTAAAAAGTGAATTAAATCAAATAATTGATGAATAATAGCAAGGATATGATTTGATTTGGTTTTTGGACAGGTTGGGAATCAAAATATGATGAATTATGATGGCCAAAACGAATCAAGCATAATTGGTACAAGAAAGGGAAGATTTGGCTCAAAAATTGCAAGTTTACATAAGCTTGAAAATCAAATCAAATCTCTTATAATTGCAAAGATTTTGTCCAAATTTGTAACCCTAGTTCATTCCTAGATATATAATGGACAACTCCAGATCATAAACATAAGGTTTGAAGGCGTGAAACAGCAAGAACAAAATTCAATTTTTGGGCAAAAAGTGGGGATCAGATTTCCTTCTATAGGGTGATTCAAAGCAGTTCAAGGCTAGCAATACACTCCTTGGCGTCTTAGGAAGCTATTCCACCCATCCTCAAGCTTCAAAACGCCCGAAATCATGCCCACCACCCACTACGGTTTGCACTAAGAACTCAAAATCGTTTACCATGTTTTATGTATCATAATCCTATTCTAATCATATATTCTTATTTATCAACTTGTTTGCAAGCTATTGGTACTATTTAATTGCATTTATAGCGCAGGAATTGCAGTATGCCATAACTAGTGTTTCGAGCTTCATTTTGGGGTTTCTTAACCTAGGCAAAATTAGGTTTGATAATGGGTACCATGATGATCAGGGCTTCACGCCCAGTTGATTCATGGTCACCAAATTAATTTATCTTGCCTGTACATAATTTTTGAGATGAACAGGGTTATAGCCATGAACAAACGCCCGTAGGTAAAAGTGTATTACCTAAAACAACGGTCCAAGGAAGAAGATGATGTGTGTCAAGGCGTGATTAGTCCATTCAAATTTCGCATGTTTTGCTGGCAGGATACTTGATTTGGCTTTTGATTTTATTTGTTTATTATGTTTACAACTAACAAATCCAGCGTAGATGGTTGGGAGGCATGCCTTTGATGCACACGTCCTGGGTTCGATCCCAGGCGTGTGCATTTTGTTATTTTCCTAATAATTTCAGGCCAATCCAATGCAATGCTCCCTCACACGCCTATCATGTACCATCAACGTCCATCCATTGGATGCCCAGCTGGCCAGATCTCACGCTTCTCCCTTGAAGGCCTATGGTAAACATGCAAGGCAATGCTACACCAGATCCGAAGGTTGATTGGGCTTAGAGGCTTAATGGGCCAAGGAATTCAGATTCATACCCCCCCAAAATTGCTAACAGCATACCCACTTGGTTATTTTTACTATTTTTTCTTTAATTTCTTTTTTCAATTATTTTGTTTTTTTTATTAATTCAAAAATTATTTTATTAAATTAACCAATCAAAAATCACAAAAAGATTCATTTTCTTAATAAATATATTTTTAAATTAATTATTTTAATTAATTTAGGGTAACTTTAATTTCTTTCATAATTTAAAACAAGTAGAATTAGGGTTTGAGATTTTGCACAATTTAATTAGTTTTCTTTAAAAGATACATCAAAAATCATTTTTCTCGTAAATATTTATTTCTTTAATTAATTAGGTTAATTATTTAATTAGATTAATTTATTTCCTTTCATAATTTAAAAACAATTAGAAATTAGGTTTAATTAATTTGCAATTAAATATTTTCTCAGATAAAGTCCAAAAATACTTTTTCTCTCAAATTAGGGTTTTAAATTATTCCAATCGTCCTCCCACTTAATTTTCCGCGCGCTTGTTATTGTTTTTGCCATTATTTTGTAACTGTTTCAAGGTTGTAATAGTTTTAATTAGAGTTTTAAATCCCGCACTTTTATTTCCCGTCAAGGCAATTATGTAACTGTCAAAGCCATGTAATAGCTAGGTTTATTTCCGCTTTTACTTTCTGCAAATTATTAACTGTTAGATGTATTAATAGGATTGTATGGCAAGAATGCATGAAAAATTAAAACAGTTAGAAAACCCTAATGTGAAAAGATTAAATAACTGAAACAAATCACTCGCACATGTTCACTCCTAGGGTTTACCTCACTTCAATTGCCTTCGGTAAACAATCATTAAGCATAGGAAATTTTAGTGGTTGTCCTCCAGTCTAAAGAGATCAAATTGTACCATTCGAATGTTGCCTCGGAAATGTTGCCTCGAAAAGATCTTAAGACTCTAGGGTTACCACTAAGGTTTTCTAACTATTTCTTTAGTGATTGTATTTGTCCCTTTCGAATGTTCCTTACAACTCCAACGACGGTGCTACCTACTTCTTATTAGTAGGATAGCGCTGTCTAAAGGAAATAGAACGGACAATCCTTTTTTCGAGTAGGTAGAATCTTAAGTACTTGCTCAATAAAAACTTTTCACACAAACACCTTTCAAAACAGTTTTCAAAACAAATTCCTCACACTCTTGAGGACTGATACAAGGGTTATCACGAAGTAAAAACATTTTCAAAACAAGCACACACAAAGCAATTTGAAAAATGAGCAAGTACCTAAGAGCCCATGGAAAACCATGGATAGAAAGGGTGCTAACACCTTCCCTTTCTATAATCTACCCCCCGTACTCAGAACATCTCGAAAAATGGTTTTTTCTGTTCTTTTTCCTTTTCCATGATTGGATGAAATAAAAGTCGATGACGACTCTTGCTTACCGCGACATTTTGCAAACAAAAAACGCAAAACGCAAACCAGTATTAACAGTTAGTTCTGCCACCGTATCATAGTTCATTATAGACCTCTAATAATTCTCATACCAAGTTTCATGTCTTGCATCTTAAATTTGGTCAGTTAATTGATCAGATGACTGAAAATCAGTTGTATTGAGTGAAAAGTCAATTATGGTCAATATACATTCAAACTTCAAGATTTTTGGCCAACATCAACATTTTTAAGTCATATTCATTAAATGATCAAGGGTTGATCATAATTCCTCAAGAAAAACACTCAAATCATCAAAGGGGCAAAATTAACCAAATTAGGGTTTTGACTGAGAATGACTGATCATTCACTTTTGACCTAATACATGGCCTAATGAGTTGAAGCATGATCTTAAGGACTCAAACACAATATCTTGACCGAATTTCATGGCCCAAATCATTTCTCAAGATCAAGGGATTGATAGTTGAAATTTGGATCAACTGATGAAAAGTCAACTGACACATAAAAGTCAAACTTTGACTTTTTGGTCAATATTGAATTTTAAAGATCAAGATTCATCAAGACATTCAAAAATATCAAACTTGATCATAAAGAATCAAGAAATTCAACAAAAGTCAACAAAAGTCAAGATTTTTAATACTTAGAAATATTCTTAGTGTTTTTAACCTTGATAATTTCACAACTTCATGATAATTTTTCACCAAGATGCAAGATGAGTCAAGGTAAACTTTTAACATGAATGTTGTAGATCTTGATGAATTCTACAACTTTGTCCTTGAGGATTGATGTCCAAAAATGCTTAGATTTGGAGATATAGGCCCAAAAAGTCAAGACATTTTTAACAAAACACTTAGTGAACTTTTCAACAAGTTTAGTCAGATTTTTGTCCCAACTTCTTGGCAATTTTACATCAAGTTCCAAGTTTATTTAGCCAAAGTGCTCAACATGAAGGTCGTAGACAATGTTTCAATATTTCCAAAATGTCAAAGAACTTGAAGAGATCGTGCTTGAGCTAAGAGATTCGAAGAGATGAAGTTGAGCATTCATTCTTGAATTACAAGACATTTTCATGAAGAACACATGATCCAATCTCAAACCTATGCTGCATAATATTGCTTTGTTGGCTTCTAACTTGAAAATCACTCCATAATTTAATGTTTACACAACTGATTGGTCCATTGTCCAAGTGATTCAAGCTTTTCCAAGTTGATTTTCCATTTAGGGAAGAAAGCCAAGACTTCCATTTTGGAAAAGTGGCTTTAATCACAAAGTCCACTCTCCTTGAGCCTTGCACTTATTTCTTCTGAGCATACACAATCTGAAATCTAGAAGCAACATATATACAACTCCTAACCACCCTACAAGCCCTTTTACTATGCATTGGAACAATGTATGTCAAGTTTGCTTCAAAACCAAGTCACATAACCATAACATGTGATTTTTGAAATCTGGTTACTTGAGCCTTCCAAACCTTTTCTCTATAAATAGAGAAGTTATTTGCAAGCTAACGCACGAGTTCAAGAGCCCTCTAACCCCCTCAAACACTCTGAAGTTAGAATTGGCATTCAAAACCTCCATTGTTGCACATTCTTACGTTGAACTTCAAACTCACAATTCACTCGTGTGTTTTAACTCTAAATCCATCAAAAATCTTCCATACCTCATTTAGAACCTATCAAAGACCATGTTCCATCACTGTAAAAACATTTGCACCATCCTCCATTTCCAAAAACAGCCACCTGCAACTTGATTTCTCTAGAAAGTTTCAGACACTTTCAACTCAAAGTAAGCATTGCAATAGCATCCTAGGAGTTCAATGAAGCTATCCAGATCATCACCACACCTTCAGGAGTGCTCAAACACCAAACACAAATTCCAGTTTTGAGGTAAGTTTTCTCAACTTTGAACTTCTTATACAAGCATCATTAATGGTCACTTTGTGAATGAAAAATGTAGACATCATTGCCCTGAAGCTAATTGTGCCTTTAGTTTTCATTTATGTTAATTGTACGTGGAGAATTTTGAAGTTGAACTATCAGAAAAATTAGGTTTTAATTTGGTACCAAACAAAAATTTATGATCATATTTGAGTGTTAGCTTAAGTTATTTACATGGTTGAATTCGTGGTAAAATTTGGAGCAAGTTTCATGTTTACATTTTTGAAAATGGTTGAGAAACGAAGGAGTTACGTATTTGTCCATGGTGATGTTCATCCCTGCGCGCGCGAAGGAAGAAGATGAAGCCATGTTCAAATTTTCAAAATTGAGTTTATTTTAAATTTAGTGCATGTTGTATAATGACCGAATGAAACAACCACCCCAGTGGCAGAGAAGCGCACGCTAAGGAATTTGTCTATAGGGACTTGGGTTCGAGCCCCAGCGGTACCATTTTAATTTTCACATATTTTCCTCTTTGAGATCATATGCAGTACAATCCAAGAAATGGACGCTACGCCTCTCACCACCACCACATGATCATCACAAGGTTTCATCCAACACTTAAGACTGCAAGCCTATGATGTACTCTCAAAAGACAGCCACTCTGGATCACATATAGGCGTTGGACTTTTGTTCCTAGACCTTGGATGAATTTATTTCATATACCCCCATTTTACTTATCATACTCAGGCCCATCTTTTATTTTATTCTCTGATTCAACAAAAAAAACCTGTTTGGGCCTAACAAAAAATGATTTCTCACCCTCATTTTTCTTTTCAGCACCTAGACCCAACTCTTCTTCATATTCTCTATATTTTTATTATTTTTATTTATTCACTTATTTATTTAACCAAAAATACAAAAATATATTTTCTTAAATAATTAAAATAAAAAATATTTTAATTTAAACACTTTATTTCATTCTTTTTAATTAAATTAGTTTTTATTACTCTTTTTTTACATAATAAAAACACTTTCTTTCCAAGTTAACATTAACATTCAAATTATTTTACAAACAAATTATTAGACTTAGATTTTATTTTCTTCTTAATTTCAATTAATTTAGATCTTAGGTTTTGTTGAATAATTGATTAACTTCTCTTGTAATTAAAATTAATTAGTTTGATTAGGTTAAATTATAAAACCTTCTCCATAAAAAAAACCACAAAAACAATTTTCTTCTTCATCTTTACATTTTGTGAATTTTATTATTATTCATGTTCAATAGTTTGTAATAGATAATTAGGATTTATTTTTTATTCCCCCCATTCACAAACTAGTACTCCCAATTCCCAAAGCGTTGTAATAGCGTAAGACATTTAAATTCTGTAATTTATCGCTTTCCTTATTATTGTTAGTAATTAGGGTTTGTATGACAAGATTAAAACCAACCATAGCAAAACCCTAATTCAAGATAAAATGATTGAATCAAACACACTTCTCACACATGCACCTCTAGGGTAACCCACACTTACTTCCTCGGTTAAAAATAGTCATGTACCTCAAACGTGAGATGCTTTAGCAAAGACCCTCGATTAAAAGATCATAGTCCCTCGATGACCCTTCGATGTTGCTTCGGTAAACGATCATAGTCCCTTACAACAAATTGTTAAAGTATCTTACAAGTTTCCTTCTATGAATCTACGATGACCCAAGCTTGTCCCTCACATCCAATGACATGGCTCCTTACCAATCAATGGTAAAATAGAACTATCTAAAGGAGGAGGAAAACAACAAATACTTTTTGAGTAGGTAGATTGCTCATAATTTCTTGATCGCAAACTAAAACCATTTTCACACCTCACACTTTCAAAAACAAACATCTTTTCAAACACTCTCTTTTCAAACAGATATTTTCAAAACAAACATTTTTTATACATTCTTAATAATACGAGAGTCATTGCAAAATTACCGTACTAAGGAGTTTTCAATATTTCCAAAAAACAAATATTTTGTATACATTCTCAATGACACGAGAATCATTACAAAATAACTACTTTCAAAAAACATCTTCAAAACATCTTTCAACTTACACAAAACACAAAGCATTTTCAAAGTGATCAGGCAATTAAGAGCCCGTAGATAACTATAGATGAAAAGGGTGCTAACACCTTCCCTTTTCATAACCTACCCCCCAAACCCAAGAAAATTCTCAAAAGGTCTTTTCTATTCTTTTCACCCATTCCTTTATCGAGTAAAAGAAAAGCTGATGATGACTCCTGCTATTTGTAACATTTATGATTAAATGCAAAACACCCAAGCCAGTTCTCCCACCGTATTACAGAACTGGCGACTCTACTGGGGAGAAGTGAATCTAAAAGTGGGGTTACCTTAAGAGCTAGATCACCTTTATTGCTTTATTTATTTACCTTGTTTGCTTTACATTTTGGGTTTATGCTTGGGTTTATTTTTTGAAAAGATCCTATACCCGGATCTGGGGCATATTAGGTAAGTAGCAATAGATCGCGGAAACTGCACGGTGTGACACATTTGTTGGTATTGGTGTCCCTTAAGTTTAATGAAGGAGAATACAGGGTTGTTGTGTGGTGTCATGAAGCACTAACTGACCATAGAACCTTAGTTGAATAACTTGGCCATTAGAAAGTAGTGAGATAGCTGACTTTGGTGCAGACTGAAGTTGGTTGATACTCGATACTACACTCATTGAGATCGGACTTTCGGGATATTTCGATCGCTAAAACAGATGTTTATGCTGAAACAATGCCCGGTGAAGAAAGATTAATGATATTGAGATTCCTTAGAACCTGGTTACTTCTTTTAGGACATGTTTAACCAACTAAAACTTCAAGAGGGTACTCACCTATAAACCACATGCAAGCCTAAACCTAAGGCCTTATGTGTTTTGTTTGTGTATGATTATTTGTTCATGAAATAATAACATCATGCCATAACATTTTCACTAACCATTTCAAGGACCTAGGGATTTATCTTTGTTCTGTTTTGTAGGTTATGGCTTCCGCTTGCAGAAATACCATCTAAATCAACTTTGTAAGGGTGCCTCCTCAAATCAAAGATTTAGCATCAAGAGTTCCTTAGAATTCTTCGTTCACCAAAAGATATGGTCAAATTCTCAATTTGGTTACCTCAAGATTTAAAGAAGACATGATGTGTGCGCTCTTTCAGTTCTTTGATCATGTACATCATTGTTTCACCTTTCCCGATTATCAATTGGTACCCACATTGGAAGAGTTCTCTCAACTATTAGGAGTACCTGTTCTTGATCAAATATCCTTCACCAGTTTAGAGAAGGATCCACAACTTGAAGAGATTGCAATAGCCTTACATTTGAAGCGGTCTAACATTATAGCTAGTTAGGAAACAAGGAGTGGAGTCAAGGGTTTGCTAGCTAAATTTCTGTTAGAGAAGGCTCGACTGTTTTGGGAGGCTATGGATTTGCAAGCTTTTGAAGAAGTCTTGGCTCTTCTAACCTATGGGTTAGTATTTTTCCCTAATCCAAACGACCTCATAGATGTGAATGCTGTCAAAATTTTCCTTTCTCGTAACCCTGTGCCTACTTTGCTCTGAGATATTTTGCATACTCTTCACACTCGTACCATGAGGAGGAGAGGGGCTCTAATGTGTTGCATACCATTTCTATCTAGGTGGTTTATTTTGCACCTTCCCCGGTAGGTATTGAAGAATGAACAACGTATGAGGTGGTCTCAAAGGATGATGTCGCTCTCTCATTCGAATATTTATTGGTGTTCTCGATCTCTGGAGGATGTTGCTATCATTAAATGCTGTGGGGAATTCCCTAATGTTCCGCTCCTTGTAATTAAAGGAGGTATTACTTATAACCCTTTTTTGTCTCTATGAAAATTTCGTTATGCTCGAAGGGATGGTCCTCATGACGCGCTTATCCGGGGTATTGTATTTGACTACGAGAGTGATGTTCAAGGTTATCGTTAAAGGTTTATACGAGCCTGGGGCATGGTAAACAAGGTTGATAGGAAGACTTTGGAACATAATAATTCTATCCTTTTGGATCCTTATCTCAAATGGTTGCGAGCTCGCGCTCAAAACCTTATGATGCCATATCCATTTATCCTTCTAATAGTTATGGAGCCTGTTGCTAAGGGAGATATTCCTTATACCATTCTCCATCCTGACATGCCTACTGACCTCGAAGAATTGCATATGTCGTGGATTCAACTCAAGGGAGAATGAGACACCTTTGAAGCTCGATTCTATGCAAGCGAGAAGAAAGTGTTGGAGCTCATAAAGAAACTTCACGAGGAGCAAAGCCTGAATACCTACATCGACATGAAAAGGAAGCGTCCGTGGGAGACTTGAGTCTTAGATTTTAGGAGTTTTTATTTTTTGTCTTTTTATTGTAAGCCTAAGGGGAAATTATAACTCTTGAACTTATTAATACAATTGTTGTGTTTGTTTCCTTTTTCGCTAGAAAATCCCTTCTCTAAGGATTGTTAAAGAATCATACTTAGACGAAGACGATTAGATTCAAAATAGGTTGGATCAGTTGAATTTGATTGACAAAAAGAGGCTGGCGGTTGTCTGTCATGGTTAGATGTATCAAAAATGTATGATCAAGGCATTTAATAAGAAGATTAAGCATCGAGTATACCAGGCTGGTAAATTGGTAATAAAGCGCATCATTATACCACAAGGAGATCCTAGGGGCAAATAGACTCCCACCTATGAAGGGACATTTGTTGTCAAGAAAGTATTCTTGGGCGGTGCTATGATGCTAACCAATATGGACGGCGAAGATTTCCCGCACCCTGTGAACATACATAGTCAAAAAATACTACACATAAGAATGACCTTCTAGGTTGACACACCTAGGCCAAAATAAGGGCATCCCGGGAAACCAAAAAAGTTCGGGTAGAAATTAGGGATAGATGCAAAAGATTATACACCCGGTAAGTCGAAAACCTGAAAGGACGGCTTGGGCAAAAAAGGGTATCCTGGTGGACTGAAAACCTGAATGGGAGGTCCAGGCAAAAATTAGGGATTAAAAGCGTATGAATATGTCTCATTGAATCACTTACATGCAAGCTTTATTACCAAAGTCAAAAGTTCAAATGGTTCACTCAACTTCTTCCGATGGCATAGGGTGAGATGTTCAAAGACATATGGGAAATAGCAGAGTTTGGAACCCAATGAGATCACTTCCACATGGCTATAAATTTTGTTTTCACTTTGTACTCTTTTCATTCCATGACGACTTCCTCTTACTAGGATTTCCGTCTCTTTGTACAAAATCGCATGTTTATAGGCAAATTATCAATACAAATACATCTTAAAGTTCAAAATTTTGGTTTTTTCTATTTTGTTTGCAAAAACGTCCAATGACTAAATTAAATGAACATATGCATATGAACATGATTAACTGTTAACAAATATATGCATAAGAACAAGAATAAACATTTACTCAAAAAACTCTAGGAGTTGGGATGACACTCGAGTTGCCCATAAATCCCCACAGAGTTACTTCCATGAAGCTTCCATGAGATTATCCCCATAGAATAATCTTCATGGGATACATTCCCCATAATTTCCTTACGGAGTTCCAATCAGTACACTTCATGAAAATTCTCTTCCCCGGCTGAGTTTGAAAACTGTAAAACCCCTACAGAGTTCTTCTCTTTAGCAAATTTAATTTCCCCGGGAGAATTTGTTTCCTCAGCAGAATATTTCTCCATCAACAGGGTTTATTTCCCCAACAAACTACAATTTCCCCAGCTCAAGTTTATTCCTCAGATTACTATGAATCACCAGCAAAATTTCTCTTCCCATTCAAGTCACCATTATCCCTAGAAAATTGCTGTAAAACCTGGAATCGGACCTGATATCAGTCAATTTTATCCTCCCTAGACGAATCATAAGATTATTCATCTCTTTTATCCCTAGTCAGGGTGTACAAAACTTATCCTCCCCAAACAAGTCAGAAGATTATCCATCTCTTTTATCCCCAGTCAGGGTATATAAGAATTAAATTCCCCAGTAGAGAAATGAACAACCAATGTTCCTAAACTCTACTCCCCAAGTAGGAAGTCAACATCCCTTGCAGAGTTTCCTCAAACAAGTAAACAAGAATCCCCAGCAGAAGCATTCTAGACAAGATTGAAGATGCACATACTCTTCATACCCAGTAATAGTCAGGGATTTATTTTCCAGACAAAATACAACACGGGCTTACAAATACACTTCACAACACATTCATACGTCATAACATATGCATACGAAACACATGTAGCACAGTCTCATTTATTTTGAGAACATAATTACGTAATGCATTTCATACATCATAACATTGCATACAATTAACTCTTTACCTTTTCAGGAAGAATCAATCGACATACCAGATATCATCAACAAATCTTCAAAACAAATTAAAGGTCATTCCCTAAAACAAGACAGGGCAAATATCTGCATGATGAAAACTCCCTTCAAACATCTATTGGCTCAGATTAAATCGACCAAAGATTTATTCTGATACTTCTCTCAGTAGACCTTTTCTGGCTCAGATTGAATCGACCAAAGATTTATTCTGATACTTCTCCCAATTAAAGATTTAAAGACCTCTGTTGGCTCAGATTAAATCGACTAAATATTTATTCTGATACTTCTCTCAGTAGACCTTTTCTGACTCAGATTAAATCGACCAAAGATTTATTCTGACACTTCTCCCAGTTAAAGATTTAAAAACATCAGCTGGCTCAGATTAAATCGATCAAAGATTTATTCTGATACTTCTCTCAGTAGACCTTTTTTGGCTCAGATTAAATTGGCCAAAGATTTATTCTGATGCTTCTCCCAGTTAAAGATTTAAAGACCTTTGCTGGCTCAGATTAAATCAACCAAAGATTTATTCTGATACTTCTCTCAGTAGACTTTTTCTGGCTCAGATTAAATCGACCAAAGATTTATTCTGATACTTCTCCTGGTTAAAGATTTAAAGACCTCTGCTGGCTTAAATTAAATCGACCAAAGATTTATTCTGATACTTCTCTCAGTATACCTTTTTTGGCTCAGATTAAATTGACCAAAGATTTATTCGGATACTTATCCTAGTTAAAGATTTAAAGACCTCTACTGGCTAAGATTAAATCGACCAAAGATTTATTTTGATACTTCTTCCAGTAGATATTTTCTGGCTCAGATTAAATCGACCAAAGATTTATTCTGATATTCCTTCCCGTAGACATTTTCTGGCTCAGATTAAATCGACTAAAGATTTATTCTGATACTTCTCCCAGTTAATGTCGAGCGCAGACTTAGTCTAATTTCTCTATTAAGTGTTACTTTGGATGGAATATATAATCCCATCTCCAAAAACTCTTCATTGCCTCTCCAAATGGCATCTTTAAGCCCATTCTCGACATAATCAACCAACAACATTACTTCGTGTAAGGCGAGTGCAAATTTCTGGGCACTTAAGTGTTCAATCATCTTCCACCTTCAAGTCACGAATGGCGAACAAACCAATCTAACTCTTCAGGTTTAAGAAGATTGAACAGGGGAAGTTGTTGTACCCCAAAATTTTCCCTCCCTTTTCTTCAAGACATTTCTCACAAAAGATCTCAAATGCTCAAGGATTCTCAAAGAGTTGATCAGACAAGCTCACCTCCTAAGCACCGAGACCACAAATTAGGGTTTTGGTTTTCTCAAGGATAATTGTACTTCTAATTCCTCAAGTGACTTTCATGGTTCATTATATACCTACAATAATGCTCATACCATGTTTCAAGTCTTGCATCTCAAATTTTCTTAATTAATTGATCAGATGACTGAAAATCAGTTGTATTTAGTAAAAAGTCAAATATGGTGAATATACAGTTAAACTTCAATATTTTTGGCCAACATCAACATTTTGAAGTCATATCCATCAATTGATCAAGGGTTGTTCATAATTCCTCAAGAAAAGCACTCAAATCATCAAAGGGGCAAAGTTGACCAAATTAGGGTTTTGATTGAGAATGACTGATCATTGACTTTTGACCTAATACATGTCCTAATGAATTAAAGCATGATATTAAGGACTCAAACAAAATATCTTGACCTAATTTCATGGCCCAAATAATTTCTCAAGATCAAGGGATTGATAGTTGAAATTTGGATCAACTGATGAAAAGTCAACTAACACACAAAAGTCAAACTTTAACTTTTTGGTCAACATTGAATTTCAAAGATCAAGGTTCATCAAGTCATTCAAAAATATCAAAATTTATCATCAAGAATCAAGAAAGTCAACAAAAGTCAATATTTTCAATACTTAGAAAAATTATAAGTGTTTTTTACTTTGATAATTTCACTACTTCATGACAATTTTTCACCTAGATGCAAGATGATTCAAGGAAAACTTTCAACATGAAAGTTGTAGATCTTGATGAATTCTACAACTTTGTCCTTGAGGTTTGATGTCCAAAAAATTCTTAGATATTGAGATATAGGCCCATAAAGTCAAGACATTTTTAACAAAACACTTAGTGAAATTTTCAACAAGTTTAGTCAGATTTTTGTCCCAACTTCTTGGCAATTTTTCATCAAGTTCCAAGTTGATTTAGCCAAAGTGGTCAACATGAAGGTTGTATACAATGTTTCAAGCTTTCCAAAATGTCTAAGTACTTGAAGAGAACATGCTTTAGATAAGAGATTAGAGTAGATGAAGTTAAGCATTCATTCTTGAATTACAAGGCATTTTAATGAAGAACACATGACCAATCTCAAACCTATGCTGCATAATCTTGCTTTGCAAGCTTCTAACTTGTAAATCACTCCATAATTTAATGTTTACACAACTTATTGATCCATTGTCCAAGTTATTCAATCTTTGTCCAAATTGATTTGCCATTTAGGGAAGAAAGCCAAGACTTCCATTTTGGAAAAGTAGCTTTAATCACAAAGTCCACACTCCTTGAGCCTTGCACTTGTTTCTTCTGAGAATACACAATCTCAAAGCCATAAGCAACATATATACAACTCCTAACCACCATACAAGCCCTTTTACTATGCATTGGAATAATGTATGTCAAGTTTGCTTCAAAACCAAGTCACATAACCATAACATGTGATCTTTGAAATCTGGTTACTTGAGCCTTCCAAACTTTTTCTCTATAAATAGATAAGTTATTTGCAAGATAACATAGGAGTTCAAGAGCCCTCTAACCCCCTCAAACACTCTGAAATCAGAATTGGCATTCAAAACCTCCATTGTTGCACATTCTAACCTTGAACTTCAAACTCACAATCCACTCGTGTGTTTTCACTCTAAATCCATCACAAAGTTTCCATAAGTTATTTAGAACCTATCCAAGACCCTATTCCATCACTATAACACCATTTTAACCATCCTCCATTTCCAAAAATAGCCACTTGCAACTTGACTTCTCCAAAAAGTTTCAGACACATTCAGCTCAAAGTAAGCATTGCAATATCTTCCTAGGAGTTCAGTGAAGCTATCCAGATCATCACCATACCTCCAGGAGTGCTCAAAATGCAAACATGATTTCCAGTTTTGAGGTATGTTTTCTCATCTTTGAACTTCTTATACAAGCATCATTAATGGTTACTTTGTGAATGAAAAATGTAGACATCAATGCCCTGAAGCTAACCATGCCTTTAGTTTTCATTTATGTTAATTGTACAGGGAGAATTTTGAAGTTGAACTTTCAGAAAAATTAGGTTTTAATTTGGTACCAACAAAAATTCATGTTCATCTTTGAGTGTTAGCTTAAGTTATTTACACGGCTGAATTCGTGGTGAAATTTGGAGCAAGTTTCATGTTTACATTTTTGAAAATGGTTGAGAAATGAAGGAGTTACAGATTTGGCCATGGTGATGTTCATCCTTGCGCGCACGAAGGAAGAAGATGAAGCCATGTTCAAATTTTCAGAGTTGAGTTTATTTTAAATTTAGTGCAAGTTGTATAATGACCGGATGAAACAGCCACCCCAGTAGCAGAGAAGCGCGTGCTAAGGGGTACCCTTTTAATTTTCATATATTTGTCTCTTTGAGATCATATGCAGACCAATCCAGGAAATGCACGCTACGCCTCTCACCACCACCACATGATCATCACAAGGTCTCATCCAACACTCAAGACTGTAAGCCTACGATGTACTCTCAAAGGTCAAACACACTGGATCACATATAGGCGTTGGACTTCTGTTCCTGGGCCTTGTCTGAATTTATTTCATATACCCCCATTTTACTTGTCATACTCAGGCCCATCTTTTATTTTATTTTCTGATTCAACAAAAAAAACCCGTTTGGGCCTAACAAAAAATGATTTCTCACCCCCATTTTTCTTTTCAACACCTAGACCCAACTCTTTTTCATATTCTCTATATTTTTATTATTTTTATTTATTCACTTACTTATTTAACCAAAAATACAAAAATATATTTTCTTAAATAATTAAAATAAAAAATAGTTTAATTTAAACACTTTATTTCATTCTTGTTAATTAAATTAGATTTTATTACTCTTTTTTTTAAATTATAAAAACCTTTTCTTTCCATGTTAACATTAACATTCAAATTATTTTACAAACAAATTATTAGACTTAGATTTTATTTTCTTCTTAATTTTAATTAACTTAGATCTTAGGTTTTGTTGAATAATTGATTAACTTCTCTTGTAATTAAAATTAATTAGTTTGATTCGGTTAAATTATAAAACCTTCTCCATAAAAAAAACCACAAAAGCAATTTTCTTCTTCATCTTTACATTTTATGCATTTTATTATTATTTATTTTCAATGGTTTGTGTTGTACCCCAAAATTTGCCCTCCCATATTTCTCAAAACATTTCAAGAAAATTCACAAGTCCAACCCGACGCGTCATATTCAGGTATTCTTTCGCCAAGATATCTCTGATAACATATTCTCAAATTCAGGTTCGGCTCAAGAGATAATTCTTTAAAGAAGGTATCCGAATGTGCGAGTTTTCTTGAAGAAATATGGTGAAAAAGTGTGCTGAAAGTGCAGTTTTTACGCGCTAAAAAATTCATAACTTGAAGATCGTGACTCATTTTGAACCCGTTCCGGTGGCCAAAATTCCGTCTTGACATTATCTACGTTTTCATCTCTCACGGCTGGAAGCCAATTTCGATCAGAAGGTCTTCAAAAATGTGGATTTATCAAGTATTTTCGTGCAGAAAATTTGTGACAGGAGTTTATTTGCGTCATGTTCAGAAAATCATAACTTGGTCGATTTTCATCGTATCGAGCTGGTTCCGGTGCCAAAATTTCACAAATTGAGTTGGCTACATTTTCACAGAAGGTATTGAGTTCAAACGGTATTCAAAAGGCCTTCGTTTTTTGCTCAGAGTGTGTGACACGCTGAAAATCCTGAATGCTGAATATTATTTCATCTGAGCCGAAACTTTGAAAATTCATAACTCGGTCAATTTTTATCGGATTGGACTCGTATTTTTACACAAGGTTACTGACTCATAGATCTATAACTTTGCTTCAAAAGTCGAGACCAAATTATGCACCGATCAATACCAGTTTTTTATTGAAGAACGTGTCGGAGTCGACACTGGAGCCCAAAATAAGTTTGTCTGAGCTGAAACTTCAAAAATTCATAACTAATTCACCGTTTATCCGATTGAGTCGATTTTCGGACAGGAGTTAGTTCTCGATGTCGGCTACATTTTGTTTTCACATTTCAACTTCAAAAAATGCACTTAAGTCCCTGCGATTTAGCCTCGAAAGTGACGAATTCAAGTGAATATTGGAGGCCCAATTGCACATTCAAAGCCCATTTTCTTTACCCTAATTTCCACTATATAATCACCTTCTTGTCACACAAACCAAAAAAGAAAAAAGAGGAGAAAAGAGAGGAGAAAAAAAGAAAACCCTTGCCACAACGCTGTCAGAATATCAAATTCTCTCAAGAACCCTAAAAACCTTGAAATCCTTATTACAAATCCCTCTCTCACTACAAACAAGCCATCTTAGTTACAAACCAACATCTTATTACTTCTTCAGTAAGGGTAAGGCTGGCTTGATCTCCATGATCCAAAGGGCATAAAAGCATTCATGTCACTACTTTTCCAGTAAGGGTAAGGTTGATTTGATCTCCATGATCAAAAGGGTATAATCATTCATACATGCCATATTGTGCCTAAACATTAAATTTCTTCATATATTGGCTTTATTTGCATTTTATGATTTTATTTGATGTGTTTGTGAGATTTAACACTGCAGATTTAGACAGGATCCCAGGCAGGTTCATTAAGGAACGTTGAGGCCAAAAGCCAAAAGCCAAATGGTCAGACTAGAAAAACTTATGCATGACACCAATACATGGCGAGGCAGACATTAAGCCAGACATTAAAGGAACGTTGAAGCCAGAACACAAATGGCCAAAAGCCAAAAGCCAAAAGTCAAAAGTCAAATGGACAAAGTAGAACAACTTATGCATGAAACTCAATCCAATGGCCAAAGAATGCAGACCACGGTACTCAGGAGTCAATACTTCAAAAAACCTCCCCTTGGGCCAGACACCCCTATGGTTTGCTCAATTTTTAATTTTTATTTGTTTTTCCTTTTTATTCTTTTAATTGTTTTTTAATTGTTTTCTTTTAATTCCATAAAATAATTTTCATAATAAATATAAAATACAGAAAAATCAAAAAAATGTTTATTTTATTAATATTAATTTTACTATTATTATTTTTGTAAATAAACTTTAAACAATTAATTAGATTAATTTAGGTTTCAAAACTTTAATATTTTTCTTAATAAATTAAATATGTAGAAATTAGGTTTTTTTTAACTTTTTCATCATTTTTTTTAATAAATAATTTTCTCATCATTATTATTATTATTATTAATTACTAATTTATTTTGTAAATAAACATGTACATAAATTCTTTAGTAAATTAAGTTAAACTTTAACATTTTTCTCAAATAATTAAAAATAACTTAGAATTAGGGTTTCTTTTAATTTTAATTTTAATTTTCTTATTTCATAAATGCAAAAAAACCTAAAAAACACTTCTTTTATTTCAATAAATAATTAATTAATTTTTAATTTCAATTTAACTTCAAAAGGGTCCAACGCTCTCGTTTCCAATCTTATTTCAATTCGCGCGTTTTATTTCGTTTCTTGTAAATATTAATGTAATTCTCCCAAAGCCTTGTAAACTCGGACATTTTATTTCTCGCACTTTATTTACTTTCTGTCAAATCGGGTCCTAGATTAATTTTGGCGATGTGGACCCGCACCTTTGTAATAGTTTAGAACTTTATATTTCCGCAACTTTTTTAACTGTTAACAATCGCATGCAAGAATGAATGTCAAAAATAAAAAGAAACGCATAGATCACTTTGACATGACAAGACAAAAATATCTGAAAACGACACACAAATCACACACCACCCCTAGGGTACGCCTCACTGTTGCCTTGCCTCGAAAGGTGATCGTCGAGTAGAGGATGTCTTAGTAAGTCCTCATGATCCGGGAACCTGGCATGAGGGTAGCTTCTAAGGTGTCTTCCTATTGCTCTGGTGATCACCATGTCCCGAACCTCGAATTGACCCGAACACCTCCAACGGTGGTGCTACCTACCTCTCAATGGTGGGATGGCATTACTTTAAAGGACATTTACACAGACGAATTCCTTAGGGTAGGTAGAGAACTCGTGGATACTTGCTCTAATTCAAAACAAAACAAATCAAAAATACTTTTTACACCGACACCTTTTCAAAAAGCTTTCAAAAGCAACTTTTCAAACACTCTTGAGGACCGATACAAGAGTCGAACTGAAATTTTCAAAGAAACTTTTTAAAACCCACAATTGAAAGGCAAACAAACCATTTTTGAAAACACAAATGAGCAAGTATCTAAGAGCCCATGGATAACCATGGATAGAAAGGGTGCTAACACCTTCCCTTTCTATAACCTACCTCCCGAACCGAGAGCAATCTCTATAAGGAATTTTTCTGTGCTTTTGTCCTTTCCATTTGGAGAAAATAAAAGACGGTGGCGACTCTTGCTTCCGCGACATTTCGCGAACCAGCGTTAAACAGTCAGTTCCAGATCCACCGATCACAGAACTGGCGACTCTGCTGGGGACCCTTTATAAAGTGAGGTGTACCTTAGGACTAGTTCATAACTGTGTTTTCAATTGTATTGACTTGCTTACTTTACTATTGTGGGTTGCATGGGAATTACATAGATCCTAACCCGGATCTGGGGATACCCTGTTTCGGTAGCATAAGCTGTGAGGGACCTGTCCGGCGTATACCTACATGGGTGAAGCAGTGGCTACGTTGGTGTGGCGCCTTGGTCTGCACCGATATCCCTCGTGTTGAAACGGGGAGAATATGGGTCTGCCAAGGAGTCCTTAAGCACCAACATACCTTAGAACCTTAAATGACACAACTTGGCCATTAGAACAGTAGCAGTATGCTACGCCCATTGAGGCTAAACTCTCGTGATGGTTCTGGCCGCAAGAAAAGATTGCGATGCTGGAGTTACGACCGATTGAGGGTAGTCAATGATATTGGGATCCTCTAAGAACCTGGTTACTTTGATAGGACAGGTATGAACCAACCAACTGAAAGAGGGTAATACCCAGACCTCATGCTGGCCTAAACTCTAAGGGCTTCTCTTGCGTGACTTGTGTGCCTTCGTACTTGACTATCTGCATGTTGGTTACCTGACACATTGTTTCTTGCAGGTTTAGTTTGGAGTCCTTAATTGGGACTCATAATAGGGTACTAAGTTTCTTGCAGGTTATGTTTTAAGTCCTTAACTGGGACTCATGACAGGTTTACTTGAGTTTGCTTGCAGGTTTTGTCTATAGTCCTTAATAAGGGCTCATAACAGGGTTTATGCATACTACCCCATGCATCATCATACCATTGCATACATCCTAACCCATTTCAAGGATCTCAAGGGCTTGTGATGCAGGTCATGACGAATCAAATGTCCAGCAAGGGGCAAAGAGGATTTATTTTCCTCTAGCCAAGGTAGTCAGGGGCTATGACCCACTTGATATGGTGAGCTCTGACTCTTGAAGAGGGTTCCCCTAACCAAAGTTGTTTGGAAATCAAAACCAGACATGATGATTAAAGTCATGGGCTATGACCCACTTGATATGGTGAGCCTTGACCCTTGGAAGAAAGACTCTCAACAAATATGAAATTCTTTCAATCAAGCTACCGGACCCAAGTGCTAACAAATTTCTTGTTTACCCCGCGAGATCCTTGAAAACAGTGCATGCATATCATACATATCATTGCATAACAGGTATCCCTTTTGCAGGTCACTTACCCTTCCCGCTGTTTATTTCAGCAATGGCCGTCCAACCAGATAACCAGGACCTTCTTGCTCAAGAGACTCGGTTCGGGGAAATCCTCCTGAATCTATCCAGGGGGCAGGAGGAGCTAAGGACACTTCTCATGGGGACTTTTGTCAAGAACAGTGCTGAGGATGAGAGGCTGAAACACCTGCAAGCTGAGATGGATGCAATGAAAGCCCAAATGTTGGGGCAGTGGAATGCCATTCAAGGCTTAGCTCAAAGACAAGATGAGCTCCGGTTTCTCGTCAACCAACTGCTTCAGAATAACCAACTGGGGCAAACATCTAAGGGTAAAAAGCCAGTCATCGTTCGACCATCTTTGAGACAAAGAGGCAAGGAGAAAGCTCCTCATATGGCTCCAGTATCACCAATTCAGTATCAACCTCACCAGCTTCAACCCGACAAGCCCAAAAGGCAATTCACCAAGCTCAACGTGTCGCTGCCTCAAGCCTTACAACAACTGCTGAGGTTGAACTTGGTAACTCTAAAGGATCCTCCTAAGAATCCCAACAGGACACCTTCAAGGTATAACCCCAACGCTCACTACGCTTATCATTCTGACAGCCCAGGGCATGCTACAGAGGATTGTTGGACTCTGAAAAATAAAATCCAGGATCTGATTGAGGAAGGAGCTGTGGAATTCACCCAAGATGGCCAGGCTGAGTGCTTCTACCATCCCTACATGAGGCACCATGTGAAGTAACAAGCCCGGAGACTAGAAATTTTTTTGTTCATTCGAATGTTCAAGTTGCAATTTTCTTTTGTTCAGACATTTATTCATGTTAAACATTGTTATCACATTAATGCATCGCTTATGTCTATTTTGTAACAATATATTCGTATTCACTAAATGTAAATTATTTTCATATTTTTTCTGATGTCAACTCTTGATCTAAAATTCTAAGCCTCTTGAGGGAGGATGACGAAAACGGTACCATAATCTACAGTATGCTTTTGAACAAACCCCGCTGATGAGGTACAGGCATTGTTTCAATTCCTAAACACTGGAGTTATAAGGATGATAATCCCTCGTCAACCCCTCTGAGCCAAAGAAGTAGGAGTTTTTCTTTTCAAAATTTAAAACCCTTAATTATAACCTGGGGCAGGGTAGTCTCTCAGTTGACCCAAGTGCATAACGAATGGCATCAAAGAGATCCTTACGAAAAAAGAAAGACAGTGATGGTTCAGAACAATCAAAAGGACAGGCAGTCATTATCAAAAAAAATCATAAATCAAAAAGCCCATTAAGTCAAAACCTATAAAAAGGGACTTATGAAACTGGGGCATCCCGCTGACTGTAATTCCAAAAAGAAACAGTTCAGGCAAAAAAATAGGGATAACAAAATCAAAAAGAAAGAGGTCATACAAACCCTCAATAAAAAGGAATGACTGCCTATTCAAATAAACGTTCAATATCCGAATCATCACCGGAAAATCAGAGCAAAGACTCAAACAAGGTCTAACGTATGATCAACTGAGTTTAGGTTTGGAGAACATCACGAAGAGCGGGTGGGTACAAATAATTTGAGCCTTTATCCTTTGTTTCTTAAACCATGAACCAGGCCACGTTATAACCCTTAAAAGTCCTAGCTGAAGCATGGGTTAGTTCGAAAGCATACTGTTACGAAAGGTATCCTGACTCCTGAAGGCCTACGGTAAATACGGAGTTGACATCACGTTTTACAAACATTCACTTGTTTTATGAAAAAAGATGCATTTTTCAGAATCTTCAAGACAGACATAAGCTTTGCATTTTTAACATAACTTTGTTTGCATATGACTTTTTGTTTGAGCAGGGAAATTTGCACGACGAATGCCTAATGAACAGAAGCACTTCCAATCAAGGGGCAGAAATGACCATGGTCCATTATCTAGGGCAATCCAATCAAGATTCGGAGAATCTCTCAAAGGCCAAATAGTCTGGGGCAAATCTCCGCCTGAGTCACTTGGGGCATTCCAACAACGAATCTTGCCTGATCAAATACCTTCTGGTGGCATGACAAAACACTTCTAACAGGGGCAACTCCCTACTTTCTGAGAACGGACATAGTCGAAAAGATACTACGCATAATCAAAGACCCGCTAGGTTGACACACCTAGGCAAAAAATAAGGGCTTCCCGGCGAACCAAAAGAGTTCGGGCAAAATGAGGGATGAAATGAAAAAAAATCTGTACACCCGGCAAGTCGAAAACCTGAAAAGGCGGCTTGGTCAAAAATGGGTATCCCGGTGGACTAAAAACCCGAAAGGGCGGTCCAGGCAAAAGTTAGGGATCAAAGCGTACGACTATGCCCTGTCATCTTGTCACCTGCCTACCAGAAGAAGGTTTAACCCTCAACAAATATCAGCATCCCACATGTGTCTCCCCCATAGAAACAGGGGCAATAAAGAGTTGTCTAAGCAATCTAATTGTTCTGTCCTCCAAGGTACCAAGGTAGGTTCAGCTAAAGAATATGACCAGTACATATTAATTCCCCAGAGAGTGATTCAGCAAAACAGTGCATTCTTCTCCAGGCAGAATTATCAAGTCTCAAGGAAATTGGGTATCCTCCAGCAGATCCCAACATTCCCCAACAGTATACATATATTCTTAACAAGCATCCCCGACAGTCTTGGTCTAAAGATTGTTCCCCGGCGGCAGACCAACATTCAAAGGAATCACTTTCCCCAGCATATCAAAACTTCCCCAGAAGAGTCCAATCCAGTTCCCCAGGAAAGTTGGAATTCATATCCCCAAGCAGTAAGCTTATCCCCAGTAAATTCTGGAAGCTTATCCTCGTAGAGCACGAACGCGTCGTCCGGCTTTATTTAAAGAGTTATTTCCTTAACAGGATATAACTGGGTTATCCTCAGCCAAAAGCCACGGAAGGGGCGTCCTCGACGAAGTCTTCTTACCCCAGCGAAGTCCATCAACACTTCCAACAATAAGGGTATCCCCAGCAAATTATTATCAACACTCAGCAAGGCATCCCTCTTCCCACAGAGTATTGCTTCCCAGCATGGTCGCTAGAGTATCTCTCTCCCCACAGAGTATTGCTTCCCAGCATGGTCGCTAGAGTATTTTTCTCCCCGCAGAATCTTCCATTCGCCAAGTTTATCCCCAACGGAGTCATCTTCTCCTACCAGTATTCTGGCAACTATCAGCCCCAGCGGAAGCAAAAGCTTATTCTTCAACATCAGCCCAGGAGTGACTTCCCGGCACCCGTCAAGGATTTACTTTCCTAGACGAAAAACACATTCATAAAACATCACATACATCATCATAAGCATGCATAGACGCATCATATCTTACAAATCTCATTTATGTTGAGAACATCATTGCTTGATCCATATCATGCATTGCATACGACTGACCTTTACATTTCAGGAAAGATTCAGGTAAACTCTCAATCATATTTCAAGACCTAGACCGGTTCAGTTAATCGACTCCAAAGATTTCTTATCCAGTCCAAGGCCTTCTCTAGTCCAGCCAAATCGACTCCCAACAGATTTTTCTGATGAAGACTCAGTAGAAGTTATCAGGTTATAATTTCCTATGGTTCCCTCTCCGACGGTGAGTGAGGTGGTAAGTCCTTTTCAGATGTTTCCCTCTCCGACGGTGAGTGAGGTGATAGTCTCCTATGGTTCCCTCTCCGACGGTGAGTGAGGTGGTAAGTCCTTTTCAAATGTTTCCCTCTCCGACGGTGAGTGAGGTGATAGTCTCATATGGTTCCCTCTCCGACGGTGAGTGAGGTGGTAAGTCCTTTTCAGATGTTTCCCTCTCCGACGGTGAGTGAGGTGATAGTCTCCTATGGTTCCCTCTCTGACGGTGAGTGAGGTGGTAAGTCCTTTTCAGATGTTTCCCTCTCCGACGGTGAGTGAGGTGATAGTCTCCTATGGTTCCCTCTCCGACGGTGAGTGAGGCGGTAAGTCCTTTTCAGATGTTTCCCTCTCCGACGGTGAGTGAGGTGATAATCTCCTATGGTTCCCTCTCCGACGGTGAGTGAGGTGGTAAGTCCTTTTCAGATGTTTCCCTCTCCGACGGTGAGTGAGGTGATAGTCTCCTATGGTTCCCTCTCCGACGGTGAGTGAGGTGGTAAGTCCTTTTCAGATGTTTCCCTCTCCGACGGTGAGTGGGGTGATAGTCTCCTATGGTTCCCTCTCCGACGGTGAGTGAGGTGGTAAGTCCTTTTCAGATGTTTCCCTCTCCGACGGTGAGTGAGGTGATAATCTCCTATGGTTCCCTCTCTGACGGTGAGTGAGGTGGTAAGTCCTTTTCAGATGTTTCCCTCTCCGACGGTGAGTGAGGTGATAGTCTCCTATGGTTCCCTCTCCGACGGTGAGTGAGGTGGTAATTCCTTTCCTAATGGTTCCCTCTCCGACAGTGAGTGAGGTGGTAATTCCTTTCCTAATGGTTCCCTCTCCGACGGTGAGTGAGGTGATAATCTCTTATGGTTCCCTCTCCGACGGTGAGTGAGGTGACAATTCCCTTTCAGATTATAATTGCCTATGGTTCTCTTCCCGATACTGCAAAGATGGTAATTCCCGCTAAGATTTTTCTCAACGAGCGTTGTTGAAGTTAAAGTCGCCCAAGGTTCTCTTACCATTCATACTAAGGTAGTAACCATCCCTGGTTCATTCACTATCTTGTGAAGCTCCAGATCCAGTTCCCGTAACCAGTCAGGACATATCTATACCAAGCATCTAAAAATCAGCTCCTGCAACGTGTCAGGTACTCATTTTCTGTTTTGCAGGTACGCAAGTTCTCGCTAAGGAATCTCTTACGCGATCGACATCCAGATGGCATCTATAAGCCCATCATCCTATCCCTCAATCTCCAAATGGCATCTATAAGCCCATTCCATCATCACACTGCTACTATGTGAGCGCAAATTTTTGGGCACTCTAGTGTTTAATCATCTTCCACCTTCGGATTACGAAAGGCACGTCAGCCAATCTGCATCCTCAGGTCTAAGAAGATTGAACAGGGGCAACTGTTGTACCCCAAAATTTGCCCTCCCATATTTCTCAAAACATTTCAAGAAAATTCACAAGTCCAACCCGGCGCGTCATATTCAGGTATTCTTTCGCCAAGATATCTCTGATAACATATTCTCAAATTCAGGTTCGGCTCAAGAGATAATTCTTTAAAGAAGGTATCCGAATGTGCGAGTTTTCTTGAAGAAATATGGTGAAAAAGTGTGCTGAAAGTGCAGTTTTTACGCGCTAAAAAATTCATAACTTGAAGATCGTGACTCATTTTGAACTCGTTCCGGTGGCCAAAATTCCGTCTTGACATTATCTACGTTTTCATCTCTCACGGCTGGAAGCCAATTTCGATCAGAAGGTCTTCAAAAATGTGGATTTATCAAGTATTTTCGTGCAGAAAATTTGTGACAGGAGTTTATTTGCGTCATGTTCAGAAAATCATAACTTGGTCGATTTTCATCGTATCGAGCTGGTTCCGGTGCCAAAATTTCACAAATTGAGTTGGCTACATTTTCACAGAAGGTATTGAGTTCAAACGGTATTCAAAAGGCCTTCGTTTTTTGCTCAGAGTGTGTGACACGCTGAAAATCCTGAATGCTGAATATTATTTCATCTGAGCCGAAACTTCGAAAATTCATAACTCGGTCAATTTTTATCGGATTGGACTCGTATTTTTACACAAGGTTACTGACTCATAGATCTACAACTTTGCTTCAAAAGTCGAGACCAAATTATGCACCGATCAATACCAGTTTTTTATTGAAGAACGTGTCGGAGTCGACACTGGAGCCCAAAATAAGTTTGTCTGAGCTGAAACTTCAAAAATTCATAACTAATTCACCGTTTATCCGATTGAGTCGATTTTCGGACAGGAGTTAGTTCTCGATGTCGGCTACATTTTGATTTCACATTTCAACTTCAAAAAATGCACTTAAGTCCCTGCGATTTAGCCTGGAAAGTGACGAATTCAAGTGAATATTGGAGGCCCAATTGCACATTCAAAGCCCATTTTCTTTACCCTAATTTCCACTATATAATCACCTTCTTGTCACACAAACCAAAAAAGAAAAAAGAGGAGAAAAGAGAGGAGAAAAAAAGAAAACCCTTGCCACAACGCTGTCAGAATATCAAATTCTCTCAAGAACCCTAAAAACCTTGAAATCCTTATTACAAATCCCTCTCTCACTACAAACAAGTCATCTCAGTTACAAACCAACATCTTATTACTTCTTCAGTAAGGGTAAGGCTGGCTTGATCTCCATGATCCAAAGGGCATAAAAGCATTCATGTCACTACTTTTCCAGTAAGGGTAAGGTTGATTTGATCTCCATGATCAAAAGGGTATAATCATTCATACATGCCATATTGTGCCTAAACATTAAATTTCTTCATATATTGGCTTTATTTGCATTTTATGATTTTATTTGATGTGTTTGTGAGATTTAACACTGCAGATTTAGACAGGATCCCAGGCAGGTTCATTAAGGAACGTTGAGGCCAAAAGCCAAAAGCCAAATGGTCAGACTAGAAAAACTTATGCATGACACCAATACATGGCGAGGCAGACATTAAGCCAGACATTAAAGGAACGTTGAAGCCAGAACACAAATGGCCAAAAGCCAAAAGCCAAAAGTCAAAAGTCAAATGGACAAAGTAGAACAACTTATGCATGAAACTCAATCCAATGGCCAAAGAATGCAGACCACGGTACTCAGGAGTCAATACTTCAAAAAACCTCCCCTTGGGCCAGACACCCCTATGGTTTGCTCAATTTTTAATTTTTATTTGTTTTTCCTTTTTATTCTTTTAATTGTTTTTTAATTGTTTTCTTTTAATTCCATAAAATAATTTTCATAATAAATATAAAATACAGAAAAATCAAAAAAATGTTTATTTTATTAATATTAATTTTACTATTATTATTTTTGTAAATAAACTTTAAACAATTAATTAGATTAATTTAGGTTTCAAAACTTTAATATTTTTCTTAATAAATTAAATATGTAGAAATTAGGTTTTTTTTAACTTTTTCATCATTTTTTTTAATAAATAATTTTCTCATCATTATTATTATTATTATTAATTACTAATTTATTTTGTAAATAAACATGTACATAAATTCTTTAGTAAATTAAGTTAAACTTTAACATTTTTCTCAAATAATTAAAAATAACTTAGAATTAGGGTTTCTTTTAATTTTAATTTTAATTTTCTTATTTCATAAATGCAAAAAAACCTAAAAAACACTTCTTTTATTTCAATAAATAATTAATTAATTTTTAATTTCAATTTAACTTCAAAAGGGTCCAACGCTCTCGTTTCCAATCTTATTTCAATTCGCGCGTTTTATTTCGTTTCTTGTCAATATTAATGTAATTCTCCCAAAGCCTTGTAAACTCGGACATTTTATTTCTCGCACTTTATTTACTTTCTGTCAAATCGGGTCCTAGATTAATTTTGGCGATGTGGACCCGCACCTTTGTAATAGTTTAGAACTTTATATTTCCGCAACTTTTTTAACTGTTAACAATCGCATGCAAGAATGAATGTCAAAAATAAAAAGAAACGCATAGATCACTTTGACATGACAAGACAAAAATATCTGAAAACGACACACAAATCACACACCACCCCTAGGGTACGCCTCACTGTTGCCTTGCCTCGAAAGGTGATCGTCGAGTAGAGGATGTCTTAGTAAGTCCTCATGATCCGGGAACCTGGCATGAGGGTAGCTTCTAAGGTGTCTTCCTATTGCTCTGGTGATCACCATGTCCCGAACCTCGAATTGACCCGAACACCTCCAACGGTGGTGCTACCTACCTCTCAATGGTGGGATGGCATTACTTTAAAGGACATTTACACAGACGAATTCCTTAGGGTAGGTAGAGAACTCGTGGATACTTGCTCTAATTCAAAACAAAACAAATCAAAAATACTTTTTACACCGACACCTTTTCAAAAAGCTTTCGAAAGCAACTTTTCAAACACTCTTGAGGACCGATACAAGAGTCGAACTGAAATTTTCAAAGAAACTTTTTAAAACCCACAATTGAAAAGCAAACAAACCATTTTTGAAAACACAAATGAGCAAGTATCTAAGAGCCCATGGATAACCATGGATAGAAAGGGTGCTAACACCTTCCCTTTCTATAACCTACCTCCCGAACCGAGAGCAATCTCTATAAGGAATTTTTCTGTGCTTTTGTCCTTTCCATTTGGAGAAAATAAAAGACGGTGGCGACTCTTGCTTCCGCGAAATTTCGCGAACCAGCGTTAAACAGTCAGTTCCAGATCCACCGATCACAGTTTGTAATAGATAATTAGGCTTTATTGTTTTCTTCCCCCATTCACAAACTTGTACTCCCCATTCCCAAAGCATTGTAATAGCGTAGGACATTTAAATTCCGCAATTTATCACTTTCCTTATTATTGTTAGTAATTAGGGTTTGTATGACAAGATTAAAACCAACCATAGCAAAACCCTAATTCAAGAAAAATGATTGAATCAAACACACTTCACACACATGCACCTCTAGGGTAATCCACACTTGTTGCCTCGGTTAAAAACAGTCATGTCCCTCGAACGTGAGATGCTTTAGTAAAGATCCTCAATTAAAAGATCGTAGTGCCTCGATGACCCTTCGATGTTGCCTTTGGTAAACGATCTTAGTCCCTTACAACAAATTGCTAAAGTATCTTCCAAGTTGCCTTCTATGACTGTAAGATGACCCACGCCTGTCCCTCACATCCAATGATATGGCTCCTTACCAACCAATGGTAAAATAACACTATCTAGAGGAGGAGGAAAAGAACAAAGACTTTTTGAGTAGGTAGATTGCTCGTAAATGCTTGCTCGCAAACTAAAGCCATTTTCACACCTAACACTTTCAAAAACAAACATATTTTCAAACACTCTCTTTTCAAACAAATATTTTTAAAACAAACATTTTATATACATTCTCAACAATATGAGAATCATTGCAAAATTGTCGTACTAAGGCATTTTCAAAATATTTCCAAAAAACAAACATTTTGTATACATTCTCAACGATACGAGAATCATTACAAAATCACTACTTTCAAAAAACATCTTCAAAACATCTTTCAACTTACACAAAACACAAATCATTTTCAAAGTGATCAAGCAAATAAGATCTCATAGATAACTACGGATGAAAAGGGTGCTAACACCTTCCCTTCACATAACCTACCCTCTGAACTCAAGAAAAATCTCAAAAGGTCTTTCCTGTTCTTTTCACCCATTCCTTTATTGGATAAAAGAAAAGTCGATGGCAACTCTTGCTATCCGCAACATTTGCGGTCAAACGCAAAACACCCAAGTCAGTTCTACCACCGTATTACAATAGGGTTGCAAGTAAACCAGAGGTAGTGATTGATCTGAACTTAGAAGTTAACAAGCAACTAAAAATCAAATAGAAAATTGTTTCAGAAGTGGAGAAAAAGCTAAAAGAAATGAACATGGGTACTCAACGGGTAGCTCAGGTTCAACAGGCACAAAAGGTAAGTTGTGAAATTTCTAGTAGACCACACATGACTGTACATTGTCTTGAAACTCCACGACAAGTTGAAGAGATCAAATATTTGAGGCAGAATAATCCTTACTCAAATACCTATAATCCGCGTTGGAAGAATCATCCAAATTTCTCCTGGAAAGAGCAGCAAGGAAATGGCCAAAATCAACAACAAGCGTCTCAGAAGACAAAGTGGGAGGTAGCTATTGAAAAGATGGATGCCCATACTTCTCAATTCCAAGAAGAGACAAGGAGAAATCATAGGAATACCACAACTAATCAAAAATTTGGAAGTTTAAATGGAACAGATTGCACAACAATCATCTCTACAAGCACAAGGAAATAAAAAAAGCCATGAGAATGTTAATATTGTTGCAACAAGGAGTCAGAAAATGGCTAAAGAAGGTGAAGAAGAGAAGGAATATGATGATCAGATCATAGAGGTAGAGCTAGAAGTGAGATAAAACAAGAAAAAGTAGGAAGAAGTGGTATTACTTGTGAAGCAAACTGAAGAGAATAGTGCAAAGGAGATTAAACCAGTGATCAAGTTGTCGTATCCTTCTCGGGTCGCAAAGAAGAACCCAAAAGAGGAAGACTTTGAAAAGTTTTTCAAAATGTTCAAAAATATAGAGATCAACGTACCGTTCTTTGAAGCACTCAAGAAAATTCCCTTGTACCAGAGATTCATGAGGAGGTACTATAAAAAAAAGAGACCAACAAAAGATGGACTGGTACCTGGTAATGAGAAATTGTATGTAATCACGCCCGAGAGAAAAATCCCCATCAAGCATAAGGATACTGGATCAGTTACGATATTGTGCATAATAAAAGACATAAAATTCAAGAGGGTTCTAATTGATTCTAGTTCTAGTGTGAGCTTGATGCCATTATCTATTTTCAAAAATATCTTGGTATTGAGAAGATAAGCGAGAGTGGGACAAAATTGAAATTTATTGATCACACCATCAAGTAGTCATATGGGATAGCTGAAGATGTATTGGTGGAAATTGATAATTTTTTCTTTCTAGTTGATTTCCAGACCATGGACATTATTGAAGATGAAAAGACTCATATCATTCTTGGTCGACCATTTTTACTGACTAGTTGATGCAATTTTGACATCGAGACAGGTAATCTAACATTAAAATAATTTGATGAGGAGATAAATTTGAAGGTGTTGGAGATTAAAAAGCAATGTGCAGGTGAAAAGAATCAAGCTTTAGTTGGTATGATCAAACTAGCAAGAGACAACAAAATTTCAAAACCACCCCCAGAAAAAGTCTCTAGCATAGTCTCTCAGGTGGTGTTGCACCCCAAAATTTTCCCTCTCATTTCTCAAGGAATCACCCTGGATCCTCAAGTTTTCCTTCATCAAGTCTCCAGGTCATGAATTATCAATTTTCCCAAGCAAACCATTCACAAGGGCAAAATGTTCATTTGCACACCGAGAAGTCTAACTTTGACTTTTGGATCAAAATCAAATCTCAAAAATCATATTTCATCAAGACATGTTGGAATATGAAGTTTGTTTCATCAAGAATTTCAAAAGTCAAATTTTACTTTGGAAAAGTCAAATTCTAAATACTTAGAAATTTTCTAAGTGTTTAAGAAATATGATAATTTTAGAACTTTTGGGTCAGTGTTCACACTCAGCAAATTTTGGATAGTCTCAAGACAAAGTTTGGTCAGAACTCCTGGGCTAGTGTTCATAAAGGTTCAGTCAGAGTTTGCCAAGGTAAATCAAAGAAGATTACAAAACGCGCTACAAGCTTACTGGAAAGTGTGAAGGATCCTTCAGAACATGCTGAAGCCATAAGCTAAGAGGATCACAAGATAGGATGCTACGCTGAAGCAGAACTTCTAATCCAGAGTTAAGCAAGGGTGCATAGTTTCACATGGGAACTCATTTAATGCTCACAACCGCCTCTAAGTATTTATCTAAGGGATTTTCCCCACGAGTACCCCTACTGTCTTGGGAAGATAAACTTTTGTGCAAAAGTATGCTAAACCCACGCGCTGTTTCTACTTTTCCTTAATTCACGCTGCCAAATCTAGCTAAGGCGTTGTTAATCATCCAACTTGATGCATTGAACCCCTACTTGTTTAAGCTTACTTCAAGAGTAAGTCAGCATCTAGCATATGATGCTGGCACCACTTGACATATCCAAACTACAAAAGCTTTGCCTATAAATAGAACACCATTGGCCACTAAGAAGAGTCTAGAAAATTTGTGAAAGAGGCGAGAAAATTAAGAAGAAAGCTTTGAACCACTGCAAAAATTCCAAGAACCCAGGAAACTATAAACACAAAATACCAAAATCTTAACATTGATTCCTTACATTCAAACTCCATTGTTTTCCTCAAGTGTTCTTGACTAAAGCCACCCACGCAGTTGCTGATTCACACATTAGAAGCTATCTTAACTTCTGTATTCCTATTGCCATAAACTCTCCATTCATTTACACCTCAAAGGAGTCAGAATATCACCTCTTGGTTGTTCCAGAAGTTGTAAACTTCCATCCTGCTGAGTACGTGAAAAAGTTTCTCAGAACATCACCAAAATTCAAGACCAACCTCCAGTTCACAGAATCCTTTCCAACTGCAAGGCAAGTTTTCTTCTGACTCTCATCATACTGATTAAGCATTGTCAGATTTTTCATATTTAGAACAATGTAGATATTTTGATCCTGATGATGTACATATTCTGAAAATTCATGCATCTGCTTGCCTAAGTAGAAGAAATCCCTATTCAGAGCTTCATAAAGAAATTAGGAGTCAGAATTAGAATTAACAAAAAAAAAATGTTGCTTCTGATTTGTGCTTCTGATATTTCATGAAATTTGTCATAATTATTATGTATGCAACTTTCTGTTCTGTTAAGAAATAACTAGGATGCAGATGCTATGATTGGCATGGAGAGAGGCAAAGTTCTGACAGTTGTGTCAGAACTTCTGAAAACTTCTGAGTCCTCAGAAGATCCAGAACTTTTGAACTTCCATATTTTTGCTAACATGTTTCTGTTTGTGCAGCAAGGCAGAGTCCGAACTTCTGACCTTTTCTATTTTCAGCACTTTGCGCTGATTATGTTTTCTTTCTCTTTTATTATTTTGCCATCATATTTTTTATTATTAATCAAAAAACACCAAAAATATTTTATATTTGCATGTTATATTTTATTTTAACAAAAAAAGAGAGACAAAAATATTTTCTTAAAAAAAACCTACTTCCTTTCTTAAATAAATAAACATTTTACATTTCCTGTACATTCTTCCCTATTCAAGATGGTTGTAATAGTAACCTAGGATTTAACTTGCAACCCCCATCCATAAATATGTACCCCTATCCCCCATAAATATTGTAATAGCGTAGGACTTTACATTTCCGCATTGTTATTACTTTCAATATATGCTAGTAATTAGGGTGTGTATGACAAGATATGAAAATTGACAAATAGATCACTCTAATCAAGACAAATTATGCATGCAATTAAATACACTTGCACACTAGCACCCCTAGGGTTATTCCACTTGTTGCCTTACAAAAATGGCCATGTTATGCATGTGGGATGTCTTAGCACAAACAAATCGAAAAATACAAGATCATAGTCCCTCGATGACGCTATCAAAGTTGCCTTTCAAAATGATATTAGTCCCTAAAGAAAAAGTGCTAAGTCATCTCACAACATTGCTATCATGGTCATACGATGACCCAATGCTCGTCCCTTCACATCCAACGATGGAGCTTCTTTCCAAATCGATGGTAAGGTAGCAACAACTAAAGGAGGAGGAAAAGAACATCTAAGACCTTTTGAGTAGGTAAATTACTTTCACTTACTTGCTCACTCTCAAAACAAACATCCTTGCTATTTTCAAAAACAATCACATGTACTTTCAAAACAACTCCAAAAAAATTTCCAAACCTTGAAATATTTTCAAAAGCTCAACACTTTGTATACATTCTTACGAACGGGAATCATTGCAAAGTTTGCCTAAATGATGGCACCTTTTCAAAATACTTTCAAAAACCACACTAAGCACATTTTCAAACAAAAGCAAGTGATCTAGCAAGTAACTAAGAGCCCATGGAAAACCATAGATGAAAAGGGTGCTAATACCTTTCCTTTTCATAATCTACCCCCCGAACTCAAAAACATATCTAAGAGGTCTTTCCTATGCTTTTTCACCTTTCCTTATTGGATAAAAGAAAAGTCGGTGGCGACTCTTGCTAAACCGAAACATTTGCGAACAGAAACGCAAAACCTCGAGTCAGTTCTCCCACCGTATCACAGAACTGGAGACTCTGCTAGGGAATTTGTTTTAAAAGTGGGGTTACCTTTGGGTTAGATCACATTTACTTGCTTACATTGCTTGATTTGTTTGCTTTACATTATGGTTCCTTGTTTGGGTTTGTTTTAAATCTTACACCCGGATTTGGGGACACCTTTTTAGGTAAGTAGCAATAAACTGTGAGGGAACTGTGCAGGGTATACTGACACGGTTGAAGCAGTAGCTACATTGATGTGTCACTTTGGTTGGTACCGGTAACCCTTGAGTCAGTCAAGAAGAGTACGGGGCCACCGCGTGGTGTCGTGAAGCATCAACTGACCTTAGAACCTTACTTGACCAACTTGGCCATTAGAAAGTAGCGAGATAACCGGCTTTGGTGCAGTCCGAAGTTGGTTGATACTCGATGCTACACTCATTAAGGATTGACTCTTGAGTTTTGTTTGGTTGCGAGTCAATCACTTATTAAACGAAACTTGGGGGAAAGATCGGTGATATTGAGATCCTTTATAACCTGGTTACTATTAACTAGGACAGGTTGAGCCAACTAAACTTCAAGAGGGTACTTACCTATGAAACTCCTTACAAGCCTAAAACTAAGGATTTGTTTGCTTTGTATATACAATTGTACATAACATCTTAAGCATCATAAACATCATAAGCATTCTCACTAACCATTTCAAGGATTTCTTGATTTATCTTTGTTCTGTTTTGTAGGACATGGCTTCCACTCGTAGGAGCATTATCCAAGTCAGTCTCGTAAGGATACCTCCACAACTCAAAGATTTAGTATCAAGGGTCCCTGAAGATTCTCCATTCACCAAAAGACATGGTCGACTCCTTAGTCTGGTTACCTCAAGTATTGAAGAAGATATGGTAAAGGTGCTTGTCCAATTCTTTGACCCTTTGCATCATTGCTTCACTTTTCTCGATTACCAACTTGTGCCCACTTTGGAAGAATTTTCTCAACTCATGGGGATCCCTATTCTTAATCAGTTACCTTTTGGCGGTATTGAAAGAAACCCTAAACCTGAGGAAATTGCTGGAGCTCTACATTTGCAACCAGCTGACATAGTAGCAAATTGGGTAACAAGGAGTGGTGTCAAAGGGTTCCTAGCAAATTTTTTGTTGGAAAAAGGCTCAAGAGTGTTGGGATACTTTGGATCTACAAGCCTTCGAGGAAATTTTGGCTATTCTCATCTATGGGTTGGTACTATTTCCCAATCCTAACCAATTTATAGATGTAAATGCGATCAAGGTTTTCATATCCCGTAATCCGGTGCCTACACTGCTTGGAGACATCCTCAATTCTCTTCACTCTCGCACTTTGAATAAAAGAGGGAATTTGATGTGTTGCACTCCTCTATTGGCTAGGTGGTTTATTTCGCACCTACCTAGATCCGTGGTGAAGAATGAACAAGGTATGAGGTGGTCTAAAAGATTGATGTCACTTTCACATGCTGATATTTGCTGGTATTATCGTTCTTTGGAAGACATTACCATCATTGATCGCTGTGGGGAGTTCCCTAATATCCCTATATTTGGCATAAGGGGGGCATTACTTACAACCCTTGTTTAGCTTTGCGACAATTTGGATACGCTAGGAGAGATGGCCCTCATGAGGTACTCATCCAAGGAATTATGTTTGACTACGAAAGCGATACCCAAGGTTACCGTCAAAGATTTACATGAGCTTGGAGTATGGTTAACAAAGTTGATAGCAAGACGTTGGGGCGTAAGAATTCCATTCCTTTGGAACCTTACCTTAAATGGGTGAGGGCTCGCACTCAAAGTCTCAAGATGCCTTATGAAGCTATCTTACCTGTTATCATGGAACTCGTAGTCGAGGGAGACATTCCACATACTGACCCTATACTGATATGCCTACTTCCCTTGAAGATTTGCAAAACGCTTGGATTCAGTTACGAGGAGAGCGAGACACCTTTGAAGCTAAGTTCTATGAGAGCGAGAAGAAGATATTAGAGCTTACAAGGGAGATTTATGAAGGAAGGAGATTAAACACCTACATTGCACCAAAGAATATGCACACAACTTTTCTGTCTTAGGAGTTTACTTTATGTTTATTTCTGTTGTTGTAAGCCCAAGAGGCATGTTTGTATTCAAATCAGAACTCTTTAAATGCAAGTTAACATATGTTCACTCTTTGTCTATAAAAATTTAAATTCTTTAAATCCTTGAAATCATTTGCATATTCATGCATCATGACATAACAGGCTTCCGCATAACATGTTTCCTTATCTCTCCACTATTTATTTCAGCAAGATGGATCTAGAGAAAACTGTGACGGAACTCCAGGCCCAGAATTCTCAATTTCAGGAAGCTTTACTCGCCCTGGCCAAGGGGCAGCAAGATATGATGGCCTTGTTGGCCACTAAGAAAAAGCCAAAAAAGAAAGCTCTACTCAACATGGGTAAAAGGTTAAAGGAGACAATTCGTCAAATTCCAGTAGAGGAAGATTCATCCGAAGAGGACGAGAACCAAATTGGTGAGGTCAAGAGTACTCAGGCCGACTGTATTAGTGACCAAGAATCCGATGATGATTATTTCAATGAATAATATCCACCCGCAGACATCAAATACAAGCAGCTAGAAGACAGGTTGAAAGCGGTTAAAATCCAAGCCATTCCCGGTTTAAATTTTGACGATTTGGGCTTAATATCTGGGGTAGTCATTCCCCACAAGTTGAAAATACCAACCTTTGCAAAATACGATGGGGTTTCTTGCCCAAAGCTCAATTTGAAGTCCTATGTGCCCAAGATACAACCGCACACTACTGATAAAAAACTTTGGATTCACTTTTTCCAAGAGAGTTTAGCTGGAACACAACTTGAGTGGTTTTATCAGTTGGATGGATCTCGCATCAATACTTGGGAGGGTCTAGCTACTGCCTTTTACCATCAATATCAGTACAACACCGACTTGGCACCGACAAGGGTTCAATTGCAAGGTATGACCATGGGAAAGAATGAGGGATTTAAGGAATATGCGCAGAAGTGGAGAGACCTCGCTAGTAGGGTCCAACCTCCCTTGACTGATAGGGAACACATTGACATGTTCATGAACACATTATCTGGTCCTTTCTTTAATCTATTGGTTGGCTGCTCTTCTTCTGGTTTCACCGGATTAATTCTAACTGGTGAAAGAGTTGAAAGTGGCATTAAAAGTGGAAAGATCTCTGTGGCATCTACTTCCACTCCTAATCCTGTCAAGAAACCTTTTGCCGCGAAGAAAGAAGTTAATGTTGTGTATGGAGTAAAGGCCCATACCAAAATGAATAATCATTTGTCTGTTAATGCTGTCCGAATCTCCAATCCGACTGCTACTCAAAGACCATCTGCAAATCATCAACGTGTTGAAGCTCCAAGAAGACAATTTACAAGGTTAGGCATGTCATTATCTCAAGCCCTTCAACATCTGCTTAGGGCCAATTTAGTGACATTGCGGGATCCTCCCGCCAACCCTGACACCTCGTCGCCAAGATATAACCCAAATGCAAAGTGCGCTTACCATTCAAACAGCCCCGTGCATGAGACTGATCAGTGCTGGGCTTTGAAGAACAAAATCCAGGATTTAATTGACAACAAGACTATTGAATTTGATCCTCCTCCGACGCCAAATGTAATTACGGGATATTATACAAACGCAACCATGATAATGAAACGTTACAACCTTCAAAAGTACTAATTGAAGCAAGGTTATTTTGAAAGCATACTTCAATGAGATAGTGTTCCTGACTCCCATGAATGTTCTAAATGGTTATGTTGGTATCATATGTTTTTCCTACACAAAAATAAATGGTGCTCTAACTCGCAAAATTTATGCGGTATCTTTTCAAAATCTTCAAGACTTACATAACTGTTGCATTAGAATTTTCATTCTCATTATAAACTTTTTCTAACTGCAAAACATTTGTTTGATATCAAGGAAGCTCACATATAAGCACTAGTGATGAGTTTATTCTTTTAAGGCCTGAAACTATGTTGAGTAATTGGCGAATCATTTCAAGAAAAAATCATATCCAGAGGCATGTCACCTGAAGACCTTAAGCACGAACATGTTGCTTCTCCTAGTTAATGCTTTCCCAACTTGTTTACTCTTTTGGGGCAAAATTTGAAGACTTTGTTGTGCCAACTACAGTCAATCTGGGGCAATCACGTCAAAATTTGATGAATCTCTCTAAGAGTTTGAAGACACCAGAGAATGGTGAATGCCAGGTCTTTTGTAAAATCCTCTTGAGACGATTTCTCCTCATCAACCATACAGCTTGGGGCATTTTAGAAGTGAGTTTATTCGCAAGAATTGTCGTGCAACATGAAGCTTGTCAGCAGTAAACTTAGGGGCATCCAAAATTAGTCCCAGGGGCAATCCAAATTTGTGATATGTTTTGCACACATTATCAGAGGGTGGTGTTCCCAGTATCTCCAGCTAAGCATGACTT